>OZ016488.1:11262488-11950107 GCA_963966615.1 Tenthredo amoena | reverse complement strand
TATGCACCCTATCCTTCCTTGGCCCGAGAACCTCCGCCGTGTATTCGGCCTCCTCCAGTCTCTTTTTCGTCTCCTCTGCCTGGGCCTGGGTTTCTGTCCGGATCAGAAGGTCGTTGTTGGCCGCGGCTTTCCTGGCGCCCGTGATTTGCAGGTCCTCGGTATTAAGGTTGCTTCTGACGGACGCCAGTAGTTCCGGGTAAGTCTCCCCGTCTCTCGCTCTCACTTTGACCGTCGGTTTGCTTTTCCTCTGTCTTTGCTGGTGCTCTTGCTGGTGTTGTTGATCGGGTGGTTGTGCTTCCGCGTCCGTGCTCGCCGGAGGTTTACCCGGTGCTTGTGGCCCCCGTTCCGCACGTCTAGTGTCTTGGTGCCTCTTTGCGGGCGGTGAGGTTTCATCGGGCGGCGTGGCGTTGGGTATCGCCTTGGCATCGGTTCGCTTTCTTTTCTTTTTCGTTGCGCCTTTCGACATTGCTTCTTGCCACTCCGGACCGGTGTCCGATTCCCGATCGTCTGGGTTGGTGTTGTGGTCGTGTGCCTCGTTTGCTTCTTTCGCTGGATTGCCACTGAAGAGGTGGCTTATCTGCCTCCTGCCTTCGTCGAGGAGTTTGCTTATCGCCGCAGCTAGATTGCCGCTAAACCTGTGGCTGGCCATTATGTCGGATGTGACGCTTTCCAGCGTTTGTTCCCATTGGATGAACTGCTCCTTTTTGCCCCCGTCGCCCAAGCAGTGTCCTGCTTTGTTTATTTCGGTATCGGCCTTCTCCTTTAATTGCCTCCGTAAGTTGCCGCTGGAGCCATAACTTTTGGCGACCTCTCGGCCTATTCTGCGAAGGTTTTCTGCCGCTTCCTTCGCTCCTGTCAGCTGCTCTTCTTCTTGCTCGCTTGTGTTAGCTGGTCTAGCGTTCGCCGTCGGGCTCACGGTTTTTTCGATCAGCGTCGGTGCTGGCGCCAGAACCGGTCGTTGTTTACGGTACACCTGTAAGGTTGCCGTCGTTGTATGTTTTGGGGTATCCGGCTTTGCTGCCGCCTCTCCTGTTGGTTCGGCAGGTGTAGTTTCCTGTTCGCGGTGCGGCTCCGAGTCGTCCTCTGCGTCGGTTTCCCTTTCGGGTTCGGTCTCGGTGTTGGTATCGACTTCGCTTTCTGTCTCCTGTTCATCGCCCGCGTCGGCGGGTTCCCTCCTGACAGGCGGGTCCTTGTACGAGACGTAGAAAGAGTGGCCCCCGGGGGGCTTTGTACCTCCTTTTCCTCTGCCTCTTACGCTGCTGGTGCTGGCGAGCGACTGGTCAGTGCTCGATCCTTCCTGCTGTTGCAGCCGCGCGCTGCTCCTTCTTTCCACCTCTTCTCTGTTCACCCCGTGTGGCCACTGCCAGGGGTTCGTCGAAGTAGTTATTTTTATTTTTTTATTGGTTGTCGCATCACGGTTATAGGATGACGACCCGAGGAGGCCCGCTACACCACCTCCTCGTGCCGGTTCTGGGGATCCGACCCCCTGTCCCGTAACTTTTTTCTCCCGTTCCTCGTCGTTCATGTTGTTCTTCTGTTGTTTGGTCGGTTTTAGCTTTCGTCCCTCACCGCCTGCCCGTCCGGCATGGGTAACCCTGTGACGATCCGCACTACGTCCGTCTCCGGCATGGCCAGGGCGGCTCATCGGGAGTACTTAAGCCCCCCCGCCACGACAAGGCACCGACCAAGGGGGGGAACCTAACCTAACCTGTCTGTCTGTTTCTGGCTTTCTGTCTTCGTTTTCGTTGTTTCCGTCTGCTCGGCTTCGGTCTGTTTGTGTGTGTGTATCTATTGATGGCACTGGTGTTCTTTCTTCCACCTTTGTGCCATTGGCAGAGGGTTTTTTTTTTTTTCCCTTTTCTTTCGTTCGTGTTCGGGTTTCTTTACGTGTCCTACTTCGTTTGTTCACTTATTCGTTTGTTATTTCTCCTGTGTGTGTTCGGAATATACTCACCCCCCCCCCCCCCCCCCCAGGTTGGGTTCTGCGTGCCCTGCTCTTCTCTGCTTGTCGGTGTCTTTCCGCTTCCTCCTTTTTCCTCATTATTTTTTCCAGGATGCCTGCTATCCTGTCCCAGTCTTCTCGGCTTTTCAGCATTTCGCCCACCAAGTTGTCCGGGGTCAGGGCTTCCCCTCTTCTTGTGGTCAATCGCTCTCTCGGCTCCTTCCATCCCTCACATTCGAACAGGGTGTGGTACGCGTCATCCCTGGGAGCGTCGCAGTGGTCGCATTTCTCGTCGCTTCTTTTTTTGAATCTTTTAAGGTACGAATTAAAGCACCCGTGCCCGCTCAGGGCTTGGGTGACGTAGTACGTGGTGCTGCCGTGCCTACGTTCTGCCCATTCATTGATCCTGGGAATCAGCCTGTGGGTCCAGCGCCCTTTGCTCGTGCTGTCCTATCTGCTCTGCCATTGTGCCATGGTCGCTGTCCTGGCGTTGTTTCGGATTTCTCTTCTCTCGTGGTTTCTCAGGGCGTTAGGTCCCTTTTTCTTCTCCTTTTCCCTGATTCCCTGTCTTTCTTGGGCTCGCAGGTCCCCGGGTGGGGCTCCTGCTATTACCGCCGCCGCATCCCCGGAGATTGTTCTGTACGCGCTGATGGTCTTCATCGCCGCCGTTCGGAAGGCCCTGTTGATTTTGTCCGCGTGCGTCTTTTTCTTTGTCGCCTCCGCCCATATTGGCGCTCCGTATAGCGCTACCGATTCGCCCACTGACATTAGCAGCTTCCTCCTGGTGGGTTTCGGCCCTCCGATATTGGGCATCAGTTGCGCCAGTTGCGCGGTTACTGCTGCCGCTCTGCCCGCTGCGTAGTCGATGTGCTCGCGGTACGTAAGAGTTCGGTCTATAATTAGCCCCAAGTACTTGAAGCTGTTTCCGACCTTTACTTTTAGGTCCTTGATCTTCAGCCTTGGGGCCTCTTTGTTCCGCTTCCTGCCGAAGAGTACCGCCGCGGTTTTGTGCAGCGCCACCTCGAGTCCGATGCCCTCTATGGCGTCTACTACCTCCTGGGTCGCCCGGTTCGTTCTCTCCGCTAGCTCCCGGACCCGCGTCCCGGTTGCCAGTACGATCGTGTCGTCCGCGTAGCAGATCACCCGCGTGTTGGCTGGGGTCTTTGCCTCCAGCACTCTGTCGAACATGACGTTCCATAGTAAGGGGCCAAGGACGGAGCCCTGCGGCACCCCCCTGGATACTTCTTTCTCCTGTTCCCCCTCGGTTGTCGTGTATCTGAAGGTCCTTTTGTCGAGGTAGTTGCTCACCATTTGCACCAGGTAGTGAGGTACTCCCTTTCCTTTCAGTGCCTTTACGATTTCCGGCCAGCTAGCCGTGTTGAACGCGTTTCGTATGTCTATGCACACGGCGGCGCATAGTCCTTTGTTATCTATCTGTTCTTGGATCGTACGCACGAGGTCTTCTATGGCGTCTTCCGTCGATCTTCCGCTTCTGAACCCGTACTGGTTCGTGTGCAGCCCTCCGGTGGCGTTTAGATGCGTATCTATTCTCTTGGCCATGATGTGTTCCAGACCCTTCGCCAGGCCGTTGAGAAGGCAGAGCGGCCTAAACGCCTGGTTTCCGTTCTCGCTCGGCTTTCCCTTGGGAAGCAGCACGAGGTTCGCTTTTTTCCACTCGCCCGGGAATCTCCTGGATCGTAGACAATTGTTATAGAGTCTCCTGAAGGCCTCTGGGTCGCATGCGTGCGTTAGCTTAATGGCTTCATTCGGGATGCAGTCTTCCCCCGGCGCCTTACCGTTTTTCATGCCTTTGATGGCGCTCCGGATTTCCGCTGCGGTGATGGGCGGTGCAGTTGCGTCCGAGTCGTCGTCCTGTCCGCGCTCCACCAACTCCTGTGTCACTGGCTCTCCTTCCGGGAATAGCTGCAGTACCGCCTCTTCTACCTCCTCGGCGTGCAGTGCCGTCCTTTGTCGGATTTTCCCCGCGCATATTCGGTACGGCTTTCCCCACGGATCTGCTTCGATCTCGCCCAGCAGTTCTTTCCACGCGTTGTCCTTGCTCCTCGCGATTTCCGTCCTCAGCGCTTTCCTAGCGGACTTGGCTGTGGCTTCGGCTCTTGCGATGGCTTCCTGCCTCTTCCTGATCGGCTGCGTTGTTCTGACCCGCCTCCCCCTCTGCAGTTTCCTCCTGGCTCCGTTGCATTCCTTCCTGGCGTCCGCTACGCCCGTGTTCCACCAGTGAACGGGACGGCCCTTGTCCGGCCCTTTTCTTCGGGGCGCCGCTCTGTCGCACGCCTCTGTGATCCTTTTCTTCAATGTCTCCGCCTCCTCTTCCGGGGTGCCGTTCCCCGCGTCATCCGCCCATCTCGGTCCCCTGTTCCGCATGCTGTCTTTTATTGCCATCTCAAATTTATTAGGGTCGATCTTTTTGATTGCCCAGCCTTTGCTCTGGGCTCCTCTTCTGTCATTTCGGGCCTCTCCTGTGCTGTAGGTAATGTACTTGTGATCGCTGAGACTTTCCTCGTCCTCCACCTTCCAGGTGTCTGCCACCCTGACTGCTAGTCTTTCGGTGGCTAGTGTAATGTCAACGATTGATGTGGACGTTCCTCTTTCGAAGGTGGCTTTCGTTCCCTTGTTGCATACGACCATTCCGGTTTGGATCGCCATCTCTTCGACCGCTATGCCTCTGATGGTCGACCGCTCGCTGCGCCAGGTTGTGGACCACGCGTTGAGGTCTCCAGCCACTATCGTGCCGCTGGTTGTTTTGTTCTTGTGGTGCGTCTCCCGCGCGTTGATGCTCCACTCTATTTCCTCCAGGTATGCTGCAAACTCGTGGTTTGGTGCGTTCGGTGTGAAGTAGCAGCTCATGATCTCGGTTTGGCCAACCTGGGCCGTCACATGTCCCAGCCCTCCTGTGATTTTCCTACTTGGTAAGTCGCTGTCCAAGATCAGTATGGCTGCTTTTCCGTCTCTGCTTTCAAGCCATTTGCCTCCTGTGCGGTACACGCTCGGTTCGCTTACTATCGCCACCTGGATTTTCCTGTTTTTCGCCGTCGCCAGTAGTAGGTCGTGGGCTTTGCGGGAATTGTTGAGGTTTATCTGTATGATGTTAATGCTTCCTCTAGTGTGCGGGCGTGCGGTCACGGCGCCTTTTCGGGAAGGGGCGCTATTCCTTCCTCGACGGTTTGGGTGTTGAGGCATCTGACGATCCTGAGCTGGTGGGGGGGCCTTCCTCCATGCCCCTGATAATGTCCATCGCTTGTTGGAAGTGTTTTTCCAACCCGCTGGCTTCGGCCATCCCTTCTTCGTCGCCTGCGGTCGTGGGGGTTTCGAGGTCAGTTCCTGCGATACTGAGCTGCTCCTCCAGGCTCATGTCCTCGCCTCCTCCTTCCCTTATTTCGGGTGTGCGGGTCTCCGCTTCTCCTTCTCCTCTGTTGCTATCTTGTTCTTGGCCGTGTGCCGCGGTCCCGTTTTCCTCCCTCCTTCTCGGTGAGTCGCCGATTGGTGCTTTCTTGGGTGCTGGGGATCGGCAGACCTTGGCCATCGTGAGCCCTACTCTTACCCCGGGTCCCTCCAGCAGTTGTTCCTTCAGTTTTGGCCTGACCCTAATGAGTGCGGCTTTTTCTTGCCACGGGTACTTGAAGATTCTTATTATCTCAACCGTGTCCACATCGGCAGGTGTTCCGGCTTCATTGGCGAGGGCTTGCTTGAGCTCTTCTTCCGTGACCATTGCGTCCAGGTGCCTTATCTTGATGGTTACCGTGTCGCCGAGCGTCGTCACCTTGGTTTCGGGGCCGAGGCTCGCTCGGATATTACGGGCCCACTCTTCCGTCGCTCCCTTGTTCTGGAGCTCCATGATCAGGTCTCCTTTCCGAGTTCTTCTGACTCCCGTGACTCCGCCAAGTGTCGTGTATCTGGCGATTTCCCTCGCTCTTGCCACCATTTCCGGATAGTCTTTCTCGGAGTGTCTGACCAAGATCGCGTACTCATTTTCCCGCCTCCCTCTGTTGCCGTTGTTTGGCCTTGTTTCGGCGTTCTGGTATTCCGTTCTTGGTCCTCCTTTCTTGTCGATCTCTGCTCGTGGTGGAGGGGGAAGGCTGAGAGTCGGACCTCCTCCCCTTCTTTGATTTGATGTTTTCCCCGATGTTCCTGTTGTTGCGTTACCGTTTGACGCCGCAACGTTGCTCCAGGTCTTCGCAGCGGTCCCACTTGTCGGGGCCCCGAGTCTGGTTTCGTCTGTCTGGGTTGCTTGGTCGACCATCTCCGGTTTTCGGGTACCCTGGGCTGGTTCTTTTACTCCCAGCGCCTCTCTCATCCTCCTGATCTCCTCTTCGACCGGATCCGTCCCCGCTCGTATATCGCTCCTCTCGGCTTCTTGTGGACTCGTCCGTTTCCTGTTGGCCGCGAGTGTGGGCCACGCTCTTTCCTCGCGCTCCGCTTGCTTTCCCTGTTCGTTAGGGGGGGCCTCGTCCACCCCTGTTCGTTCGCGTCTGTATCGCAGGGGCCCCGTGTTTGGACGTTCCTGCGGCTGCTGTTGGTGCCAGTGCTGCGCTTGCGTTGGTTTCCTCTGCTGTTGCTGCTTCGCGCGCAGGGGGCATGCTTTTGCCAGGTGGTCCGGTCTGCCGCACTTGTAGCATGCCCTCTCTCCCTCCTTCAGTTTGCAATTTGCGAGTTGGTGGTCTTTCTGGTTGCATCTGAAGCACCCCCTGTCTTCCTCGAACGCTCGTGTCGGGCATCTGGCCCAGCCCACGACTACGCTTTTTCCCTCGATGCACTTTTGTGCTGCTGTTGCGGGCATCTCGACGCACGCTGTTAGCGTACCGGGTCTGCCTGGTATCTTGAAGATGGTGCGTATGTTTTCCGCGCTCGTGTAGGCTGAGAGTGCATCAGCGACCTCCTGCTCTGTCGTCGGGTCGTGCATCCCCCGTATGTGTACCCTTTTGGTCTTTGGGCCCATGATTTGGGCACCTGTTGTTCTCAGTCTGTTGATTTGGCGGGCAATTTCCTGAGCTTGCCCGGGGTTTTTCATTTTTATAATTATGTCGCTCGAGGCTGCCGCTTTGCTCACTGTCGTTACGACTAGGTCGCCCATCTTCACCCCCGTCCGCAGCTGAGCTAACACTTGTCCGTATGTCTCGTCTCTTCCTACTCTGACTTTCACCACGGAGCTCCCTGCCTCCTTTTTTTTCGTGGGTGCCCCAGCCGGCGCGGTTGTGGTCTCGCTGGGCCCTGGGCCTCGGGTTCGGTGCGATGCGCTCTCCTCTTTCTCTGCTTCCTCTTCTTCTGCTGTGCGCATCCCCACCACGCCTTCGATTTCCTCTTCGTCCGGTTCTGCGGCGTGGCTGTTGCGCCTTGTCCCCCTCTTCTTGGCGGGGGGTGGCGGCGGGGTAGTGTGACTCTGTTCGGTTATTTCCGTGTCTTGGCCGCCCTGTTCGCCCGGTGGCTCGCTTTCCGTGCTCGCTTACTTCCTCTTTCTCTTCGACGTGGTCCTTGCCATGTCCCATTCCTCTTCCTCTTCCCCGCCCGGTGGTTCCTCTTGGTCTTGCGGCGGCTCTTCCTCAGGGGGATACCCTGCTTCCTCCCGGAGTTCTCTAACCCTGTTTCTGCCTTGGTTCCAGAGCCATCTGATTTCCGTGGCCAGCTCTTTTTTAAATCTGTGTTGGGTGCTTATCCTGTCCGTGATCTCTTTGACCCCCTTGATCCACTCGTCCAGTAGTGCGTCCATGGTGTTTGCCTCCGTCTGGTGCGTCTGGTCCGCCATGTCCCTGGCCCTGTTCCGCCATTTGGTCATGGTCCTCGTGGCTAGTTCCTTCTCTGCTCTGCGGAGGTTTCCACTTTTTTCATATACCCCTTGTATTTGCTGGCTGAACCTGATGAGCTGGTTTACCGTCCTTATTGTGTTTGCCAGGTCGGTCGTTCTGGTCTGCGGAATGGGTTTGTTCTCCGGGTTGGTTTTTTCGCCTTTGTTCGTGGCCTCCATGGGGCCTGTGGTTTGGCTTTTATCTGCAGGTTCTGATTCACTGCTCGTGTCGGGGTCCACTATCGGTGGTTCCATGGTTGGCGCTTTAGCTCCTTTTTTTACCGACTTGTTTTCGCCAGCCTCGTCGTTGCCGTTGCTTTTCGACTGGCTTTTTCGCTGTTTGTCCTCTTCTTGGTTCATTGTTCTGTTGGTACCGCCTTTGCTTATCTCTAAGTTCACATCACGGTTGCTGGATGACGACCCGTGTGAGCCCGCTACACCACTCACACGTGCCGGTTCTGGGGTTCCGGGCCCCTGTCCCGTAAGGTGATGATCGTTCGTTGTACTCATCATCATTGTTTGTTTTGGTTTGGACTCCTTCTTAGTTTTCTTTCTCCCCTGCGGCCTGTCCGGCTTGGGTGGCCCTGCCAGGGGAACTAGTCCCCCGCCGGCATAGCCCGGAGGTTCATTGAGGTACTTCAGCTCTCCCACCACGTCAAGGTCGTGGAGTCCCCAGGGAGAGAACCTAACCTAACCTAACCTAACCTAACCTAACCCAACCTAACCCAGTAAAAAAAGGTACTCTCCCACAGGTTCAGTAAGTTGGCACCCGGATTCGAGATAATTGACTGAAAACAGGATAAAACGATTGCGCGTCACTCGAATATAAAGAATGTAAAAATAATTCGTTTGCGCATTTACGTTTTCACGAGAAAAATGAAAATAAAAATGGGGTGCTGAATTCCAGGACCCGATTCTTAGATTCGATTTTAAACGATCAAATACGAAAATTTAAGATATCGGATACCACCAAATCGTATGCGCGTTATTTGCGCATTGAAAACCCGTTGCCAATTTGAATAAAATTCGTTGTTTACTCTAAAAAAAAAAGATTAAACCAAATCGACCATTATCTGGGATCAGAGGCCGTTACCGCGCGTGCGCAACCATTGGTTCAATTCCACCCGTTCCGGTATTCAAGAGAGTTTGATAAAAATCCTGCTGAGAAATGAAAATAATCATTTTTGATCATAAGGAACCGATTGAATCGTTTGCGCGTTGCGTGATCACATAGAATATCAGAATAAGAAACCGGGGGTGCTGAATTTCGTTATTCGACTTTCAAATTCGATTTTAAGCAATTAAATATGAAAATTAAAGAGATCGGGTACTACCATACCGTTTGCGCGTTATTTATGCAATGAGAACCCGCTAAAAGCGGTTTGCGCGCTAGCGCATATTTGAGCAGAATCAAAATAATACGGGGGCCGCTGAGTTCCAGCACCCGCTTCGTAACGACGACAGATAATATTCAAATTGAAAGGTGTCGCATCATGCTTATCATTTGCGCGACATATGCGCAACCAGCACCCTATCGAAATTTTGTATTCAGTTACGATAAATTAGTGTTGAACAATAAAATAAGCCGTGCGAGTTATAGCAGGCTGCAGCAGACGCCTCTCGTGGTTCGATTCCATTTATTCCGAGTTTCGTTAGTGGTCAACAGCTGTTAAAGACATGGCGTCGCGAGAGGACGAAAGTTCGCTGCTCAATAAAATGTTTTCTTTACAAGGTACGTATATATTATCATATTTAGAAAAATCTTGCTAGACATTTCTCCTTTTCCAATAAGCGTCAAACCGTGAATCATATTCCGGAAAGGACACTCGCTCCAATCTGTTTATTGTATGCTGGTTACTCCAAAATGAACGAAAAATTACAGAAAGAATCGTCTATACAGGGTGACCCAGAACCCTCGTACCACCGTTGGTGGGCATATTCCTTGTCAAATTCTAAGACGAAAATTCCTTAGCGAAAAATTCCTGAGATCAACGGTGTCCGAGTTATAGAATTTTCTAGTTGACCACTTAGAGAGCTCCACACTGGTCGAGATAGTGGGGGCTCTAGTGTCAACAATTGTGGCAGTGCCCTCCGTCGTATGTCTGATAATTTGGCGCGAAAGTTTCATTTGAATAATGCGTAACGGATAACGGGTGAGCCTTTTCACTTTGACATTGCGGTTTTTCAGTTCTTGGCAGCCAGGTCACCCGCTCCATAGTTTTCGGCCGTCTAGGTCCACCACTCCATAGTTTTATGCAGCCAGGTCGTCCGCTTCGTAGTTTCTCGCCGTCCGGGTTGTTCGCGCAGCAGTTCTTGGCCGTCTAGGTCCACCGCTCCATAGTTCTCTGCAGCCAGGTCGTCCGCTTCGTAGTTTTTCGCCGTCCACGTAAACCACGAGATTATTTCCGTTGTCCGGTCAATAACTACTAGCTCGTAGATAGATAATCGAATAAAATATAGATGGGTTCACGTGGGCGTCCAAAAACTGCGCACTGGCAAAAATACTACGAAGCGGACGACCTGGCTGCATACAACTATGGAGCGGTGGACCAAGACGGCAGAAAACTATGGCGCGAATGACCCAGACCGCAGAATGACCAAAATTATCTCGTGGTAGACGTGAAAAGCTGAAAAATATCGAGCAGTGGACCTAGACGGCCGAAAACTATGGAGCGGGTGACCTGACTGCCAGGAACTGAAAAACCGCAATGTCAAAGTGAAAAGGCTCACCCGTTATCCGTTACGCATTATTCAAATGAAACTTTCGCGCCAAATTATCAGACATACGATGGAAGGCACTGCCACAATTGTTGACACTAGAGCCGGCACTATCTCGGCCAGTGTAGAGCTCTCTAAGTGGTCAACTAGAAAATTCTATAACTCGGACACCGTTGACCTCAGGAATTTTTCGCTGAGGAATTTTCGTCTTAGAATTTGACAAGGAATATGTCCACCAACGGTGGTACGAGGGTTCTGGGTCACCCTGTATTGTATCAGGTTTGATGATTTTTGAGCTATTAATCATGTTTGGTAGCAGAATCCACAATGCGGTTGCACTGTATGAACTCTGGATTGCAATCTGTCAATTCAAAATGTTGAATATGGGACAAGGTTTGTGCAAGAGCTGACATGTGAAAATTCATCAAGGAGTTCAAAATTTTCCCATTGAATTCAAGATTATTTTCGACACATCCCCAACCAAAGGCTCAGAACTTCTTGGAGACATGCCGTCTTTGAGAAAACCTGTGCTTACGACAATCCATCGCAGTCTGAGAGCACAAGCAACGGTGGTGAGTTTTCGATGATATGAATATGTATTTTCTAACGGCAAGCAAATTTTATTGCATGTTATTCTGACTCGCTCCATTCTATGCACCTTTGGCAAGATTGCGTGCCATAATAAAATTAATTGAATAAATCACAATCATTGTGTATAATATATTCTATTGTTCTACACAGTTTGCTAAAAATTTAAGTAATAGTAGGGTATACTTTCTTAATTTTGACCAGGTAAGAGGGACGGTACTATATTTCAGTACATGATTTTCTGAGCTTATTTCAGAGGATAAGAACAAATTAAAAACAAGATGATTGCATGTTATATTAATTTTTAATCACCATCGACATATTTTATTTTCAGCAATTGCAATCCCAAAATACCACCTATAGACCATCACTAAAAAGGGGCCCAGTATCTTCTCCAGTTGACAAGCCAGAGAGATCAGGTGGTCCATCGAACTATGATTCCAATCAAACTGCTCGGGATTTACATAGAAACTTTCTGTATTTATTAAGCAGTTATGACGACGAGATTTCTCCATGCCCCTGCCAGCTGACACAATATGACATCCAACATTCACAATACAACCAGAACCCCATTGTTCAAATTGTTGGGAAACTTACGGTAGATACTGGAAAACACAACAAACATTTGGTTAATGAATCAAAATCGTAACGTAACCATCGCCGCACAATGACTTTTTCAATAATTACAAGTTTCCCTATTTTCTGAATATATTTCAGGTGACGGATTACAAAGCTCGCCGGAGAAAGCGCGAAGGAAGGTCCAATTCTAATCATGTCTTCAATGACCGTACCGATTGCTCAAAAAATTTGCAACAGCCAACAATGTCGGATGAATACCGTCTCTCGGAATCTAGTTTTACCGCCAAGTTTTCGTCAAGCTTTCAAGGTAGCGGAGGTTATTTATTGTTAATAATCATGTCGACATTTTCATAATAAAGATTTTATATTTGAAAAATCTTTCCCGTTGCAGGCCTAATTTCGGATTGCAATCTGAAAAGTTGCACAAATAAGTTAACATTTACTTTTGCTGGTCTGAAACGCATTGGAGGGAACACGACGAGGATGATATGATTGCAGAGGCTGTCAGGGAACTCCTTGGATTGTCACAAGCCAACTTGATATCACCTATATGGGTCGAAAACTGTAAGAACTAATAACTCATCGGCTGTGCGAGTTCCCCTTCCTTTGGAAGTTGTTAGAGGTTGGCCTTCGAATTTTGTTTCATATTTTTTACATAATCAAATCATTGTATACGAAGTATTTTAAAAATATCTTCAGTCACTGAAAATCTTGTTCGTCTCGTATTTTTCTCCACAATTGATTTCTCTCGGATTGACTGTTTGGGTTTTATCGCTAGTAGCAATGTCCAATTCAACATTCATTTTTCAACATGTATACCCTCGCGCTCATCCCGATTCTCTCACTTTTCTTCATTGAGATTACCCGACAATCGTATTAAAGTTTGATCTAATTTTTATTCATGTCCCCTGTCTCGCTAAATGCACGAAAACGATCTCTTCCTTACCGACAATCGACGAATCCGAGCGCTGGTCGATAGAGTATTTTTCTACTGGCTGTCTTTTACCCGGGATGATTTTTTCATAACAAGGCAAGATTTCATCATCAATTCTTGTAGAACCACGTGTCCCATACCCAATTATTGTAAATTGATATAAAAATTCCAATATGACCAGAAAAAAAAATTTTTGTTGTGCAAGTAGCGATCAAGACAAACATGGTCCTCTGAAGCCTCTGACATTTGACATTAAATTAGACGAAGAGACTTGGCAAAAAATAAAGCCTATAGAAGTAGTGTATAAAGATCGTACTTACGAAAAACTAAACACCCCTTGGACTGATGTTATTATAGAAAAAATTTGGAATCTGTATAAAATACCATGTCCGTTTTCCTTCAAAAAATCACAAGTTTTCCAAAGTGATGGTTTTCCATATTTCAAATTTTTCGGTATCTGTAGAGAGTGCAGCGCGACCATTGTTGGTGAATGTCCAAAAGAACCGAATCCCAATACTGGTGTAACAATAACAATAAATACTTACGATACAACACAGATACTACACGTTAAAAAAAGAAGACTGGCAAACTAGCACAGAACAGATGCAAAACAGCTTTTATTAGGCGTAAAAGCAACATATTACAAACATGTAAAGGCAAATGAAGTATCAAATGATACGGGTACTGCACCACCTTTCCTACATAACACAGGCATATATCGTATGGCACGTCAAGAGGCCAAGGATGAAGACATTGGACTATCAGCATATCCAGGTGATGCAATCACGTCCACACTCCTCATGATGGATAGTTTATCTAGTATTCGTGAAATATCTACCATTCCGCTTTGCGTTTGGTACTGGACAGACAACCAGCTCGAATTATGGAGAGAGGCAGCAGCACTAAATACGTACATATCTCTGGATGCCTCCGGTCGTTTTGTCAAATCGGTTAACATATTTGACCATAATAAAACTTCCCATATATTCCTCTATAATATAGTTATACGATTGAGACAAAAGATCTATTCTATTTGTCAGATGCTTTCCGAGAGTCACGACGTTAATTCGATTTTCTCCTGGCTATTTGCATGGCTACAAAGTGGAGCCCCAACACCTAAGGAAGTCGTCGTGGATTGTTCGAGTGCTCTACTGAATGCAGTCTGCCTGGCCTTCAATGGATGCTACTATATCGATTATCTCTCCAAATGTTTGAAATTTTTTATTCACAAGGAAGACTCACTACCACAATGTCTGATAAAGCGTGATCGAGCCCATTTAATAAAGGCCGTCCTGCGATGGAAATGTTTTGCGGGAGACAATTAGATAAAAAAGGACTTCTATATAAGATGTGTTGCGTATTCCCTAGAAGTGGAAAAACTGGGGGAATTAAAAAAAGTCATGAAGGCTGTTTTTATAGTCTGTGAGAGTCAAAATGCGGATGAACATACGGAGTGTTTCAGGCAAAAATTGTGGCTGGAGAAAAAAATTGCTAATTTCGATCAAAGCCAGTACTTTGATAATTCAGATAGGAATGATCAAAGCAGTTCTGCAGATAATGGGAATTATGATTATTTCACTGAAGTACAACAATCCAACAAAATCTCAAAATATGTGCGTGAAATATACAATAGTTGTTTACCGTTGTGTTCAAATGATCAAGATGACTTGGGTAAACTCAATAATTATTATCTTCCAAAAATCACGGAGAATCTGATACAACTCTACTCGCAATTTCCAGCATGGACCAATGTCATGCGTTCCCATTATCCATCGTCCAATATTGTTTCAACATCAACGGCATCCGAATGCTACTACAGAATCATGAGACGTGAATATGGCATGTCCTCACCAGTTTCATTGAATCGATTCCTCTTAAAGCATCTTCGAGTTATAAATGGTGCAACAAAATTGGGATGCGGTATTATCGAGCAAATCAAAGCTTTGGTCAATAATGAAGACCAAGATTTCATATTTGCTAGAAAACAGATAAGAACTTATATACCAACTAAAGACACACTAGCATGTAGTGTTTATACCCAAGATTCTTGCGAAACCAGCAGAGAAAATCCCATACCGATTCTAGAGCAAAATGAGGGCCAGAAGCCAACAGTCCTTCAAGATTCCAAGCAGCTAGTTACACATTACATGCAGGATATTGGGTGGGATATTACAGTATCTCAGTTTTCTTGTAGGGACGTAGAGTATCAAAGAATCGAGCGTCACGTACTGTGGTCAAATGAGTTCAGAACTCTGGAGCCGAAAACTTATATTGATGGTTCTGTCATCGACAGTTTTATGATTGTGAATTACAAACAAAACTGGAAAAACCTTTCATTTTTCCCTACCACTCAAACTTCGTATATGATTGGTAATTTCTGCAATCACATGAAGCCAAAAACGTGGCCATTTTACAATATAGATTTTGAGTTTTCTGGTAAAATATTCATACCGTATTGTTACAATTCTCATTGGTGCCTTCTGGTGTTAGATGTTGACGATCAGACCATAATGCATTTCGATCCTCTCATAAAAACAAATTCCGGGGACCGGGCTGTTTCAGCTTTCTTCAAATACCTCAAAGAATGTAATCCAGCAGCAAAAAATTCTCTATGTTATATAAAATGGACAGTTATACCATCAACGACTAAACGACCAATGCAGGTTGATAGCTATAATTGTGGAATATTCATTATGTATTACATGGATTGTCTAGCTAAAAGTGATTGGACAGAAAGTGAAGACTTTGATCCGAATTCCTACCGTAAAGTTATTGCTGATCAACTTATTTCATCATCGGAGCCAATGCGCAATATCTGCTTATGTTGTTTAAATGACAGAAAAGATGAATGTCTAAACTGCAAGATTTGTGGCCGATGGATACACGTGAACTGCTTATTACGTTATGAGAAAAATGATGATCGAAATGAAATATTTGGAGATGATATTTGTCTGTTGTGCGTTAAGAAATAACCCATGGTTAGCGAATAGTAATTATTTTATTCTGTATACACGTATACATCAGTACGTATCGATATGACATTAAAAATGAAGTATGTTTGAGTTACTTTCCAACACATTTTATTTTTTAGCTCTTAGCCGATTATATAGTTGTGACGTAATTTAATCATTTTTATATGTAGGTATGTACCTGAAATAGAGTGAGAGGTTTCCTAAGGCTGATGAGTTTGAGGCTTGAGTGGACTGAGAATCGCCTTGTTGAAGTTAAATGAAGCTGAAGCTAGCGGCCAGAGGTAGCAGTCAAAGATGCGGAACTTCTTTGAAATTGGATGATGCAGCATACACTTTCATGCCCATAATTTAATAAAAGTTAGAATTAAGATTTGATAAAGTTTAGATTATTATTGGGTCTTGTTATAATTTTCATAGTTTTTATTTACCACGTTTGGCTGATAATTCTGACTGTTAGCTTCAGCTCCATTTAAATTCAGTCATACTTCCTATTTGTATTCAATATAACATTTAAAATCCCCCTTCAAAGAATCTTAGCAATAACAAGTGTGGTTAAAAGAAGACAATAGGGTAAACGTACCATTTCTGGCCACCTTAGTACCGTTTGTGGCCATAATTATTACATGGAAATAAAGAGAATGTCCATAAATGGTACAAATGCTGTTTTTTAGCTTATTGAAGGCTTCTGTCGCAAATTTGCTTTAGCGCACGTGTATCTTCATAATTGATCCATAATTAGATGGTTCGATGATATCAGATGCGAATAAACGGTTTGAAAAGTGTTGCCACAAATGGTACAGTGACCGTAAATGGTACGTTAACCCTACAACTTAAACTTAATATAACAGAGATATACATACACAATATAGACAACACAATTTATAACTCATAGTATGATTTGATCTTATACAAGGTGAGTTACATCAAACTTCGGGAATGGAAGAAGCCTAATTTGTAAATGCGCAGTTCCCTCCAGCCAATCTCGAAAGTGGTAACATCAATATGGATATTTAAGTGAACTACGTGCAAGAACGAGGACCGGGTAACTCTGGTGTATGAAAATCAGAGTAACAAGAAATTACAACATGACTAAGCCGGCAAACAGATTCAAATACAGAAACTACTCAAACTAATACCTCATTTTCTCAATACAACTATCAAGTTAGTGTCACTTATCAGATTGGCCGAAGGGCAGTGTGCCTGTTCATAAATTAGGCTTCTCCTATTTTCGAGGTTTGATGTGACTCACCGTCGTTATGGGTATGTAAATATTTGTGCAATATTCAATTCGAGCTAAGTCACGACAATCAAAAAAATTTTGTATCACACAATACTACAGTTATAAAATAAAATGACTATATTCTAAACACTTATTGTTTATTTTTTTTACTTTCAAAGTTTGTAGAGATTTCAACTCCGAAGATTTATTTTCACATATATTATCAATGCTATAGTTATTTTTGGAGTCTTCCTTAGACTCTGAATTTTCTTCTGAATATTACAGCGCTTATTCCAGAATTTGTTCATCGTTCGACAATAAGCAATATACAGCTCATCATGATCTGTTTCTAATCCAATAACGCCAGTGAGGATGTAAATGTTCTCTTTTACATTGATTTGCTCAGGTATTATGTTCAGAAATTCTGAAACATTTGCATTTTCTATATCAATTATAAGGTATGCCCCAAACTGATAAGATACGATTGCAGTTTTTCGGCAGTGGCAACAATAATGTTTCTTATTATACAAATGATTATGCAATTCCCTCTCTAGATTCTTCGCCGTGTTTTGGGAAATGGCAGGTAATTCTATTCTTGTTCGGTACTTACTGTATTTTATATCACAGCGATTACAATGTATTTCTTCTTCAAATGAGAAATCCTGAATCATGAGTTTTTCAAAAAAAACGCCGGCTCTATCTGAACAAGATATGACATCACCTTTTATAGTTGCATGGTTATATAACAGTAAAGATCTAGATTTGTACAAAAATGCTATATTTCCTGTTTTGGAATATTCAACTATTGTTTTCAATAGGAACGGACCATGGCGCTCATTTATACGAATTTTGCTATCACAGAAGGCTTGAAAGTCCTTCATATTTTTATATGCAAATGCTAACACTTCGGCGATAGCATCAAATACAGATGTATTTTCAAGAACGTATTTTTTCTTAAAGATTAATCTTGGTTGTAAACAATTGCCATTACGAATTAATGTTTCCTTGAATTTTGTTTTACAGGCTGCTTGTTCGTGAAATATTTTCATGGCTGGAAAAGGAGTCACATACTTTTTCCTTTTAATATTTTCAGTTATTTTTGTCTTTGACGTAGTTTTTGGGTCATCGGAGAGCCGATTGTTGAGTCCTTTTAGGTCGATAGAGTAATTATGTTCCATGCTTATATTTTTCACCGAAACTTGAGATTTCTATCATCTTCCGCGGTGTCAGATGAGTAAGTACGCTGCTATCAAACGGGATACTGCTGCTGATTTTGGTTAATTGCTCTGTTTCACTCTGCATGGAATGAATTTCAGGTAAACAATCTATTGAATTTATATGAATATATTCCGAATTCATATTACGGTCTTCTACATTGCCTAAAACTGAACCGTCGATTATGGTCGAGCTGTAAATCTCATTATGGCAATCATCATTATTATTTTCTAATTCTAAGGCATAATTGTGTTCTAGGCTTATATTTTTCACCAATACTTGAGATCCTTCACTCTTCAATGGTGTTGAATGAGCGAGTACCCTGCTAAATTGGATACTGCTACTGGTTTCAGTCAATTGTCCCGATTTGTTTTCAGGTTCCATTAAATGAAGTTCAGGAAAATCTGCAGAATTTACGGACGTAATCACATTACAGTTCTTTAGATTGCTCAATGCTGAGTTGTCGAGCTTGAAGGAGGTGATATTACTGCTGCAATCATCACTGGCTTCTTGAATTAAAGCATGATTTTGTTTCACACCTATATACTGGATTGGCAATTCTATTCTAGTACAATCTTTACTCCTTGCAGCGATCGAATTTGTAGGTATGCTATCTACATGTATGCTTTTATTAGTTTCAGTCAGTTGCAAATTATTATTCTTCTCATTGGTAAACCATATTTCTGGGAAAAATTCTGATGCATTAACATGAGGGCTGATCATATCCAATATCTCACTAGACACTAATTTTTCCGGGTCCATGAAACTGAGCCCATTGTGGTCTTGATTATCTTTTGATAATGTCAGTTGATCAATTTTATTGTCATCTTTAAATTTTTCATAATACATCCCATCTCTTTGGCTTGCTGTAGTTTCATGTTTGGTTCCTACATTCGAGTTCCCATTATTATGTGTAGTATCATCATCGTTAACTAAGTCATCTTCCAGATGTTCATTTCTACCCATCCAGTTTTCTTGATCATTGAGACAGGCGTGATTATTTTGGTGTAATACTTTATGACGAAACTGACCTTTGCCCTTTATGTCATGAACAAATGCTCGTCCTTTTTGCGTTAGTGCTCTCAATTTTTCGACATGGTAAGGTAGAAATTCTGACGCAATCATTGGTTTGTTCAGTTCTCGTAGGGTAGTTAGATGCTGTTTTGCCTGAGATCTCACTGAATCGTACAAAGGACTGTGTACTGTGATTACGTTTGTCCAAGCTGGGAACTCTCCCAGTAATTGATTCAAATTACTAGATAACCATTCTGGGCAATAGTAACCATTAGCCTCTTTTTGAGGATTGTTGGTTAATTCGCATATCTTATATGCTTGTTCTACAAGTTGGTGAGCATAATTCAACATTTTTTTTGAATTTTTATTAAATATTGAATTTCGGTTGATGGATAGGCAAGAAAAACTTTTTTGTGCATGAGGATCCGCAGTAGATTTGACATAAATTTCATATTTCTGACGAACCTCGTCTGTTCGTATTTTAGACAATAATGTCAATCTCTTTAATTCAGTAGAGTGATTTTCATAGGGGCTTAGAACCAGTACCAAAATACCTATTACTGCTTCTTCAAATTCGAGAATACTGCCTACAGAGCTCAAATATATGATGTTTAATAAGTAGAATTTTTTAACCAATTCCGATTTCCCTTGAAAACATTCTAGTCCATCGATAAATTTCATTAAAGAGATTATATCAATTCGTATTATAGTTTTTCGTAGGGCCGATGACTGCTGCATACAATATTCGTAGCATTTGGAATTATATTCGCTGAATGAACAATTGTTGAAAGCAAGTGAAACACCATTCAACAAAGCAGAAGAATATGCCATGATTAGCTGTGATGGTGTCGGGACATTGTTCTTCAGGTATTGACAACAGAAACGAAGAGTGAAATCCAGCGATATCCGCTCACTGATTGCTTGAGCCAGTGTGACTGTTGTATCAGCTACTTCAACTGTAAACATGAATAGGAATATTTTACCACTTCTATAGTTTTTCATTGTCACATTTTGCACTATCTGGTCCAGCACTACAAGAGATACGGGCAGACCAAGATTTATTAGATCTTTCCATAGGTTGATTTGCTCTGGACACCAATACGTTAAGTGAAAAGGTCGTGGGGATATTTTGTGGATCACACCATTAAAATGTACACTAAAGTTCATAGCATGTAAGGTATCGTATTCGTCGATAGTTTTTTCGGAATTATTGTTTTTTCCAATGTTCTCATACTGTCCTGTTGTGGTGTCGATGCTTTTCTCTGTGGTGTTCTTGGATCCGAAGGAATCAACATTTTGAAAGTGGTGACGCAACAAATTTTCTTTGATGTTCTTTCGATTCTGTTGAACGAAAATGTATAAATTATGACGTTTAATGTCTTTTAACGATCTGACAGCATCTGACCATACTGAATTCTTTTCTTTTTTAAGCTTACGATTTGAGTCAAAAACTGGTAAATCTTTTAATACAGTGAAAACTGTTAAGTACGGAACAAGGGGTACTGGAGGCATTTTCCAAGAGAAATTGTATCGTAACTCGATCTTGTTATGGAAAAATCATCCCGGGTAGAAGCGTGCCAGAACAAACAGCTATGGTTTAAAAGACAGCCAGTAGAAAGTTACTCTATCGACCAGCGCTCGGATTCGTCGATTGTCGGTAAGGAAGAGATCGTTTTCGTGCATTTAGCGAGACAGGGGACATTAATAAAAATTAGATCAAACTTTAATACGATTGTCGGGTAATCTCAATGAAGAAAAGTGAGAGAATCGGGATGAGCGCGAGGGTATACATGTTGAAAAATGAATGTTGAATTGGACATTGCTACTAGCGATAAAACCCAAACAGTCAATCCGAGAGAAATCAATTGTGGAGAAAAATACGAGACGAACAAGATTTTCAGTGACTGAAGATATTTTTAAAATACTTCGTATACAATGATTTGATTATGTAAAAAATATGAAACAAAATTCGAAGGCCAACCTCTAACAACTTCCAAAGGAAGGGGAACTCGCACAGCCGATGAGTTATTAGTTCTTACAGTTTTCGACCCATATAGGTGATATCAAGTTGGCTTGTGACAATCCAAGGAGTTCCCTGACAGCCTCTGCAATCATATCATCCTCGTCGTGTTCCCTCCAATGCGTTTCAGACCAGCAAAAGTAAATGTTAACTTATTTGTGCAACTTTTCAGATTGCAATCCGAAATTAGGCCTGCAACGGGAAAGATTTTTCAAATATAAAATCTTTATTATGAAAATGTCGACATGATTATTAACAATAAATAACCTCCGCTACCTTGAAAGCTTGACGAAAACTTGGCGGTAAAACTAGATTCCGAGAGACGGTATTCATCCGACATTGTTGGCTGTTGCAAATTTTTTGAGCAATCGGTACGGTCATTGAAGACATGATTAGAATTGGACCTTCCTTCGCGCTTTCTCCGGCGAGCTTTGTAATCCGTCACCTGAAATATATTCAGAAAATAGGGAAACTTGTAATTATTGAAAAAGTCATTGTGCGGCGATGGTTACGTTACGATTTTGATTCATTAACCAAATGTTTGTTGTGTTTTCCAGTATCTACCGTAAGTTTCCCAACAATTTGAACAATGGGGTTCTGGTTGTATTGTGAATGTTGGATGTCATATTGTGTCAGCTGGCAGGGGCATGGAGAAATCTCGTCGTCATAACTGCTTAATAAATACAGAAAGTTTCTATGTAAATCCCGAGCAGTTTGATTGGAATCATAGTTCGATGGACCACCTGATCTCTCTGGCTTGTCAACTGGAGAAGATACTGGGCCCCTTTTTAGTGATGGTCTATAGGTGGTATTTTGGGATTGCAATTGCTGAAAATAAAATATGTCGATGGTGATTAAAAATTAATATAACATGCAATCATCTTGTTTTTAATTTGTTCTTATCCTCTGAAATAAGCTCAGAAAATCATGTACTGAAATATAGTACCGTCCCTCTTACCTGGTCAAAATTAAGAAAGTATACCCTACTATTACTTAAATTTTTAGCAGACTGTGTAGAACAATAGAATATATTATACACAATGATTGTGATTTATTCAATTAATTTTATTATGGCACGCAATCTTGCCAAAGGTGCATAGAATGGAGCGAGTCAGAATAACATGCAATAAAATTTGCTTGCCGTTAGAAAATACATATTCATATCATCGAAAACTCACCACCGTTGCTTGTGCTCTCAGACTGCGATGGATTGTCGTAAGCACAGGTTTTCTCAAAGACGGCATGTCTCCAAGAAGTTCTGAGCCTTTGGTTGGGGATGTGTCGAAAATAATCTTGAATTCAATGGGAAAATTTTGAACTCCTTGATGAATTTTCACATGTCAGCTCTTGCACAAACCTTGTCCCATATTCAACATTTTGAATTGACAGATTGCAATCCAGAGTTCATACAGTGCAACCGCATTGTGGATTCTGTTACCAAACATGATTAATAGCTCAAAAATCATCAAACCTGATACAATATAGACGATTCTTTCTGTAATTTTTCGTTCATTTTGGAGTAACCAGCATACAATAAACAGATTGGAGCGAGTGTCCTTTCCGGAATATGATTCACGGTTTGACGCTTATTGGAAAAGGAGAAATGTCTAGCAAGATTTTTCTAAATATGATAATATATACGTACCTTGTAAAGAAAACATTTTATTGAGCAGCGAACTTTCGTCCTCTCGCGACGCCATGTCTTTAACAGCTGTTGACCACTAACGAAACTCGGAATAAATGGAATCGAACCACGAGAGGCGTCTGCTGCAGCCTGCTATAACTCGCACGGCTTATTTTATTGTTCAACACTAATTTATCGTAACTGAATACAAAATTTCGATAGGGTGCTGGTTGCGCATATGTCGCGCAAATGATAAGCATGATGCGACACCTTTCAATTTGAATATTATCTGTCGTCGTTACGAAGCGGGTGCTGGAACTCAGCGGCCCCCGTATTATTTTGATTCTGCTCAAATATGCGCTAGCGCGCAAACCGCTTTTAGCGGGTTCTCATTGCATAAATAACGCGCAAACGGTATGGTAGTACCCGATCTCTTTAATTTTCATATTTAATTGCTTAAAATCGAATTTGAAAGTCGAATAACGAAATTCAGCACCCCCGGTTTCTTATTCTGATATTCTATGTGATCACGCAACGCGCAAACGATTCAATCGGTTCCTTATGATCAAAAATGATTATTTTCATTTCTCAGCAGGATTTTTATCAAACTCTCTTGAATACCGGAACGGGTGGAATTGAACCAATGGTTGCGCACGCGCGGTAACGGCCTCTGATCCCAGATAATGGTCGATTTGGTTTAATCTTTTTTTTTTAGAGTAAACAACGAATTTTATTCAAATTGGCAACGGGTTTTCAATGCGCAAATAACGCGCATACGATTTGGTGGTATCCGATATCTTAAATTTTCGTATTTGATCGTTTAAAATCGAATCTAAGAATCGGGTCCTGGAATTCAGCACCCCATTTTTATTTTCATTTTTCTCGTGAAAACGTAAATGCGCAAACGAATTATTTTTACATTCTTTATATTCGAGTGACGCGCAATCGTTTTATCCTGTTTTCAGTCAATTATCTCGAATCCGGGTGCCAACTTACTGAACCTGCCTGAGTCCGGATCAGAAGAAACGTTTGGGCAAGCATAGAAAAACTTTACGCCGCTTGGCCTGCGACAGCGGTAGCTGGAAAAGTAAGTAGCGCTTGCTGGTTCAGCGGGGTGGATTTCTCCCCCTTGTTACGTGCGTAACTACAGCCATCCACAGGATACCTATCATTTTCCAAAATTATAATAGTATATCACAAAATACAAATTGAAATAAATATCGATTCCGTTCTTGATTTACGAGCAGCAGTGCTTAGCACTTCGGGGTACCCTGGCTGCTCTCAAATTACGAAGAACGTGGCCCAGAGTCAAACCCAAGTCAAATCACACTTGAGAATATAATATTTCTTTGAAGAAAATAAACATCCTCCTTTCCTAAGCAGCATAAGTCACGCGGAAACCGATAAGGAAACCTGCATAGTCTCAGTGGCTTGGAGCCCCGTGGTGAGGGGCGAGGCAACGCTGGAAACCCCAGTTTTGCTGACCCCTCATTATCACACTACCATATATTAGTTCATAGGTGTAAATTCTCTCTCTCTCTATTTCCCACGGAAATAGGAAAATTAAGCTACAAATCTATCGAAATAATGTAATAATAACACCATAAGCTATCTGAAATAAGGAATGAGTGAATGTGTGATCATAGAGTGTAAAATACGGTTATAAAGATAATATAAGCATACTCAAATAAGCTAGTGTGAGTTGACTATAGGTGAGGCATGGGACGGCATGGGACCACACAGCGAAGCAGGGGCCCGCGCGCCTACGCTTAAGTAAATAAGTTCCTAAGCCAATGAGATGCTCGTTAGCCTCTAAGTAGGCTCCTAATTGGTTAATCCATACGCGCAGTAATACATGCATCATTGCAGCCGCGGGAACCTCGTCACCTCTGAACTTGAACTAGCGTCTTTCATCTGTCAAATCGCGAAGCGCGTGGACGCAAAGAACCGTGTACATTCATTGAGCCACGAGTTGTGTTCGATCTCTTCTTTTAGTCAAGTGGTAATACAAAGGACTCTGTACCCGAAAATAAATCTCTCTTAAAATTATTAACTTCAGTGCAAGGACACATTATAACTAAATATTAACGCAGCTTCACGCCATAGATCCTTCTACGGGTTTATGTAGGATTAAGACAATTTACCGTTTAATTAATTAAAATCTTAGTTTTGTTCTCTAATACATTTTTGCCTATTCTAATTATAGTGTGCTCGAATCTAAATTCAAAAGACTATTCGACGTTCGTGTTCCTAAACTATCCGGTCCTAAACACTCTAGACTCAGTGAAACTTAAATATCGGTTAAATACAATATCTAGTTAAAAGACGTTCTAATCCATTTAAATACCTTAAATACATTTGTGGTACATACGAATTGGTGGCAAGGTTCCTGCGAAGGTGAGGGGCTATATAAAATCCGATTTACTACAAATTCCATGCCGATCCAGGCCACACCAAGTCAACACAGCTAAGTTCCCACGATCGTTCATCTCAAGTCGTTATTAGACCTAATTAACTGTATGCATGTTTAAAATCCAGAATTCCTACGGTTATCTCACCAACTAGATATACATATGTATTTTCATACTTCTCGTTGTATTCAATAGCCGCAAGATAACTCAATCACAGAATACTGCCCCCACCGAGACAATACTGTTCTACTGTATTTTGGGTTTATCCCTAATCTCGGTCGGTGTAGTTTTATGCTTTCACTCAGCTAGGAATAAGAGAACCTATACCAAAGGTTCACCCTATATAGTGATCCCTTAACGCGCGCTATAATTCCCTAGAACTAAGGTTACCTTACAAAACAATAGCACATAAGAAAGAGAGAGAGAGCTTTAATTTTCTATATTCCATATAATTAGCTACATCCAGTTATATCCGACGTGCGAATCGTGAACATTATCTCTTGCTGCACCCTAATATCAGCATCTTTCATTTACCAACAAACCTTCACGATCCCCACGTCGGTGAACCATTTCATTATGTCATTTTATTTTGTTAACCATTTGTTCAGGTGACACTTCGTTGTCAGTCGCTTGAACCCCTCAGTATTATTATTTCCATCTAATCGTTCAAGAATATATTATCGTTTCACCAGTTAATCACTCATTATCATTTGGTTCACCTCATCCCCATTCAATCATACATTAACTAGCCTCTAAAATAGTTTAAGCATTTCAATTGAGACCTGTATAGGACTAGACGGCAACGATCCCATTTACCGATCTATCGATAGGTAGATCCTTTATTTTATTATTTTATTCAGTCTGTGACGGGACTCATCCAATTAGTAAAACTCATTTATTAATCAACCGCTCGGATTAAACAACCATACCGCGCCCGTCACACCCTCTTGCTGGCTCCTATTATGGGTAGTCTGGTGGCCGG
Source organism: Tenthredo amoena (assembly GCA_963966615.1). NCBI lineage: Eukaryota > Metazoa > Arthropoda > Insecta > Hymenoptera > Tenthredinidae > Tenthredo > Tenthredo amoena. Next base: position 11,924,089 of record OZ016488.1, on the reverse strand, counting down.
TCTGATCGGTGGACGGGGTTGAATCAACGCTATGGAGCGCGCGAAGAAAATGGTCCTGATACCGCAGGAGACTGCCGAGCGTATCCGCGAGACGCAGCAGCTGCCGCATCGACCCCGCACAGATCCCGTGAGCAGGTTGGATAGCGAGATGCACGCTATCCTCAACGAGGCGGGAAAAAGCGATCGGGAGAAATGGCGACTGTACAGACAGGTGTTGGGACGTTTCTTGTTCTTTGCCGGTGAGTCGCGAAAACCTCTGCAATTCTCTGTACGCGGGCTCGGTGACGAGACTGTGGCCAGCGCTGTGAATGACGTCACGGTTGGAGATCGGGAAGAAGGAGCTGCCGAGGAGGTGGGGTTGGAGGGCGATGCCGCGGGTGCCGGCAGAGGCGTACCTGCACGAGACATAGCCTTCAGCGTGCCCGTCAAGTTTCGGCGCAAAGCGGAATTGTTGTTGAACCATTTGGTCACCAATGGCCGGGCCGATATCTCGTGGGATGGCAAGGGGACTATAGCCATAAGGGGGGCTCCGACACCCGGGACGAACATCATCGACTTGATAAACGACGCTGTACGTGAGAGAAAGTCCGTACAGGCTACGGGTAGACAACAGTTCGCGCGGCTCCTTCACTCGATCAACACGCCGCAAGAGTTTATCGGTAATCCGGTTTTTCACAAACTCACGCGTAACGCCTCGTCACGATCGGCGAGCGGTTCGTCGAGATCGCGGCGCAAGCACGATACCAACAACGACGAGGAGCAGGCTGACGACGGTGACATCGATACCTGTGGCACGAACGAGGCCGGTGAGGAGGAGGAGGAGGACGATGATGTGGTGTTCCTCCCACCCAAGAAGATACAACGCGTAGCTCAAACCGGAAACGGTGGTTGGCTGAGATTGAAATTAAAATGAAAATCCTCGAAGGTCTGTACTACAACCCCTCCCATGCGGCGGGTTACGCGGGTGTCAGGACCTTGACGCGATGCGTGAGGATGAGGAAAAAAAAAATATCTCGCAATACGGTGCTCGAATGGTTGGCCGCGCAGGACGCGTACACTCTGCACAAGTCCGTGCGTAGAAGATTTTCACGAGCCAGGTACAACGTGCAGAATATAGACGATTTGTGGGAGGCGGATCTGGTGGATCTGAGATCGATCAAACAGTACAACGACGGGTACGGCTACCTACTCGTGGTCATAGATGTAGCGTTCGAGCGCGTGTTGTCATCCACCGAACGATGCCCGATTTATCTGCAGACCGACAAAGGCAAAGAGTTTGTGGGTGCTCAATTCCAGAAACTGCTCGCGGCCAAAGCGGTGCGTTACAGAGTCACGCGAAACCCGGACATAAAGGCGGCTGTGGTCGAACGATTCAATCGCACTCTCAAGGAGAGAATGTGGCGATACTTTACACACAAAAATACCCATCGCTACGTGGATATACTACAGCGACTAGTGGAGGCGTACAACGGCACCACGCACTCGACCATTGAAATGGCTCCGTCGGTGGTGACGCTGGAAAATGCCGCAGCCGCGCGTTCGAACATGGAGAATGCACGCGCTGGATCGCGGTCGTCGAGGGGGCGAAGTGCGAAACCACGGCTTATGGTCGGCGAGCGCGTGCGTATCAGTAAAGCTAAGGGTGCCTTCAGGAAAGGCTACGAGGCCAACTGGACCGAGGAGGTGTTCAAGATTCGACGCGTTCTGCCGCGCACGCCTATCGTCTACGTGCTGGAAGATTTAGCCGGTGAGGAAATAGACGGTCTCTTTCACGAGGCGGAGTTGCAGCGCGTGATCAAGGACGATGTCTTGGTGATAGATAAAATAATACGCACGCGGGGAAAGGGTGGTAGTAAGAAGCTGCTCGTCAGCTGGCGAGGTTATCCGCAAAAGTTCAACTCTTGGATCGCGGCGAGCAGCGTGCGAAAACAGACATGAAGGATCAGTTTTACATCACGCTGCCTAGCAACAGTTCGATGAAATATTTCCCAAACAATACCACGACTCGATACATCACCCAGCTACCTCGACAGATCGAGCTTGTCGGAGAGTGGGAGGTCGCCCTCGTGGAGATTCAATACCCGCTGACGCTGCAAAACATCAACAAACCCTACAACGCTGTTCGATTTCACGTGCATCGCTCGGATACACCTGCCCATAATTTACATGAAATTACATCGTCGAGCGAGAGACGAGTCGCGCAGGGTCAATTCCTCATCAAACCGGCGATTTACACAGATATTTGGGAAATTATCGATGTATTGAACAGCCTGACGACGGTCCGGGAACATTTAGAGTTTGGACGAGCGGATACCGCGGACGATCGTCTGGTTGTCGGTAGGAAATGCAGTTGCCAGGACGGTCACTACCTCTCATTTTCACCTGGTCTGCATCGACAGCTCGGCTTTCCGTAACTTACCGCCAACATACGCGACAAATTGTTGGCCAGACATCCGTTAAACCTAACCGGTGGGATACCCTCTCAGATGTTCGTCTACAGCGATCTGGTCGAGCCTAGAATAGTGGGTGACGTCTGCGCACCGCTGCTGCGTATAGTACAGACGGTGGGAAAAAATGTTCACATCTCCGGCTCTGAGAGCAAATCATTGACGGCTTCGCACTACGTACCTCTGCTGCTGACGAATTTTTGCACCATAGAAATCGATATAAGAGACCCTCTGGGTAGCCCTATGCCATTTACGCACGGGACATTGACTGTCACGTTGCACTTTAAGAGGACGCACTGATATTCGCTGCGATGACCAACTACCAGCAACATTACGACAATCAGGTGGGTGGTGGCGGTATAGAGCGAGTCTACGTCGGTGCCCCGAATCAGCGCGGTCACGGAATCGGGAGCTTCCTGGGAGGTTTGTTTCGTCGTGTGTTACCGCTTTTCAGGAGCGGCGCGCGCGTGCTGAGTAAGGAGGCTCTGCGCACGGGTGTGAACGTCATGGAGGATATGGATAACAACACGCCATTCAAGCAAGCTCTCAAGAACCGCGTAGTCGAGTCGGGCTACAATCTGAAGCGCAAGGCCACCGCAAAATTGGGAAACATGATGCAGGGGTCCGGTTATAAGACGCCACGTGGCAGATCGGTGGGACAGTTGATGCGCGGCCGTGGTGTAGGATCGGTCGGGAAACGCCGGCGAAAAGGTGTTAAGAAACTCAAAACGAACAAGAGGCAAAATCGCGAATCTCCCAAGCGACTAGGGGTGGCTGGAATTAAGACGAAAAAGGCTTTGAAGCGGAAAAAAAGCTGTTGCGGCAGTAGACGAACGGTGGCTGATATATTCGGAACCCGTTAATAATAATAATAAACAACCACTATGGCGTACTTGCACGCGCACTCGTGCGAGTGCCTGAAGTCGGAGCTGGATTTATTCTCTCTACCACCGACGCAAACCACGATTGAAAGCGGACAGTGGGTACACTATAAGCCTGTGTCGTCGCTCACGGATGACTCTCCGATAGAGTTTATGGTACCCGGACTCAGCGACGAGTACCTAGATCTATCCCACACCATGCTCAGCCTGCGCGTGGGTCTGCGGCCGCTTACGCCTGTGAAGGACGCCGCAGCAACGTCAAAGCCCGTCGTAGCCCCCGTAAACAACCTGCTGCACTCGTTGTTCAGCCAAGCCGATGTGTTTTTCAATCAGAAGCTAGTTTCCCCGGCCAACAACGCGTTCGTTGTTGAATTACAATTCCGCAGCGAAAAAATCACACCTCACCACCACCCTTTGGTATGGGGATATGGCGGGGAAAATGGACGAAATCGGACCGGGTAATAAAGGATTTGCGCAGCGTGCAGAATTTCTGAATGCCGGTACCAGCGTGGATTTAATCGGACATCTTCACTGCGATGTGTTCAATCAGGAGAAATTTCTGCTCAACGGTGTCGAGTTGCGGCTGCGGCTGGTGAGATCGCGGGACGCGTTCTGTCTAATGGAGACTACCAGCGCACACGGCATACACATACTCGAGGCCTCGCTACTCATACGACGTGTAACGATAAACCCCGGTATCTTGCTCGCGCACGCGAGAGCTCTGGGCAGAGGTACGGCAAAGTATCCTCTTACGCGAGTAGAGGTGAAGGCTATGACGATTCACAGCGGCGTGCAGGGTGATACGCTGGACAACGTCTTCCTGGGACAGCTGCCAAAAAGAATGATAGTGGGGTTAGTCGATAACGAGGCCTTCAACGGGGACAAAGCCTACAACCCCTTCAACTTCCAGCATTTCAATATCAACTTTTTGTCGCTGTACGTGGACGGTTCGCAGGTACCCTCGAAACCGCTGCAGCCGGACTTTACGCGGAGCAAGCATTACGTGGATGCCTACCACACTCTTTTTCCGGGACCCGGCATACATTTTCTGAACGATGGGAACGGTATCAGCCGTGAGGATTTCCCCTAGGGGTATTGCTTGACGGCGTTCGACCTCACCCCCGATTTATCGGCAAACAGCAACACGCACTGGAATTTGGTCGGACACGGTAGTGTTAGAATCGAGGTACGATTCGAAGCTGCCCTACGAAAGACGATAAATTGCATCGTGTACGCGGAGTTTGACAACATCTTGGAAATCGATTCGGCTCGTCAGGTTATAGTCGACTTTGGAGGATAACTCGTGCGAGCCACGCTGTGAAACCTGAACCACACCCCCCACCAGGTCAGAGGGGGGAAGGGGAGAGACAAAGAATAGAGGAATAGGCTGCATTTCGCTGTTGTACCGCGACCAGTGTCTCATTCCTCGCGTATCCGTGAACACGTTAATAATTTACCGGCACGATGGACTACTTGATCGACGTTCAGGGATTTCGCGACGTCGCGAACGGTTTCATAGTCAAGGAGGTTTCCGTGCTGGCTTTAAATCGCGACCACATTGGTCACTGGGTTGCCACACCACCCTGCGCTTTCACCGATCTTCCGGCGAATATTTGTGCCCAGAACAACTATCTTTCCCGCAGTCACCACGGTATGGAGTGGTTCGACGGCGATATCCAGCATAAGCAAATCTACGGAAAGCTGCGCGCTGTGGCACGTTCGGCCCGAATGATCTATACGCGCGGCGCCGAGAGGGCGAAGTTCTTGCGGAGCGTGATGTCGCGTCAGGTGACAAATCTGGAGGAAGAGGATTGCCCGGCATTCGGAAGGCTACCCCCCTCGGATACGTATTGCATGTATCACGCTCTGCACAGTCGGGGGGAGTTTGTCTGCTCGCTGAATCGCGCCGCGGTATTGAAATCCTGGTTACTACAGCGGAGAACGGCTGATGAGGTGGATGGTAACGGGTCGTCTGCCAACGAATCCGACGATGAACAGTTTGGAGCTGCAGAGGGTTTTGGCATCAATCCCCACGAGGACGTGTGGAGTGTACCCGGCTGATCGTATTCCGCTGCGGTGGTCCCGGCCGGCAACCCTTATCGCGAACACCGATGATCACACACAACCAGGGAGCCACTGGGTCGCCTTCTACAACGACGCATCCGGCAACGGGGTTTACTTCGACAGTTGCGGAGTTCCGCCTTTTGTCCCACAACATGTGCGTCGTCTCCGAAGAAACTGTCCCCGCTACCGGTGCAATACGCGCCAGCTTCAGAGTACCTTTTCGGACGTGTGTGGCCAGTTTTGTATTATGTTTCTGTATTATATGCACCTTGGTTACACTCTCGAACAGTTGTAACGGATTTGTTATATGTGTGAAATTTAATGCAAATTAACATGTGAAAATCGAATAAATTTACTCTCCAATCGTGTGAATCTTGAGATTTTAATATCTTATCCGGTCATTATAACAATTTTCTTATACATATATCACACATATCCCATCCACTAATACTAATTTTAACATAAAACGATATACAGTTGTAAAGATAAAATAAGGGAGAGCAACCTCGGCAATGACTATAAAATATCAATAATAAGTAATATGACTCAACTATCAGGAAGCGGGATCCTTGGTTTCTACGTCGTAGGTTCCTCCTTTGATTTCAGTCTGAAGTCTTTCTCGTTCATATGGCCATTTGTTCCAGTAGGTTTATAGATAATTTAACATAACCAGATTTTATCACCTCCAGGCTTCGTTGTGTGTCTTTACTATAGTTTTGTTCCTAGTTTAATATGGAATACTTTGATTGATTTGACTTCGGTTTGCCTTACGTAGAGAGCTATTAATTTTTGTGTGTCGTTTGACCGATGGTTACTCGCCAAGTGTCTCTCTTCCCTATATCTATTCTTCGCCTCTAGCGGCTGCGAATTATACTGTTTTGAAATTGGCGCTCCTTTTAAATTCTCCTTATACTTATTTACTGTTACATCCCCCCCCTGATTTTGATATGACATTTTTACTTATTAAAATGACTGTCACAATCCTATAGTGTATAAATACAATGTTGCATTCACTCTGTCGTTTCTTAAATTAGTTTTACATTTTGTCGAATCCGGCCTTCTTGCTGTACATCAAGTCCTTATTACTAGTATTAAATTGCTAACAATTAGTCACATTTTGGTCTTATTTTCTATTTATCTTAATTTTATTTTATGTCTCAGGAAAAATACTTCCTTGTCAAATGTATCTGTAAAATTTCCGCAACTGGAACAAATGGAAGAAGAGTCTAAAACAGTTGTCTATTTTCTGACCCCCCCCTGTTCATGATTTGCAGTTATCACGTAGGCAGATGGTATTTTCTTAAATTATATCGGTTATAGATACCTAAAATTTTATCTTTATCGTCTACATCAGTCAGTTGGTAAGCGTTTTCACCTAGTTTTTTATTGATTCTAAAAGGTCCATGGAAGATATGAAAAAATTTACTTGTTACTTTATCTAATGCACTGGATTGTTGTGGAATTCTTAATAACACTAGGTCATCTATATCGAGTATGACTTTTGACTTTGTTTTTTGTTGTTTTTTACGGATGTTAAAATTTTTTGCCAAAGCTTCGTTTGCCAACATTATTTTTACATTAATTGGTTTATCTTCACCTGGTGGAAACTTTATAATTTGTTGAATTTTATCATTTGGTTTTTTGTTAAAATGTAACTCTAGTGGAGTGAATCCTGTACTATGATGGGTGGTTATATTGAAAAGTTCTTCTATTTGTTTAATATGTTTTGCCCACTTCGTATGTTGGTCTGCACAAAAAGTTCGAAATAAACGGCCTAATTCTTTCATGACACGTTCTGTGGGATTAGACTGTGGGTGTCTGATTGATGAGAAACATATTTGAATTCCTTCTTTTTCTAACATATTTTTCCATTTATGAGATGTAAATTGGCTGCCATTATCTGATAAAATTTTTTCTGGCTTCCCTACTTCGATAAAATAGTTTTTTGTAAGTTTATTTATTGTACTCAATGTTGTAGCTTTTTTCAGAGCATATAGTTTGACATATTTTGAAAACGCATCAATTGTTACTAATAAATACTGGACACCCCCTACTGATTTGGGTAACGGCCCATAGTAATCTAGTGTTAGTAATTCATTGGGTTTTTTTGCAGATACTTGGCCGAATTCTCCTTGCATACTATATGTTAATGGCTTCACTCGTTGACATAGATCACATGACACTACAAGCTTTTTTATGTATTGTCTCATGTTTTTCCAATAATAAAATTGCGCCAGGTAACTGTAGGTTTCGAACGCACCTACATGTCCTAGTTTATCATGCATAGTATTTACTAATAATAAAGTTAATTCTACAGGTATCATTATCTTCCAGTCTTGCTCATTTGATTTTTTATGAAATAGTATGTCTTCGTGTATCTTATATTTATCCGCCTTAATTTTGTTCACTTTATGATCCCTAATTAGTTTTAATTGCGAATCCCCCATCTGTAATTTTTTTAGGTTCTTTAATTTTGTTTGTAATTCTGGTTCTAAGTTAAGTGCAGCTAATCGTAACAATTCTACTAGATCTCGAGTATTTTCAATTTCACTGAGAAAAGATACTATTAGTTTTTTGTTCTTTTGGTGCTGAAAACCCATTTATGTTACGGCTGAAAAAATCTGCTACGATGTTATCCTTCCCTTTACAATATTTAATTGTATACGCGTATTGTTGTAAATATAGACTCCAACGCATTAGTCTATCGTTTTTGAATTCCGTTTCTTGTATAAATATTAAAGCTTTGTGATCTGTGATTATTTCAAATTCTGCACCTATTACATACATCCTGAATTTTCTTATTGAGTATATAATTGCGAGTATCTCTTTTTCAGTCGTAAAGTATTTCTGCTCCACTTTTGTTAGACATCTACTCACTACAGATATTATTTTTTGGTCTCCGTTTTCGTCAGTTTGAAAAAGTATGCCACTTATTCCTATGTCACTTGCATCAGTCTGTACTTGAAATGGAACATTTGGTATATAATGATGTAAAGTTACGCAGTTTAAAAAATTATTCTCTAATTGTTGATATGCTATGGAATGTTCCGGCAACCAATTCCATGTATCTTTGCTACTTAATAGCCCACGAAATGGATTGACAAAGTTCGCGTGTTGGATCACGAATTGTCTGTAGAAATTGCAAATTCCAAAAAACTGTTGTAGTTGTGTTATATTTTTTGGTTCAGGAAAATCTTGTATTATCCTCAGTTTTTCTGGATCAGGTGTTATTCCATTTGGCGATAAAATAAATCCAAGAAAAGGAACAGATTCTCGACAAAATAGTGATTTGCTTAGTTTCAGTGTAAAACCATGTACCATTAAACAACCAAATATCATTTGCAAATGACTTAAATGTTCATCAAAAGATTTTGAGGTTATAAGAAGATCATCTATATAAGTTGTTAAGAATTCCGAAAAGTTTTCACCGATTGCTAAATTCAACGCTCTTATGAACCCACTCCCTGCAGTTTTTAATCCAAATGGAATTCTTGTAAATTGGTATAACGATGTATTATGCAAGAAAGCTGTATATTTCTGCGATTCTGGCGCTAACGGTATTTGCCAATAACCCTGCGTTAAATCGGTTGTTGTCATGAATTTAACTCCGTGATGTTTGTGTATTAATTCATCAATCGGAGGTGGTGTCTCATTATTAGACTCTATAGCCTTATTCAGAAATCGGGCATCGAGACAGATTCTAACACTTTTATCTGGTTTATGTACTATTCTTAATGGATTGCAGTAAGGGCTATTAGATCTTTCAATAATCCCTGCTTCTAGCATTAATTTAATTTCTGCTGATACCGGATCTCTAAGTTTCAACGGAATTGGGTATGATCTTTTTATGTGAGGTTTGTCATGCTTTAGTCTAATACTATGTTCATAAATCTTAACGCATCCTGCTTTGTTCGAAAATAGTTTTTCGTATTTCAATAATAAATCAACGAGAGTCTGCCGTTGTTTGCCATCAATCATCGTAATTGTATTCGCGATGGTTTGGACTTGCTCTAAAAAACTACTTGTCTCATTATTTTTATTCGGATCTACTATGTTTAAGTTACTTAGAAATTCATTGAAAAAATTATGGTCTTCTCCTTCATCATCTATTTCAAAATTCTGTTCTTCATTTATAATTACGCAATGATTTTCTGTTTGATCAACAAGTGTTTGTATATTTAGATTATCATTTTCTTCGCAAGAATTTTCATTAGCTTTATTATTTTCTTGATTCACGTTATTATCATTATTATCAATTTCTCTATTATCTAATACAACTTTTTCTAAAAAAATTTCAGTATCATTAGCCATTTTATCAGTTTCTCTCAAAACAGTTACACTATTATTATTGTTAATTTTATCCTTAGCACCTGTTCTAACATTGTTATCTCTATTAATTTCTTCCTCAACAAGTTCAGTTTGTTCGCTAGTTACTGAATTATTTTCTAAATTATCATTATAGATTTGGGTTCTTGATTGCTTGACTTGATTGGTACCGATATTCTTATCAATTGTCAAATTCTTTTCTTTCTCTGCTTCTATGATTTTATTCTTTTTTTCTACTAATTTCTCTGCTTCTAACCGATGTTCTGGAACTGTTGAGTTTGAAATTCTACTGCAAATTTTATTACATACTATATAAGAGAGCAATCTTTCAGAAGAGGTCCATCCGTACGATACCGACGACGCACTGAGCAAACTCCCATTAATTGTTATTGTTTTATTGTTATAGTCTAACACCGCTCTGTTGATGGACAGCCAATCATTCCCAAATATCATTTCATTCGTTAAGCCTGGTAAAACAAGGAATGAACATCTACTAACAATATCACCGATTTTTATATTCAATAGTATCTGTTTTTTCACTGGAGTTGACTTTTTTCCAATTGCTGGTATTACTACGATATTACTAACCGGTAGAATATCAAATTTTCCTCGACTTTCAACACGTCTAAACAGCCTTTCCGAAATACAAGTAATTTGACTTCCCGTGTCTACTAAGATTGAAACTGGCATACCTTCAACATTACCCAGAATAAATGGACATTTATATAACTGATTTTCATTTTCTGTGTTTTTATTAAATTCTAAATTTATATCTGAAATTAGGTCCTGTTCTATGTCTCGAAAAGATGATGAGCAACCCGATGCCGGACCCGTCTTCATCGCGTTGCACATCAGTTTAAAAGCTGCCTGTTCTGATGTGGATTTCCTGTGTTAAAATTGTTATTACTTAAACTATTGTTATTAGTACCTACAATTACAGGTGGAGGATACTGAGTGTTTGGAAAGACCATATTCTGATTATTATAATACGGATAATTATTTGGTGGATCACTTTGCCAATTTGCTGTTAACGATTGATTATAAGCTTGGCGAGGATAAACTGTTTGTCCCACTGGTACACTAAACGTGTTTGATTATGACCGATTCAAGGCCACGCAAATTTTGAACAAATGCGAATCTGGTTGAGAATGGATGAGAACCGCTTGATTCGTCGGTAGCGAATAAAATCAATGTCGATAAAACAGCGAGTCGACATCTATATCGAGGCGAGATTCCCTCCGAGGCCGCTAGATGCGCTACCGACGAATCAAGCGGTTCTCATCCATTCTCAACCAGATTCGCATTTGTTCAAAATTTGCGTGGCCTTGAATCGGTCATAATCAAACACGTTTAGTGTACATACTGATTATAAACACCTTGACTTTGTACATTGTGTACATTTGAATATTCAGCATTGTTTTGGACTTTGTTCGCTTCGCTTTTATCACTTTGATTAATACACTGCGAATGTAAATAGGTGTTTTCTTGATTCGAACTATTATTATACTTTCTTTTATCCCGATGGTCATTGTTTTGTCTCCCTTCATATCCAGCATCTAATATCGATAAGGCTTGTACTATTTCATTTTCTTTACTGAAATCTGCCAGCGCAAGTGCATCTCTAATTCTCACAGGCATTTGTTGTACTATTGTAAAATTGAGTTTATACGTGTCCAAGTTTGACAAGCAAAACCTAGATTGTTTCACTTGTTGGTAAAAGTAATTTTGTAAAGTACCATCTTGTGAACTATATCTACGCGATCGCCAATGTTCTTCTGCTTTTATTTGTAATGGTATTGAGTAAAATTTTTCCAAAAACCCATCTTCAAAATCTTTCAATTCTGAAAATCGCCCTCGACAAGATTCCATCCAAGTTTTGGCTCGACCTTTTAACATACTTTCTACCACAAATAATTTACAATCATTTGGAATATTTTTAAATTTTAAATAATTCTTCATATCTTCCAGGAATTCTTTTGGATTACTTTCCTCTTCATCAAATTGTGGAGGTTTTAAATCTACTCTAATTTGTTGTAGATCTCTTACCAACCCATTGATTAAACTACTTTCACTACTCGACTGTTGAATTATTCCACTTTGTGAACTATTTTGTTTAATTTTATCTAATTCTATTCGCTGCAATTCATTCTGCTTACGCAACTCCTGCAACTCCTGAGAAATGTTCGGATTCTGTTGTTGTTGTGCGTACAATTCATCGACCCTTTTTTGTAGATCTTTCATCATATCAACCTTCGCACGCAACTGCCTTAGCTCCTCCTCCATTTTTTCTTGCTTGCTCGTCTGTTTCTTAGTTTGTTGTTGTATTGGATTTGAACTGCTTGGCGATGCCAACGGCTTATTTCGAGACCTTGTTACAACAGGTGAATGCTTAACACTCATATAGAAAAAACTTTAAGACTATACACAAACATATACATTCATACAATCTTAATTTAATCTTTCGTTTAATTCTGTTCGGGCGCCATTTGTAACGGATTTGTTATATGTGTGAAATTTAATGCAAATTAACATGTGAAAATCGAATAAATTTACTCTCCAATCGTGTGAATCTTGAGATTTTAATATCTTATCCGGTCATTATAACAATTTTCTTATACATATATCACACATATCCCATCCACTGATACTAATTTTAACATAAAACGATATACAGTTGTAAAGATAAAATAAGGGAGAGCAACCTCGGCAATGACTATAAAATATCAATAATAAGTAATATGACTCAACTATCAGGAAGCGGGATCCTTGGTTTCTACGTCGTAGGTTCCTCCTTTGATTTCAGTCTGAAGTCTTTCTCGTTCATATGGCCATTTGTTCCAGTAGGTTTATAGATAATTTAACATAACCAGATTTTATCACCTCCAGGCTTCGTTGTGTGTCTTTACTATAGTTTTGTTCCTAGTTTAATATGGAATACTTTGATTGATTTGACTTCGGTTTGCCTTACGTAGAGAGCTATTAATTTTTGTGTGTCGTTTGACCGATGGTTACTCGCCAAGTGTCTCTCTTCCCTATATCTATTCTTCGCCTCTAGCGGCTGCGAATTATATTGTTTTGAAATTGGCGCTCCTTTTAAATTCTCCTTATACTTATTTACTGTTACACAGTTTGTCGGTATTTTTTCGGATGACTATGTAAAAAATGATTCTATGGCCGCATCCTTCTACCATTGTTTAGTCGAGAAGTTGAAGAGTTGCGAAAAATCCGACGCCTCTTGTTTATCCTGTGTTCAGATATGTTTAAGGAAACGTGTTTAGTGTATTCGCATTAATGAATAGAACGAAAATTGTGTCGTGAATAGCGTGCTTTCTTGCAAACACCCCACCAGTCTTTCAGCTATCAGATAAGCTGAAAAAATTATGCTAAGTAACTGATCCTGGCCGCGGCGAGTACGTGCTCGCGAACTGATACCGACAATATGCGCTCCATGGCAGTCTGCAAAAAGGCGAGGGTGAGCTACTGCTGACGACCATCGCGGGTCCATTGCAGTCAAAAGATAACAATGAATTCCGGCTACCCTCCCACAGAAGTCGCTGCGCGATCGGCTGCAACAAGGTAGATTTATGTGCTGGGTATGTCACTCCAAGCTCGAACTCCTCAGCCTGAAGAAGTCTTTCACATCGTATAAAAGCAACGTGACCTGCCGCCGAAAAGTGAGTGCTGTTGTTCTTCGATACAGTAGTTTTCGTGATGTGAATAGTTTTGTAATTAATATTATCTTCCACAGAAATGAATCCTAACGAAATAAACATCATCTTCGTCGATGTGCTCGCCCACGTCGATCGGCGTGACTTATGGTTGTACAAGGAGGTGGAGGACAACCGTGTCTTCCCGCTCGACGGGTTCGTCGCGCGGTTTTGGGCTGTAGAAGCGGATTGCGGCTACAGCAGCAGCTGCTCGACGAGCTCGTTCGAGTATGGGAATGAGGAGTGGTGGTCCGATACCGAATCGGAGCACATAGTTTACGGTGGTCACGAGGGGGAGTACATCGATGCGAATGAGCTGGCCGCTCGTGCGGCGGTCGAGGCTGAGGAGGAGGAGCAGGAGGGTCAGGAGGAAGGGGACGGGGAAAATTTGTGGTGGCGACCAGTCGAAGACTTTGAGGAATCGGACGACGAGTGGGACCTCGAAGATAGTCGAGAGTTCTACCTTCGGCAGCGCGCTGAGGAAGAGGCACTGCGGCGCTGGCCGAACGGGGTCCCGCAAGAGGTGGAATTCTGGTGGTATGATTTCGGCTACGAGTCGGAATCAGACACCGCGGCGTGACACCTCTACTCTTAGTCCGGTAAGTTAATCTAATTTTTATTACGCATGGTTAGATTATGATTGGAATACTTTTATGTTCCAGATTGAAGCACGAAACAACATGTGCGACTGGTCGTCACCGCAATATAAATATGTATAAATTTAGCTTAGTCAGTTATATAAGTGTATAAATTTAGCTTAGTTAGTTATATAAGTTAGTTATGTTTAGCTTAGTTAGTTATATAAGTTTGAATAAATCGAAAAATTGTGCGATAATTCGCTTGATTCATTTCACGTAAACTACCCCACCCATGTCACTCCTTCGTCATTCCGCAGTTATAGTAGGTAAGATGAGAATTTGATATTTCAGAAGCGACACCTTGGACCGCCATCTTGAACTTGCCGCGTGGGCTATTATAAGTTAAGAATTTAATATTTCAGAAGCGCCAACTTGAAATTGCTGGGTCAGCTATTATAAGCTAAGAATTTAATATTTCAGAATCGTGGCAGCCATCTTAGATTTTAATTTTCGAAAAACGATCGACATCTTGGTTCAAATGCGAGCCGCCATCTTGGATAATTTATAAAAAAGGTCGCCATCTTGGATTTCGAAAAAATAGACGCCATATTGGTTCACATGGGGGCCGCCATCTTGGATAATTTATAAAAAAGGCCGCCATCTTGGTTTAACTGGCGCCAGACTCCCCCCTATCACCACCCTGTGACGTCATTTGTTTTGACTCTCCATGGCTGTCATCTACTACTTGTATACAACGTAGGCTCTTGTTATAATAATAACAAGAGCGTCCAATACACATATATATATGTATATATTGTAACGGATCGGGTGATCTAAGCCCGAGACAATACGTCACAACGCGCACCATCAACCGCACACAACAAGTGACGTCAATCGGCGACTATTTAAGCGCAGCGCTAACCAGGCAAATCAGCAGTGCTAGGCAAAGCGCCACACTGACTCACATCTTTCTCTTCGATACTAGGAAATAACCAGATCACTATATTAATCCGAGCAGTGTTAGGCAAAGCGCCACACTGACTCATACCTATTTTTCCGAGGCCAGACAGGCAAAGCGCCCTGGTACTCTTTAGAATCATTCTTTGCTTACGGAAACGACCGTAGCGGCGTTTTACGTTTTAAAGTCAAACACTTTCTTTATCTGCTTTATTCATTAAAATTTACCTCATAATTTGATTTGTATCCAATCACTAGTATAACAAAAATTTGATTTATATAACGATCGTAGATTCGTTGCTTAGCTAAATCTACAATTCTTGATTAAACTTATGTAATATAATTTATAGACTAATTTTCCGGTTGCAACCATTTCAATTTATTATGAATTTATTTGATTAATTAAAACTTGTGTTAATCGGGACGGTTTCCTTCTCTTCAAGACCTTTTTCTCCGTAGGCTGAACTGACCTGACTAACACCTTATATTCAATTAGCTAATATACAGCTTCGGTGACGACTGCACTGCCCAGTTCAGATACTCGCTTCGGTGCGCTTTGCGCATCCAAGTCGAGATACTGTCTCGGCAGGTGCGTCGAATCCCAAGTCTGATACAGCCTCGGTGCTGCTTGCAGCATCCAGGTCTGAGGGAGGCAGCTACGGTGTGATTCGCTCCACCCTAGTCTGTATTAGGGACTAACAAATTGATTACCTCTACCAAGGAGCCCTAGAAATTAATCTAGAGTAAAGACACTCACAAGTAACTAGCCATACGCGACACCTTCTGTGTCGCGTAAAGCACCCGAAAAGTTACAGTATATATATTAGGGTGGTCCTTATTCAGGGTAAAAAAAAAAAATCTATCCTGGAGCCCCTCCAATCGGTTCAAAATGATCAAAAAATAACTCCCTAATTTGTTCAGATTTTTATTTCATTCCTTTCGTTTCCCTATTTTAGGGTGAAGTTTCAAATTATTCAAAAACACAAGTATATTCACTTTATTCAAGATTAAATGGTATTTGAAGGTTAAGCGTAAGCAAAAAATTCGTAATTTCGAGTATTCCGAAATCAAACATGTACTATAATAATTCGTATTTTTCAACACCAAAAATTATTAGATTTTAGAAAAATTACCTCGGTTTTTGCACTTCGATGACTTTGATGATAGGTAGCACCGTAATGTGAGTTATTCGATCATGGTGCGAAATAAATTAATGTCAATTATCTATTCAAAAAAAGGTTTAGTTTTCCCGAGCGGCGCTACCCTAATTCTTAGTCACGCCTGCGCGATGACTCTTACCTCCAATTAACATCGTAGATAACACCGAACCCAGATATTATACTGTGAAACCTCTTACATTATTTTGCTGAAACTAAACTTTTTCGCATATGTATTTGACTAAATAAAAGTTCATCGCGTTTCCACTCACAATATGGCTGCAAGTTCAGTCTAGCACAAGAATAAGTATCTTGTCGGAAACCTGGAACCAAAAATTGATGGAGATCAATTACCATCAAAACGACAAGTTCTCAAAGTGTTGTTCTACAACATTCATTTCGTGAATTCTCGAAAGAATGCTCGAGTTCCCATTCGAATATAGACTAAAAATTATTTTAAATAGAAAATTGGAATTACCTAAGTTATTCCGCACCATGATCGAATAACTTACATGACAGTGCTGCGTATCATCAAAGTCATCGGAATGCAAAAATTGAGGTAATTTCTCGAAAATCTAATAATTTTTTATGTTGAAAAATACGAATTATTATAGTACATGATGTTAGATTTCGGAATACTCGAAATTACGAATTTTTTGCTTGCGCTTAACCTTCAAATACCATTCAATCTGGAATAAAGTAAATATACTTATGTTTTTGAATAATTTGAAACTTCACCCTAAAATAGGAAGACGAAGGGAATGAAATAAAAATCAAAAAAAATTAGGGAATTATTTTTTCATCATTTTGAACCGATTGGAGGGGCACCGGCATAGATATTTTTTTTTACCCCAAATAAGGACCACCCTAATATATATATATATTATATATATATACAATATATATATATACATATATATATATATATATATATATATATATACATAGGGAATATATATATATACTGTGTATATTGAGACAAAGGCGAGAGGTTTTCCCTTCTCAGCAAATTCGGCGAATAACCTAACAAGTTGCCGGTTGTTGGCAGAGCCATGATATACACATACTACCTATGTAGACAATACAGGCTCTGGTTATATTAATAACAAGAGTGTCCAATAAAAATATATTGCGACTAATACAAGGGATGTCTTTTCTCAGAAAATGCTGCAAATAATCAGCAAACCAGTCCAAAAAAAGGTAACGGTGGATCCGGAGGTTCTCGGAATTCTCGGAATAGATGTAAACAAAAATAAAGGCGAGGTCACACCGATTGATGAGGACCTTGTAAACATCTGGAAGAAACTGGTCAATAAAGGACTGCCAATGGAGGAAAAAGGAGAACTCTTAGAGGGATACAAAAGGCAATGTCCTAATTGTATTGTCATGATTATGCATGACTCTAACAATCCTCTGTCATATCATTATTATTTAAAAAAAAAGAAGAGAATGAAATACTAATGTTAACCATTCTACAGGACACCAGAGTTCGAGGCAAAAAACTTGAACGCAGAAATTCTTGCGTCTCTTGGATCTAAAAATGCAAAAAAGGACTCGTACTGGGCAGAGATCCAGAATCTCATAGGATCCTCCTTGACGGCTATCGGTTCCACACTTACGCTATTAATGCGAGAGGACGAATGCGATAAGCTCGAGTTGGTGAAGATAATCAGCGATGTAGCAAAGATAAATATTGCTGCACACCACGCCATCTCTATGTCGAGAAGGGCCAATATCCTCATTCCGGACCTGTCGCCGCAAGTTACTGCGCTTATTAAAAAGGCGGAGATGGATGAAACGCTCTACGGTAATAATCTCGGAGAACGTATCAAAGAATCGAAAGCTCTAACCAAGTTGAGCTAGGACATTAAGCAGAAGCCGGCGCCGAACTCGTTTAGGAAGCCTTTTCTATTCAAGGGCCCGTCGCAGAAGAAGCTCCTTCCTGCTCACACCGGCAGCCACCAAAACAAGACACAATCAAGGCCGTCCACGTCCTACAAGAACAAACAACAATACTTCAACAGCAAGACGAGGAACCAGAGGAACAGCGAGTCGTCGCGCTGAGAAAAATAGGTGTAAGTAGACCCCTAGCAGGCAGACTGCAGTCATTTCACTCCGAGTGGAGTAAGATTACGAACAATACGTTCGTACTCAATGTTATCAAAGGATACAGGATAACATTTTATGAGAAGCCTACCCAACGGGGGCGTCCAATAGTTAGTATTTCACCTAGAGAAACGAAAAGATACCAGGTTGCGATAGATAAACTGTTTAAAAAAGGGGTGATTGAGGGTTGCGAACAGATTAAAGATCAATTTTTGTCTTCTTACTTCTTGACGCCTAAGAAGGACGGAACTGATCGGTTCATCTTGAACCTAAAGGAGCTAAATTTGTTTATACAACCAGAACATTTTGAACTTTAAAATGGAAGATTTGAGGACGGTCACGAGTCTAATTGTTCCTGATTGCTTTTTGGCTTCGATTGACTTGCAAGACGCGTATTACCTAATTCCGGTGCATAAAACCAGCAGAAAATATCTGCGTTTTCTGTTTCAAGACACTTGTTTTCAATTTACCTGCTTACCGTTCGGGTTATGTACAGCCCCATATATTTTTACGAAAGTACTGAAGACCCCAGTGAAAATTTTAAGAACTAAAGGGGTCTCGTTGGTCATATACGTTGACGATATTATCGTCATTGACGCGAACAAGTTGAGATGCCAAGAGAGAGTAGTGAACTCCTGCAGATTACTAACTTCACTAGAGTTCAAAATTAACACAGAAAAATGTTCACTAACCCCGGCGAGGGTGTGCAAGTTTTTAGGCTTTAACATCAATTCCAAAGACTTTACAATAGAATTGCCAAAGGAAAAGAGGGAACAATTGTTCGAGCTCGTAAAAAGTTTTCAAAAAAGATCGTCATGTAGAATACTGGAGTTATCGCAATTAAGGTGAAATGCAACGTTTGTCAAAACCTCGAAAACGGGAATCGTGAATTCTCCGCAACTACGCAATCAATCGCAATGAAACTTTGGGGACTTACGCAGTTTTTGGCAGAAAGTGGCTGATTATCTTACTTTTTCAAAATTTGACAAAAATTTTTACAGATTGAGTTATCGACCACATAAATCATGCAATTATTCACTGTTGCCGTAGATAATCGCATTTTCAAGACAATCAGCCACTCCGCAATGAAAAACCACACACTTTGAGCCTAATCCCGTGTCATTTCATAGAGGAATGGCTGAAAATTCACGATTCTCCGTCACTCGAAACCAAAAAACCGACATTTAATCGAGGAGACACTTTCTACCGACATTGCACCCAGTATACTTGTAAGCCGCGCGGCGGCGCTAGTGAAGGTTTCCTAGGTCACTATACGTAAGCGTGAATGCTGCTCCCGCTTGACAGAAAATACTAACAATCGACATCGGATCGCGCCCAACCGACAGCTAACCTAACAGACGACCGTTGGATGACTGAAATCGTATTTGCGGTTGACGTTACAAAAAGACGATTGCTCTGTGATTTATTTTACTTATATTGTTCATCCTGATTTGCAGAAAAATGAATTTATGTACGTGAATATCAATAATCAATATCGAACCGCAGATGATATAACCTGACTCGCCTGACAGCTAACCTCAGATTCGAAAATGGGATGTATAAACTTCCATTGTAGGATTGAGGTTGTGAAGAGAATATTAGTCGTTTATTCATTTCAAATATGAAAATAAATTCCAACAATCGATAGAGTATCTCGGACGTTATAACCTCACATTTTTGACAGCTAACCTAGCAGCCGAACATAGGGTTTTAGTTTGGAATTGAGGTTAGGGAGAGACTCTGGCTAGTTTATTCGTTTCATGTGTATTTTTCAGTTCCTCCGACTTGTTGGACAAAAATTAAAATATGGAAGTAAATTCTAATATTCGATCGAGGATCATAACCTCACATTTTCGACAACTAACCTAGCAGTCGAACATAGAGTTTTAGGTTAGAGTTGAGGTTAGGGAGGGAAGAATAAATTCAAATAATCGATAGAGTATCTCGGACGTTATAACCTCACATTTTTGACAGCTAACCTAGCAGCCGAACATAGGGTTTTAGTTTGGAATTGAGGTTAGGGAGAGACTCTAGCTTGTTTATTCGTTTCATGTGTATTTTTCAGTTCCACCGACTCGTTGGACAAAAATTAAAATTTGAAAATAAATTCCAATATTCGATCGAGGATCTTAACCTCACATTTTTGACGGCTAACCTAGAAGTCGAACATAGGGTTTTAGTTTGGAATTGAGGTTAGGGAGAGACTCTAGCTTGTTTATTCGTTTCATGTGTATTTTTCAGTTCCACCGACTCGTTGGACAAAAATTAAAATTTGAAAATAAATTCCAATATTCGATCGAGGATCTTAACCTCACATTTTTGACGGCTAACCTAGAAGTCGAACATAGACTTTTAAAGGTGGAAGCACACAGAACTCCAGACGCCATAAGCAGAATGCAGAAGCCATAGCGCATGCGCAGTTTCAAAAGTCCAGTGAACGGAGCGCATGCGCAATGGTCTCTGCATTCTGCTTATGGCGTCTGGAGTTCTGTGTGCTTCCACCTCAAGTTAGAGTTGAGGTTAGGGAGAGAAAAATAAATTCGAATAATCGATCGAGGATCTCGGACGTTATAACCCCACATTTTGAACAGCTAACTCAGAAGCCCGATGTCCGCTTTTAGGTTAGCTATTGAAAATGTGAGGTTATGATTCTCGATCGACTGTTGGAATCTATTTTCGTATTTTTATTTTTGACTTTTTTCCAACGAGTCGGAGGAACTGAAAAATACAAATGAAACGAATACTCTAGCTAGAGTCTCTTCCTAACCTCAATTCCAAACTAAAACCCTATGTTCGGCTGCTAGGTTAGCTGTCAAAAATGTGAGGTTATAACGTCCGAGATACTCTATCGATTATTTGAATTTATTTTTCCCTCCCTAACCTCAACTCTAACCTAAAACTCTATGTTCGACTTCTAGGTTAGTTGTCAAAAATGTGAGGTTATGATCTTCGATCGAATATTGGAATTTATTTTCCTTTTTTAATTTTTGTCCAATGAGTCGAAGGAACTGAAAAATACATGTGAAACGAATAAACTAGCTAGAGTCTCTCCCTAACCTCAACTCTAAACTAAAACTCTATGCTCGGCACGCATTTTTCCCGCCTACGTGTGTGTCGCACCGACCGGCGCTAGGGGCCATAGAAACACGTGACAGTGCACATGGTGACGTGACGTTTACTGAAGATCTGTCCGAGCTTGTTAGTGCGATAGAATAATTAAAGAACAATTGAATAATAAGTTTCTAAACAGCAGGTGTGTAATGTGTTATCTGAACTATTTCTGCTGAATTCATTTCCAGTATCTACGGGTATGATAGTGCAGCTTATTACGTGAGATGTGAACCTAACCTCAAGAAATTTTTGCGAGCATGTGCTTCTTGTTCATTGCGAATACGTTTGTAAACACGGTGCTGGGACATACAACGAAAGACAAAAGTGATCATTTTTCGTATATATCCTGTGGGACTTGACACACCGCGTTAGCTATACTCGGTTATTAATTTTTATTATTTCAATCTGCTTTCAGTGATAATTTAGTGAATGAGATTTCACTCATATCTACCGCTCTGCTCAAGAGTGAGGACGACTTGCTCGTCGTACCGATGAGAATCCTGAATAAGGATTCTGACTGTATTTATTTTTCATGTCTAATTGTAAGTTAGAAATATTATAGTGAATTAGTTTTCACTGATATCCACCGCTCTGAACAAGAGCGAGGGCGACTAGCTCGTCATACCAATGAAAATCCTGAATAAGGATTCTGACTGTATTTATTTTTCATGTCTAATTGTAAGTTAGAAATATTATAGTGAATTAGTTTTCACTGATATCCACCGCTCTGCTCAAGAGCGAGGGCGACTAGCTCGTCATACCGATGAAAATTCTGATCAAGGATTTTCTCTTGGTTTGTTCAAAATGTTTATCACATTTGCAATATTATAGTGAATTAGTTTTCACTGATATCTACCGCTCTGCTCAAGAGCGAGGACGACTAGCTCGTCATACCGATGAAAATCTTGAATAAGGATTTTCTCCGTATGCATTTTTCATGTCTAATTATAAGTTAGATATATTATAGTGAATTAGTTTTCACTGATATCCACCGCTCTGCTCAAGAGCGAGGACGACTAGCTCGTCATACCGATGAAAATCCTAAATAAGGATTTTCTCTTGGTTCGTTCAAAATGTTTATCACATTTGCAATATAGTGAATTAATTTTCACTCGTATACCGCTCCGAACAAGAGCGAGAATAAGCCACTTTTGTTGCTGGACACACTGACGTTTGTCGAACACAGTGGTACGTACATGATGTACATGAATAATTCTCGATTTGTTCGGGCTATAATTTAGTGCAATTATTTGCATGCATTGCGGTGCTCATGGACACTGCGCGTAATAACCGCGAGTATTAGTGTATACGTATATATTGGTGTAGCAAACGTCTTCTAACTGGGTTGCTGGTTAGAAGATGCGTGCTGCGCCATCTAGCGGTATGCAGAGGTACCAATATTGGGCCATCTAGCGGTATGCAGATGTACCAATATTGGGACCTCTGTTTTACCGCGGTGAAAGGGGACCCGGCCGTGGCCTTGAAACGTTTCATTTCACCTTAATAGGAAAATTTATGAGTGCCTGCCCGGCAATCGATTACGGGTGGCTGTATACAAAGAGTTGCGAGTCATATAAGATAGCCAGCCTGATAGTAAACGACTATAATTACGACGCAAAAATAACTATCCCGGCTACGATACGGTCCGAACTGGAATGGTGGAGCAAAAATATCAATTCTGCAGTAGGCCAAATTAAATTAACTAATTTTGACATGGTGCTACATACGGATGCTTCTATTTCGGGATGGGGTGCGACTGATAGTCACGACAGGATCTTTGGATTCTGGAATGAATATGAGAAGGCGTTACACATTAACCTCAAAGAACTGTTGGTGGTAAAAATCGCTTTGGAAAGACTTGCGGACAAATTGAGAGATTGTCAGATTCTCTTGCGGGTAGATAATACGATAGCTATCTCCTACATTAATAAGATGGGGGGTGTTCGCTTTCCCAAACATCATAGATTAGCCAAAGAAATCTGGCAATGGGCAGAAAGGAGGCGTATATTTCTGTTCGCTTCATACATTGCGTCCAAGGAGAATGTGGAAGCAGACGCTCTGTCTCGCATAAAAAATATCGACACAGAATGGGAGCTATGTGACAGAGCCTTCGGTCTAATTGATGAAAAATTTGGGTCACCTGAAATTGACCTTTTTGCCAATAACAATAACACAAAATGTAAAAAATATTGCTTACGTTTTCCAGACCCCGGGGCCTGGTTCATAGATGCCTTTACTTCAAGTTGGGCTGAGTTGTATTTTTACGCTTTTCCGCCGTTTGCCATGGTTTTGAAAGCACTATTAAAAATAGAGAGAGAGAGAGAGCGTCAGGCATTATTGTAGTGCCTGATTGGCCAAGCCAACCGTGGTACTCGTTGTTTACCACGTTAACCCGGGAAAGACTGACTTTAAGGCCAAGAAATGACTTATTATTATCTCCTTGTAGGTCACTTAGTTACCCAAGAGCAAGAAATTTAAGCCTGATTGCAGCCAGAGTATCCGGGAGGCCTTCCTAGAGCAAGGAGTGCCAATTGAAGCAATAGATATCATGCGGGCGTCGTTGGCGCAAACCACAAGAAAGCAATACGCGTCCGCCCTAAACCCGTGGCTCAGATATTGCACGGACAATAACTTGGACTGTTTCAACCCTTCGAGAGGATCTATAATAAAATATCTGACGACAAAATATAAAGAGGGCGCTAGCTACGGGACGCTGAATTCCGCAAGATCGGCAATATCGCTCATTGGGAAGACTAAAATAGGAGATGATGACGCGGTGTGTAGATTCCTGAAAGGGGTCTCCAAGCTGCGGTCACCTAGGCCGAAATACGCGTACACCTGGGACGTATCAGTTGTACTCAAGTACTTGGAAGGGTTAGGCTCTCCGGAGAATATATCCCTGTTGGATTCAACACATGAGACTGTGATGTTGCTATTGTTACGTGAGGGTAAAGCCCGAGCGGATGTTCAATAGGTTCACGTAGCAAAGAGATAATTATTTATTCGACTTATCGCTAAATAAGTCGGTATATGGGATCTTACTTGCCTAGCTCTGTACAGAACCGTACGTCTGTCTAATTGTTGTATTAAAGATGCCAATTATATAGTATATACCGAGAGGAAATCTTGAAAGTATACAGTCGACTGCGCATGCGCCAAATAATTAAATTTTATTGGTCGGTGAGATCGCCCCGCGCTGATATTTTAACCTACGAGACATGGGTGCCAACTTGCAAGAAATGAAGCAAGAGCTGTCGAACTCTCGCGCGTAAAGTAATCAATCGAGGTTATGTTGTTTTTTATTTTAATTTAATTTCTACTGTATCAAATTAACACGATTGAATAAACTGTTTCCACCTAGCTGCTTTGGTTCTTCCAAGCATCATCATTTACAGTTAGACCTCTGGTTTTCAATTGCAATTGGAAAAAACAAATCCTCTTAATAAACCGATACATCGAATCGAAACAAGCAATCAGCTGTTTGGAATAAATCTCGACGGCTCTTTCAGAACATCAGGTTTCAATCTCAACAATAAAAGCTCTCCAAGCCTTTCTGAATCGCTACCGCAATTCATTGAGATCCTAACCTCAAAAGTTCGTATCGATTACATCGGCACCAAAAACAAAATTTGATAGCTGAAACTAGGGATGGCCAGACTGCTTCAGCAGACGACAAAACTTGCGCATGCGCAGTCGACTGTATACTTTCAAGATTTCCTCTCGGTATATACTATAAAGTAGGGATATGATTGAATGGGGGCGATAAATGGATGAGTGATGATAAATTAATAGGTAAAAACTGAACTATATTCTGCCAACGATTCTGTTTAAATGTGATCCAAATGATTAACAACAGAAGATCAAATGGACCTAGCCCCAAGAATGAAATATTAATTAATGAGTAAACAATATGACGCTATGAATATAAAGGTATATATTGTAACGTGCCAGGCCTACCCAGGCCTGTGCCGTTACAATTCGAACACTAAGAGCGTGCACACGGCACCACCTCAGCGACACTGGACTGAGTGACGTCACGACAAATATATAAATCGCGACGCCACTCGGCTCAGCAGCGTATTTGAGGCATAGCGCCCGGCGTCTCACCAAACAGATCACAGCAATACACGGCATAGCGCCTTATTGGCTCACTCTCTCTTCAGTAACGAGTCTCCGAGGCAAAGCGCCCGGTGAACTATTAGAATCATTTAATTTTTGGAATAATAGTTAAAATTATATTACTCTTGGTCGAGTCACTTTATTAAAATTTAGAATCCTTTTTTTTCTTTGCTCAAATCATCCACACATACTCTTACTTCAAACTCATTCAATCCATGAAATTCAAACCTAAACCCAAACAAAAACTCCGTTGATATTAGATGTATATTTAATTCTAAAAATTTCGGTTGCAACCTTAGGGTACGATTTTTGTTGATATTTCATATTATTTCTTGTACATATTTTATATTTTTCCTTTGTTCACGCAGATGGTGTTGCATTAAAATCTAAGTTAAAGCATACGACGCAGGCTTTCTTACCCCGATTTTTCCATATTTTATCGCGACTTAACTTCACCTTAGCTAGAAGCCAGCTTTGGCGAGTTTAACTTGTCCAAGTCTGTGACAGCCTTGGTGTGTGTCAAGCACACCCAGGTCTGAGGGAGGCGGCTTCGGGGTTTCTCCACTCCCAAGTCCGCGATTAGGATATTAAGGCATCCTTGGTGTGCAGTTGCACATCCAGGTATGTAAAGGCGGCTTCGGAGTCTTCCACTCCCAAGTCCATAACCAGGGAAACTTGGCATCCTTGGTGTGCACCTGCACACCCAGGTATGTACTGGCGGCTTCGGGGTCTTCTACTCCTAAGTCCGCATTAGAAACTTGCCATACTAAATTCGGTAGAGCGCCTCTAAACCTTCTTAGATAAAAAAACTCACAATAACTTCTTGTTTGCGCCACTCCCGTGACGCAAACAACCTCAAAAAAGTTACAATATATATATATATATTTATTTATGTTTATGGAACAGGTTTTGAGAAATAAAAGAGGTTTATGATCGGTCGATGAACCCCTGCAATCTCGCTCTGTCTTTACTATCGGTTAAAATATGTGAAACGAATAATATCTTATAATTAAATTGGAGTATAATATCAGCGGGTGATTCTCTAGGCAAGGACCAATTCACGCATGCAGCGCCGTGCGAAGGGGGGGGCAAAGGGGGCGCCCGCCCCGGGCGCCACTTCGTGGGGGCGCTAAAATTTTAGGGCGCGAAAATCCTGAATCACGCGTGAATAGCGTACGAATAAAAATAAATTAAATTTTTTTGCAAATAATCTTTTTTTCGATGAGCTATCTATAAATAAAAACGATTAACACATGAGAATTTTATAATTGAATTCTGAAACGTTAAAATTCCTCGTGAGGATAAGCTTTCCAAGACGATTAATGAGCCTAGTTGCTCAAGGCCCTAGATATATCATAACAGTGCAACGGAGCTCTGAACGTTCATGTTACATTGTAGAAACGATGCCGAGATATGAACATTTGGGCCAGCGGGAGAAGAGTCAAGACCTATATATTTTGATCAAGTTACATAATTATCGTCGTGGCTTATAGACTAATAATTCCTTCCATTGTGATTTCTGAATGCAAAATTTGATATTCTTCCAAAAATACTTCTTATATCTGAGAAATTACTTCGTACCGGCGGTCGTCCACTGCGTGCAAGCGCATGTTTACGAATCGTTGCGCCGCCTTTTCATAGAATCAGTTTGTTGCATCGCTTTGCTCGCAATTGCCGCCTATTTAAACTTTCAAAGGCAGTGTTGCATTGAAAATTATTGTAGCAGCGACTAGCCAGCAGGTATGTATATTCTTATAGTTTTCATCGCCACTTATCGAAGTTTCCGATTAGCCTTATTTTAAATACATGGCATATACAATTATTTTTTTCGTCCGTGTTTGCCAAACTAGACATGCCAAAATAATCGGGGGCGGAAAACCGGAAGCTGAAAAAGAAGCGAGAGCAGGAAACAAAACAACTTGCCAGCGTTTGGCAAAAATGGCGAAATAAAGAAACAAATGCAGAGGCCGGATGCTCTTCGTCAACTACTTTTCCTGCGGAAGTAGAAACAAATGTCAATCAACAGGATAATGATGATGGGCTGGAGCTGGATATTGAAGAACAGAAATCACTTAATCATCCAGAGACTACTCAGGAAACATACATTCTAGAAGAAAACCTTATCGAAAACACAAAATTACTGAATTTTTTGGATCCAGCCACATGGAAACGTCCTTACAGTAATTCTATGATTAGTGTTCTTGTAGAGAGAGGTCCTGGGGGGTTATTCACTAACTCTGGGACCGCGCGGTTATGCGACTTTCCGCGCGGTTGTGACGTCATGTCTACGGTAGCGACGAACCGAGCTGTTCAGTAACTTTTCGGGCGGTTGTTACCGCGCGGTATCGTACCGTTTCTCGGTTCATGCTACCGCGCGGGAAAAGGTTTCGGTATCGGTCTCATCACGTATATTATCACGGTAAGTAGACATGTGCCCGTAATAACAAAGTAAATTATTCGATTACTATGCCTCTAAATGATAATTTAATGATAGAAAATTTGATTTTCCGCACTGTGATAACACATTTGAGGTTCTGTTCGATTTTTAGGCTAGTTTATTAATTTCTGAGTATTCATAATATACCGTGAGAATCAGGTGAAACCGAATGGTCCATCCGCGTAGGCGCCGAATATTTGGTATTTTCATGGGGATAGCCACTCGTTGCACTGAAAATCCCTAGGGTGATTCTGGCGCGCGGTCGATGAAACTCGGCAGATCGACCGCGCGCCAAGATCACCCTGGGGATTTTTCAGCGCAGCGAGTGGTTATCCCCCTAAAAATACCAAATATTCGGCGCCTACGCGGATGGACCATTCGGTTTCACCTGATTCTCACGGTATACGAACATTTCGGTTATGATGCTATCAGAATTTTCTGAAAAATTAAAAATCATTCAGATGTGCTATACCTGATAAATCAAGTATAAACATTTGCAATGAAAGCTTATAATGTTTCAATCCATACAGTTTTCCAGCATGGAGAACTATCAAATTTTCATGAGGATAAGACGTCGACAAAGAGAAGACAGAGAAAGGGAAAGGGAGAGAGGAATGGCTGTGAATCGGGTTCGCCTGCGTCAGCTTCGAGACATAGCTGATCCGTTTCAACTCACGGATGAAATTTTCAGGGGTGTGTACAGGCTCAACCGAGAACTGGCACGTAATTTGATAGAGGAATTGCGTCCGCTCATGCCTGTGACTCATCGCTCAACGGCAGTTGCTTTGGAGATCAAAGTGAATATAGCATGCCTTAATCTTACTTTACTTTTATCGTATCAAGGTACTACTTGTAACGATACATAGCAATGCTGAGATTTCCAGGTACTATGTAGCCTCCACTTCTTCGGGCAAGGAAGCTACCAAAAGTCAACCGGTAGCGACAGCAACCTTGGACTGAGCCAAGCAAGCGTCAGCCGAGCCATTGAAGAAGTGACCACTGCTATGAACCAGAACGGGCCACTGACGAGATGGATCAACTTTCCGGAAAGCCGAATGGCCAGGGATGCGTTAATTCAAAGGTAAATAACTGATACATGTTATTAGTTGCATATTTTTATTTTAAGATATAACAGATGGAAATAAAAATGAAATAATAATGAACGATATATTGTAACGTGGTATTTCGTAAAACCCCGTTACAAGGGCACACTATCGGAAAATACGACGATGCGTAGCGCAGACAAGGGCCTCCAGGAAAAGGAAAAATTTAGGAAACATTATTAGGTTAAATTAACGCACTATTTTATTTTTGTAAACTATGTAACTCGAGATACACCTCTACGAGATTCCTACCGTCGTGGGAATGACTACGGAAACAACACCTGGAATCGTTATCGACGTCTCGATCGGCGTGCAAGCCTTCGATTCGCCAAGAAAGCGGCAAGGTCAGCGCCTCCTCTCGACCAGGCAAATTCTACCACCCCCAACCAACTGGATTGACGGCGTACAGGGATGTGCGAGAAGCACGAAGAAGTCCTCCCGTCATCCGACAAGTCTACCGTCTGACAAGACTGCACAGCTGAGACGAGGGTGGCGTATAGGGTCAGGTGAAGGAATATTCACAGCCTCCCACCCGATGATTCATCAGCTGGAGCAGGTATCGGTCAACTACTTTCTCGGAAACTGTTATCGCGGCCGGGTTGGTCCAGAAAACCCCCGGATCGGCGTTCCAACCTATCGAACTTTGTCGTGGGCGAGACCCTTGTGGTCCAGCGCGAAGCTATCGTATATTTCCTAGAGATTAACGTATCCTGTAAGGCTCTAGCGGAAAGTATCGTATAGCTCTGGCGAGCGAGATTTCTTATGAATCCAGCGTCAGGGAGTTCTATCGGAAGGCAGCAGGATGAGGAGTATCGTGACGGCAGGGGTAGGATAGGTTTCCCCTGAGAAACGCATCGACACCTCATACGTTCGTCGAAACTACCGAAAACGACGAGAACCAATTAAGACGATGATGACCCACGTGACCAGTCAGAAGTCTGTACGAGCGAAAATAAGGCCTATATAAGGAGGATACGTAGGCTAATCGGTCTACTCTTCGCTCCGTCTGCGCTGCTCATCTATCGTTCTAGTCATCGAGTATCGTACTATCGTATCGTATCGCTCATCGAGTATCGTATCGTATCGAGTATATTTAAAATAGTGATTGTGTTACATCTTGAGGCAATTTAAGGTAAGGTCTTGATTTCTTATGTGAAGGCACGAGGTAGTTCGTATAAAAGTATGTTTTATGGTATGGCTTGAGCTAAGAAGCTCGTTTATGGTTAATTTATCGAACAACCTCGAGTCTGGCTGAATTCGTAGACTTTATATTGCTTTTTGGCTATTGTTTATCGTATACCTTGCTTTTGGCTAATTTCTATCGTATGGCTTTCTTATATTTAGTATGTTAAATATTTATCATCGTGCATGACTATCGTAGAAATACTTTTCCTGGAGAACCCTGAGCGAAGATAGCCGCGAGTAGCCTTCGGCCTCGCGTTACAGATAATTTGGTTATAGTTCTGTTATAGTTTGGTTAAAATATTGTTATGTTTTGGCATCAATTTCGTTTGATATATCGTAAAGTCATTTTGCAAAGTCGAGTATCGTTTGGAATTTGGTATCGTTGAGATCAGTACCGTATCGTATAGAATCTGGTTGTAAACCACCCTATCGTTACAGTTAATTTGTTATCGCTGTTCTAAGTAATTCGTATTTTGATTGACTACGGTCCCTGTCTTAGGATAGATTTCGAAATGTCGTAATTATAAAGTCCAGCGAACCCATGAGGTTAAAAACTGTATCGTTTGTTATCGAGCTTTGTCGGCTAAAGCAACAAAGAAAATTATCGGCTTAGGCGGCGATTAGAAAGAATAATTTTGCATTTGGGTACGAAGTATCGCTCTGTGGTACCAAGTCTGGAGTCTAGTTGAATTGTTTTATATCGAGTCACCTCTAACGCGCCTATGACTGATTTCGTGTTATAAAACACGTAAATTCTATGCCGACAATTAGGAAGCCTATCGTGACAAACTAAAGAAAATCTATGTCCGATTCTGTTATCGATAAAGTTTAAGCTACTCACTTTCGTTAAATAAATTAATTGATTGATGTTACCTCGCCTGATGTCGCATTAATATTTTTGTCTGGTGTACCCTGCCCCTCTATCTAAGGCTATGGAATACTGAGCTAGTTGAGTTGTCGCTCGTCGCATCTCGTATGTTTTAGTTTATCGTATCGTAAGGAATTTTGTTAAGAAAACGACGCGCAAGCGTCTGGCGCCCAACCTATGGTAAGTTTTCAGTCATTAACACGGGAAAGCGTCGAATTGTGACGTAGTAGTTGGTTTTCCTCTTACTATAAAGAAAACTGCGTTACAATATATAATAAAACAACAGAGATATTTTAAGTTAAACATATAAAAGACTGAAATGAAAATTAACGATTTATAGGTAATATAAAAAAATAACAGAGATATTTAAGTTAAACATATAAAAGACTGAAATGAAAATGAACGATATATAATATATAAAAATAACAGAGATATTTAAGTTAAACATACAAAAGACTGAAATGAAAATGAACGATATATAATATAAAAAAATAACAGATACAAAGACAACAACGAATAAAATGAAATGAATAGTGATTGGTGAAAACTACTGGCGCTCCCAGTACTGTATCAGCCTGAAAATAAATATAAAGGTATTAGGAAGTCTGTCACACTCACAAAATAACATTTGTCTACAGAAACTTCATCTCTACGCGCATGCCAGGGGTGTTGGGATTTGTCGATGGCACTCACGTTGCCATCGGAGCACCTATCGAGCACGAAGAGCTATACGTGAATCGGAAGCATTTCCATTCCGTAAACGTGCAAATCGTGTGCGATTCAGAGCTCAGAATCTTGAACATCCTTGCGAGGTTTCCGGTAAGCACGCATGATTCTTTCATCTGGAGGAACTCGGCGGTCAAGGAGCTGATGGAGGAGATCTGGGCCAACAACGAGCGCTGTTGGTTACTAGGTGACTCGGGGTACCCACACCAGCCATGGCTTCAGACGCCAATCCTCAACGCAGTGGAGGGAACCCCAGAAGCCAGGTTCACTGAGTTCCACGTGAGAGCTCGCAGTGCGGTGGAGCGTTGCATCGGAGTCCTCAAAGGACGCTTCCGATGTCTCCTACGCCACAGGGTACTGGAGTACACCCCCAGGAAAGCTGGACGCATCACAAATGCGTGTGCAATGTTGCACAATATGTGCAACGCCGCGCATTTGCCTCTACCACCAGAACTGCCTGTTGTAGTCCTGGCCGCGGCGTTCTGTTGTTCGCGCATCTTTCTTTTGAGATTGCCGCTTCTGCCGTACGTGGCCTTGATCTCCTGAGTCAGGTCGGCCAGTTTGCGGATTACTCTTCTTTTCCGGTGCCATTCCCTGGATTGCTCGTCTTCGGATTCCATAGCGATCGTCCCCGGCAGGGCTCCGCCAATCGCCGAGATTCCGTTTATTTGGGCCTCAACGTCTTCTGTTCCCACGAACGTGGAGTCTTAGGGGTCTCCGCCTCTTCCGCCCTCTCTGGCGTTCTCTTTCGGGTTCGGTGTGCTGCTTGCTTTGGCAACCGTACCCTCGTCGTATGTTTTGTTCGCATCACGGTAGCTGGATGACGACCCATGAAAGCCCGCTACACCACTTTCACGTGCTGGTTCTGGGGATCCGTGCCCCTGTCCCATAAGTTTCGATCCGTCTGTTGTGTTCATCATCATTCTGTTTTGTTTTTGTCTTTGTTTTTGGACCGCTTCTTTGTTTCCACCCTCCCCCCGGCCTGTCCGACTTGGGAGGTCCTGCCAGGGGGTTAAACCGCCAGCCGGCATAGCCCGAAGGGTCATTGGGCGGCATAGGCTCCCCCACCACGACAAGGTCAAGCGGTCCCCAGGGGGAGAACCTAACCCAACCTAACCTAATCTTTTTTTTTTTTTTCTCTTGCCATCATCCACTAGGCTTAGAGTGCACCTAGCGTGCTGGCCTAGTATGGTTAGGTTGGGTTAGGTTAGGTTAGGTTAGGTTAGGTTAGGTTAGGTTAGGTTCTCCCCCTAGGGATTGCAAGACCTTGACGAGGTGGGGGAGCTTGCGTGCGCTAATGACCCGACGGGCTATGCCGGCGGGGGGCTAGTCCCCCTGGCAGGGTCACCTAAGCCGGACAGGCCGGCGGCGAAGCGTGAGACCAAGGAGCAATCCAAACCAACCCAAGCCAAGGTAGAAGGCTAAACCGTGCCGAGGGCTGCGTGGTACTGGGGGAGCAGTGTCGTGAGCGAACCGCTGGCGGACTGGGCGAACCCGCCTTCTATCGCAGCCTTACCCGCCCATGCGGGGCTCTGGGCGGGTGGACCGGATACCTCCCTAGCTGATCGTGGGAATAACATGAACGCTAAAACACAAAGACAAACCCAAAAAAAGCAAACAAAGAAGACGGCATTGATACAGACGACGAAGCGACGAACCGCCGCGGGCCGGAACCTCATACGGACAGCGATGCGGCAAGCCAGGAAGACGGCACCGAAATGGAATACACCGCGGCAAGGGCGGTAAGAAGGACACGGACGGATACTCTACAGTGCGAACTCACGCACGAGACTGGGCTCGCGAACATAGACGTCACAAATGCGCTGCGCACAGTGGACGAGTTGGACAGTAGATATATAAGGCCGGTTCTGGACCAACGCGTGTTAGTGCACACGTACACGTACGCACACACACGCACCCTTCCGTGTCCGTGTGAGGGTGGTGGAGGGGGACACCTGACGTCACACTTAAAATGGCGTCGTCCACCGTTAATATGACGTCACATGCCCTTAATATGACGTCACACACCCTTAATATGACGTCACACACCCTTATATTAGCGGCACACACCCTTAATATGACGTCACACACCCTTATATTAGCGGCACGCACCCTTAATATGACGTCACACACCCTTATATTAGCAGCACACACCCTTAATATGACGTCACACATTTCCGAAATAAGATTCCAAGCCCTGGGTCAGGGAGTTCTAGAAGCTTCCTTCGGGCAGACAAACAGTTCCTGGAATTATTCGGCACCCTGTTCGGATCGAGTTACGCGATTATCGGGTTACCTAGGAATGCAAAAATATGATTAGCCTAATGATTCTCAGAAGAATAGTTCTCGGAACAACCTTCGACTCCGGAAAGATCTTTTGGAACATTCTAGAAAATTAGTGGAGGGATTGTCAGCTATAAAAGAGCGAAATATTCAGGGGGTGCGAATTAGTCTTCAACCGATCTCCGAGTAATGCAGAATAACCTGCAAGAGCAGCTAAGGGAATTGAGAATACGATTACATCTACTGCTGAGAAATATTGAAGAAGTGAAAAGTCTAATCGAAGTAAAGTCTAATCTGAATCAACTCACAAGCAGACTAAGAAATGTCAAAATCTGAATCCGAAAATAACATGGACTTCACGAAGCTTAACAGGATCGGACGGTTGGAGGAGTTTCTTCCAACGAAAAAATTAGCGGACCTGGAAGTGTTCAAGGATTTTCAAATCAGTAACATCCGCAAAGTTCAGACCAAATTTGGTGTCAGGTTCGTGGTTGATGTGGATGACAGCTTTATGGTATTTCTGCCAGCCCGGATAGCGAAAGTTCTAAACGACGACACAGATCTCCTCGAGAAAATGAAGACAGCAAGTGAAGAGGATAGACTCCTGATGCGCTACCTCGGTGGACAATTTAATCAGATTGAATTCAACTATGTGTGATATATATTTCGTTCATGAATATTGAATGTGATTAAACATTTTGACAATCATATATATTTCATTTTCTAAGATAATGGTTTTCAACTTTAGTCTAATTTCTTGTTATGCTAATATCTCGATGTATCTGGTATCAATTTCAATTGTCAACTTCATACGAATTGCAAGAGTTGAAAATAAAATATAAAACAAATGAAAAAATATGTAATATTAACTCTCTGTCCCCATAAATACATATTACAGTGACTAGATAACTATGGTTAGGTAAAAGACCCCTGGAATACAGACAAATCGAGGACTAGGTGTGTAGAGTATGATTTATGAAGGATTTGGTTAAAGTATAGTTCAAAATAAAAGTACTGGTGTAATTTGAGTAAATTATTTATTCTCCACCTCTCTTTCAGCTTCTTATAATTTTTTCAAATAATAATTTCCATGAAGAATTTTCATTATTCATTATTAGTACATATGCTTATTAAACCTGCGCGGATCATATGATTTCTGCTAGCACGGAATCATATACCCATATGATTGGGTCAAAAACGACCCATATGATCCGCGTAGGGTTAATACTACCTGATACAAAATATTTCTTAAATGAAGAATCATGATAAAGATTAGTTCCGCAACGGGAGTAATTAATACTACTTGATACAAAATATTTTTTTAAATGAAGAATTATGATAAAGATTGGTTCCGCAACGGGAGTAATTACTACTACTTGATACAAAATATTTTTTTAAATGAAGAATCATGATAAAGATTAGTTCCGCAACGGGAGTAATCAATACTACTTGATACAAAATATTTTTTAAATGAAGAGTTACGATAAAAATAAGTTTCTGTTCCGAGACGAAAGATTCTTTAACATTTTCGGAACCAGTACCCATTTGAATCAACTTCCAGCTTAGCTAATCTTCCCCTATATTGAACATAGATTTCCGAATTCGGAGGAGAGTTCTCCAACAATTCGATCGCAGCTTGTGCTGTCTCCATTGTCTCCTCGACGGATGATAATGGCGCGTCTATCCACTCGTTCGGGACCCGGATGCTGAGTGTTGGTGGCGTGTCTGGAAAAGAGTTCGGATAGGTGTACATTACGATATATAACAAACTGTTATTTTGATTCAAAATTTCACTAAATTATTAGTGATAACATGTGACTCTCCTTTATGCAAATTTAATGGCAAGTCATATCTAGTTGTTATAAACGTTAGGTTCGCTGGGGTATACAAGTAGTATGTGAAATTTATGAATACATCACGTATACATACTTACCCATTTTTATTTCGATGTTTATTTCGATGTTTATTTCGATGTTTATCCTGTTGAACACCTGTCCCACCAGTATAAGTCTAAACAGAGTAAAAGAATGCAATTAAAATATAATTTGGATAGAGCTGTTTGGTTTTGTAATAAAGAGAAAAACGTGTAAAAGAGATCACTAAAAATGAGAAAAATCATCTCGAATTTCACATGGAAAGTTACGAAAATTTTTATGGATGCAAATAATACGAGAAACTCTACTGCATATAAGTATACTGCAATCGACACTTTGTTCAAGTTGGACAATGAAAAATCTAAATTTGTAAGTAGTATTTAATGTTTTAGAATATTAAGGAATAAACCTGATCACTGTATGTTCCACTTACACTTTTAGTATACAGTTTCACACACTGCGTTGTTCAGACTTCGGTAGAAAAATTACACACTGCGTTGTTCACACTTCGGTAGAAAAAATTAGACACTGCGTTATTCACACTCCGGTAGAAAAAAATTGAATGAGCTGTCCGTGGTAGATGATCAAGTACTTTTATATGCGCTGTTGTTTAGGGTTTTAATTGTAAATACGATAATGCTCTTGAAAATACGTCTAGAAAGTTCGTTGCATGGTCCACACTTATACCCCTTGCTTATGATTGTAACTAATACGATAGTAGAAGGCGTACGAAACTTCCATGCTGATCAAATTGCATTTGATTAGGCCCGGCTTCGCGAATATTCTCTAAGGATAAACCATAGTTCTAGAACGTTCGTGAACATTTTTTCAACGAAATGTAGGTTTAATTATCCTTTGTCAGACTTACGCAGAGGAAATGAGCTCGATCGCTTGTTATCATTTCACTAGCTATAGGACTTGCTTCGAGAATATTCTGTAAAAAGGGTTCTCGGATCAAATTTCACAGTTCTCAGAATTTATCGATGGTGTTGGTCTATAAAATGACTCCTCCTCAGTATTCAGGAACCATTCGCGCTTAAACTTTTGCAGTGTACAATTGTTGTTAGTAATCACGAAAAATGGATGCGGCTAAATGTCTTAAACTTATCAGCATTATGCAAAATGCTTATGAAATTCTGAAAGAGAAATCATCGACTACGGAAACACTGAAGTGGATTAGATTTGGAACTCAAAACATTAGGCTTTTAAATAAAATTTTACGGAAATCCGCTTCAACGATCGGAGAAAAAACAAGAATTTTGACAACAATAGGAATCTTGAAATCATTGAAAGCGCGGTTTGAGCAGTGTCGAAAAACAGGGGAAGGTGCGAGGAGACTGCGGAGAAGTGACAGAGTAAAGTGGGAAGAGCTGGAGTCAGCTTTCAAAGGAAGAATCAGAACTGGGATTATAGCGAATCTGCAACACAAAGATCTCAAACATTTTCTAGATGATTCGAAAAAACTAATCATCCCCAGATTGAAGAATATGCTTCTGAAAGACGGAAACTTGAAAGTTAATGTAGTGTTGTCCTGCAAATTCGAAACTGTAAAAGACGGTGAAATTATCGAAGAAATGAAGTTCTTCAATACCAAAAATGAAGCTATTCTCCCAGCGACGAACATTGGTGAATGGTTTGATGAGAACGTGAAGGAGAAATTGTTAGTCAAAATCGAAGACTTCCAGGAAAAGGACTCGGGATGGTCGTTGACTGAAATTATAAATATGGCTGTGAATATCAACAAATATGTGCCACTGCGAGGAGGTATATCCACTTACATACAGCTACCGAAGCATATACAAGATAAAAAGGCGGTGGTAAATATTATGAACGACGATCCGTATTGTTTTCTCTGGTCGGTCACAGCAGCCCTTTTCCCAACGGATAATCATGTGAGTAGAACGACTTCTTATCCGCATTTCAGCACAGTGCTAAGGTATGAAGGTTTGAATTTTCCCATGAGTCTCGATAAAATTTCGAAGTTTGAAAAATTAAATGATCTTACGATCAATGTTTACGGTATAGATGATCATCAAATAGTACCTCTTTATTTGAGTAAAGTAAAATCAGACAAGTCTACCATACATCTTCTTATGTTAGAAACTAATATCGAGTCAAACGAAATTGATGACGTTAACAATACAATATATCATTTTGCATGGATTAAAAATTTGTCTCGACTGTTAAGTTCACAAATTTCAAAGCATGACCATCGTAGCTGGTTGTGTGACAGGTGTTTGAGTCATTTTCAGACTGAAAATTGTTTAACCAAACACCGGATTGATTGCGCGAATCTGAATAAATGTAGAGTGATATTACCGGACGAAAAAGATAAGATCTTGAAATTCAAAAACTTCAAACATAAAGAAAATGTACCGTTTTGTATTTACGCTGATCTGGAATGTCTCTTGCAACCGGTTAACGATACGTCCGAGAATAGGAGGGTGTATGAAAAACATGTTCCATACAGTATTGCCTACTATTTACATTGCACCTTTGACGATTCAGTTTCCAAATTCAGAATCAATCGCGGAAAGGATTGTATAGAGTGGTTTGTGAACGAGTTGGAAGAATTGACTCAAGCCTTGGAACCTTATTTCAAGTGTATCATACCTATGGAATCGTTGAGTCATTCCCAGAAACAAGCATTTCATTCGGCTCAGACTTGTCACATTTGTGAAAAACCATTCAAACATCGAGAGGTGAAACATCGCGATCATTGCCATTTTACAGGCAAATATCGTGGTGCAGC
This sequence comes from Tenthredo amoena, assembly GCA_963966615.1. Classification (NCBI taxonomy): domain Eukaryota; kingdom Metazoa; phylum Arthropoda; class Insecta; order Hymenoptera; family Tenthredinidae; genus Tenthredo; species Tenthredo amoena. The sequence continues at coordinate 11,885,408 of OZ016488.1, read as the reverse complement.
GCACGAAGGATGCAATTTAAATTACAAAGATTCGCATATCATTCCGGTGGTCTTTCATAACTTATCGGGTTACGACTCACATTTCTTGATTAAAACGTTAGCAACATCTTTTGAAGGCTCGTTGACTCTCTTACCGATCAACAAGGATAGATATATTTCCTTTACAAAGAGTGTGAAAGGAACATCTATACATTTTAGGTTTATTGATTCGTTCAGATTCATGCCGGGTAGTCTAGAAAAATTAGCGTCTTATCTGAACGACGAGCAGAAACTAATCACGCGTAAACACTGCGGAAGCGTTGAAGAATTTCAGTTATTGACGAGGAAAGGTGTATTTCCCTACGAGTACGTAGACAGTTGGGAGAGTCTTGAAGAAGCACAGTTACCTCCCATAGAAAAATTTTATTCAAAATTAAATGATGTGGGTATTTCAGAGGATAATTATTTACACGCGTGTAATGTTTGGCAAACTTTTCAAGTCAAAACTTTAGGTCAATATTCGGACTTGTATCTGCAAACGGATGTGCTCCTTTTAGCGGATATTTTTCAAAATTTTAGAAGTAATTGTTGGTCCACTTATAAGTTAGATCCGTTACATTATTATACGGCGCCGGGCCTCTCGTTTGACGCGATGCTCAAGTGCACGGGTGTTGAACTCGAGCTCCTCGTCGACATTGATATGTTGATGTTTATAGAAAGAGGCATTCGCGGCGGTGTAGCTCAATGCTCTAATAGATACGCTAAAGCCAACAACAGATACATGGGGACAGCATTCGATCCGAATCGAGAAGAATCATACCTCATGTATTTCGATGTTAATAATCTATATGGTGCAGCTATGAGTCATTACCTACCGTATAGTTCCTTCGAATGGATGTCGAATTTCGAACACCTCGATGTTTTAGATGTCTCGGATGAATCCTCCATCGGTTACATACTTGAGGTAGATTTAGAATATCCGCGAGAACTTCAGGACTCTCACAAAGACTTACCGTTGTGTCCGGAGCATTACATCCCACCTCTTTCGACTTGCAAAAATTCTAAATTAACAACTACCCTCCTCTCAAAACAGCAATACGTCATACACTACAAGGTTTTGAAGCAGTGTTTGAGTTTAGGTATGAAGTTAACGAAAATCCATCGAGTATTGAAATTCAAGCAAGCACCGTGGCTCAAAAAATATATCAATTTGAATACTGAATTGCGTAAAAAGTCCAACAACGACTTCGAAAAGAACTTTTACAAACTTATGAATAACGCTGTTTTCGGGAAAACCATGGAAAACGTTAGAAAACATAGAGACGTGAGGCTAGTTACAAAGTGGGATGGGAGATACGGTGCGCGAGCGCTTATCGCGAAACCTAATTTTCATAGCAGTACTATATTCGGTGAAGATATGACGATAATTGAGTTGAATCGGACGAAAATTAAATTCAATAAACCTATATACGGAGGATTTTCTATTATGGATCTCGCTAAAACCTACATTTATGATTTTCATTATAGTTACATAAAAAGCAGATTTGGTGACCAAGCAAAGCTTATGTATACCGACACGGATAGTCTCATATATCACTTTACCGTACCCGATATATACGAGCTCATGAAACGCGATTTGGACCGATTCGATACCTCCGACTATCCTTCGGAAAATATTTACAAGATGCCGCTGGTTAACAAAAAAGTACTGGGATTAATGAAAGACGAAAATAATGGAAAGATAATGACTGAGTTTGTAGGCTTAAGAGCTAAATTATATTCCTTCAAGGTTTTAGGTGAAAATAGAGAGCAGAAACGTGCTAAGGGAGTCAAAGGGGCAACACTGAGAACCATAACGTTCGATGACTACCTACAATGTGCTCTGCAGCATCGAAATCTAACAAAAAGTCAAAATTTAATTCAAAGCAAGAATCATCAGGTTTATACGGTGTCGCAGAGGAAGATAGCGCTGAGCTGGAACGACGACAAGAGGATCATATTTCCTGACACGACGGACACGCTTCCGTGGGGTTACGATAAGACTGTGTAGAATAAATAAACGTATACTTGTCAAATATTGTTTCTTTATTAATAAACCTTACAAGTCAGACTTATTTATCCAACTATTGTGTGTATTATTGAATCCTAACCATTTTACAAATAGCTTGTTTCCACGTCTCTTGAGCACCTTCTCCACCAGGTAGATGTCGGAATTCTTAACTTTGAGAAGTTCCTGTTCGTAGAAGCCACCCGCTATGGGCTGATCCTGATAGTCATTAAGCTTGTACGTTACTGGATCAGTATTTACTACTTGGATAATCGTGAATATTTCAGTCGTCCAATTTGGCGTATATCCTTTCTCAAAAACATTCTTGTATTTGCTGATTCGGACTTTATCTCCAACTTTGAACTTTGCCGGCTTGTCAGATCTGACTCGAACTCTTTGGTATACAGTTTGCAGTAATGTCCGCTCGTTTCTAGGGGAAACGTCCTTTGGCTTCATGCGAATAGTCCGATGTTTAGAGTTGTTGTAAGCCGAAACCAAATCAGATAAAATGTCGATCCACTTGTAATTTCCGTGCAGACTGAACTGCATCCACATTTTGTTTTTCAGCGTACGATTAAAGCGCTCACAGATTGATGCCTTCAAGTTACTAAAGGTTGAGTATAATTTAATATTATATCGTCTCATGACGGAATCGAAATTTGAATTATAAAATTCTCCGCCTCTGTCAACGTGTAAATTCTTCGGGGTACGTCCCTGTACGAGTACAGATTCCATAGCACTCGCGGTATCTCTACCGGTCTTACTCTTCATTGGCACGGCCCAAGCGTACTTGGAGAATATATCGATGACGGTGAGCATGTATTTGTAACCTTTATTTGCTCCTGCGTAAGCTGCCATATCAACGAGATCCGCTTGCCAGGTTTCATCCAAACCGCGAACATCTACACGACGACGTTGATAGTTCTTTCGAGCTGGTCTATGCAGCTCCGTCACGAGTGCTAGCTTTTTCTCGTTCATTTTCCAACACTGTCAGTCTGGTGTCCAGCTCAAGAATGATCTTGGCGGTGCGAGTCGACAGGTCTTGACCTGCTTCAATATCAGCACCCAGGGTGCGCAGAGCATCTGTTATGCGGGAGTCCGAAGCATGTACCATTGAGAGGATTTCGTTTCTCACGAGGTCGATCTCCTGTCGCATGAGATTCATAGTAACGGCGTCACTTTGCTGCACGGGATTGGCGACGTTGCACAGCCTCTTATTGTCTATATCGTAATGTCCGTCGGTGGTGAACTTAAACCCAACACCGGGAGGACCACGACCGCTTACAGCTGCACCCTTGTCCAACTGTCGTCCGAACACATCAACGCTCATCTTGGAAATGACGGTAAAAATGGATAGATGTTGGTTAATAAATGATACCAGCTTCGCGTAATTCTTCGATTATTGATACAATTTCATTGGAGTGACTCGAGTTTCCAGCTGCTTGGGAAGCTAGAAGCAAACGCAAACGTTCCACCAGCTCGTTGGGATCATCCCAGTGAACATAGTCCGTTCCTCTACCTTCTCGGGCAACCATAAACTCCGGTAGCACACCTTGACCCTTGCGTGCAAGTGGAACGGTGAAGGCTTGTGCTATAAACTTCTTGAACTTAGGGTTGTTCAAGTCCCAAACAGGTTGACCAGTTTTGTAGTATTTTCGATGTGCATTCGTTGCAGATACGATTTGTTTATAATTTCGGATATCATCTGAACTCACGTAGATCTCATCGGGAATCTTTTTGAATAATAGTTCGAACAAACCTCTTGTCTTTGTAAAGCGCATGTCACCTACATGAATGAAATCATTTTCAAAACTTATCGGTGAGTCACCCATCATTAACCTGTCGTGAGCGAGTTTGCGTACACCGAAAACGTTATCTAGATCACTTCGCCCGTCTTGTAATATTCCAAGATACTCGTCGGTAATCTCATCCGTCGGCTGTAAAGTCACATTCGCTTCCTCATCCGCTATTTGAGACTCATCTTGCAGAAAGGAATCATCGCCACGAGACTCGTGTTTGAACGGCTCATGTTTGATCGGCTCTTCTTTGACGGGCTTAACAGTCGTTTGAGAAATGTCCACCAATTGTTGCAGCGGTGTAATTACCGGTTTGAAAACATCGGTCATAGTTTTTTCAGCGGTCTCCCTACCCGACTTTAACATTCTGTGTTTACGTCGAATCGCTGCACTGGCTTTAGCGATGTGACGCAAGGCTTCTTTTTGCTCACGAATACCTTGCATGTTGACGCAGCTGTGACTGAAACGCTACTGATCCCACTTCTCATTTTTTTCACTACTTTATGCTCACGAAACAGTCAAACCCTTTCCTATATCTACCCTCGTTTATATCACTGTCCTTGTCTATTACAACGAATCCATATTTGCCGTTGTTCCAACACGCGGAGCACAAGTCTTTGAACTGCGCGTAAGTCATGTCGGTATTCACATGATCGTCGTATACATGTCTCAAGTTCATTTCATCTTGCTTGAATAGTACCAAAAGGTTGGTATTATCACGCACGAGATGCTTGGGAATGCGGGCATAGGTTTGACAGAGATAGAAGCAATCCACGTGCTTATGTCTTCCCATACAGAAAAAAGCTCTGATGTTGTCCTGTTTCTCACACGCCACATCATCGAAGACGATTATCGAATTGGGTAGGGCTTCGTCTGGCACCACTACTTGTTCATGCTCGTCAAATGGAAAGTACTCAACGCCATTTACATCCTCGAGTAACTGTTGCAGGAACTTGTACTTGGGTTGATTCAATGATTTTGAGTAAATATAAACGTTCTCGAACCTCAACCCGTTGGGGTGCGTTATTAGGGAGAGCAGCGCATTGGTCTTGCCGCAATTGGACGGACCGCAAAATACCGCGCGCACGCTGTTTGGTAGCAAATCACCGTGCCGTTTTTTGGTTGCAGCATTCTCTTGCACAAATTTATCGAAATTCATGACAGGTAGCTTGACGGGTTGCGTCTCGAACCTCATCTCGACTCTGACTAACGGTAAACGGTATAAATAGCGTGTTTATAAAGATGATTTCTCAGTCAGAGCATAACCATGATCGTGCACAGCTCTCTGTCACCGCCGTTCAGTCGCCTCCAACACCGCCGGACCGTACGAAGCTCCTCCTAAGCCGAAATCCAACCACGACCTTGCCCAGAGTTTGAACGAACTTAGCATACACAGTGTTAGGGGAGATGCGTCTCGAACCTCATCTCGACTCTGACTGACGGTAAACGGTATAAATAGCGTGTTTATAAAGATGATTCCTCAGTCAGAGCATAACCATGATCGTGCACAAAGCTAAGACGGTCAGTCGTAAGCGAACTAAACGCTGCGGGAAAGGTCTGGTCAACAGGATCATTAACAGTCTTCCCGTAGAGTTACATCTGCCTGGTTATCAATACTGCGGACCTGGCACCAAACTAGCGAAAAGACTCGCGCGCGGTGATCCAGGTATCAACCCTCTTGACGCAGCCTGCAAAGAACACGATATCGCCTATTCGCAGAATCGAGAAAATCTTGAAGCTAGAAGTGCGGCAGATAAGATCTTGGCCGAGAGAGCTTGGAGACGGGTTTTAGCTTCAGACGCTGGTATTGGTGAAAAGACAGCCGCTTGGGCTGTAACAAACGCAATGAAAGCGAAAACCAAGCTTGGCATGGGAATCGGGAAACCGTTGGTATTGAGAAAGGTTATCAATGCAGCTAAACAGTCCATGATTCCCGGCAAAACTGCAAAAATTGCCATCAAGTCTGCCTTGAAGGGTGCGCGAGGAGCTGTTAAGAAAGCAGGTGGTAGACGTAATGTACGTTCTCCACGAATTCTACCACTACCCTCCAAAGTTGGAGGTTTCTTACCCTTCCTTATACCCCTTTTCGCTGGGCTGAGTGCTACCGGCGCGTTAGCTGGTGGTGCAGCAGGTATTGCGAAAGCGGTAAATGACGCAAGCTCCGCCAAGAGGCAACTGGAAGAGAGTCAACGGCATAACAAGACTATGGAAGCTATCGCTTTGGGAAAAGGACTTCACTTGAAACCGTACAAGAAGGGTTTAGGTCTGCACCTGAAACCGCACTCAAAAAACTAAAAGTGACGCTACCGCGACGAGCGCTAACTGACGCGGACCTGTTGAAGTACGCGACAATCCTCAACATTCCACATTTCCGCGGCGTCTTTATGCGGAACGATTTGCCCAAGGACGGACCGCGTAGACTCGAATCGGCGATCGTCAATCTAGATGATAAGGATGGTCCTGACACACATTGGGTCGCCTACCGAAAGATCGGTGACGAAGTAGTCTACTTTGACAGTTTCGGTAACCTTCGCCCACCGTCGGACCTCGTCAGATACCTTGGCGTTGGTAGCGTCAAATATAACCATGAAAGATATCAAGACTACGATACGTTCAACTGCGGTCACTTGTGTCTCGAGTTTCTATATAAACATGCAGCGTAATTCCTCGAACTCAGTTTGATTTTCGCAGTAGTCATGGACGATTCGTTCACGCTAACCGTATCGGGGAACTCCTCGGTTCTTGAGACTCAATACTTTCCTCCCATTGAACTTTCCCATCTCAAGAATTATTCCCTCGGTCTCGTTGAATTACTGACTTTTAATTCGATTCCTAATGTAGATGTTGGTCACAACAAGATTTACGTGGGTAAAGAAGTAGTTACTATACCCACTGGTAGCTATGAAATAGAGGATATAGAGAGTTACGTACAGGGTGTCTTGTCGAATAAGGGTATCACCATCAACATCAAACCGAATAATAATACATTGTGTAGCGAAATCAAATGTAGTCACCCTGTAAATTTTCTGCCGAGAGATTCTATAGGCAGCCTATTGGGTTTCACTCCACGTGTTTTGCAAGCTGATCAAGTTCACGAGTCTGACCTTCCTGTAGCTATTCTTAAAGTCAACGCACTACGAGTCGAGTGTAACATTACAACGGGTGCCTACGTCAATGAGCGTAAAGTACACACCATTCATGAGTTTTTTCCCGTCGTTCCACCTGGATATAAGATCATTGAAGTACCATCTCACGTCATTTACCTTCCAGTCACCGTAAGGATCATAGATCATATCCAACTTCGTATAGTCGATCAAGACGGGGATTTGGTTAATTTCCGCGGAGAGGTTATAACCGTAAGGTTGCATATCAAGGCTCAATAATGGGAATAGTTTATAACAAAAGTGGTTATAATAATAAGGTAAGATGCCCCGAACACGTCAGTCGTCAACCGGTTCTCAAAGAGCTGACACCTCAGAACGTGCTGCTTCTGAAAAGCTTGGGTCTCAAGATCACACCTTTTGGAAGAAAAATTTCCGCAAAATAAGGCGACGATTTGTTTGCATCTGTATCATCTGTTGTATACCATGGAGGAAGAAATCTTAGACATTCAAACACCCGTAGTTTTTGACGAGTCTATCGCACACTACGAGGTTCATACACACAAGCCTTATGCCTCATCAAGTTTCAATAACAGTGATGAAATTCGTATCGCTGTTCAACACCAAGACCTGTGCGTGTTACCCAGCAAGAGTTCATTGCATGTGTACGGAAAAATAGTCAAAGCTGATGGAACTCCGTCAACTACTGTAGCACTGGTCAACAACGGTGTTTGTCACCTGTTCGAAGAAATGCGTTACGAGATAAATGCTATTGAGATCGACAGGAGCAAGAACGTCGGTCTCACTAGTCTTATGAAAGGTTACCCTTCTCTGAGACCTGGACAGAATTGAATGATGGAGAATGCTGGTTGGCTTAATGTGAATGCAACCCATGTGGATGCCAGTGGTAACTTCGAAGTATGCGTACCGCTGAAAATGATGCTAGGATTCGCCGAAGACTATCGCAAGATAATCGTAAACGCCAAACACGAGTTGATCTTGACCCGTTCAAAGACCGATACGAACGCGGTTCTACAAACTCAAGACGAGGAATTCAAAATCCTGATTGATTAGGTCGAATGGTTGTTGCCATATGTGAAGCTAGCGGATCAACGGAAAATACAGCTGTTGAATTTCATCGAGAAAGATCCGGCGATCTCCATGAGTTTTCGCAATTGGGAATTATACGAGTATCCTGTACTTCCCACTACCTCGAAGCACGTTTGGACGGTGAAGACATCGACTCAGCTGGAGAAACCTCGCTACGTTATATTGGGTTTCCAAACAAGTCGGAAGAATAAGCTGAATCGAAACGCTAGCCATTTCGATCACTGCAACATCACCGACGTTAAACTCTTCTTGAATTCTCAATGCTATCCCTATGGTAACCTGAATCTCAATATGAGTCATAATCAGTATGCTCTGTTGTATGAAATGTACGCCAATTTCCAAACCTCCTATTACGACAAGGAACCCGAACCGTTGCTGAAAAAGAGTGAATTTCTACAGTACGCTCCCCTATTCGTCATCGACTGCTCGAAACAAAACGAATCGCTCAAGTTTGGACCTGTAGATGTTCGTCTCGAGTTTGAAGCTAAAGACAACTTCCCTGCCGATACGTCGGCATACTGTTTGATCTTACACGATAGAGTAGTTGAATACAATCCCATAAGCGGTGGGGTGAAGAAATTGGTATAATTATGTATTTCTACAAATAAAGATTTTTCAATAAATATATGTGTCGTCTCAATTATTACTCTAGAGTAAGCTTAGAAAGGAGGGTTAATAATACTGTTATAAATTATTTCATCATTTATTCAACCATTTACTGTTATACAAATTTATTTGTCATTGGTAATAGGTCCATCGACTTCGTCCTCTTTCCGCTGATCTTCACTTTTTCGATATTTCAGGCTAATGATGTCTTCATCCTTTTTCATAGCCTCTGATAGCTTTTCCCACACCTCGTCAATGATATCCGATGCGTAAATGAGGATGAATTGTTTCGTTAAAAATGCGATATCCTCCTTCCTCATTCTTTTCAAACTTCCCGCTTGAAGGTATATTTCCAAAGATCTATGAAGAGATTCGGTACAGTTCTCCAGGAACCAAGATTTCAATCGCTGAACGTTTTCCCAGGCACACCGGTATGTGACAATGTTCCCGTGATAGTCCTCATGCCAACCACCCACTTTGATGTATTGCAAGAATCCAAGACTCGGACACCCCAATTCTTCCAGATCGATCACTGGCTTTGTATCGTCGTTGATAATTTTCTCGATCCACTGTTTCTTCTCATTTCCCTTCACATAGATATAACTGGCAGGTTCAACAATTTTCTTTAATACTTTCTACACTTCATCGTATGACAGGTCACCATCATTCCACTCCAATCCATGATAATTTCGCGTCAACCAGGAATTGGTAGCTCTGCATTTGGGTGATAAGGTTTGCCAAGAACAGGGTGGTTTGAACAGGATGCGAGTCATACCGAACTTGCCTGCGTCATCCGCTTGGACAGTGATTGCAGCTAGCTCCTTCACTACAAATTCGTCGAAAATTTTTTCAAAACCTTGTACATCCAATATTATCTCCATTGTGAGAATATTCTTTACCACTCGAAGATCGGTTAGAGACTAATTTTCATCCCTAAATTTTTGACTCTTTATATAGCTGACAATCCCTCCACCAATTTTTCCAGAACGTTCCAAAACAGAGTCGATTCCGAGAACTATTCTTCCGAGAATCGTTAGGCTAATTCCCGAGCAACTCGATCCGATAATCATATTTTTGCATTCCTAGGTAACCCGATAATCGCGTAACTCGATTCGAACAGGGTGCCGAATAATTCCAGGAACTGTTTGTCTGCCCGAAGGAAGCTTCTAGAACTCCCTGACCCAGGGCTTGGAATCTTATTTCGGAAATGTGTGACGTCATATTAAGGGTGTGTGCCGCTAATATAAGGGTGTGTGACGTCATATTAAGGGTGCGTGCCGCTAATATAAGGGTGTGTGACGTCATATTAAGGGTGTGTGCCGCTAATATAAGGGTGTGTGACGTCATATTAAGGGTGTGTGACGTCATATTAAGGGCATGTGACGTCATATTAACGGTGGACGACGCCATTTTAAGTGTGACGTCAGGTGTCCCCCTCCACCACCCTCACACGGACACGGAAGGGTGCGTATGTGTGCGTACGTGTACGTGTGCACTAACACGCGTTGGTCCAGAACCGGCCTTATATATCTACTTTGGACAAACTCAGTCGGCGGATACAGGAGGTCTACGAGAGAAGCGGCAACCTCCGGAGAGCTGAGAAAGAACAGGCGACGGATACCCTGGCCAGATGGCGACGCGAGACCCAGGCCAAGGCAGAGCTAAGGGACGGACAGGCCTTGGAGGTAACTATGAACACATGGATAAAGGAGACGGAGGAGGTGGTCTCCAGGATCAGCGCTGCGAGCAGGTTCAAAAAAGAACTGGCCACAGAGATGAAATGGCTCTGGAGTCAGGGGCTAAACAGAGTAACGGAGCTGCGCGAAGAAGCCGGATGCCCCCCTGAAGCGGAGCAGGCACCCGAAGACCTGGAAACGCGCACGGTAGCAGTCAGGCTACCGTACAAAAGGAAAAGAATCGATGCCGGTACGGCACGAGAGACGGACGAAGAGCTGCACTCTCAGAGTATGAGCAACAACAGCGACGCGACCCCGTCACCGCCACCCGCTAAGAGAGAGGCACGGAGGAGCAGCCCCGCCACACAGGCGGGTAATAACACCAGCAGCAGAGGCGATAAGGCCGGGGTGGAGATGCGCGACGAAGAGCAGATGGAAGAAGCGGGAAGCGCGGAGCAGTCGCTGACCCACCCCGCGGAACCCACCAGGAACCGAGAACGAGAGAACGCCACGGGCAGGAGAGTGAGTGCTAGTGGGCCCACGAAGGAAGTCATCCCGCGAGGAGGAAACCGAGTGATAAGGGTCAGGGCGGAAAAAGGAGAGTCGTACGAACAGGCACTCGGAAAGCTACGAGCAGGAGTAGACATAGGCGAGCTAGAGATAGCTACAGTCAGCAAAGCGGCCGCGTCGAATGACCTCCTAATCAGGATGAGAAAGCCGGATCGGACAGCAGAAATGGTCCAGAGAATAGAAGAGCTGAGAAGGACAGGAGTGGAGATCCTTGCCCCGAGAGCCAAGAGGATACACGTAAGAGGCCTGTTGGACCCCACGACAGACGATGAGATCGCGGACGCAATCGCGGAACTTACAGGCCTGACCGGCGGCATAAGGGTAGTATTCGACATACCCGGCAGGCCTGGAACTAGAACGGCATGCGTTGAGATGCCCGCAGCGGCAGCCAAGAAAAGCGTAGAGAACGGCGCGATCCGAGTGGGGTGAGCCAAATGTCGCCTCCGCGAATTCGACGACGACAGGGGGTGCTTCAGATGCAATTCGCGAGATCACAAGCTCGCAGAATGTAAGATGGCAGAGGGCGTGAAGATGTGCTACAAGTGCGGTGAACCGGATCACCTGGCGAGGACATGCCCAACGCGGGCGCTGCGACAACCCCAAAGGAAGCCAGTACAATGGCAGCGGTACGACTAGCCACAGCAACAACAACAGCACAGAGACAGAGCGTGGCCAACACTCCCAGAGAGCAGCGGAGCTCAGGTAGCACGAGAAACCACAAGAGACCAGGCGGGAACCGGAACAGAGGCGGACCCGGTGGAGGAACAAATTAAAAGAATGAGGAGAGCATTAGAGGCCGAGGCAGCGCGACAGACCACTGAGCCCAGGACGACCGACAGAGGCACTCAGACGGAGGAACCTTGGCCAGAGGCCCCCACAAATGCGACTGGAACAATGACAACGACCTGGAGCGAAGTGGCGGCGGCAAAAGCACGTCCAGCACCAAAAGTCACCCGAAAGCGGGGCGAAGAAGGCGAAGGGGGACTGAAACCCCAGAACACAACAGACACAGCAGCAGGGCCGAACATCGAAGGCCAGGGGGCGAAGCCCGCACCCCACGCCGGCGGAAGGGCAAGGCGAAAGAGCGAGTTTGCAATACTGGTGAGCCACCCGCAGAAAGAGTTCTCTGAAATGGTGACGCAGGCGAGGCAACTTGCCAAGGCCGAGCCAGCCTGCGGGGCCGTAGTGGGGGTGAGAAGAACCCAAAGGGGGGACATGGTGATGGAGCTCCGGAATAACGAAGAAACCGAAGAATGGGCGCGCAGGCTGAAAAACAGGCTGGGACCAGACGCGCGAGTGGCAACCCTGGGCGATACCGCCATCATCAAGATCAGACGCATGGATGCCATGGTGACGGAGGAGGAACTGAAGGGAGCGCTGGCAGGCGAGACCGGGATGCCCCCTGAGACGAGCCCGGTGGACGTAATCAGAATGTTCAAGTACCCATGGGAGGAAAAGGCGGCCCTGGTGAGGGTCAGGAGTAGCATGAAGAGTGGGCTGCAGGAGAAGACAGGGATACGGGTGGGCTTCACAATTGTCAAAATCTGCCGCTCCCCAGTGCCCAACAAGAAGGTTGGCGCAGCCCCGTCGAATACCAATACGAAACACCGAGAAGAAGAAAGGGAGCAGGAAAAAGAGAACGACGCCCGGGCAGGAAGCGGAGAAGAGGACCGCGAAGACGGCACGATGGAAACTGGCGAACACGCACATACACCCGTCATAAGAGAGGGGGGCGGGGAAGAGATGAGCTTCGACGAGGACACGTACGGCGACACGAACGCGGATCAGCAAGGCGGGGTAACGCCGACCTCCGCTGAACCTGAGGGCGTAGACACAGGGTTGGAAAAGCACTTCCAACGAGCAATGGAGATGATAAGGGGAATGGAGGAAGGCCCCGACACCAGCTCGGGATCGGATGCCTCGACACCAAGACCGAGGTACAGCCAGTAGCGCCCGACCTCGGACGGGCACCAACACGGCACGACCGCAAACGCAAACGCAAAGGGCGAACAACACCGCCAGCAGAGGGCAAGGCAAGAGCCGGGGCGTAGGGGTGATACAAATCAACCTGAATAACTCTCGGAGAGCACACGACCTGCTGCTAGCCACGGCGAAAGCCATGAACACACAAGTCACGGTGATAAGCGAGCTGAGCGCAAGCCGTACGGGGGGTGAGTGGCTCGAGAGCTCGGACGGGAAAGCTGCAATCCTAGTCCTAGACAGCGGAATCCCAAGCAGAATGATCAGCAAGGGAGTGGGGCACGTGACCGCCCTAGTAGGAAGAACTGAGATAACCAGCTGCTACTTCTCGCCGAATGCGACAAATGACGCATTCGTGAAATATCTAGAAGAGGTAGAGGAGGTGGTTATGCGCCGAAGGAGGCAGAGGAAAGCAACCCAAACACGAGGGTCAATAGTGGCCGGGGACCTCAATGCCTGGTCAACGGCGTGGGGAAGCGGACGCACAGACGCGAGAGGAGAAGCGGTGGAGGCGACACTGGCCCAGACGGGGCTCCTGACATGTAACCAGGGGAAAAAACCCACCTTTGAGAGGGGGACTGCGACATCAATCATGAACGTAACTCTAGCCACGGACGGATTGGCTGCGGAGGTGATCGACTCATGGAGGGTGGAAGACGAAGAAAGCCTGAGCGACCACAGGTACATAACGTACAGCACTGGAACAAACCCAAACCCAAGGTGGGGGAAAGGGGAACAGAGTGAAAACGCAGGGTGGGTCATTAAGAAAATGGACCCTGAAAAGTTTAGGGCTGCAATGGCCGACAAAACGCAGGACCGAAAGGCGGACTGGGCTACTGACATCGGAGCGAGCAGGCCTGAAGAGGAAGCGGAGATACTGCGGGCCAGGATAGCCGAGGCCTGTGAAAAGTCCGCGCCCCGCAGGAAAGGGCAAGAGGAGAACAGACCCGCCTATTGGTGGAATGAGAGCGTGGCCCAAAAAAGGAAAGACTGTAACCAGGCGAGGAGGAAATACCAGAGGGCGAGGCGGGCCCAAGCGACCCGGCCGTCAGAAATCCGAACGGCAGCCATGAAAATGGCCGAAGAATGCGCGAAGAAGGCACGGAAAGCTCTCAGAACCGAGATAGCCAAGAGCAAGGAGGAGGCGTGGCGGAGACTACTGGAGGAAGTAGAGGCGGACCCGTGGGGAATGCCATACAAAATATGCGTCAGGAAGCTACGGAAGAGGACGACGCCGCACACAGAGGACATGGTAGAGGCGATTGAAAAATTGTTCCCGGAAGGGGAGCCCGTCGCGAGGGAGCAGATAGAGCGACCCCTCCCCTTGAGAGCGGAGCCCCCGGTAACGGGGGTCGGGGGGGGCACAGCCCCCCGAGCCAACACGAAACACCGATTCAAAAAGCTTAAAAACGTGACGCGGCGTGTGTAATTTGACGTTCACGGTCGGTAAGACAGCGAACGTACCGGATCGACGTCGCCATGTCGTCTACTCGCGTTCTCGCGTCCCCTGTTTTTTTTTCCAATTCTTACACACATTTTGCGCGTTTTTTTCGAAAATGTTCGGTCGGTAAATCGGTATATTCGCGTGCAGGTCGTCGCGAGGCAATTGGTTCGCGTTTCCCGGTCGAAAGGTGTCTCTTTTGTTTTTTTTTAAGTCGCTTACAGCGTTCGCGACGAATTTTCGAGTCTGTGAAACAGGGATTGTTGTTATCGACCGTTGCGTCGCGATCTTGTCGCTTTTCCGCCGCGGAACGCGCGTCAATTCTTTTATTTCCGCGTTATTTTATTCCCGCGCGAGTTGATTCGGAGTCGCGTCGCTTTTTTATATTCGAGTACGCGTTCTCGCAACTCTATACTCCGTGGTCGATCGTTGGGGGTGTCCGCTTCTACAGCGTATCGCACAGTCTATGCTCCGCGGGCGTGAGGCAGGTATTCCTCCCTCCCCTCGTTGTCACGTGTTGTCGCTCGAGCCGTCCCTCCCCTCGTTATCACCTGTTGTCGCTCGAGTCGGCCCGCCCCTCGTTGTCACCTGTTGTCGTTCGAGCTGTCGCGTATAACGGACGTGTCGTGACGCGTAAGCGGCTTTAACGTTGATAAAAGTGTTAATTGTCGTGCATAAAAGTGCGAATATTTGTGCAACGGTACCGTAAAACAGTACGGTGTGTGTGTGTGGAACGCCTGAAGCGTATTTGATAACCGAACAAACCAAATATTGAAGGAATAAACGGTAATTGCGACGCGTACGAGTGCGCGGTCGTTCTGTGATGTAACGAGACAGTTTCCGTACAGAGTTTTACGTGCGTATAAAACAGTATATCGTTTAAAGTGCGTGTATCGGTTTATCGCGGTGCAGTTTTCATATATATGTGTATATATTGTAACCTTTTTGTTAATTTTTATCGAGTTGAAGACAGATAAAAATTTGCAGTTATTGTGAGTAATTTGTCCGAAAGGGACTCGGAGCAGCGCGTACGAAAATTTAAAAGAAATCGTATCCCTTGTCGTGGACTTGACTGGGTATTAAACCTCCAGTGAAGCCACCTTCCTGTTGCACGGATTCGGATGGGAATTATACCTCCACCAGGACCGTCTCCTGCAGAACAGGGACGCTTTCGCGACCGTGTCTGCCTATCAGACTTGGGACAAACGCTATCACCCAGACACGTATAGCTATTATAGCTCTATAAGTGCTGTCTGTAATAGGTCTGACCGAAGCTGTCTCTAGCTAAGATTCTCTTGTTATATCCTGAAAACGTAAGGGTGTTAAAGAACCAATTCCTTATGGATCACAATAAATTTTATCTCAAATCGATATTAAATGATATTGGTTGCAACCAGTTGTACAAAAAAAATTATAATAAAGAATTATATTTAATTATACATTTAATTTAGTTAAAGCCAATAGTAAAACAAAAAAAATAAAATAAATAATTTCTTCGAATTATCAAGAACCGATTTAGGCTTATCGTGTGTTCGAAGTTTGCTCAAGATCAACTCAGTCAATAAAGTATTTGTTCAAGGCGAAATTGCGATGAATTTGAAGCTAGGATAACCTATAAATCTCCAAATTAGTATTTATAATTTGGATTTTATTTATTCTACAATCTGTAAGTTTGAATGAAATGTAAATTAATGAAATTAACAAGAAATAATTTTATGGGCCTCGCGAATAGCAATTTTTTGACAATTCCGAAATGGCAAGTTGAAGCTAAGAAGTCAAACTCAATTTTAGCAGTTTGCTTGAAGATAGGATACTAGTGGATACGATGGGCACTTTGCCACGAATCGCTCCTCGAGCGCCGCAACTGCGCGACTTTTATACTCGCGGTGACGTCATCGCGTGATCCCGTGCGCTGCGCTGTTGGTGGTGCGCGATCGGCTTAGTTGATGTGCGCCGAACGGTTACAATATATCGATATATATATATATAGATAAAAAGTGGCGTGTCGTTTAAAGTACCGATATTTGCCTCGCGTTTACGAAGCGGTGCGACGTGGTTTTTACGTCGACAATCACAGTGTGTTCTTTCATGTACGCGTTTCAACGTATCTGAACAAGTGTGACGCAGGTATTCCTGATCTTCCTCCTTTCACTCGGTCACCCGTTGTCGTTTGAGCCGTCGCGTATAACGGATGTGTCGTGACGCGTGAGCGGTTAATACAAGTGTCAATTGTGTTGTGTATAACAGTGCTAATATTTGTGCAACGATACCGTAAAACGGTACGGTGTTCGTGTGTGTGTGTGTGGAACGTGTGTATGTGTAGCTTATTCGCCGACCGAATGAGCCGATTATTCGAGGAATAAACAGTAATCGCGACGCGTACGAGTGCGGGGTCGGTTTGTAGTGCGATTAGCGTTACCATACAGAGTTTTGCGTAAACGATAATAGTGTTTCTTTACGTTGCACGTAGACTCGTTGTAAATTACGTTTGCGGGTGATTTTATACCGACAATGAAGCGTGTAACATATTTTCACCGTCCGCAGAACGTCGAACCCGACGTTGACTCCGTCGTGGTCGCCACCACGGCCTTGTCCGCCTTCGAAGTTGTAACTAAAATCTCGATCGGACTGAAGTATGCGAACGCTACGAGATCGAAAAATTTGAAACTTGTTGACGTGCTGCGCGATAAGTGCGTGCGACCGTGTTCCCACAGGAATATTGGTGGGAGTTTATCGTCGGGAGTCTGGGGCTCGACTGTGTCACAATGTTGTTTCGAAATCTCGATATCGGTCGGAGTCGTCGGGGCGCAGAGGATGTCGACTGAAACAAGACAATGGCAACGGTACGTCGCAGGTTCCTACGGGAGGTGGTGAGCATGGCCGCTTGCAAGTTGCCGCGTGACAGCCGTAGCAGGGGCGGCGGTCTTGGGATGGCGTCAGGTGCAACAACTGATACGGTAAATGTATTTGCCGTTGACTGGCAAGTGTTCGCGGCTGCGGTGGACGAACTTTTGAAGGATAAACGGGTGAGTAACGTGTCAGAGATGCGTCTCGTGAGTTTTGCTTATTCATGGTTCTTCCTTGGTGGTATGGTAGCATCAGCAGCTTGTGGCTTGTAACCGATGTATTAATATTGTTAATTTGCTGTTTCATTGCTTTGGGTGTGCATGCTGTGTGTCGCGCGAAGGTGCTGGAGAGTCTTAGAATTAGCGACGTTTACTTTTATAAGGCTCGCCACGGACATCAAGTGCGACCGTGCAGTCTTCGAAGGTTCGTAAATGAGATGTCAGTCGACTTGACGCATCTGAGTGTCGTACTATTGCAAATGCATGTCGCGGTTACCGTAACGCCCGGCACCGACCGATGCCTCGTGGTGGCCTTCGACGCCGTGCAAAAGTACATGCGGCGCAACGGTATACTTCCGGCGAAACTTATGAGATACGTTCCATACCATATCGGTTCGTCTTACGGGCATTGCGGGTTTTATGGACGCGTAGCGACGTGCTTCCCGGGCGAATATTACAGTTATTCGCAGTGCTATTGTCCGTACGCACATATAGTGAAGAATCGTAGATACACGGGATCATTTTTTTCATATGCTTTGGCCGGCGGGTACCGGCATGGCGCGCACACGCCCACTTTGCGGAAACTGCTGAACGAGCAGCGACGCAAGACGTCGGAGTGGTGCGAGTTGCGGGAGGTTCTTCGCGTCGGAGTTCCGCTCCGCGTTGAGACGGTTCTCAACGTGGAGCGGGACTTCGTCGGTGCTGTCGAACGGCAAGTTTCCAGGGCGCCTGGTCGCCATGAGTTTTACCTCGAGTTGTTAAAGAGCGACGGACTCGTACTGCTTGGCGGATGGCGGGAGCATTACAGTCGGCACTTCGATCGCGACGCCCATCGTCTCCTGGATGCCAACCGGGTCGTCGATCTCTTTACGGATGATCCGGATGGAACAGTCACCGTGAGGGATCTAGAAGATCAATACGACGCCGAGGTGAGCGAGTGTCGTTGTGTCTCTAGTGCGTTTCGTTCCGTACGGGACGTGCAACGTTCGGTATATCGTCGTCGTTGCGTATAGGGTGGGTAATAAAGTTCATTCCTTATTTTATTGCAGATACGTATGGATTATTTTATCTTCGGTGATCCGACCAGGGTCGATTACCAACGATACAAGCAACTGCTCTCGAAGGAGAACTCCGGGAAGACACCCGAGCAGTTCGGATTAACGTTTCGCGACACGGATTTTACACCGTGCAGCGATACGGACACCGAGACGACAGGCGACAGCGAGGAGCAGCGCGACACGGCGGACCGCGAGCAGGTACAACGCCGCTCGTACGATTCCGGTAGCAGCGACGACCACGATATGCAGGAGGGTCCATCTTATCTTTACGACGAGCAGGATGAGTTGGCCGGCAAGATGTTGTCCGTTCGCACGTTTTTTTACAAACCACCGCAGACGGAACGATACGCCAGAGACATCGCGCGACTCGGGACCCCGAGTGTAGCCCTCAACATGCGCCACAAATTCTTCGCAAATGCTTTGCGGAATGGTTTGCCGGTCATTTATCAAGAATATACTCGGGTCCACGACGAGGAGGCGTGGGCGGACGCTGTCGCGGCCGGAAAGACTCGCGAGGTACGTATAGCCGAGTTTTGGCTGACGGTATACGGCGTTTGGGCCCGCTTGTTTCACGGTTTTCGGGCTTCGGGCACCGTCAATTACGCTAACACCTTTCGGGAGTCCGCGCTGCGCGACGTGGCGGCGCGGCTTCTGCGAAAGAAAAACACAAATGACGGGCAACCCGCGAAGGCAAGGGGTTGCCTGCATTCTGACAACGGGGTCTTGGTGACGGAGGTCGTCAACATGATAATGCGGCCGTTATCCGTTTTCGGATCTCTATTGAGGTCGACCGTCGGCGACACCGTCGACGAGGCGGCGCTGCGACGAATTATCAACGACATGATAGAGGAACACGTCGACTTCTTTCCCGTCGTGATGCTCAGCGGTCAGAGTACCACGACGTGGGTGCAGTACCGACAGTGTGACTGGGTACGAGTTCTGTCGGTCAAAGAGGCGGGTGCGCTGAAGCGGGGACCCGGACAGAGCGGTGCTGTGCAACGATTGGCGACGCTGAAGCCCTTCGTCGACAAGAATCTTCGGGAAAGCGATCTTGTTTCCGTAGCGAAACTACGAAAACTGTGTAATCTGGTCCATTTGAGGTATGACGCCAGGTCGCTAATCGACGCCGCCCTCGGGATCGGTCATCCCCCACGGCGCGCGGTAAGAACGTCAGCACAAAAACGCGGTGCCGTTGGCCGCTTGTCGTTGCCCGCGTCGCCAAGCCTGCGGCGTCCGACGAGGGACCTATCATCAAGGACGCTCAAGTCGTCTCTGGTCCTCGGGTAAGCGAGAGTCACAGTCAAGTCGAGTCAAGTTAGTTTTTACTTTCTGTACTGTCCAACTTATCGCACGTGATTACCGTATTTCTTACAGATCCAAAATGAGACGCGGCGCAAAGAGGAAGAGGATCAACGGGTCGCCGAGGGGCATCGCGAAACGTAAGCGTTCCGACGTTCGCACCAGGGATCCGTCGCCGCAGCCGGAATGTTCGTCGTGGAGGGACCGCGGAGACGGTGCTCCAGGTGAGTCGCCTGGCTGTTCGTGATCGTATCCTGCGAACGAGAGTGACAGCGATTAACTTCTTGGCTATTTCTTGGCTATTTCTTTAACGTAATTATGTAACCATACGTTCTCTAACACTGACACAAATGTAACTTTTTTGGGGTTGCTCGGATCGCGGCACTGAAGGTGATGCGATCCGGTAGTTACTTGTAAGTTCTTTGTCTTGAAATTTTAATCAGGACTTCCCGAAATAGGTATATGTTAGACCCTAATACAGACTAGGGCGGAGCGAATCTCGCCGTAGCTGCCTCCCTCAGACCTGGATGCGGTAATCCGCACCAAGGCTGTATCAGACTTGGATCGGCGTTATCTCACCAAGACAGTACCCTGACTTGGATGCAGCTAGTGCACCAAAGCAGGCATCTGATCCGGGCAGCGTTTGCCTGACCGAAGCTGTATGTTAGCTATGGTTTGATTATTAGAATAAAGGAAAGAAAGATGTTCTGAGATGGATTTTAGCTGATCAGTTAAATTATAATTTAATCTATAAAAGTTACGAACTAAAATAATACAAAAAGAAAATCGTTACAAAAGAAAAATATTAACCTAAGAGTTAAGTACTAAGGGAAACCTAAGTTTTTACAGTGTTTTGTGTTTTGGCTAAGCCACGAAATTGTCGTTATAAATGTAATAAGCAAATAGTCAAGATGATAAATAATTGAATATTAAATTTGAATTGAATAAATTGATTCTAGACGTAAGTTCCTGCTGTAGGAAACTCCGTTTCGCAAAGTGATTCTAATAAGGCACCTGGGCTCTATGCCTGTCAGGTCCTGGCTAAGTGAAGAGTAGTGAGTCGCACCGGTGCTATACCTGGAATGCGCGATTGTCTCATGTATTCGTATCAGGCATAACACCTGATACGTTACAGTATATTACCGAAGTATCATTACCCCGTACTTCTATGTTCCAATCGCTTTTACAACTTTACCATTTAGTTCACGTATTCATTGTAACGACGGTGTCAGAGATCCACCGCCGCACCCTACGGCGTTCCTCAAATTAAATAACGAATTTACAGAATAAATGTCCTAGCGGTATTGTTTGTTGGGCGCCAGACGCTACTGCGTCAGTCACAGGTAGCTACGATAATTCAGACTAAAAAGACACAGAAAAGTTACGGAACGACGGCCTTAAAGCCCACGGTTAGCTCAGATGTGCAGCGATAATGATAGAGTGGGTAGGTTCGCCTTAATTAATTAAAGAAATAAAGATTGGTACACCAGATAAATCCTTCAAGGGAATCCACGATCCCGTATATTCAAGTTTTTTGCGTTAACAATTAAGTGGCGGTAACAGATAAATTTTCTAGAACCAAAATAATATGATCGGAAGAAGCTACTAAAAATAATATACTAGAGACGGTATATCATGTGATTTGACTTGGGATAAATTCGAATTTACAACGGAAAGAATATAATTTAACTACGCCTGATTTTCGACGCAGCGGTAGCAAAAAACAATAACACGCCGGTCGGCTAGCGAGCGCCTTAGAAGCGATACAAAGCAAGCTATTATACTACGTTTTAGACTGCGTATCACCGAGCGATACGATACTCTGGCAAATTTTCTAACACGGCGGCACGCTAGCGATATTAATTATAAGATCGGCGATAGTACTTTAACAACTGAATTAGACTAACTTTATCAGATAACAGACTGGATTCAAATGCGCAGGAATAGGTTATAATCGGGGGTTCGCAATATACAGAACTATTAAGTATCTCGGATAACGATAGACTCAACGATATACGGAGGGATTCGGATCAAAGAAATTACTTATTAACTAACTTAGCCTATGACATCTGCGTTCAGCCAACCCTCGGGGAGTTGGAAATTAATTAGCGACACACCATGCACAATAATATAATACAAACTACAAGAATAGATCAAAAGACTAGATACAGAAAATAGATAGAGCAAATAGATAGAGAGAATAGATAGAGAAAATAGATTAATCAGGCGGTAAAGTAAGCAAGCAGCCAGATATCAAACAATAAGCATCGGAAGTATTCAGAAAAGATAGATCTACTAAGGTAGGCAAAGAAAATAGCTACAGCCAGTCACGAAGTCCTTCTGCTGATTTTCCTCAAAGAAAATGGACTAATCACGTGGCCCGTAGGCTACACGCTACACAAAAGATACGATAGCGGAAAATTCAGCGAAACCGTTACAGTGTTATCCGTTCGAGCTATCGGAACACCCGATTACAGGTACATTAAAGTCTGAATTAACAATAGCGAAACCGTTGGAATCGTTAATCCTTATTTCTTCACTGTTTTGGGATTATTAGCGACCCATTGTTGTTGTACAGGGATTACCGTATTATTCCGCTAAGGATAACTTCGATTTAACAATAACGAGCGAGGCGAACATAAATATCGAACCTAAATATCGAATATAAATACCGCTAATCCCTCTATTTTCATCGAGACCTAATAACAACGATCAAATCTAAATACCGCTAATCCCCGAAACTTCGATCGCGATCTGACAATAACTACCACCTTCAACGTAACTATCGCTAATCTTGCACGTTGATAGTCCCGGTTATATTTCGCGTTTATTAAAACACCCCTGTTTGATTAGGTGACTTTATGCCAAGTAGTTCTAGTGACTACGAGTGGGTTCAACTATTGTGTGAAAGCACCCTTAGGTTAGTATTATCGCGACGCCACCTTTCGACTGAAGGGCCGATTTCCGAGTTACGCGAACGTCTGATAACCTCCTTTAGAGAAGCTCGTCCTACCAGCTGATCGACGCGAGCAAGTCTTACACGAAGCTCACGATGAGCCACAGGCTGGACACCTAGGTGTCGATAAAACGTATCGCCGCGTAGCCACGTCGTATTACTGGCCTGGTATGTTCCGCGACGTCAACAAATACGTGAAGCAGTGCGAAACGTGTCAACGCTGTAAAGTCAGTCAGTTAGCTCCCGCAGGTCTTATGGGCCATCGAGTCATCGAGCAACCCTGGACCGTTGTCGCGGCCGACATCATGGGCCCGTTTCCGCCAAGCCGCGCCGGTTTCGCTTATATTCTCGTCTTCCAAGACCTTTATACGAAATGGGTCGAATGCTGCGCCCTGCGGAAGGCCACGGGCAAAGCGATTAGTGATGCATTTAAGGAATTGATAGTCTTCCGCTGGGGTATACCGCAAGTTCTCTTGACCGATAACGGAACTGAATTTAATAACCGTACCCTGAAAGAATTAGCCACCACCTATAACGTCGCGCACTGCACCACGCCACCGTATCACCCCCAGGCGAATCCCGTAGAGCGAGTCAACCGAGTACTAAAAACGATGATTATCTCCTTCCTCGAGAATCAACACCTCAGCGACTTCCGCTTCGCGTACAATACCGCCTACCATTCCTCGATCGAAACTAGTCCCGCTTTCTTAAATTTTGGCCGCGTACCACAACCGATTAATTCCCTCAGACATAAAACGAACGAAGATCTCGCCGTTGCACCCCTACCTCCGAAGCTGTGGGCTGAGCGCATGGAAGAGTTACAGCTGTTACACGAATGGGTTACCGACAACCTCGATAAAGCGTACCGCCGACAATCTAAACAGTATAACCGTCACCATCGGCCTTCAGCCTTTGCGGTAGGCGATTTAGTATTGAAACGGCATCACGTATTATCTTCCGCCACCCAGCATATCGCAGCCAAACTCGCCCCAAAGTTCCATGGTCCTTTCCGCATCACCCGAATCCTCTCACCCGTAGTGCATGAGTTGAGCGACATCAGTAGTGGGAAAGTAGTTGGAAAATTACATGTTAAAGATCTGAAACTATATCGTCGAATGATTCCCCCTGTTCCATAGCCAACTACCGCCGTACCGATTTCCGCCGCCCGAGACCCGAAGGCAGCGAGAGTTCCTCAGGATGGAAGCGTGGTGGTCGGACCCGCGGGCCCAACGATACCTGGCGCCCTTCGCCAATGAACTGACAGCGGTGTGCTGCCAATTCCCGGGGCTCGGCATCGCTATAGCCGAAACCGTGCATGCGGTCCGTATGGAGCCGGACCCCCTGTCAACGGGTCGCGCTCGGATTGCTCCGGGCGTCGTGGACCTCGGAACACAGACCGTACCACCGGAAAGTCGCGGGGTCGGTACCCAGACGCCGTCCACCTCGCGCCCGAATAGCGCAGAGACGTCCACACAAACGACGAGACCGATGAGATGGCATACCGGCACCCAAACCAAAAACCTGCCGCCTACCACCCGGGACGCCTCGACGCAGACGCGCCGAGTAACTTTTGACGCTTCACCAACGCACACGATAATACCGCGATCCACCAGCCGCTCCCCAAGTCCCGTTAGGCGACGCCTTATGAGAGCCACGGATGAGGACTTCGGATTTTGCCGCTACTCTCAAACTCCTGAATCGACCGAGCAGGCGACTCATACCGCTCGCTTCCGGCCCGCGACACCGTTGACACCCGAGCCCGAACCAATGGCGGTGGGGACCGAGCCACCTCTAGCGAAGCGACCACGTCCTCGCCCATTACCAGAAGACTTGCCTACGGATCGGTACGTGCGCCGAGGACCATTCTCCGAAACTCCTCCCCCTAGTCATGAAAAGTACGAGACCCGAGGAACCATCGACGACCCCCCGTCAACCCTACCGCTCCCTACCCCCAAGCCGCGGACCCCCAGACGCCACGCTCCCGCTCGACTCCCGGGCGATAACACTCCGCGACCGCTACTGTGGCACGCTCCGTACGGGGCATGTTGGTGTTGCCACCGCTATGGTCACCTCCATCGCGACTGCCCCCTAACTGGGGATCCGAATTACGTCTACTGCTATCGCTGCGGCCTAGCAGGCGTAAAGTGCTCCGAGTGTCCCTACTGCCAGGGTCAGTGGGACACCGACTCGGCGAAGTGGTGAACCCCATCCTTCCGCGTTCCCGCTGCAGAATTACCGCTACCGATACCTTTAAACTTTAAACTAAACTTGCCTAGCAGAACCCTGTACAGTGGCTCTTCGTCTGTCCCGCTGCACTGTTATTATCAGAATGTTCGTGGTCTAAACTCTAAAACCAGGGAAATCCTCTGTGCCACGTCAGACCAGGAGTTTGATAACAACGCACTTTCTGAAACCTGGCTCAAGCCACCGGTTTTGAGCTCTGAATTTATGGACCAGAGTGCTTATCATGTGCATCGTAGCGATCGTTTGGAAAGGAGAGGTGGTGGTGTCCTCATTGCACTCAAGCCGTCCCTGTTCGCCACTCCTATTGACTTCAGTGATATCTTGTCTGCTGTGCCTTCAGCGAGTGTAGTAGGGGTCAACTTTCTTATTAAGGACGTTAAGTGCACTATTGTAGTTTTATATATACCGCCGGATTTGTGTTCTGATCTTTTTACATTGTTTTTTGACAAACTTGAGTCCATGCTTGTATACTTTGGTCGTCACATCGTGTTTCTAGGCGATTTTAATGCTCCGCGCTTTGCGCGCAATACTGGTCCCTTGGCTCACGATTCCAGGTCCAGCCGTCTCCTTGACTTTTCCTGTTTTTTCGATCTTACGCAATCTAACGCTATTGAGAATGCTCGGGGAGACTTGCTTGACCTGGTGTTCTCCAACCTTGGAGTTCATGTCCATCGCTGTGTCAGTCCTTTTGTAAGGGAAGACGACTACCACCCTGCTCTGTCTCTGGACATTGGTTTGCCTGCTGTATGTCCGCGTCGCTTCCCTGGTCCGCCTGAAATTTCGCGCTATAATTTTAAAAAGGCTAACTTTGTTTTATTGTACGATTCTTTTATTGATATTGACTGGCCTGACTTTAGCTTGTATGACGATGTTAATAGTGCATGCGATCATTTTTATGAGCTAATTTACTCCGCTGTCGGTGCGTCTGTCCCGGTTCGGACGCAGGTGCGAAGGCCATATGGCTTCCCAGTCTGGTTTACCTCTGATATCATTAGTGACATTAAGACCAAAAATTCTCTTAGAACAAAATTCCTGCGTGCGGGATCTCCCATGCATCTGGCTAGTTATAAGGCCCTTCGAGCATCTCTCAAGCTAAAATGTGATCTTGCCTACTCTGCCTATGTATCGTCTCGGGAGAGGGCAATCGCTGATGATCCTGGCGCTTTCTGGTCGTACGTTAGCCGCTTGAATGGATCAGGATCCCGCATGCCTAGCACAATGATGCATGATGGAGTTAGCCTTGATAAACCGGCTGATATTGTGGAGGCGTTTGCTCACCACTTCAGCAGTGTGTTTTGTATGCCGAATATTCTCCCTCCGGGCTGCCCATTAGTTGTTAGCGATGTTCCTCATGCAACACCGTTGCGTGCCGCACTAGAAGTCTCTGTATCCGACGTTCTGCTTGCACTCAGGTCTCTCAAGCCAAAGCTATCTGCCGGAGTGGATCAGATCCCCAACCTGGTAGTTCGTGATTGCGCAAGCGTCTTTGCTAAGCCGTTATGTGTCCTCTTCAACCTCTCGCTTAAGCTGGGGGTGTTTCCTGATCGTTGGAAATCGGCAAGAATATGCCCTGTTTTTAAGAGCGGTGACAAGTCTCAGGTTGGGAACTACCGTCCTATAGCTATTTTATCTGCGTTCGCAAAAGTCTTTGAGTCGTGCCTTTACGGCTATATTTTTCGGAAGGTCTCCGGTCTTATTACCCCCTTCCAACATGGGTTCATGCCTGGCCGCTCAACACTTACGAACCTCACTCTTTTCTCGCACACTGTCTGCATGACTTTGGACCGAGGGGAGCAGGTAGACGTCATTTACACAGACTTCTCTAAAGCATTTGACAAAATTGACCATGGTTTACTATTAAGCAAACTGTCTGCGTGTGAACTGCATAGCTCCGTCATCTCGCTAATTGCCTCGTACTTGCGTAATCGCAAACATGCAGTCGAGGTGGAAGGTAGGCGCTCTAGTATCTTCGTGCCTACGTCCGGGGTACCTCAGGGATCCAACCTTGGCCCTCTACTTTTTAACGTCTTTATTAATGATATTGTGTCATCCCTTAAGTGCGACGTCCTCCTTTACGCTGACGACCTTAAGCTTTTCCGTGTTGTGCGTAGTTCGGCAGACTGTGTTGCGCTGCAGTTGGACGTGGACCGTATCTCGTCCTGGTGTATGTCTAATAGGCTGCATTTAAACGTGAATAAATGTAAGGTCATTTCGTATTACCGGGGTAGTAACCCAACTGCTTTTAACTATGTCGTTGGTGGTGATGTCCTGACTAGGACACTCTCCACCCGTGACCTTGGCATTACCTTCGACTGTGAGTTTAGGTTCTCCCTTCACATCAGTCAGATCGTAGCGTCGGCCACTAAGATGCTTGGCTTCTTATTCAGGACTTGTAGGTCTTTCAACACGCCTCGTGCATTTACAGCTCTTTACTGCGCCTATGTGCGCTCCAAGCTCGAGTATGGGTCATTGGTATGGTACCCTACCCTTGTCAGGGACATTGGGCTTATAGAGAGCGTACAGAGGAAATTCCTGAAGTACCTTGCGTTTAGGGTCGACTCTGTCTATCCTGCTCGTGGGACTGATAACTCTGCCTTATGCAGCCGTTTTAATATCCCAGCCCTTGCCTCTCGACGTGAGGTTGCTGCTGTGACGTTTCTTTTTAAATTACTGACCGGTGCTATTGACTGCCCTGATCTGCTCGCTCTTTTACCATTTCGCATCCCTCGGATCAAAGCGCGCCTGGATTCCACTTTTTATCTTGAACGTTGTCGCAGTAATGTAGCATGTCGCTCACCTCTCTATATTATGTGTAATGCTTTCAACACTGTCTCTAGCCGTTGCGACCCTGCCGTTATGCGACCTTCTGCTTTTATTACTATGGTCCATGCTCACTTCACCTGATGCATTCCTACATCTGGACACCTCCTTACGCTCTCTGTACTGCGTCCTTATACTACCAGGCTCATGACTTATACATGCGATTTTAATGATTTTATGGCTTTATGATTGTATGGATGTTGATTATGTCTCTAACTTGTTTTGATGTGTATGGGCAGCCCGTGTTTTTCTTTCAGTTTTTAATATTTTTATTATGTATTTTTTATCATTTATTTTTTATTATTTATTTTTTATTATTTATTTTTTATACATTTATTTTTATTATTTATTTTTATTTTTTATTTTTATGTAAGGTAGACGCGGTGCACTACCTCAGTTTCCCAATTTAAATACTCCCGCACAAAGTGCGGGTAGGTAAACCAGGCACCTGACTGTGCAATAGAGGAATTATAGAAGTAGAGACACGTGGAGAGAAAAATTCGTGAGAGTGAAATAGAGAAAGAACAGAAGAATTAAATAAAGGAAAGAACAGCGTGGAAAAGTATCATCGAATGTTGTTTCTCTATTTTACAGGTAAGAATTATTAAGATATAAGATATGATATAAGATAAGATATTAAGATGTTTGCAAACGATAATGTAAGGAAAACCGAATTAAAGAAATCTCTATTTTACAGAGAAACAATTCGTTTTATTTACACGCCGCGAGCACTCCAATCTACTCCAGAAAGACATATTATAAAACAACATTCTCATACACAATCCACGATGGATAAATTGGAATTCGAGTTCACGATAAGAGGGACTTCGGATGGGAAAACGAACGTGCTGTGCCTAACCTCAATCGGGACACCGGACGGTCGCTCATTCGGCGTTCCAGACGAATACCAGCCAACAACTCTACACACAGAGTTAGTAAAAACACAAACTTTTGCTAAAGTAAAAAATACACTGAAGAAGAGACATCAAACAAGAAAGGTTTGGATCACCTTATCAGAAGAATTAAAAGCAACGTACCTAGACCAAGATAATAACGTACAATTCGGAGAATATTTCCTGGAGGAGACCAAAGAAGAGAAAACTACGGCTACACCCGGACCCAAAGACTCGGACGGAAAGATGATAGCTCTGTTAGAGAAAATACTAGAGGAAAGAACGGTAAAATCTGAAATTCAAAATTTGGGGAAAATATCAAAAGATTTCACAATTGAAAAGTTTACGGGAAAGAACTCCAACGCGCACCAATGGGTTCACGAATTCGAGAAAGAATGCCAGCGCTTTGAGATAGATCAAGACAGAAAGAAGATTGAAATGTTAAGATTTTTCATCGAAAAGCCTGTTGCAGACTGGTACAGTTGTATGTTGATGAAACTCACAGTAGAATCAGAATGGGGAAAATGGAAGAAAAACTTTTGCGAAACGTTCGGAAGTAAGGGGTGGTCTCCTATCAGATACGCGCTTTCGTTCAAATATCAGACAGGCTCTCTATTAGAATACGCGATAAGAAAAGAGAAGTTGTTGCTAGAAGTCAGGAAAACGATAGATACAGGGACGTTGATAGACCTCATTGCAAGCGGCCTGCCAAACTTCGTAGCTGACAAAATCGACAGAGAGACCTTGACCGAAACCGAAGACCTGTATAACGACATAGGGAAATGGGAACACCTCGTTCAGAAAAATAAGTTTGACAAAAAAAACAAGACTTCCGACACGAAAGAAAAAGTAGAAAAAACGCCGTGTAAAATTTGCAAAGACAGAAACAAAGGCATACGCTTTCATCCTGAATCGTCCTGCTGGTTCAAGGACAACAAAGTCAAAGTGGTGAATAACGCGATGCTAGAAACAGAGCTCAATTACGAGCCAAAAAACTCAGAATTCCACCATTAATCAAACTCAAGGTATTGCTAAATAATACATTG
The DNA here is from genome assembly GCA_963966615.1 of Tenthredo amoena. NCBI lineage: Eukaryota > Metazoa > Arthropoda > Insecta > Hymenoptera > Tenthredinidae > Tenthredo > Tenthredo amoena. Next base: position 11,855,721 of record OZ016488.1, on the reverse strand, counting down.
GAAGTAACTGGAATATATGACTCAGGCTCAAATGTATCATTAATAAATGCGAAAATACTAAATTTAAAAAACAGCAATAGCACACATGAGAAAAAGATAAACTTGAGAACGATTAATGGTGTGAATCAAACTGAAGGTACGATCAGGGTAAAAATAAAAATTCTAAATTTGGAAAAAGAAATGGACGTTTTTGTAGTCAACAACGATAACTTCAACTACGAATTTTTGATCGGTTTGGATTGCATACAAAAATTCAATCTAAAGCAAAACGAAAGATTAGAGATAGAACAAAAAACCGCGGACACAGCCGGGGAAGTAGGAGAATTACGGGTCAACCCTCAGATAGACAGGGAAAAACCAAGAGCGATAAATAACGAGACAAAACAGATTAATTTCAATGAACACTTAGATGTAGACAAGTTAGACATTGCGATAAATCACTTGAACTACCACCAAAAATCTGTGATAGAAAACCTCATTGAAAAATACAAAACATTGTTTGCCAAAGACAAATACGATATCGGTACGGTGAGAGATTATGAAGCTAGAATAGAACTGACGATGGAAAAATACTGTAGCAAAAGACCGTACAGATGTACGATAGAAGACAAAAAAGAAATAGAATCACAAATTTCGGAATTATTGGAAAGAAATTTAATAGAGGAGTCATATAGCCCGTTCGCGGCCCCAGTTACACTGGCATACAAGAGAGACGAAAATAGGAGATCGAGATTATGTATAGATTTCAGGGATTTAAATAAGATTATAATACCGCAAAAACAGCCGTTTCCATTAATCGAGGATTTGGTAGCAAAAACGAGAAATAGCAAATACTTTTCGAAATTCGATATCAATTCGGCGTTTTGGTCGATCCCACTAAGAATTGAGGATAGGTCGAAAACCGGGTTTATAACTCAAGAGGGGCACTTTCAGTGGACGTGTTTGCCTTTCGGATTAAAAACATCGCCGGCTATTTTTCAAAGAATACTGAGCAATATTATTCGAAAACATAAACTGTCAGACTTCACTGTAAACTATATAGACGACATCTTAGTTTTTTCAAAAACATTTGAGGAACATATGAAGCAAATATCGCTATTGCTAGAAGCCATTAAAATCGAAGGATTCAGATTGAAATTCGCGAAATGCTCGTTTGCAGAAGAGTCGGTCACATATTTGGGTCATATCATAAAAAACAACTCTATTGCCCCAATTAAAGATAACTTGATCGCAATACGAAATTTCCCTGTGCCACAAACACAAAAGAATATTCGCCAATTTCTAGGGAAAATCAATTTTTACAATGAATACGTGCCCAACATATCTATTATTCTAGACCCACTCCATAATCTATTAAGAAAAGGACAGAAATTCATTTGGTCGAAGGATTGCCAAGAAGCCTTCGAAAAAATAAAACAATACCTCTGCACTCAACCGGTTCTTGCCATATTCGACCCAGATTTACCGATACATATTTACACAGACGCATCAATAAAAGGGGTAGGAGCAGTACTAAAACAACTACAACCCGCGAACGAAACGGGAAAAGAGATAGAAAAACCGGTAGCGTACTTTTCAAAAAAATTAAATGAGTCCCAAAAGAAAAGAAAAGCGATATACCTAGAATGTTTAGGAATTAAAGAGGCTGTAAAATATTGGCAGCACTGGCTGTTAGGAAGATCGTTTAAAGTATTTTCAGACCATAAACCCCTAGAAAAATTGAACGTAAAGGCGAGGACGGACGAAGAGTTAGGAGATCTGACGTACTACTTATCACAATATGATATGGAAATAATATACCGCCCGGGCAAAAGCAATTTGGAAGCGGACTGCCTAAGTAGGAACCCAGTGTTAGACACACATGAAAACGAAGAAGAAATTTTAAAAGTTGTAAATCTAATAACAGTAGAAGAAATTATTAGAGATCAAAAACAAAACAAAGATTTACTGCCAAGCGACCAAAAACTAGAATTAAAAAATGAAATATATTATAAGAAAAGTAGAAAGAGAGAGAAAATTGTACTATCCGAAAATTTCAGTAAAGAACTGATAAAAAAAAACACACCGAAACTTCGGCCACTTAGGGATAAATCAGCTAGAGAACAAAATCACACGACACTATACAGCTAAAAACTTGAAAAAAAATATAAAGGAGACATGTAAGTGCTGCGAGATCTGTAAGAAAAATAAGTCAAGAGGGCAGGAAAAAATTGGCCTTATGTCTCAATTAGGCCCCGCAAAACGTCCGTTTGAAATAGTTTCAATCGACACGATCGGGGGCTTCGGTGGCTCACGATCCACGAAAAGATATTTACATTTATTGGTAGATCATTTTACAAGATTCGGGTATATACTAACATCAAGAACACAAAATTCAAACGACTTTATTAAATTAACTCAGAAAATACTGGAGAACAACAATATTGGCATGATACTGTCAGACCAATATCCTGGTATAAATTCCAAAGAGTTTAAACAATTTTTAGACAGGGAAAACATACCGATCATATTTACAGCGGTGAACACACCTTTCTCTAATGGGTTAAACGAGAGACTAAACCAAACAATAGTAAACAAAATCAGATGTAGGATAAATGAAGAAGAAAATAAAAGAAAGGCATGGACAACCATAGCGCATGAATGCATAGAAAAATACAACGAAACGGAACACACGGTCACTAAGTTTAGTCCAAAATATCTATTAGAAGGATTTGATACGACAGCATTGCCAATAGAATTAAAGCAGCCAATAACAAAGGAAGATCTAGAAAGAGACCGAAAGACCGCTCTAGAAAATAGCAATAAGTACCATACATACAATAAGAAAAATTACGACAAAAATAGAAAAGACTATACAATTCAAGTGGGAGAATTTGTGTACGTTGAAAACGGTAATCGATTAAACAGGAAAAAATTAGAGGAACTAAGAATCGGGCCTTTCAGAGTTTTAGACAAAGTGTCAAATTCAATATATAGCGTGGACACAGGTCACAAAAAATCAGAATCGAATTTGTTCCACATTACAAAATTGATCCCAATATCACAAAGTGCGGAAACACTAAATGTAAATAGTTAAGAAAAAAAAAAAAAAAAAAAAAAATTGTAAACGAATTTTTTTTTCCACGGAGGAGGGAGATGTAAGGTAGACGCGGTGCACTACCTCAGTTTCCCAATTTAAATACTCCCGCACAAAGTGCGGGTAGGTAAACCAGGCACCTGACTGTGCAATAGAGGAATTATAGAAGTAGAGACACGTGGAGAGAAAAATTCGTGAGAGTGAAATAGAGAAAGAACAGAAGAATTAAATAAAGGAAAGAACAGCGTGGAAAAGTATCATCGAATGTTGTTTCTCTATTTTACAGGTAAGAATTATTAAGATATAAGATATGATATAAGATAAGATATTAAGATGTTTGCAAACGATAATGTAAGGAAAACCGAATTAAAGAAATCTCTATTTTACAGAGAAACAATTCGTTTTATTTACACGCCGCGAGCACTCCAATCTACTCCAGAAAGACATATTATATTTATATTTTTTATTTTTTTTTATTTTCACCTGTTATTATTACTCACGTTATTTTAATTTTACTCGCTAATTTGCCATTGTTCATGAATGTGCACCCTACTGTGCGTCCTCTATTGTTATACCTATTGTCCCTGTTGGGTTCGCCTGTTGGGCTAAGTTTTCCAAATAAATAAATAAATAAATAAATACCGCCGCGCGTTCGGGATAAGCCGCACTAAGTTGATTTCTATTATATTACCTCTAATTATCTACTCACTATGATTTCCCAATAAATATCGTTATGCCGTGTAACCGATAGTCTTGACTTAACACCTATGTCTCGTATCCGAACCCCAAATCTTTAAACGCTAATCGTAAGTATAATAACCACTATCTCCGCTAACGCCACTTAAACATCCATATCTTCGTCAGTAAGTCAGGAAAGAATCTAGTAATAAGTCCATCTTCCGTCGATATAGCAAGTTCCTAAGGAGTGTCTTTGTCAGTTCTCTGTAAAGTTTAGTCTCCGAGACACTTGCCACAGTCAAGATCTTTGTATTTTTTTTGTTGTCATATCGCTATCTCAGTATATCCGCTTCGAACCACAATTCTAGTCGTTTCTAGTCGAAAAACAGCTTAGTCTTGCCTCTCGTTCAGTAGCGACCACCAACGAAGTCTCGTCGATTCCGCGATCAGCTGTCAACTAAGTAAGTAACCTTTTTTGTCAAAATTTTTTTTTCTCGTTGATGCTAAGTCAGTCATGAAGTCGCTATTATCGCTCGTGGTGTAACAAGAGCAAGAGGCCTTTCCTAGGCCTCCTCTTAGGAGGGAGGAGTTGTGACGTTGCAGATTTTCTGCCGTCACAGTAGCCCTTCCGGCGAATTCTTTTAGCTAACTATACCGCGAGAAAGAGGTAGAGCACGTCTCGACCTCGGGATAATAGCGACACACCTAGTTAAGGAATATTAGAGTTAGACTGATTTGAGGTGTTTTTTTTGTTAATGTACGCCGAGAGAGAGAGAGAGAGAGACGATTTAGATCCAGACTGCCGCTTCGAGAACTCCCGCTCCGAGAACTTCCGATGCTGAGATGACTACGACTATCGCCACTGAGGCCTCCACGGTACGCAGCCCGGGACCTGTACCTTAGAAAGTACCGAGGGTAGTACCGCATCATCTGGAGGGAAGGTTGTTGACCTTGGACGAAGATGCCGCTGAGAGTGAACAGGGCCTGCATACGGCTCCCTGTCAGCTGATGTCGCTTGCCGCCGAGCATCTGGCCTGCAACGACGGCGTACAGGGTTGTACGTTACGACGCCGCAACCTCCCGTCAACGCACCAGCTTCCATCTACCGCTCCTGTTATTATTACCGACGCCACGTTTGGTCCAGGAAAGACTCGTGGCGTAACGTTATCGCCGAAGGATGAGCCATGTGAGAGTGGGCGAGAATTGCGTCCCGCATGCTACTGACAGATCAAGAGAGGTGCAGATCCGGTCCAGGGGCACCTAGATCTCGTCAGGAAGCTACAGCGAGGCCGACTTCGGGTGAGTCTGCCGCTGTAGAGCCTATCCCAAGGAGATTAATAACGCAAGGACGGTACCGCTACGTAAGAGCCAAGGTCACACCTTCCTCCACGTCATCTCACAACCCCAGCCTCGAAGAACGGCTGAGATACCGCTGAGAAGCGCGGAGCCCTACGCCTGATGGCCGGCAACAAGATGACGCTTCGTAGACAACGGCTGACGAGCAATTGCTACGAAGTCGTCGGTTAAGGGAACCAATCAAGTAATGAGATGTACCTCATAGGTTCCCCACCCCCTAGGCGTAAGGAGCAGCGAGGAGACCACCGAAATCCCGCAAGAACTAGTCACTTCTACGTGCAGTTATCGAGTCATCGAGACGTGTATCCAGAACCCCTCTCTCGTTCAATCTCGCCGTTACCGATTTGTTAAGGGGACTGGAGAGGTTTGAAATTTGTATATGTTACGTGACTTTGATTGCGCATATCAAGGGTACTAATGAATTCAATGGATTTGTACTTTCACTATCCTTTATTGGCATGTTTGTGTGTGAAAATATGCTATATACATGGTGCCTAGGTCAATAATATAAGCTGTCCAACGTTAGTAGTCGAACAATGGAAATAGTGGTTTGACCACGATTCCGGCTGAACGGATGATCTGATCTAGAGTTTTTTGGTCTTGATCTCTTCGTTCGACGCCGCTCTATCGATCCCACCTGAAAAATAGAAAAGTCGATAAAAATTACAAAAATGGCGACCAAAAAACGCAAAATTTAAAAAAAAATAGGGAAATTTGTTATTATAAAATCGTTGCAAAATTTTTTAGCGAAAATATTTCAGGTGGGATAGATAGGCCAGAGAATTCTGCAACTTTTCGTTCAAATTTCATGTTGATATCTTGAACGGTTCTCGAGATATCGTGGTCATAACATCTAAAAATGTAGTTTCGAGAAAAACGGGTTTGAAGTTCAGCCTGTTCTGGCGTTCGGCTGGCTGCGTGTCACACTACAGTCTCGACTCTGCGTACCAAAATTTTGCAAATTTCTCGCTCAACTAAATGAGGCAAAGTTCATGAAGGTTTACACACATTCACAGAACAATATTAACTTTATAAGAGTTGTACTTACAAAATTTAAAAAGCTCCAGCGCTGTAAAATGCAGTCTCTAAATCACGGTCTGCTTCGGCATTAGCCGCAGAACGTCGGTTCTTCTCCTTTCGAGCCTGTTTCGTACTTCCGAGCGCCTTTTTATCTGCGTCCTGCAACCGAATACGGTCTTGCTCCTTGCACCTTGCAAAAGCACGTGGTCCCATATTCAATCCCAATTTGCTCATTATGTCCAGCATTCGAACGGAACCTCCATTGAATGTCGCAACTGCCGTATGTGCTGCGATTTCAACGGTTTCAGAACCACTAAAGTATTCTTTTGGAGCCATTTTCCACACGACCGAGTGGAGGCTTTCGTTGGAATTTTGTGTAAAGTGTCCCACACATCTCTCCAATAATTCCGTTTTTGATAAAGCGTCGTAGACTGGCTTGATTGCTTTTTGTACATCCGCATGAAGTGCGGGCTTGTGTTTGTATTCTTTCAATGTACCTGACTCTTTGGCTTTCTGCCATGTGCACCAGCTATCTGATCCAGCGGGGCAGGTGTCATGTTGCGGCACAGCATCCGTGGAACATTTGTGATGATACGTTGCCCATATCGCTGAATGCATGTGTTCTACAGAATTGTTACTTCTTATAGCGTTACCGTAGTATTGTGTCAGTTCTTTTATAAGAACGTCTGTTAATTTGCCTCTACCGCCAAGGCCTTTTCCCGCTTTTTTGACGTTACGCAGCCTGGTACCCATACGTTTCTGTACGTGACCGACGCACTCTTCTTTGAACATTTGAAAGTCGGGCCCATAAGGTTCCATTTTTTGTACGGCTGAAAACGTTTTTGAATCCCCGTCACCAACATAGTGCTTATATTTGACGTTGTACTTCTCAACTGATCGTTGGAATATTTCGCACGTGGCATCCACTTCCATTTTACCGGCAGTTCCTTGATGGTTCTGTGTACATTCTGCTCCATGTTTATCCAACCAATCTAAATATTCCTGTGTACCACTACGCGCCTCCCATGCCTTGCATGCCGCACAATACGACGATTTTATGTTGACATCAAGTACTTTTCCTGTTGAGTTTCCGATGATCGCAACAAGGCCATGTAAAGACTGGAATCCTCGCTTTCTCCAACTGCCATCACCCGAAATAACAATGCTGTCCGCATCACCAGTCAAATCGACTTCTTCAGCCGCCGCTCTCATCATTGATAGTTCAGCTACTTCTGAAGCCGCTGTTTGAATACATTTCACTATTCTGTTGTATGGACAACGAGTCAGAAAATCTGGAAGGTCCATCAATCCACAAAACTTTTGTATTCCTGAAAATCCAATGCCCAAGACTCTCATTGCATATACAATGCGTGTATTCAAATCAGAGTTTTTGTGGCTTATTTGAGGGCACGAATCTATGTAACGGGGTTCACAGTTCTGGCACTGCAATTTAATTCGGAAAGCTAAGCCAACATGATCCACTGTATCGAAGGTTATTTCTTTGCCGCAATCTTCACAGCGAACGAACTCACTTACAAGGGAACCCCGCCAAGTGTCCCCCTCCGATTTCAACGAAACTTTGGGAGATTGTAGAGGGGGTGAAAATATTCGACACGTATTTTTTTATATCTGCGGAATTCCACCCCAAGGGGGTGTAATCAACCCCTGAAAATTGCGGATTTCGCTATTCGATAGCTCGTGAAGAACGAACGGCCGAGGATTTTTGGCTGACAAGGTGCTACCGGGGGTTTTCGGGGCCGCTGATTACGAATCTGGCATCAGATTTTCAAAATTCAAAATGGCGCATCCAATATGGCGAACGTCGAAACGAAAAATGGTACCAATTTTCCCAAAATTCTGTACCCGGGGGTTTTCGGGGTCGCTGATTACGAATCTGGTATCAGATTTTCAAAATTCAAAATGGCGGATCCAATATGGCGAACGTCGAAACGAAAGATGGTACCAATTTTCCCAAAATTCTGTACCCTGGGGTTTTCGGGGTCGCTGATTACGAATCTGGCATCAGATTTTCAAAATTCAAAATGGCGCATCCAATATGGCGAACGTCGAAACGAAAAATGGTACCAATTTTCCCAAAATTCTGTACCCGGGGGTTTTCGGGGTCGCTGATTACGATTCTGGTATCAGATTTTCAAAAATTATAAATAAAAGACCCCACAAACTAATAACAGTTTTATGACTGTAGAAAAAAATACGGTGTGGTAAATACCTCGCTAATTCATGATTAAGCTACCTTTGGCAATCGTTTTATTCACTTTTATAATATAATGGTGTTATAGTATACGAATATAATATACGAATATAGTATACGAATAAAGGTCTTATGTATACGAATATAAATCTTTAGATTGAACCTTACAATATAGCTTACATCATGCGTATTTCGTCACGGGTGATAGTTTTGACAATAGTGATATTCATGAAAAAAGTGTTTTAAACATAGCGACTTTTTACACCACGCACACTTGATAATAGCAACGTCGCCGCATATGTCACACGTTGGAGAACTCTCGGTAAAACAATATTGAACCGGATTTTCGAATTTCGGTGGTCTTGCGTCTATGTATCCACTTTTATACCATGAATATTTAAAAAGATCTGTAAATCTAGGAGACGCAAATTGATTGTGAGTAAGACTTTGCAGCTTGACGATATTGTCTCTCAAATGAAGATTCACGTCGTAATCATACAATATCACGATATCAGAGAAATGTTTGATATAATTCTTCCATATGCGAAATCCGTACACGTCCAGTGGCTGTATCATTCCAGTTGTCCCTGGGGGAATGGTTAGAAGTTCTACTTTTTGTCCATTGAAATTCATCGTTTCAAATACGCCCGGACATTGACCACTCCATGAATCCAATAATATAACCGATTTCGGACTGGTGTGCGGAAGGTATACGTCTTGAAACCAATGTTTAAAATGTTCGGTTGTTAATTTCCCAGATTTCGAAGCCATAAGATATACATTCTGTGGTTTAAACATAGTCTCTTGCACTCGAGGACCAAATCCTCCACTAGATTCTTTTAAAACAATTAATAGAGGTGACAATAATTTGCCATCGGCCGAAATCAAAGGCTGTATGGTGTAGCTGTGCGTTGTTGATGACTTTGATTGTATTATTGATTCCACTGTTTTTTGCCCTCGCAACGCTAAGGTTCGCCCCGCATGTAGCTCCAAATTGAAACCGCTCTGATCGGAATTGTAAACGTTTTCGACTCCGATATCGACGATGTGGGTTTTTACTTTCTGAATGAAGATGGCAGCCTGCTCTTTTAAAGATTCCTGTGTTGCTAATGTATTTTTTGCTATATGTTTCGTAATTTTCCGCGACACGATTCCGTGACGTTTCTTAAATTCTAATAGCCAGGTTTTGGATGCCTTAAATTTTGCTGGTGCCATATCAAACAGTTGTCGCGCTCGTATGGCCCAACGTCTAATATCAATATCGTGAATTGGCAATTTCCTATTTAAAGCATCCATTACATTGTTAAGAGTATACTCACAGATCATTTTCAACTTTTCTCTGTATGTCCCACCTTGATTAACTTGATGTGCCCAGCGCCGTAATTGTCGCACAGACTGAACTTTTCTGAATTTTGATTGAACGGACGATACCTTTCTGTTTCCCGTTTTTCCGGACCTCCAAAATTCTGTCGCTTGTTTTTTGTAATCATAATCCAAATCTTCATCATCGATGGTGCAAACTTGGTCCGGTGCATCTATATTGGGATTCAGAAATCTTTGATGATTCCAGTCTTCTGTTCCATCGTTGTCTTCTATAATTTCCGATTCGTGCACTGCATTTGGATGTTCAAAATCCAAACTCCATTCAATTTCAGTTTCCATTGGCTGTATCATTGCATCTTTGATGATGATTTCGAGCTCTTCGCTCAACTGCCTTTCGGATTCCGTGACTGGAGAATCGAGTAATTTAATAGCATTGAATGCTAGAGACAAAAGCTGAATGACGTTCAACGGATTGACGTGCATTTTTCTCCAAGTCTCTTTAGAGGGATGGATGAACTCAACTCCATACGTAAAAATACACTGAACAACAACAGATTAAACCGTCTTATGTAAGTTCGGTTTATAAGATAAAACACGTTTCTTATCACCGAATATTTTTACTTGTGAAATAGAAATCTTACGTAAGAAAAAGAAGTCTTATGTAAGTTCGGTTTATAAGATAAAACGCGTTTCTCATCACCGAATATTTCTACTTCTGGTTATCAGTACAGCATTTCTATCAGAACTATTTATTATCAATCATTCATTACTCATGATATGTCAATAGAAATACATTTACCGTACATATTTATGAACCAATATTTTTACGCAATATTGCATAAATATTTATGGAACATTCAATTTATGAAATTACCAGAATATTGGCAATAATTTTCATGAAAATATTTACACTGTTGTTTAGAAAATACTTGGAAATTACAGTTTTTGAAGATTTGATAGCAATTTCTGGAATTGAAATCATATTTTTATTGAACAAAAAATCATTACGTCATATTCTTGTCATCTCTAACGATACAATGTCCGTCTACTCATCTACTCGTAATTTTCCAATATCAATTTTCCAATTCTAACCTCAGATTTGTAATCAGCGACCCCGAAATCCCGGGGATACCGAATCCGAAGCAATCCACACCATTTTGGAAGAAGTCGGTCCGCCATTTTGTGTCAGTCATGTTGAATTTTCCAATTTCGACTACACATTTTCAATCAGCGACCTCGAAAACCCCCGGGTACAGAATTTTGGGAAAATTGGTACCATTTTTCGTTTCGACGTTCGCCATATTGGATGCGCCATTTTGAATTTTGAAAATCTGATGCCAGATTCGTAATCAGCGACCCCGAAAACCCCAGGGTACAGAATTTTGGGAAAATTGGTACCATTTTTCGTTTCGACGTTCGCCATATTGGATCCGCCATTTTGAATTTTGAAAATCTGATACCAGATTCGTAATCAGCGACCCCGAAAACCCCCGGGTACAGAATTTTGGGAAAATTGGTACCATTTTTCGTTTCGACGTTCGCCATATTGGATGCGCCATTTTGAATTTTGAAAATCTGATGCCAGATTCGTAATCAGCGGCCCCGAAAACCCCCGGTAGCACCTTGTCAGCCAAAAATCCTCGGCCGTTCGTTCTTCACGAGCTATCGAATAGCGAAATCCGCAATTTTCAGGGGTTGATTACACCCCCTTGGGGTGGAATTCCGCAGATATAAAAAAATACGTGTCGAATATTTTCACCCCCTCTACAATCTCCCAAAGTTTCGTTGAAATCGGAGGGGGACACTTGGCGGGGTTCCCTTGTTAGCGAATCAAAAACACTACGAAAGTTTATGATTTCGTACGCGATGTTATCATTCTCAATCGTACTTATATTACTATCGGTACTTAATTTTCGCTTTGATGAGGTACATGGCTGTGAATTATTATTATCGTCTCGTTTCAGAAAATTCTTATCCACTCTTTGATTACCGTGGAATCGAAATTTTTTCGGCCGCCCTGGACGTATACGCTTTTGCGGAATTGTGTTGTCGGTTGCTTTACGAGGCATTTTTAAAGGAGAACATCAAAACAATATCAACAAAAATATAATCGTACGCCAAACGCTCGTGCTACCCTAGTTTCCCAATAAACACCGGTTCGTATATTGTACGTGGAATATACGTGTGATTAGTCGATTTTTGGTATACGTTTACAGTAACAAGAATATTATACGTATATGCGAAACAGTTATCAACTTATATATAATTATACGTTAGTTACACACGTGTTTTGAACGAATAAAATGATACCTAAACGTCGATTTAACTTCAAAGTTACGGAACATTTGTACGTTTGAAAAATACGTGTTTCATACGTTAGTTCAACTGAACCTGATTACGTATAATAGATGTTTCAAATTTGTGATTCTTCTACAATTATCTGAGTTACAGAATAATACACGTATTTTGTCGGCAATTTCAGACGTGTAAAAAAGACGTGTTTTATACGCTTACTCTTTCGAATTCAAAGACGTATAATACACGTTCTGGTGTAGCGATATTTCCATGATTGTCCGAGTTACAGATAATATACGTTATTTATCGCAAATTTTACACGTATAAAGAATACAATTACCTCACGTTTATTCAATAGGAACTAGAAACGTATAACACATGTTTCTAATTTACGATATTTCCACGATTCTCCGAGTTACAGAGTAATGCACGTATTTTGTCGGAAATTCCATACGTGTGAAAAATACGTGTTTTATACGTCTATTTATTCGAATTCAAAGACGTGTAATACATGTTGCGGCTTCGCGATATTTCCACGATTGTCCGAGTTACAGAATAATACACGTATTTTGTCGGAAATTTCAGACGTGTAAAAAAAACGTGTTTTATACGTCTATTTATTCGAATTTAAAGACGTGTAATACATGTTGCGGCTTCGCGACATTTCCACGATTGTCCGAGTTACAGAATAATACACGTATTTTCTCGGAAATTTCAGACGTGTAAAAAATACGTGTTTTATACGCTTACTCTCTCAAATTCAAAGGCGTATAATACACGTTCTGGTGTAGCGATATTTCCATGATTGTCCGAGTTACAGAATAATACACGCATTTTATCCTTATCTATGTTATATCTCATTACACGTAAAAAAATAAGATATATATATATCTACACTTCACTAGTATAATAGTGTAGTCCAGTTGCTGAAATATAATGTCCATATAGGAGAACCAATAAGTGCCAGTGCGACCAATTCGGTCATATATGTATGCATAGCGTATACCACTGTCCTCTCTTTTTCTAAGGTAGGCTTGTGTACTGCAGAGTAGAAAGGGACGGCGCTTACGCTATTCATATAACCGAAATGGTTCTCACTCACACTTATTGGTTCGCCCATTTGGACTTTCCTTGCGAAAACATGCGTCTGCCTGCATAGTGGCTGCCTGTGATCCCTGCATCGCAGTTTCAGCGCATGCGCAGTACGTTTGTAGTGTGCCGGGCACGCTGCCTTGAACAGTTGAAGCTAATTTAATTGAAGCAGCACTCGGAAGACGAGGGGGACGCTCTACCACGTGGCACCGAAGGCATATAAGTGTTTTTTTGTAGTTGATAATTTGTGTATCATCTAATCGAGACACCAAGAAACAATCCGGTGAGTAGTTATTCAAGTTAAGTATATGGTATTCATTATAATGACTTCGATGCTAATTACAAAGTGAATTCATTTGCCCCTGCCGAATACCCAGAACTAGGATGTATGATTCGGATTATAATTCGTATAATATACGTAAAATACGTTTCGTATACGCTTTTGCCGGCAAACCTCGATTTCGTTTGAGAACGTTTTTAATCTGTGTTTTGAGATAACGAATGATTTTTTGTTCAGTTTATAATCATTTTCGTTTGATAATTGCTACAATAATTGCGATCATTATCATATTCTCTAGATTTTTTCTGATATTGCGTTTTCCATTAATGATCATTTCCAGTTTTGATGGGTTGTTTTATTATTTTTTCATTTTAGTTTTCTTTTTCAATACCCATTGGATGGATAGAATAATGAAAGCCACCACTAATCCAAAGCATTGTTACGGCTATCGTCCATCGATGATCGTGAAAAAATGTACAACAAATTCAAGGATTTCTTTGTTCATGTTGAAAGGATAATGTACTGTGCATTATTCGCTGTACTATGTATATTCTACAATATACTTAAAAGTCGTTTAATATACGTTTCGTTTCCAAGTACATATATCGAAACTCGCTCGAAATCTATGTGCGATTTACATATATATATTTTTTTGTTCAATTACAAACTACTCTTGTTCTCTTCTGACCATCTTAATCGTATTACTACGATTGTAATTACTCTTTCAATTCATGTGGGCGTTTTTATCATGAAAATCATCTCTTTTGCCATTATTTTGGTCTACTTTTCGTTTTTCATTATTGATTGTTTTCAGTTTATATGAATCGTTCTTTTATTTTTCCATTTTTTACTCTTTTGATACCGATTGAGAGAATGATGGAAGACATGATAATTCAAAACGTGAATACAGCTATTGCTCACCGATGATCATGAGATATTCGTTTGAAAAATTGACAACAAAGATTTCTTTGTACACGCCGCGGCAACATCATACTATGTCTTTTCTGTATTAATTTTTATTATTCTCCGTTTTCCATCATTCAATTCCAGTTTCGGTGAATCTTTCTATTTTATTCATCCTAAAATAATATAAAAATACGACAATTCAAAACGTTCATATTCGGTAATTCATTACATCTACAGAGTGTTTTTTTTTTAACCTAAAAAACGTGAATATTTCGGGAAATAAACTTTATTGAAAAAATTGTTTCACATCAAAGTTTCTTCATTTGGGAGCCCCGATTAATCGATAATTTTAGCACTAATTCAATGCTAAATAATCAGTTTAGAAAAAAGTTTGTGAGGGACCAAATACTCAAATTCAAGCGAGGAATTTCTTACACAACATCAAATATTATAGCGAAATGTTAATCTGGAATTCAATGGTTTTCATTCGGAATGAAGACTAGAATAAATTACGAAATATTTCAAAAGTCGATACGCAACGTCTGTAAGTGAATGCTAAAGAACGCTTTGAAGTTTTGTTCTGGGTTGGAAAAAGGAACTTGATACAAAATTTCACGGGAATCAGAAACTCAAAATATTGGAACCTTCATTTCTAGAAACCCCGTACTAGTATCAATTACAAATTACATACGGTTCACGGATGTTTCAAATTTAAATGATTTGTTTCAGATTCCATATTGCAATCAGAACTTATTATACATAAATAGAGCCCCATAAGTGAAATCAAAATTCCATTCAAACATTAAAAAAAATAAACCCCAATGGTTCGCTCGAGCAAAAAAGTCTATACTCGTAAATATTTACGCCGCATGCATCGTCGTGAGATATTAGAATTCTTCTCGATTAGAACAGATCAAGAATTGAACGTTCGATACGATCGAAACGATCAACACGAGTTGAACGAGGAACATGCAAGCACGAACCTTTCCAATGTCGAGAGCATTGATTCACCGGATTTAACTCATAGCGAATCCGAATTCGAGAACCCTTCAGCAATCATAACTTTGAACCAGAACTCACAAGAAACTATGAAAGTTCCAAAAGCTGGTAGTGAAAATGAAAATGATATTTTCATCAACGAATTACGGAAAATAGCATACATGAACAATGCATCTCAATCAGCAATACAACAAATAATAAATTTGATAAAACCAAAATATCCATTTTTACCCACATCCGCGAGAAGTCTTTTGGGGACACCAAGAAGCAGAAAGTCCATCAAGTTGGAGACAGGAAAAATGGTCTACTTTGGAATTGAGGCTGGTCTCATACGGAAACTGCGTTTCGAAAGTGATAACGCTTCGCAAGATGTCATTGAAATATCGATTGATTGTAACATCGATGGGTTACCAATATTCAAAAGTAGCAAGATGCAGTTCTGGCCCATTTTGGTGAGGAGCACGTCTTTAAAAGATAAAAATCCATTTGCTGTAGCCATTTTTTGCGGAACAGATAAGCCGGAGCCATTAGATTTATATTTAAAACATTTTATTGAGGAAATGGAGGAATTACAACAAACGGGATTTATCTATAATAACCAATGTTATCGGGTAAAAATCGGATGCTTCTCTTGTGACGCGCCTGCGAGAGCAATGCTGAAATCAATCTCCTCGCATTGTAGCTTTCACGGATGCGAGAGATGTAAACAAAGGGCGATAAAAGTTAATTGTTTTTTATTTTATCCAATCGCCGGTAAAAAATACGGTCGAAGGAAAGATAAACATTTTTATCTCGAGAAACCGTCTAAGCACATAAAGAAAAAATCACCATTACTAAAGCTGGTTGGGCTTGCTTCACAGTTCGTCTTAGATCCAATGCACTTAATATATCTGGGCGTTGTGAAAAGATTAATCAAGAAATATTGGTTGGCTGGTATACGTAAATTCCGGTTATCTAGATTATTTGTGCAAACTCTAGTCGACCAATTATCATTCGGGTTGAAAGACTATATTCCAAACAATTTCGCTCGAAAGTGTAGAGGGTTCTCGGATATAGATCGCTGGAAAGCTACAGAGTTTAGATTATTCGTGCTTTATACTTGTCCCGTTTTAATGCGTGAGGTTTTGAGCAAGGAACAGTATGCCCATCTCATGCTGCTGCATACTGCTGTATTTATTTTGAGTAATAAAACACTGATTTCTCGTTATATGGAAGTTGCGAAAAAAGCATTGTCGGATTTTGTCACCCAAGGTGCGGATTTATATGGTCAAGAATTTGTTGTGTATAACGTACATTCTTTATTACATGTTTGTGATGACGTAAACTTATATGGCACGTTAGAGGAATACAGTTGTTTTCCATATGAAAACTATCTGGGACAATTAAAGAGACGTATTCGTTCGAAAAAAGAACCGTTATCGCAAATTTGTAATCGATTGATGGAAGGAAATTTGATCAATGCTTCTGGCCATTCGGAACTTCATTCTGATTCCGAATATACTGCACAAGGAATTCAATACACAATAGACGATTCCGAATCATTTCAATGTCAGAATTTGGTAGCTAAAGAATTTACAATTTCCATAAATAAACCGAACAATGTCGTTGTCGTGGACAGTCAAATTTGCAGTATCAAATCGATTCATTTTATTGCAGGACAATACAAGTTAATTGGCATTCCATTCATGTACGTTCGAGATTTATATAAGCAGCCACTTCCTTCGTCCAAATTAGGGATCTATTTTATCAGAGGATCGCGCAATCCTATAACATTTTCCGTAACAGATATCTTACATAAATGCCTCTACTTTCCGTATAAAAATGGGTTCGCTGTGTTTCCGTTACTGCATCAAATATAATAATCCTAATGTGTACAGAAATACACTATATTTAGTTTAATTACTTATAGTTCTATTAAGAAGACTGATCGTTTGGACGTACAATTTTTGATTATTAATTTAACATACTCTTGCGAAGCGTTGAACAAAATGTATACTCGGCCAAGTTATGTACCAGATCAAATATGATAATCTTGATATTATCGATGAAAATGAGATGGACGAAGTTTACAGATTACAGTTACGAAGTGACTTTCTGATTCCCATTCTAAATTTTCGAGTTCGACTGTTTTATTTTTTCATTCATACTCAACGCGTTATTTGACTCTCGTGCAACTTACGGTCAAAATATCAGAGGAGTTTTTGGTGAGCGGGAACATCCACTGACCAAAATGGTGCTCTTAATATTAATCAATTATTCTGATAGATTACGAACTTTGAAATGTAGATCTGATACAATTCCTACGATATTCATAATTGAGTACCCGACTGAAAATTTATTTGTTTTATTTTTCTGTGCTTATGATCAAGAGTTAGTTAAAATAATTGGATCGTATATTGTTCTAGATATCATAGAAGATGTATGCCATTGTGGAATTTCTAAAAGCCAATAATCAGAAGATTAAAGAGTATGCTGTGGTGCCAATAATATGGCTGCACAACGATAACACAGTGTGTTACTGGCCTCGTGTAAAAACAGAGAAAGATCTCGTTAAACTCATTAAAACAAACGCACCTTATGACACTAAGTGGCCTAAATATAACGTTCACAGAGTCGTAAAATCATCAGGTAAAATACTAATCGTTCGTAAAATTTTCTATTATATACTCACATAAATATACTTTGTCAAAATCTTGTTTTGTGATGGCAATTTTCAAGCTAATTAATGAGATTTCAGTGATTTGAATCCCATAAAAATGAAATAATTGATGAAATAATTATTCTCGTTCCAGAAGCTTACGATTCTCTCCAAGAAGACCTTACAGAAATTATCGAACAGAGTACTACTGATAGTGGTGATAGTGCTTTGCAAGTGAAGATGATTTCAAGTAAACCTTCACGTGAACACCGGATTATTTCCGACCACGAGGCTTCACCAGAAACAGTGAACAAAAGCAAACCAAAACATCAAGGCATAAAACGCAGACATAAGATCAAGGGCCGTAAAAATAAAAAGTCTGTTTCTGGCAAATCAAAATCTGGAAAGAATATTCTGCCTAATTCATCTTCTGATGGTTCATCGACTGAAATCGATGATAAGGAGAATGATACTGAGGATGAAGATATGGTAGAAGTTCCTGTAATCAATTCTTCTCAGCCTAATGGTCAAGCCACACTCATGAATATTACCAATATCAAAGCAATGGGTCATGGTTCGAAGCTTCCGTCTTCGCCCAAATCATTTGCATTAACAAGAAGTATTACTGGTTTAGAATCGATAACAGACAATTTTCAAGAAGACAACGATCGAACCATACAATCATCACCTTTAACTTCAAAAATATCTCAGATCAAGAATCACAAATTCAAAAGCATGTCACAAGAACAATTTCAAATAGAAGTGTTGACGCGTTTTGGGACTCTAGAAAGCGAAATATCGCAAATCAATACTTCGGTCAATCAGTTGGCAAGATGCTCTAAATTTGGACAAATTACACCAGCTGTGAAACCTGATAATTTTCCTAGTGTGCCCATAGATACAATGGAAGACTTCAAAAGTTTCGACATGCTTCTTCAGGAAGAAATTTATCAAACTTATTTTGTAAGAATCATTGGTTCATTTGCCGTATAAGTTATATCATCTCATTCATTGCAGAACGTACTTCAATATTTACTTTCCGGAAATGTAATTTTTTGCAGTATTGAATTTGATCTCGTTTTTTCATTTTGGGCGCAGTAATTTTTTCATTCTACCGACTTGTAGCCTGCAATTTTTTATTACACTTTTCAAAAATTTCGTACGAAAATTGGAAACCAATCGAATTTATAATCAGGTTATTAATTTTTTGTTTGTCTATGTCAATGCAGACAAACCGACTTGCTGCTATTGGCGGTATCAACATTCGCCAAAGTGTTATGAATATTCTCAAATTCATACTAACGAATAAAGTTGCGATGCAATTCAACTGGGCGGGAAGAGACAAGAAACAGCCATTCCAGAGCACTCAAATGGTAAAAATAATAACAGGTATACATATAATATCCTACAAAATAAAATGGACTTTATACTCATGCACCGCTTCGTCTGATGAGTATGACAATTGCATATGCTTATCAAAAAGTGATATTTCTTTGCAGCTGCAGTAAAAATTGCTTTTCCGGACTCTCCAGATGCCACAGACGTTCAAATCGCTTCCGCTATGAAAGATTGGTTGAAGCAAGCTAAACATAGAAATGCATGCCAAGGAAAAAAACTCTAGAGATAATGTTAAATAAACAAAGTATAAACAATACGAAATATGTTATGACTCGAATACTATTTGAAAAAAAAAAAAGCAAATATGACGCATATATTATGGTGTTTCGAAAAAAGAAATTTCCTTTTTTGAGGTCTCATAATCTCAAAGGTTACTTTGAGACCTAAACAAAATTCTCCTAAAAAATCAGCCTGATATCTCAGAAATCGAGCTGGCGCCCGAGGGGCAAATTTTCCCATCTGAAATGCATGTAAAAATTTTTTTTATATTTTACATCAACATCTGTTGAATTCTGATCAGTATGTCCTCTTAGGAAATTAAATTCTCTACAAAAGAGTCCTATATGATTATGTCCGTAACTTGAACAGGTAAAATCTTTTTTATCGATTTAATGAGAAAAAACAAAAAACAATTATTGACTCATAAAAGCTATAACTTTTTTCCTGTTGAATTTTCGGATATAATCATACAAGACTTTTTTGTAGAAAATTCATCTTCCAATAAGGGCATGCCGATCAAAATTCCAAGAAAAAATTCATTCATAGCTTTTTTGACGTAAAATATAAAAAAAAAAAATTTTTACGTGCATTTCAGATGGGAAAATTGCCTCTCGGACGCCAGCTCAATTTTTGAGATATGGGGCTGAATTTTCAGGAGAATTCTGTTCGGTTCTCAAAGTAACTTCTGAGACTATATGAGACCTAAAAAAAAAAAAATTTTTTTTGAAACCCCTAGCATATATACTACATATATATAATCATACGAAAAAAAAATATACATAAAAGACCGAGGTGAGAAAAAAGTAAATATATATTATTATTATTATTATTATTCCATTACCATGTATGAAAAAAAGACTGATTTATATGAAGTTAAGATGAACCTAAGAGATGATATTCACGTTAAATCTAGTTCGAAAGCTTTCGAAAGAAGCATACTAATTGTAAGACTCAGTCGCATTGCATATGTGTAATCTGATTATATAAAAAAGATATAATTATATGATATTTCTGATACATATACCTTTTATTTTTCTAAAAATGTCCTTTATCTGAAAATGGTTCTTGATGTTGGCTTGGAGGATGGCTTCTACGTTAATACGTATAATGAACGTGTTTAAATTCGTTTATTCCAGCTAGAAACGTTCCCCAATCATCTGTATAATTAACGGATTTTTCCAGAGTGTCGAAACGGATATGTTGATTAAATAAAATCGCCGAACATACTTATGATAAACGAATATAGAGTCGGATAATAAACGCGTAATTTTCTATTACACTGGAAAGCTGAGCGAATTACCCCCGTGATTATACGTATGCACATAACGTATAATATAGATGTCCATTATACGTGCATACGACGAATAAGGACCAATACTAATATCAGGATAATTTCTAAAAGAATCCGTGTATTATACGTGCAAAATTGAATAATACCGAACGTTTTACGTATACGTTCCTCGAAAACGTCGAATATCAGTTTAAATGAGGAACATTCTTCCCTACTATATACGTGGAATATATTACTTGTTGAAACGTTTTCATACCGTAAAGCGTCCACGTATAATATGAGTATTTGTTGTACGTGCATACGACGAATAAGGAGCAACTAATTATGAAATAAATTCGAATCAAAAGACGTGTATTAAACGTACTATATTTATCGATATTGAACGCTTCAATATACACGTTTCTCAATAACGTCAAATATTAGTTTAACTGAAGAACATTCTTCCCTATAATATACGTAGAGTATATGATTTGTTTATACGTTATTTATACGAACCGGTGTTTATTGGGTTGGTATAACACGGAGTAAACTAAATAACAGGCGGCTACAGACAGTGAGCGGTCGCACGACTCCCTGTGACGATACGGCAGCGCGACTACCCAATAAACACCGGTTCGTATAAATAACGTATAAACAAATCATATACTCTACGTATATTATAGGGAAGAATGTTCTTCAGTTAAACTAATATTTGACGTTATTGAGAAACGTGTATATTGAAGCGTTCAATATCGATAAATATAGTACGTTTAATACACGTCTTTTGATTCGAATTTATTTCATAATTAGTTGCTCCTTATTCGTCGTATGCACGTACAACAAATACTCATATTATACGTGGACGCTTTACGGTATGAAAACGTTTCAACAAGTAATATATTCCACGTATATAGTAGGGAAGAATGTTCCTCATTTAAACTGATATTCGACGTTTTCGAGGAACGTATACGTAAAACGTTCGGTATTATTCAATTTTGCACGTATAATACACGGATTCTTTTAGAAATTATCCTGATATTAGTATTGGTCCTTATTCGTCGTATGCACGTATAATGGACATCTATATTATACGTTATGTGCATACGTATAATCACGGGGGTAATTCGCTCAGCTTTCCAGTGTAATAGAAAATTACGCGTTTATTATCCGACTCTATATTCGTTTATCATAAGTATGTTCGGCGATTTTATTTAATCAACATATCCGTTTCGACACTCTGGAAAAATCCGTTAATTATACAGATGATTGGGGAACGTTTCTAGCTGGAATAAACGAATTTAAACACGTTCATTATACGTATTAACGTAGAAGCCATCCTCCAAGCCAACATCAAGAACCATTTTCAGATAAAGGACATTTTTAGAAAAATAAAAGGTATATGTATCAGAAATATCATATAATTATATCTTTTTTATATAATCAGATTACACATATGCAATGCGACTGAGTCTTACAATTAGTATGCTTCTTTCGAAAGCTTTCGAACTAGATTTAACGTGAATATCATCTCTTAGGTTCATCTTAACTTCATATAAATCAGTCTTTTTTTCATACATGGTAATGGAATAATAATAATAATAATAATATATATTTACTTTTTTCTCACCTCGGTCTTTTATGTATATTTTTTTTTCGTATGATTATATATATGTAGTATATATGCTAGGGGTTTCAAAAAAAATTTTTTTTTTTTTAGGTCTCATATAGTCTCAGAAGTTACTTTGAGAACCGAACAGAATTCTCCTGAAAATTCAGCCCCATATCTCAAAAATTGAGCTGGCGTCCGAGAGGCAATTTTCCCATCTGAAATGCACGTAAAAATTTTTTTTTTTTATATTTTACGTCAAAAAAGCTATGAATGAATTTTTTCTTGGAATTTTGATCGGCATGCCCTTATTGGAAGATGAATTTTCTACAAAAAAGTCTTGTATGATTATATCCGAAAATTCAACAGGAAAAAAGTTATAGCTTTTATGAGTCAATAATTGTTTTTTGTTTTTTCTCATTAAATCGATAAAAAAGATTTTACCTGTTCAAGTTACGGACATAATCATATAGGACTCTTTTGTAGAGAATTTAATTTCCTAAGAGGACATACTGATCAGAATTCAACAGATGTTGATGTAAAATATAAAAAAAATTTTTACATGCATTTCAGATGGGAAAATTTGCCCCTCGGGCGCCAGCTCGATTTCTGAGATATCAGGCTGATTTTTTAGGAGAATTTTGTTTAGGTCTCAAAGTAACCTTTGAGATTATGAGACCTCAAAAAAGGAAATTTCTTTTTTCGAAACACCATAATATATGCGTCATATTTGCTTTTTTTTTTTTCAAATAGTATTCGAGTCATAACATATTTCGTATTGTTTATACTTTGTTTATTTAACATTATCTCTAGAGTTTTTTTCCTTGGCATGCATTTCTATGTTTAGCTTGCTTCAACCAATCTTTCATAGCGGAAGCGATTTGAACGTCTGTGGCATCTGGAGAGTCCGGAAAAGCAATTTTTACTGCAGCTGCAAAGAAATATCACTTTTTGATAAGCATATGCAATTGTCATACTCATCAGACGAAGCGGTGCATGAGTATAAAGTCCATTTTATTTTGTAGGATATTATATGTATACCTGTTATTATTTTTACCATTTGAGTGCTCTGGAATGGCTGTTTCTTGTCTCTTCCCGCCCAGTTGAATTGCATCGCAACTTTATTCGTTAGTATGAATTTGAGAATATTCATAACACTTTGGCGAATGTTGATACCGCCAATAGCAGCAAGTCGGTTTGTCTGCATTGACATAGACAAACAAAAAATTAATAACCTGATTATAAATTCGATTGGTTTCCAATTTTCGTACGAAATTTTTGAAAAGTGTAATAAAAAATTGCAGGCTACAAGTCGGTAGAATGAAAAAATTACTGCGCCCAAAATGAAAAAACGAGATCAAATTCAATACTGCAAAAAATTACATTTCCGGAAAGTAAATATTGAAGTACGTTCTGCAATGAATGAGATGATATAACTTATACGGCAAATGAACCAATGATTCTTACAAAATAAGTTTGATAAATTTCTTCCTGAAGAAGCATGTCGAAACTTTTGAAGTCTTCCATTGTATCTATGGGCACACTAGGAAAATTATCAGGTTTCACAGCTGGTGTAATTTGTCCAAATTTAGAGCATCTTGCCAACTGATTGACCGAAGTATTGATTTGCGATATTTCGCTTTCTAGAGTCCCAAAACGCGTCAACACTTCTATTTGAAATTGTTCTTGTGACATGCTTTTGAATTTGTGATTCTTGATCTGAGATATTTTTGAAGTTAAAGGTGATGATTGTATGGTTCGATCGTTGTCTTCTTGAAAATTGTCTGTTATCGATTCTAAACCAGTAATACTTCTTGTTAATGCAAATGATTTGGGCGAAGACGGAAGCTTCGAACCATGACCCATTGCTTTGATATTGGTAATATTCATGAGTGTGGCTTGACCATTAGGCTGAGAAGAATTGATTACAGGAACTTCTACCATATCTTCATCCTCAGTATCATTCTCCTTATCATCGATTTCAGTCGATGAACCATCAGAAGATGAATTAGGCAGAATATTCTTTCCAGATTTTGATTTGCCAGAAACAGACTTTTTATTTTTACGGCCCTTGATCTTATGTCTGCGTTTTATGCCTTGATGTTTTGGTTTGCTTTTGTTCACTGTTTCTGGTGAAGCCTCGTGGTCGGAAATAATCCGGTGTTCACGTGAAGGTTTACTTGAAATCATCTTCACTTGCAAAGCACTATCACCACTATCAGTAGTACTCTGTTCGATAATTTCTGTAAGGTCTTCTTGGAGAGAATCGTAAGCTTCTGGAACGAGAATAATTATTTCATCAATTATTTCATTTTTATGGGATTCAAATCACTGAAATCTCATTAATTAGCTTGAAAATTGCCATCACAAAACAAGATTTTGACAAAGTATATTTATGTGAGTATATAATAGAAAATTTTACGAACGATTAGTATTTTACCTGATGATTTTACGACTCTGTGAACGTTATATTTAGGCCACTTAGTGTCATAAGGTGCGTTTGTTTTAATGAGTTTAACGAGATCTTTCTCTGTTTTTACACGAGGCCAGTAACACACTGTGTTATCGTTGTGCAGCCATATTATTGGCACCACAGCATACTCTTTAATCTTCTGATTATTGGCTTTTAGAAATTCCACAATGGCATACATCTTCTATGATATCTAGAACAATATACGATCCAATTATTTTAACTAACTCTTGATCATAAGCACAGAAAAATAAAACAAATAAATTTTCAGTCGGGTACTCAATTATGAATATCGTAGGAATTGTATCAGATCTACATTTCAAAGTTCGTAATCTATCAGAATAATTGATTA
The DNA here is from genome assembly GCA_963966615.1 of Tenthredo amoena. Taxonomy (NCBI): domain Eukaryota; kingdom Metazoa; phylum Arthropoda; class Insecta; order Hymenoptera; family Tenthredinidae; genus Tenthredo; species Tenthredo amoena. The sequence goes on along the minus strand of OZ016488.1, from coordinate 11,830,531 downwards.
ATATTAAGAGCACCATTTTGGTCAGTGGATGTTCCCGCTCACCAAAAACTCCTCTGATATTTTGACCGTAAGTTGCACGAGAGTCAAATAACGCGTTGAGTATGAATGAAAAAATAAAACAGTCGAACTCGAAAATTTAGAATGGGAATCAGAAAGTCACTTCGTAACTGTAATCTGTAAACTTCGTCCATCTCATTTTCATCGATAATATCAAGATTATCATATTTGATCTGGTACATAACTTGGCCGAGTATACATTTTGTTCAACGCTTCGCAAGAGTATGTTAAATTAATAATCAAAAATTGTACGTCCAAACGATCAGTCTTCTTAATAGAACTATAAGTAATTAAACTAAATATAGTGTATTTCTGTACACATTAGGATTATTATATTTGATGCAGTAACGGAAACACAGCGAACCCATTTTTATACGGAAAGTAGAGGCATTTATGTAAGATATCTGTTACGGAAAATGTTATAGGATTGCGCGATCCTCTGATAAAATAGATCCCTAATTTGGACGAAGGAAGTGGCTGCTTATATAAATCTCGAACGTACATGAATGGAATGCCAATTAACTTGTATTGTCCTGCAATAAAATGAATCGATTTGATACTGCAAATTTGACTGTCCACGACAACGACATTGTTCGGTTTATTTATGGAAATTGTAAATTCTTTAGCTACCAAATTCTGACATTGAAATGATTCGGAATCGTCTATTGTGTATTGAATTCCTTGTGCAGTATATTCGGAATCAGAATGAAGTTCCGAATGGCCAGAAGCATTGATCAAATTTCCTTCCATCAATCGATTACAAATTTGCGATAACGGTTCTTTTTTCGAACGAATACGTCTCTTTAATTGTCCCAGATAGTTTTCATATGGAAAACAACTGTATTCCTCTAACGTGCCATATAAGTTTACGTCATCACAAACATGTAATAAAGAATGTACGTTATACACAACAAATTCTTGACCATATAAATCCGCACCTTGGGTGACAAAATCCGACAATGCTTTTTTCGCAACTTCCATATAACGAGAAATCAGTGTTTTATTACTCAAAATAAATACAGCAGTATGCAGCAGCATGAGATGGGCATACTGTTCCTTGCTCAAAACCTCACGCATTAAAACGGGACAAGTATAAAGCACGAATAATCTAAACTCTGTAGCTTTCCAGCGATCTATATCCGAGAACCCTCTACACTTTCGAGCGAAATTGTTTGGAATATAGTCTTTCAACCCGAATGATAATTGGTCGACTAGAGTTTGCACAAATAATCTAGATAACCGGAATTTACGTATACCAGCCAACCAATATTTCTTGATTAATCTTTTCACAACGCCCAGATATATTAAGTGCATTGGATCTAAGACGAACTGTGAAGCAAGCCCAACCAGCTTTAGTAATGGTGATTTTTTCTTTATGTGCTTAGACGGTTTCTCGAGATAAAAATGTTTATCTTTCCTTCGACCGTATTTTTTACCGGCGATTGGATAAAATAAAAAACAATTAACTTTTATCGCCCTTTGTTTACATCTCTCGCATCCGTGAAAGCTACAATGCGAGGAGATTGATTTCAGCATTGCTCTCGCAGGCGCGTCACAAGAGAAGCATCCGATTTTTACCCGATAACATTGGTTATTATAGATAAATCCCGTTTGTTGTAATTCCTCCATTTCCTCAATAAAATGTTTTAAATATAAATCTAATGGCTCCGGCTTATCTGTTCCGCAAAAAATGGCTACAGCAAATGGATTTTTATCTTTTAAAGACGTGCTCCTCACCAAAATGGGCCAGAACTGCATCTTGCTACTTTTGAATATTGGTAACCCATCGATGTTACAATCAATCGATATTTCAATGACATCTTGCGAAGCGTTATCACTTTCGAAACGCAGTTTCCGTATGAGACCAGCCTCAATTCCAAAGTAGACCATTTTTCCTGTCTCCAACTTGATGGACTTTCTGCTTCTTGGTGTCCCCAAAAGACTTCTCGCGGATGTGGGTAAAAATGGATATTTTGGTTTTATCAAATTTATTATTTGTTGTATTGCTGATTGAGATGCATTGTTCATGTATGCTATTTTCCGTAATTCGTTGATGAAAATATCATTTTCATTTTCACTACCAGCTTTTGGAACTTTCATAGTTTCTTGTGAGTTCTGGTTCAAAGTTATGATTGCTGAAGGGTTCTCGAATTCGGATTCGCTATGAGTTAAATCCGGTGAATCAATGCTCTCGACATTGGAAAGGTTCGTGCTTGCATGTTCCTCGTTCAACTCGTGTTGATCGTTTCGATCGTATCGAACGTTCAATTCTTGATCTGTTCTAATCGAGAAGAATTCTAATATCTCACGACGATGCATGCGGCGTAAATATTTACGAGTATAGACTTTTTTGCTCGAGCGAACCATTGGGGTTTATTTTTTTTAATGTTTGAATGGAATTTTGATTTCACTTATGGGGCTCTATTTATGTATAATAAGTTCTGATTGCAATATGGAATCTGAAACAAATCATTTAAATTTGAAACATCCGTGAACCGTATGTAATTTGTAATTGATACTAGTACGGGGTTTCTAGAAATGAAGGTTCCAATATTTTGAGTTTCTGATTCCCGTGAAATTTTGTATCAAGTTCCTTTTTCCAACCCAGAACAAAACTTCAAAGCGTTCTTTAGCATTCACTTACAGACGTTGCGTATCGACTTTTGAAATATTTCGTAATTTATTCTAGTCTTCATTCCGAATGAAAACCATTGAATTCCAGATTAACATTTCGCTATAATATTTGATGTTGTGTAAGAAATTCCTCGCTTGAATTTGAGTATTTGGTCCCTCACAAACTTTTTTCTAAACTGATTATTTAGCATTGAATTAGTGCTAAAATTATCGATTAATCGGGGCTCCCAAATGAAGAAACTTTGATGTGAAACAATTTTTTCAATAAAGTTTATTTCCCGAAATATTCACGTTTTTTAGGTTAAAAAAAAAACACTCTGTAGATGTAATGAATTACCGAATATGAACGTTTTGAATTGTCGTATTTTTATATTATTTTAGGATGAATAAAATAGAAAGATTCACCGAAACTGGAATTGAATGATGGAAAACGGAGAATAATAAAAATTAATACAGAAAAGACATAGTATGATGTTGCCGCGGCGTGTACAAAGAAATCTTTGTTGTCAATTTTTCAAACGAATATCTCATGATCATCGGTGAGCAATAGCTGTATTCACGTTTTGAATTATCATGTCTTCCATCATTCTCTCAATCGGTATCAAAAGAGTAAAAAATGGAAAAATAAAAGAACGATTCATATAAACTGAAAACAATCAATAATGAAAAACGAAAAGTAGACCAAAATAATGGCAAAAGAGATGATTTTCATGATAAAAACGCCCACATGAATTGAAAGAGTAATTACAATCGTAGTAATACGATTAAGATGGTCAGAAGAGAACAAGAGTAGTTTGTAATTGAACAAAAAAATATATATATGTAAATCGCACATAGATTTCGAGCGAGTTTCGATATATGTACTTGGAAACGAAACGTATATTAAACGACTTTTAAGTATATTGTAGAATATACATAGTACAGCGAATAATGCACAGTACATTATCCTTTCAACATGAACAAAGAAATCCTTGAATTTGTTGTACATTTTTTCACGATCATCGATGGACGATAGCCGTAACAATGCTTTGGATTAGTGGTGGCTTTCATTATTCTATCCATCCAATGGGTATTGAAAAAGAAAACTAAAATGAAAAAATAATAAAACAACCCATCAAAACTGGAAATGATCATTAATGGAAAACGCAATATCAGAAAAAATCTAGAGAATATGATAATGATCGCAATTATTGTAGCAATTATCAAACGAAAATGATTATAAACTGAACAAAAAATCATTCGTTATCTCAAAACACAGATTAAAAACGTTCTCAAACGAAATCGAGGTTTGCCGGCAAAAGCGTATACGAAACGTATTTTACGTATATTATACGAATTATAATCCGAATCATACATCCTAGTTCTGGGTATTCGGCAGGGGCAAATGAATTCACTTTGTAATTAGCATCGAAGTCATTATAATGAATACCATATACTTAACTTGAATAACTACTCACCGGATTGTTTCTTGGTGTCTCGATTAGATGATACACAAATTATCAACTACAAAAAAACACTTATATGCCTTCGGTGCCACGTGGTAGAGCGTCCCCCTCGTCTTCCGAGTGCTGCTTCAATTAAATTAGCTTCAACTGTTCAAGGCAGCGTGCCCGGCACACTACAAACGTACTGCGCATGCGCTGAAACTGCGATGCAGGGATCACAGGCAGCCACTATGCAGGCAGACGCATGTTTTCGCAAGGAAAGTCCAAATGGGCGAACCAATAAGTGTGAGTGAGAACCATTTCGGTTATATGAATAGCGTAAGCGCCGTCCCTTTCTACTCTGCAGTACACAAGCCTACCTTAGAAAAAGAGAGGACAGTGGTATACGCTATGCATACATATATGACCGAATTGGTCGCACTGGCACTTATTGGTTCTCCTATATGGACATTATATTTCAGCAACTGGACTACACTATTATACTAGTGAAGTGTAGATATATATATATCTTATTTTTTTACGTGTAATGAGATATAACATAGATAAGGATAAAATGCGTGTATTATTCTGTAACTCGGACAATCATGGAAATATCGCTACACCAGAACGTGTATTATACGCCTTTGAATTTGAGAGAGTAAGCGTATAAAACACGTATTTTTTACACGTCTGAAATTTCCGAGAAAATACGTGTATTATTCTGTAACTCGGACAATCGTGGAAATGTCGCGAAGCCGCAACATGTATTACACGTCTTTAAATTCGAATAAATAGACGTATAAAACACGTTTTTTTTACACGTCTGAAATTTCCGACAAAATACGTGTATTATTCTGTAACTCGGACAATCGTGGAAATATCGCGAAGCCGCAACATGTATTACACGTCTTTGAATTCGAATAAATAGACGTATAAAACACGTATTTTTCACACGTATGGAATTTCCGACAAAATACGTGCATTACTCTGTAACTCGGAGAATCGTGGAAATATCGTAAATTAGAAACATGTGTTATACGTTTCTAGTTCCTATTGAATAAACGTGAGGTAATTGTATTCTTTATACGTGTAAAATTTGCGATAAATAACGTATATTATCTGTAACTCGGACAATCATGGAAATATCGCTACACCAGAACGTGTATTATACGTCTTTGAATTCGAAAGAGTAAGCGTATAAAACACGTCTTTTTTACACGTCTGAAATTGCCGACAAAATACGTGTATTATTCTGTAACTCAGATAATTGTAGAAGAATCACAAATTTGAAACATCTATTATACGTAATCAGGTTCAGTTGAACTAACGTATGAAACACGTATTTTTCAAACGTACAAATGTTCCGTAACTTTGAAGTTAAATCGACGTTTAGGTATCATTTTATTCGTTCAAAACACGTGTGTAACTAACGTATAATTATATATAAGTTGATAACTGTTTCGCATATACGTATAATATTCTTGTTACTGTAAACGTATACCAAAAATCGACTAATCACACGTATATTCCACGTACAATATACGAACCGGTGTTTATTGGGTATCTGTACCGGGCTGTGAGCGCACAGTTCTACTGTTTTTGCTCTCCTGACCTCAATTTTGCGAATTTTTTCAAAAATCAAACGGGAAAATATTCTTAAAGAATCACACTATCAAACTAGGATAAAAACAGGAATTCAATTTTTTCAAAATTTCAAACCTCTCCAGTCCCCTTAAGTTACCATTGTTAGGTTTTACCATTATATAGTTTCCGCTGTTGAAGTAAAAGTACAGTTTAAGTGTGTGAGGAACCCGCATCTTCGCTAAGGTAAGGTTTCTTTGCTCTATCTGTTGTAAAGCCACGAGGTCTCGCTGAATTTTCCTGACGAGATCTAGGTGCCCCTGGACCGGATCTGCACCTCTCTTGATCTGTCAGTAGCATGCGGGACGCAATTCTCGCCCACTCTCACATGGCTCATCCTTCGGCGATAACGTTACGCCACGAGTCTTTCCTGGACCAAACGTGGCGTCGGTAATAATAACAGGAGCGGTAGATGGAAGCTGGTGCGTTGACGGGAGGTTGCGGCGTCGTAACGTACAACCCTGTACGCCGTCGTTGCAGGCCAGATGCTCGGCGGCAAGCGACATCAGCTGACAGGGAGCCGTATGCAGGCCCTGTTCACTCTCAGCGGCATCTTCGTCCAAGGTCAACAACCTTCCCTCCAGATGATGCGGTACTACCCTCGGTACTTTCTAAGGTACAGGTCCCGGGCTGCGTACCGTGGAGACCTCAGTGGCGATAGTCGTAGTCATCTCAGCATCGGAAGTCCTCGGAGCGGGAGTTCTCGAAGCGGCAGTCTGGATCTAAATCGTCTCTCTCTCTCTCTCTCTCGGCGTACATTAACAAAAAAAACACCTCAAATCAGTCTAACTCTAATATTCCTTAACTAGGTGTGTCGCTATTATCCCGAGGTCGAGACGTGCTCTACCTCTCTCTCGCGGTATAGTTAGCTAAAAGAATTCGCCGGAAGGGCTACTGTGACGGCAGAAAATCTGCAACGTCACATCATGTAACCACATACGTTCTATTACCTTGACAAGTCTATTACCGAAGTATCATTACCCCGTACTTCTATATTCCAATCGCTTTTACAACTTTACCATTTAGTTCACGTATTCATGTAACCACATACGTTCTATTACCTTAACAAGTCTATTACCGAAGTATCATTACCACGTACTTCTATATTCTAATCGCTCTTAGAATTTGGCTATTTCTTCAACGTATTTATGTAATCTTATACGCTCTATTACTTCAACAAGTCTTACCGAAGTATCATTACCCCGTACTTCTATATTCCAATCGCTTTTACAACTGTACTACTTATTTAACGTATTTATGTAACCTCATACATTCTATAACATCAACACGTCTCTTACCTAAGTAGTAGTAGTAGTAGTTTTATTCCAACATATGCCGCTCGGCGTAACATTTTTACATTTCTCTTTCTCAAATCATCTCTATATTCTTCATTGTTATTTTACGCTCAACCTACGTTTATTTACGTTTACTTCTTACTTTATATCTCTTTCTTACTTTATCATTTATACTTACACTACCTCCCCCTCTGTTTCTATCACTTTTCATTTCTCTTTTTCTTTCCTTTATTTCTCCCCTGTTTTCTTTTCTCTTATTTCTGTCCTATTCCCTTACTGTCTCACCGTATTTTCTATTTCAGTCTAATACATTTTCCATTCCTCTGTTTCCTTCACTCGGATGCTCTCTCTATTTTCTTTTAGTTTTCTTCCCCATCTTTCTTCCTTTCCTTCGTCTCCTAGAATCTCTTCTAACTCCCCTTCCACCTCTCCCATCTCTCGGCATCTTCCAATCAGGTGGTCTATTGTCTTCTCTTCTGTCCTGCACATTCTGCACACTCTTCTTCCTTCTTTTTCCCAAAACTTAATTCCTCTATCCTCGTTTCCGTATCAGAGTCTCGCCACTATTGCTACCTTATCTCACTTTCTTCCTCTTTTCCCTTTAAAATATCTCGGTCTGCCTAATACCCTTATTTCTTTATAACTTGGGACGCTTCTTGATTACCATACTCTATCTATTCTTTCCTGTTCCTCCACTTCTCTATCTCTCCCTACTGCTTTGCTCTCGATCGTTCCTTCCTCTACTCTCTTTCTTTCTACTTCCTCCTCTCCCATTCCGCAACTCCAGAAGTATTCCTTTCTTTCTTCTCCCCACCTATCTAGTTTTCTTTCCTTTTTCTACCTTTTCTTTTCCTCCCAGCATTCTCTTAATATCTTCCTCTGATCTTCTTTTCTTATTCTTTCTTCGTACCTTATCGCTCTTTTTCCTGCTGCAATTCTTATCTCGTCTTTTGTCCATTCATCTCTGACTATATATCCTGGCGTTGTTCTTTCCAGCCCCATTGTCCATCTCATATATCTTTCTGGCGGTTTTTTCATTTCTCCTCTCTCTTTCCACCCCCATATCTCCGCCCCGTACATCAATATCCCCTTTATCACTGCATCAAACAATTTCATCCTCCGTGTCACATCTGCCTTGAATTTCCTCTCCCCTATCCAGAATATTCCTCCCGTCGCCTTTCTTGCCTTTGTTACGTGAGGGTAAAGCCCGAGCGGATGTTAAATAAGTTCACGTAGCAAAGAGATAATTATTTATTTGACTTATCGCTAAATAAGTCGGTATATGGGATCTTGTTCGCCTAGCTCTATACAGAACCGTACGTTCTGTTTAATTACTTAATAGGTGAGGCCAATTATATATAATATTATGGGGATGTGGTTAAATGAGGGTGATAAATGAATGAGTAATGATAAATTAATAGGTAAAAACTGAAATATATTCTGAAAGCGATTCTGTTTAAATGTGATCCAAATGATTAACAAAGGAGATCAAATGAATCTAGCGCCAGCAATGAAATAATAATTAAGGGGGAATATACACCTTTGAATTTTGAAAAAATCGATTTTTCGTTTTTTGCGTTTTTGGAATGCTAGGGGTCTAAACTATCTGTAAAAAAATCATCATGTGAAAATACGTCAAAATGAATAAGTTACAGCCATTTAAATCTTGAAGTACAAAGGCGCGCCGTACGGCGCACTATACTGGCAGACGGAGTTTATGACGTTTTACGCATCCCGATTCCCGCCCGAATCTTGTTATTCTCTTGTTGTCTGCTAGCATTACTGCGTCTCCGACAATTTAACTCGAGAATAAAACTAACTTGTTACCGCAAAGTTTCAATTGACTTGTCAATTATGAGTACCGGCGAAAAGAGAAACTCTTGGAGCGATAAGAAACGTTCCGTTGGGCGCTCGAAAAAAGAACAAGATCTTTTGTAGGGAAACCACGACACTCCGATGAGCATGCTGATCCATTTCCGAGGCCTTCCAGCGCATCGTCCAGTAAGATCAGCGATGACGACTACAGCGAGACCGATGCACAGGGGTATATGCTTTTCGATTTGGCTATTCTTTTTCAAAGTTTGCAGGACAACCTAAGCTGCAACAGATGTGGGAGTGCTATCCGGATGAGAGAGGTTAGGATTCACGGCTTAGGTGGAACCTACGAAATCAAGTGCGGTAAGTGTCCCATCAGCTCTAAGTTCAACACCTCCAGAATGGTCGGGAAGAAGAACAACGTCTTTGAGATAAATCGACGATCTGTATTGGCGAGCAGGAGCGTGGGTCTGGGCAGCGTAGGTCTTGCCAAATTCTGTGGATTGATGGACGTACCACCTCCAATCAAACAATTCACTTATAAGAAGGTAATTGATAGAATAGCTGAGGCAACAACCGAGGTGGCAAGAGAGACGATGCATGCGGCTGTAGAAGAAGAGATAAGGGCCTCGTATGAACCACTAGCCCGAGAGATAGTCGTATAGTGTGACGGAACCTGGCAGAAGCGTGGATTCAGCTCCCTGAATGGAGTGTGCGCAGTGATTGGGACAGAAACAGGTAAAGTCTTAGATATAGAAGTCTTGTCACGGTTTTGCAAGGCGTGCTCAAGCTTCAAGGGTAAGAAATCCGGGGATCAATGGAACTTTTGGTACCAGAACCACAAGAGCAGCTGCCAGGCCAATCACCAAGGATCGTCCGGAGCAATGGAAGTCACAGGTATGGTTCGAATTTTTAAACGTTCACAGGAAGTACATGCAGCGAAGTACGTTGGATACGTTGGCGACGGTGACACGAAAAGTTATGCCAGTGTCGTGAAAGCAGAGCCCTACGGATCGGACGTGAAGATAGAGAAGCTCGAGTGCTGTGGCCACGTTCAGAAAAGGTTGGGGACACGAATGAGGAAACTGAAGGCTCGGCTCAGGGGACAAAAATTATCGGACGGCAAGACCATCGGAGGCAAAGGAAGGCTCACCGACAGAGCTATTGACCAGATGCAGTCCTACTATGGAAATGCGATAAGGAACAACCCCAAATCAGTTCCAGGTATGAAAAAAGCTATATGGGCTATATGGTTCCACAAGTCCTCAACAGACGATAAGCCGCAGCACCACCTTTGCCCGGAGGGTCAGGACTCTTGGTGTAAGTATCAACAGGCAATTGCAGCTGGAACTGTTGGGACGTTCAAACACCGGGCTAATCTCCCAGAGGCTGTGATGGACCAGATCAGACCAATCTTTGTTGATCTGAGTGACGAGGCACTACTGAAGCGCTGTGTTGGTGGTAAGACCCAGAATGCGAACGAGTCCCTGAACAGCGTCATCTGGAAGCTTTGTCCTAAAACTTTATTTTCAGGTCGTAACGTCCTTCAAGTTGGAGCCAACATTGCAGCGATCACCTTTTCCGAAGGTCAGCGAGGTATGTTGAAAATTATGCAAAAACTTTCAGTCGAGCCAAGACGCCACGCCTTCGCTGCAGCAAAACTACAGGACTTGGCCCGGATCAAAGGTGCTGATAGGCGAGCGGAGCAGAGGACGAAGGAAGCTCGTGTTGCTCTGAGACAACTACGGATGAACCAGCAGGAGGAAGCCATTGAGATGGAAGGTTGTAGCTATGAGCCAGGAGCTTTCTAGAAATAGGTCGGGTCACGACGTAGGCCACGTCGCAAAACAAATTTTAACTTCGCCCGTGTCGGTCCACAGCCCGGATCAAAAAGAAGGATGGAAAATTGTTTTGCATCATTAAATGACATGATAGATCAACACAGAGAAATATCACAGTAGTTATCGGAATCCAAAACCCTCAATGTAGAAAAAAAGTTTAAAAATCAATTTCTGAACAATCACTATTTTGACCGGTTGTCGTAAAGAATCAGAAGCATCGTTCGACCGATCTTCGAATTTCTGGTCCTCAATTATTCGTAAGAGATGCCTCTATGGAATGAACGTAGAACTTTTTGATAAACCCATTTTTCTCTGAGATATTGAAAAAATAAGCCAACAAAATTTGAAAATTCGAAAAAAAAATCGAAAAAATCGAATAACTCAAGTAATTTTTGCAATATCAAAAAGTTCTCTGTTCATTCCATAGAGGCAACTCTTATGAACAATTGAGGACCAAAAAATCCAAGATCTGTCCAACGCTGGTTCTGATTCTTTACGACAACCGAGTGATTCTGTATTTTCCTATCTTCAGCGCAACTACGATTAGACTGAAAGTAATACATGATGTAAAATATGGATAATGAGGGTCAAACCCTCCCCAAACATGATGATTTTTTTCAATTCGTTCGGAGTGTTCAAGTTGCAGAAAAACATTTTTATATTTTTGAGAATTTCAACCAATTTAAAGGTATATATACCCCCATAAAAAGGTAATTGACTCATTTACAGCAATTATTAACATTTTTTTCTCTTTTGACCTTCGGTAGCGACCTCTAAATATTTTTTTTTATGCTCTGCGCTTCAACGAGAATTTTTTTCTTGAATTCGGCACTAAATTTTCAGGCGGGAGACGAAAAAAAAAACTAAAGTTTAAAATGAACCACCTTTGTGTATATGTACGTGACGGATCATTCATATTTAAATAACGGTTTGAGCTAGAGGGTTAAAATGTGGCGCACCCTAATAAATCAAACCCTATTGCAATGTTCAATTAAATGTAAAAAAAATTGATAATTGATTTATGGATACTAACCTCATATTGCAGTATACTTGGCACTGGCACGTATCAAACCAAAACCGCACAGTCACAGAATCACATACGGATACAATATACAATCGGATATTATTTGATAAAATATTTAATATATTATAATTACTGGTTATTTCTAGTATTTAATACTCTATAATTAATTATCGGTTTCTAAAGTCTACGAAATCTAAAAAATAAAATATAAATCAGCTGTTTCACGAACCACGAGTGTCGCCACTGTCGCCACCTCATTCCGCATTCAACACATGCGATATGCGAATGCGATCAGCGATATGGCGCGGTACAAATATATTCGCACTGCGCATGCGCACCGTCAGCTTTGATTCGTAAGTTGCTAAAACCCATACATCAGCGATTTCCGGAATTCACAAAAAAAAAAAAAAATATCATGCCATTGATGCCATACGGAAAAATTCTTTAAAAGAGATAACATTTCTTCAGATTTTCGTCCAAATGATCAAATTTCTTTAAAAGAATCTTCTTTTTCTTTTTTCTTTGGCGGACGTCAAAATTCTTTAGATCTAAAGAAATTTCTTTAGGGTTGGCAACACTGGGCTCGGTGATATGTGGGATATGTGTCAGTATTGAGGAGCCAAGATGCACGAATGCAGCTTCACACGAGCTCTGGACTCTTAACTCATCATTCCCACCCCAACCCATAGGGGATTTTTTATGGTTCTCCAAATACCAGTTTTTTAACCGCTGAACGTTCTCGAAGGCGCAATGGTAGCCTCTAGGTACACCCAACGAGTTTGATTCTGATACCTCCGTTCTGGACAACTTTCGAATAATGTTGGCAATAGTGACGTCTCACAGCGCGCCGTGACAGAACGGCTTGCAACCATAGCGCGACCCGTAAACTGTCATTTTTACGCCAAATGATTCTACTAACCCTAAATTATAGGCTGGTTTTTATTATTGACGATACTTTACAATGATGTAAAATGGAAATCGTATAACAAAAAGATGGTCAGTATGATTTCATTTTCATTACATCCAATCATTCATAAAAAATTCAGTTGATTTATAAAAAATAACATCATTGTAAAGTATCGTCAATAATAAAAACCAGCCTATAATTTAGGGTTAGTAGAGTCACTTGGCGTAGAAATGACAATTTACGGGTCGCGCTATGGTTGCGAGCGTTCTGTCACAGCGTGCTGTGAGACGTCACTATTGCCAAGATTATTCAAAAGTTGTCCAGAACGGAGGTATCAGAATCAAACTCGTTGGGTGTACATCACCATGACCGTCTCCATGCCAATGAAATACACGCGATTCTAATCGCAATAATCGAAAATTTGGACACCCCAGCTCGATTAAATCGATTACCGGCTTCGAATCGTCACTAATAGTCCAGTCGAATTAGACTTAAAATCGACCGACTCCTATTATTTTTTAGTACAGTTATGCCGATTTTTTTCGAGGTAGATTTCACATCGACAAAGAAGCCCCTGATTTTGCATGTTGATTAAATGACCGAAACATTGTTCAAAACAATGTTTAAAAAAAAAATGGCAATTTTGATTTTTACATTTTTTCTCATGCGTGTGATGAAAAACTGTTTAATATAAAAGTTGTAGGTCTTATCTTCTTGATGACTGAAATTATTGACTCACGAAGACCATTTCTCCGTATTGTTATTTCAGTTTTTGATGCGCAAAATTATAATCAACAAAACCTCTTTATCTTTATTAGCACCGGAGATACACTTGTTTTACTTATTTGTGATTTGTTATCAATTTTAATAATATTAAGACCTGAAAAAAATACCGTACTTCGTCCATACCTCAAGGATCGACCATGAATTGTTTCATTCAGATTCGAGCTCTATTTTCTTCAAAATTAATTAGTGAATTGAGCCGAACGCGAGGCATCGCGTTCCAGCGGCGCAGCAACGTAGTGGGAGGCTGTTATTTGTTAAATGAATATATTCCATAAAAATTAACGTAGAAGGATGATTTTATTTTTTATTCAATTATTTTTTGCTTAGCAATCGTAATATGTAATCAGTTTTGTATTTCAATCAATGTTTCATTATTTTTTCACTCTCGACTTATATTTCGCATCGTTCGGACGAAAGTCTTGTGCTCTTGTAATATTATTTGACTCGTGTATATTTGTGGAAGAAAGTTATGGAGCATTGCTTCGACAATCTAGAGGAGAATATTCTTCAATTCCTGAATTCAAGAAGTATTTACCCGTGGGGGTAACTACTTCAAAATATGGTGTCCCAAGCATTTCACATTTCATAAGTATTTCATAGAATTTCATGGCATTTCATAGAATTTCATGGCATTTCATAGAATTTCATAGCATTTCATAGAATTCACATGCATTTCAGATGTATTTCATAAAATTTCCCAGTACTTCACAACTATTTCATAGCATTTCACGACAATTTCACAGCATTTCACACGCATTTCACAACCATTTTATGTCACCACATAAGGTTTTATACGATTTTTCGTCAACTACAATTAATATTGGAGGTATGATGTCAATCTCAAGAAAGAAAATTTAAAGAAAAGAAAATACTATTCAATTCAAGAAATATATTTTCCATCAAACAATCAAAACTCAATCTAAATTTAAATTGCACAGTATATCGTATTCATTACACTTGGAAGTAGAGAAAAATCGCATTATTAGGATAAATACGTAAACTCTTGTAATCCACTCAGCATCTACATCATAGGATAGTTTTATCATGTATAATCGTTCAATACCGAATACATCTAATGGTATTTTTACCTCATGTTATAATGTACTAACATCATAGGTGCACTGAGAAACTATATCACAGAAAGATTCATTTTGTGCTATCGTTTAATATGTAACAACGTATGGACCGTATGGTATATTAGCTTAGTGCTCTATAAATTATCAAGATAATGAATACCAAAACTTTGTCAAGCAAAATGAAATACAGAAAATATTCGTCATGAGTATTGACTCAAAATCACGTTGTCAACCGAGGGATAACTACTTCCAAATGTGGTGTCCCAAAATGAAACTCTTCTATTAATATGAGAGAAAAATTAGTACAATGCATGTCAGACGAATGAATGTTAAATCATTATACGGTCACTGGAAACGTCAAGATTTCTCTTTTGAAACATCATATTTTCATTCCGTAAATCATCTTTTTTTAAAATTATAATAACTATTCTCTTCTCACGACAATCCATGTTGCCTCGGGTTTTCAAACTGTTCAGACAACCAGTAAAAACTTAATTGATAACAATGAACATCGAATAAAAATATGGAATTTATTCCGCTACGATGGAAACAAATACTGTAGCTGCATTTCACTCAAATCTAAATTACTGAAACACTATAGATACATTGTAACTTTTTTGAGGTTGTTTGCGTCACGGGAGTGGCGCAAACAGGAAGTTATTGTGAGTTTTTTATCTAAGAAGGTTTAGAGCCGCTCTACCGAATTTAGTATGGCAAGTTTCTAATGCGGACTTGGGAGTAGAAGACCCTGAAGCCGTCAGTACATACCTGGGTGTGCAGATGCACACCAAGGATGCCTTAATATCCTAATCGCGGACTTGGGAGTGGAGAAACCCCGAAGCCGCCTCCCTCAGACCTGGGTGTGCTTGACACACACCAAGGCTGTCACAGACTTGGACGAGTTAAACTCGCCAAAGCTGGCTTCTAGCTAAGGTGAAGTTAAGTCGCGATAAAATAAGGAAAAATCGGGGTAAGAAAGCCTGCGTCGTATGCTTTAACTTAGATTTTAATGCAAAACCATCTGCGTCAACAAAGGAAAAATATAAAATATGTACAAGAAATAATATGAAATAACAACAAAAAATCGTACCCTAAGGTTGCAACCGAAATCTTTAAAATTAAATATACATCTAATATCAACAGAGTTTTTGTTTGGGTTTAGGTTTGAATTTCATGGATTGAATAAGTTTGAAGTAAGAGTATGTGTGGATAATTTGAGCAAAGAAAAAAAAGGATTCTAAATTTTAATAAAGTGACTCGAACGAGAATGATATAATTTTAACTATTATTCCAAAAATTAAATGATTCTAATAGTTCACCGGGCGCTTTGCCTCGGAGACTCGTTACTGAAGAGAGAGTGAGCCAATAAGGCGCTATGCCGTGTATTGCTGGCGGTCTGAGTAGCGTCGCGACTTATACAGGGTGATTCAGGTTGGGCGCACCACCTTACGTGGGTGTATTCCTCCTGAAAATCTAAGACTAAATTTCCTTTACCAAAACTTCGAGGGACTACTGGTTTGGGAGCTACGGGAGATCTTAGTTGACCAATCACAGGGCTTATGAGTGACGTAGACAGGGTCGGTTCAAGAGTGTAAGTCGAGCAGTGCCCGCGGCGGGTGGATTTTTATTGTACGACGTTTCAGTTCGATTTCTAGATGAGTATGACAGCGTCGCCTCCTGGAGATGTCTTCGTACGGCATTCACCTCCGTTCTCGTCGTCCTGATCCTCTGCTTCATAGTTTCAGTCGTCCAGGTCCTCCGCTCCGTAGTTTTAGTCATCCAGGTGCTGCGCTTCGTAGTTCTTGTAGTCCAGATTCTTCACACCGTAGTTTGAGTCATCCAGGTCCTTCGCCTCGTAGTTTTAGTCGTCCAGGTCCTCCGCTCCGTAGTTTCAGTCGTCCAGGTCCTCCGTTCGGTAGTTTGAGTCCCCCAGGTCCTCCGCTCCGTAGTTTTAGTCGTCCAGGTGCTGCGCTTCGTAGTTCTTGGAGTCCAGGTCCTCCGCTCCGTAGTTCTCGTAGTCCAGGTCCTCCGCACCGTAGTTTGAGTCGTCCAGGTCCTGCGCTCCGTAGTTTAAGTCGTCCAGGTCCTGCGCTTCGTAGTTTGAGTCGTCCAGGTCCTCCGCTCCGTAGTTTCAGTCGTCCAGGTCTTGCTCTCCGTAGTTTCAGTCGTCCAGGCCCTGCGACTACGAGAACTACGAAGCGCAGGACCTGGACGACTGAAACTACGGAGAGCAGAACCTGGACGACTCAAACTAGAGTGCGGAGGACCTGGACTACGAAAACTACGGAGCGAAGGACCTGCACGAGTAAAACTACGGAGCGGAGGACCTGGACGACCGAAACTACGGAGCGCAGGACCTGGACGACTCAAACTACGGTGCGGAGGATCTGGACTACGAGAACTACGGAGCAGAGGACCTAGACCACAAGAACTACGGAGCGGAGGACCTGGACTACGAGAACTACGGAGCGGAGGACCTAGACCACAAGAACTACGGAGCGGAGGACCTGGACGACTGAAACTACAAAGCGCGGGACCTGGACGATTGAAACTACGGAGAGCAGGACCTGGACGAGTGAAACTACGGAGCGGAGGACCTGGACGACTGAAACTACGAGGCGGAGGACCTGGACGACTGAAACTACAAAGCGCGGGACCTGGACGACTCAAACTACGGAGCGAAGAACCTGGACGAGTGAAACTACGGAGCGGAGGACCTGGACGACTGAAACTACGAGGCGGAGGACCTGGACGACTGAAACTACAAAGCGCGGGACCTGGACGACTCAAACTACGGAGCGAAGAACCTGGACGAGTGAAACTACGGAGTGGAGGACCTGGACGACTGAAACTATGAAGCAGAGGATCAGGACGACGAGAACGGAGGTGAATGCCGTACGAAGACATCTTCAGGAGGCGACGCCGTCATACTCATCTAGAAATCGAACTGAAACGTCGTACAATAAAAATCGAACCGCCGCGGGCACTGCTCGACTCACACTCTTGAAGCAGCCCTGTCTACGTCACTCATAAGCCCTGTGATTGGTCAACTAAGATCTTCCGTAGCTCCCAAACCGTTAGTCCCTCGAAGTTTTGGTAAAGGAAATTTAGTCTTAGATTCTCAGGAGGAATACACTCACGTAAGGTGGTGCGCCCAACCTGAATCACCCTGTATATCTGTCGTGACGTCACTCAGGCCAGCGTAGTTGTTGATAGTGTGGTGCCGTGTGCACGCTCGTTTCGTTTTGAATTGTTACGGCACAGGCCTGGGTAGGCCTGGCACGTTACAACATACCGTGCGTTTTCGTGGATGAGCGACATGCATAGTTCCGAAGATAGCCGAACGTACGCCCTATTATATGCAATTAAGGGTACATGTCATATATATATCAGTATTTTTGACACTTGACGGCGAGCTGTCAGCTACTGTAGAGCCTACGTACATTGGCGGCGATGTTTATAGGTTATTCTTTAATCATAAAACTAGCTGAATGACGCGGATCAGTGATCAATCGATTTCGAATAATTACGTGGGATTAAAGAATAACCTATAAACATTGCGATCAATAGACATAGAGGCTCTACAGCAACTGACAGCTTGCCATCAAGGCTCGAGTGTCAGAAATACTGATATATATATATATATATGACATGTACCCTTAATTGCATATAATAGGGCGTACGTTCGGCTATCTTCGGATCTCGGCATGTCGCTCATCGACGAAAACGCACTGTATATACGCATATGCACGGTTTCGAGTCAACATCCCTGTCGCTATGGCATAACCGCGGCGGGGGGGGCCCGCGGGGCGCGCGGATCAGCTGACAAGACGCGCGCGCGGTGACGACCCGCCTCAACAGCTGATACGGGTCGCCGACCAAAAACAGCTCGTGCAGGTCGGTCGCGCGTACGTCAACCTGCATCAGCTTACGTCAGGTTGCCCCGCGTCGTGCGGTGATGTCAGCTTTTTTCCCGCACTCCCCCCGCAGCCGTTGGATGCTCGTGCACGGGTGATAATCGGACGCCGTAATCTACTGACCTAGTCAGCCGTCACCGGCTGCACGACTGTTTCGGTGTTCTGAGGGGTGTTCGCGGGCAGCGGAACAGAGAGAGCTGTTTAAATATTTATTTCTTGAACGTGACAAAATCGGACAAGCGCAAAGCGCACAGGTTGAAAAATAGAGTATATCCGAGAGCACAGATTTTCATACGCGAGAATGATCTAGCGAGAGAGAAAGAACTGGCGCAGTTTCAAGATTTGTATCCGAAAGGTAGCGTGTCGTAGCCACCGTCGCAGAGACGCCTCTTGGTTTGAACGGGACGGCATATCTTGTTCACCGTACGCGTCACAACCTGATGCAGCGTTGTTTGCTGTATAGCCCGTCGCTCTACTCGAATGGGTTCGGCCGCCTCGACCACCATGCTTCGGACCGAGTTAAAATTTATCCTCATGCGAGTCTGATAATTCAGAGTTACACCTTTGACTTTGCAGACCTCGGCAACTTCTCCGTCGGGTTTTTGCACGAAGTACGCGTAAAATTTCGGACCACCGGAAACGAAGGATTTTATGTAGCTACCGTCACCGTCGTCCGCCAGTTCATCCGTCAAATCGCCCAAAAAGTTACCCGTCCGCGGTTCCCACTCACCGCGATTCGCGACTCCTTGCACGTAAATATCCGAGTCCGTTTCGTAATACAACACCCGACGCCCCAATCTCTCGAAATAGCTGTACAGTTCTAGGCGTGCTTGGGCCGTAGTGTAGGCAGCCAGAACAACGTTGGCCAGGGGTGACGATATCACACTCTCCTCGGTATAAACCCAGCGTGCGTAAAGTATTTCCTCCGTCACCGGTAAAACGTCTAACACCTCGTTCTCGGGATTCGTCAACAGCTCCAACAAGCGTTGACGATCTTTTATCACCTCCATACACGGCAGGTTGTCGCGCTGGCCAAATTTACCCCAGAAAGAATTCAAACAGAGCTTGGACACGGAGCAAAGGCCGGCGTTCTTTGCTATCTTCTCGCGCTACAACTTGATACCCTCCACGCGCTCGTACTCGACAAGATAACGCTCGCGCGCCGCCTCGTCTACACACTCGCTTGGCCAGCCGCTGGCTTCTTGTTTTATTTTCAGAAACGTGTCTATGTACGGTGCAAAGAGACCACCGTGGCCTGTTGCCGGATCGTACATAGTGCTCGCGTACTGCCAGATCTCCAATACATCGACCACCCTGTAACCCATAGCCACGGCTTTTTTCAACTCGGCCGAGACCCAGGTGCCGGTGAACCACCTGTCGGCCTCCGCGTCGTGCGGGCAATCGATCTGCAGAGCATCCTCGCAACACGAGCGAAACAACGGGAACATGAGTTTACCCCGCATACGGACTGGTAGCACGGGATGATAAAGATTCCTAGGTGGCAGGACCACGCACTTGACGAGACCCTCGAGTCTCGCAATGTCCGTGTTGAACGGGCCGGTTAACGCTTTGCACTCCGCACCGACGTAGACTTGCGGGTGTCCAACGGGATAGCGACCGTTCTTGCACACCCACGGGTACAGGGAGCAGACATCGACGTAGCGAATTTCCTCCTCACCCAGAACTGTCTCGTAATACCGCTTGGTGTTGCCCGTGCGTCCACCGAAAAACGCGTCTCGCGGATTCAACGGGATGCGCGAGACGACCAGCGGATGTTGGTTGACGTAATCGCGCATTTCAGAATCAGCTTTCAACATCCCGTCGAACACGCACTCCCACATCTCCGTAACCCTGTAACGAAGCTCGATCATACGCGCTGTTTTTGCCCTAGTCTCCTCCCACCGTCTGTCCATCGTGTCCCCGCTGGATAAGTCTTTGTCTCGATTTACCGTATGACATCGGCGACACCCGTGCCAGTAGCAGCCGTGAAATTCCAACACGTGCCGTGTCCCGGCATCGTCCGTGTAATACCCGTCTACCGAACGCCTCGTCTCAGGGATTTTGTACTCGCGACCTCTGGCCGCGTGCGTAACCGCGATACCTAGCTCTCGCTCCTGCCAAACAAGCCATTTGGCGGCTTTTGCGGATTGATTGTTGTCCAGTCTGTACCCACCGGCGGGTAGTACACCTATGGTGTCGGGCCGGAGGAAATTCTGTCGAAAAACGACCGAACAGGCCGATGCTATGGTAGTGCTTCGCGAGAACGGGCAAACACCGCCACAATTCAGAAAAATATCTCTAAACGCGACGCAAGCTCTGCGGAGAATGTCCACGTCGCTTCGGCAATATTCCACGAGCTCGCGGTTAAAATCAAAGACGTGACCGTTTTCGGAGGCTTCCTCGTGCCATTTGAAAAAAACCACCCTGTCTTCAGGTTTCATGCTGTCGGCGGAGTAAAATTCGACGGCAGGCAACAGACCGATGTAATTCTGATTTGCCGGTGTATTGAAGAGATGCGGGAAGATACCTTTGCGCGATTCTACGGGGAGTTCGAATACCTTGGGCAGCGCGGCGAGAGCCATAGGCATGTAGGCCAATGAGTCCAAGAAACGCGTGTGACCCGTCTCCATCAGTACGATATTAGTGCCGTTTAGAATCATTTGCGGCGGGTCTCTGTTGTTCTCTACCAGGTAGCGCAGTATGAATTGCGAGTCGAAACCGCGAGCGTTGTGCGCTATACAGAAGATCTTTCTGAACCGATGAACGTCTCGCGTGACAAAGTCCACCAGCTGTTCCACGGGATTGTCCCGGAACACGAACTCGCGCACGAGACCGCAATTCGAGCAAGGTGTGCGTATGTCCGGCTCGTGTATGCATCTTGTGCACGCCTGCTGAGCCACGCACAGATTCGGTACATGCAGATTGACATCCCGACTACCGGCCACCGAGGCGCACTGTTGCGTCTCAAACTCGTAAAATACAAATACATATTCCAGGTTTTCGGTGGGTGGCGCGAGAGGGTGCATGTAACATTCGTGATTCACCGGTTGTACAGAGCCGCAGGTCTTGCAATACGCGTTGCCGCAGGAATGAGCGCGTTTCGTGCGATTGACGAACAGACCGCACCCGCTGCACATCTGAAGGGTGTCACAGACGGTTTTGCGGGAATTAAACGATCCCACAGCGCGATGTCTCCGCAGACATTCCTCGCCGAAGAACCACCTACCGCAGGTTACGCAATGTGTCCGCTCCGCGGTTGTGTCGCACTGCGGTACAGCGTTGCAGCCGGGACACCTGTTGGAGCATCTGTGATCACCGGTGTTGCGATACGACACGTTACATGGTTCGCAGAACCGTCTGTTAGCCGCTGCGGCCGTGAGATTTAGTATAGGTTTGTAATGACCACCGCGAGAATAATACAGTATGTTCAATTTACCGTTGACGCACCCACCCTGCTCGGTCAGTACGCGTGTTCCGTTGTAAATAGGTTCCTCACCGCGCCCCAAGGTATTAAAATCGTATATTATAATGGCTAAGCCGTGACGGGCCAAATGTTCCTGAAATCTGACGATCTCGCGCATCCCGCAACCCTCAGCGGGTACTCGTACACCCGCCTCTCTGCACAACGTCAGAGCAGCCTCCCTCTGGAGTCTGGAGCTTGAGTGACGTACGTCGGACCATCGCGGTATCGCGTCCTCGTCCTCGTCGTCGTCGTCGTCGTCGTCGTCGTCGTCGTCGTCGTCGTCGTCGTCGTCGTCGTCGTCGTCGTCGTCGTGGCGGTGGTCATTGTTTAGAATACTTTCCCTGTTGAAGTATGCACGGGCTAGAATTATAGCACACGGTAGACAAAGATTAGCGCGGTACCTCGGGAAGCGATCGTTTGCTCACCTGCTCGTGTGTAAGAGGTTTACTTTTTCTACCCCGCCCCACCGGTACGCTGACGCGGTTGATCGTGATTCTAAACGCATCGTCTACACAGAATTCCGACGCGCTCTGCGTCAGGCTGAACACCAGGCGCCAGAGATCCTCGTAGTGCGAATCGCGGACCGGCCCGAACGATAAGCCAGCCGATCCCAGAGTAAACGACGGTGTGTCCAACCCGAATCCAATATAATCGTTGGCGGGTCGATCGACAGAGTCCGGAGCACGGGTCGTAGCGTAGTTATGAATATCCTGGATGGCTCCTTTGAGCCAGGTTATAGGATCGACGGTTTCGGGTGGTGTTATGATTTTTAACGTTAGAATGCTCCCTGTGACGGCGAATCTACGGTAATGTTCACGACTCTCGTCGAGAATTATGAATCTGACACCCGGTGGACGCGCGCCGTAATCTACAGCTGTGCTAGCTACTCTCTGTACCCCCTGACCCTGCTGTATACCCGATGTACCAGCTCCTTCGCTGATACCCCGACTCATGTCTCGTTTCAACGTTACATTGGCAGCAGCAGCAGCAGCAGCAGCAGCAGCAACACGACACCGCTCTGATGTCCAAAAGTTCAAGCTTATAAGTTATACGGATCGGGTGTGCACGCGTGCTAGGATTTAAAAATAAAATGCTAGCCGGTACTTACCTGAGGGTTCCCCCGAATCCATCTCCTCTTCCTCCTCGGATGTCGATTGATCGGAAGAGGACGGTACGATGGTGGCGATATTACAGGCGTCGCCGTATCCTTCAAGTCGTGAATTTCTGGCTGCTTCGGCTTGTTCGCAAAGCTCAGCTATTCTGGACAATTCACGCTCGTCAGCCGCCTCCTCCTCGGCAAGCTCGTAACGAGCCGCGGCATCGCACAAGAGCTCGTCCTCGTCGTCATCGTCGTTTTCCATGTTTACCCAATCGGTAGCGGGGGAGCGGGTCGCGTACGCTGGTCAACCAAACTGTGAAACAACGCGTAGGCAACGCGCGTGGCGTATCTAGGAAAAAAGTTTACTTACCCTCGTGATTCCTGTACGCCCGTAACATATTGGCGACAAAAGCGGAGCAAGAACTACCGCGTTCGCGCAGTACGTTGACAGCAGTCTCGATACACGACCACGAACCCTTGAACACTCCCGTGTCGTACATACGACCTATATCGCGCACGCTGCACCACGTTAGAATCACCCTTAAGCGGTAGAGCAACGCGGCTGCCGGCAGGTTAACCAGCTCGCGGCACCAATTTTCGTCAAACTCACGCACCGATCGCGGGTTAGACTCCCTAGCGAAACGCAACATGTCGCGCACTATAGATCGCATCTCGCTACTCAGATACATCGCCCGGTTAACCGGCGATAATTCTAGGTGGAAATTATTCATTGCCATTTTCTAGCCTGTAAATCCTCAAACTGAGGCCGCTGCACAATTGCATCTGAATTTATAGACACCGCTTACGTAATGTGAGACACCTACACTAGACTATATTACACGTCCCACCTCCCCCCACCGTACGGGCGTGTGAGGCATAGACTAGTTGTAAATATTTGCATATGTAAGGATAGTTCAGGATAATAAAACTCGCCGAAATAGTTGCGATAATTATATATTTTCTTCATTCATACCGGAGATTAATTTACAATTATTTGTGTGCGTGTGCGTGCGCGCGCGTGTGTGTGTGTGTACTATGTAAATCATTTCGGATGAATCAGTATTTCAATGCCTGTTTATGATTACAAGCGGGATTACTTCCGGAGGTGGGGATATATCATGGTCGGGTGATGGTGATCTGGGTGGTGATCCCGGGTTTGACGGTGAACTAGGTGGTGGCGATGGTGAGCTCGACGGTGGTGGCGGTGTTTGTTCACGTCTTAAGGGATATATACGTATGGTTTCGGGGTCAGAATCGTATGCATCCTCCTGTACCGATGATGAAATTTCGGGACACTGGATGTTGGATTGTGCTGTAGCGACGGCTGCTCGTCGGGCCCAGTAATCGCTGATCTGATATTGGTGGTTGATGCTTTCCAACATCTCGTAGTGCGCATGGCTGATATCAGTTATAAACTGTTGCGAAGCGTTGTTGCTACGCAGGAAGTCCAACAACTCCCGAGCATTACGAAGAAAGCGTTCCCTTAATTCTGCCCTGTGCCGTAGTTGCACCGCACGCTGTTCGACTGTTCCGTATGCTGGATTCATCTGAATTGATCATACACACACACACACATTCTTTTGTTCAGGATCTGTTCAAATTAGTGTATTCAACGACGACACATACCTTGTCTCCCAATGTATGTGGCTCGAGAAATGCTTCTTTACCGGTGCGTGTGTTTGGCGATTATACGTCACTCTATGCACTCCGGCAGACGGCGAGATAATAGTTATAGGTTTCAAATATACGAATGCGACGAGTATGGATAGAGAAGCAATTTTTTGAAGACAACTCGTACAGCATCAGCGGATAATGTTCATGAATCTCTGCGTGCGTTCGGTAGCGACTGCCGTGAGATCATCATCATCGCGGGGTTTGACATATGGGCACGGGTGTCAAAGTTGGCTGGCGCTAAAAAAAGCATCGCTTGAAGATGGCTCGTTCGGCGTCAGCAGGAAATATTGCGACGGGTGTAACAGAAACGGAGATAGCGAGGATGGGCGTTGCACATCGGAGTACGTGCAATATAGCGTAAACTATAATCAGCCGCGAATATGTACGGGTACATCGCTAAATCTTGGCCGGAATTACAGAAGCATTGTTTCAAGACGGTACGTGCAGAATCGGCAGCAGATATTGAGAAGGGTGTAACAGAAACCGAGATGGCGAGGATCGCAGTTGCACAGCGGAGTACGTGCGATATAGCGTAAATTCATGTTTATCGGATAGCTCGAGCTGACAAGGTGGGTAAGATTACCGTGTAGCGATCTTGATGCGCGGTTCGCGAAGCTTTCTGCAGCCGCGGCGCGTGATGTTTCACACACGGCAACAGATAGGTAGATTTATGCTGCGGTGTGCAAAACGGCGAGGCTGCTCGGTCGTCTGCTGTAGAGAACTCAGTTGTAATTAAACAGGCACGAGCGATGGCTGCACCGAAAACAGGCTTGGTGAAAGATGGGTGTAGTAAACTGTTCAAAACTTTTGACATAGCTCTGAAAAAATCAGAACGTAACCTGGTACTATCGACGACGTACGGTTTGAACGGTTCGTGGTCGAAAAAAGTGAACGTTGGGTTACGTCTTCGTATCGATGGATCTTTCGAACCTGTGGTGAGATTTGTGAACAATTTCTCGAGTGGAGTTTCGCTCACCGCGGATGCATGGGAAGACCTGATTGGAAGATTCGAGGCTATCGAGAAGTATTTCGAGAAAGGCGAGCGCTCCCCCGGTGGATTGAGTTGTTTGCTAAGCAATACGATTTCGCTACCCGGTGGTTGCGCCATGCGTTTTACATCGGCGCACGGTTCCAAAGTAATCGCATTCTATGCGAGCAATCCGGATGATGCTGTTGAAAGTCAGCAGATGGACGAAGATGAGAACGACGATGCAGAGCCGAAATCCAAGAAGCGAAAAAACTTTTCACCAGTGATTGTGATGCAGAAAATCACGTTCGACGGCTTGCGGCATATAGCGTGTTGCGTAAACGAACATTTGGCTCAGCTAAAGCTACTGACGGATGATGTCGACAAGTGCAAGGGGCTGCTGGTCCAACACTTCGCCTTTGTGGTGAGAGCTCGGAAGATGAAGACCCCGACACTGCAGCAGATCGGTTATCTGGTGTGCGAAGAAGATGACGTAGCGAGGGAAGCGGTCGGCATGCAAACAGATGCGGATTTCCGGACCAGATATTTCACTATTGTGTTTTACGAATTGACGCGATTGTTTTTGGCATATATTATTGCTGATATATGAGCGGTTCCACGTCACTTCACTCGAAAATAAACCGTCAAGTCACGGATTTTTGCGCCATTCAAAATATCTTCAGTACTATGAAAAAAAAAAATACAATTTGAAGGATTTTGAAAAATTTTCAAAAATGGCGGAGTTAGAGCTATGTGAATTTTCGTGAACCGCTGTTGCACCGCTATGTTTAAAAATAGATATCTCCGAAAGTATTCAACGGAGCGAACTGAGCTTGGAATTATTTTGTTCGTAAAAGAATGCGCTTTTATGAAAAAAATTTAAATTCCAAAAAAAAAAATTCCTTTACTTTTTTTTCGTCGTTTGTTTTTTAAATTTTACTGCCATTTCCGCGGGACTCACAGAAATTCATGGAGATAATTTTTTTTAGATACCTGGATCCTTCCCCTTCAATCCTAAAAAAAAAAATTTATGGAGAAAATACCTGGGCCGAAGAAAAAAAATAAAACGTCTCGTCGCGCGTCGCAGCGCGCGACAATCCACGTCCGCGCTACTCCCGCAAGCTCGTTGTCTTGCGTAGTGGAGTTATGACTGATGAATCTTTTGCAATATTTTGGTGGCTCTGAAAAGGGCCGATGTTTTTAGCGATGATTTGCTGGATGACACTTAGTAGGACACCTGTTTGAAATCAATTCATAATTTTCCTGATGCGGAAAATAATTTTGTTTTGCCGAGTTTATGGGATATTAGAATGACCGCATGTAATTTCAGAGTGCCACGAACTCTCAATGCTTCATCGGATCGATTTTGTAAAATAGATTCTTCCGCTTGATGTTCTGCAGACGTACAGTACGCAAAAGATATGCTGCGAAAATAAGAACGCGCCCGATCATCGTCGCAAGAAGCCTTCTCAAATAATTTCATCAATGATGTTACTTATAAACAGTGGATATCAGTGGATCGAACGGCTTTGGAGACATCACCACAAAGTCCGAGGATTTCAATTCCTATAGAAAAAATAATCTATTTCTCCGCTGGAGCAGCTTCCCAATATAAGAACAAAAAGAATTTCATAAACATAACACATCACTTTAAAGACTTTCAATGCCGAGCCGAGTGGCATTTCTTTGTTACATCACATGGGACGTGTGATGGGGTAGGCGAAACTGTTAAAAGATTAGTTTCACGTGCGAGTTTACAACTGATTGGCAACTCCGATCCTATTCAAACACCGCTGGATCTATATAATTGGGCATGTCTTATTTTCGCAGCATATCTTTTGCGTACTGTACGTCTGCAGAACATCAAGCGGAAGAATCTATTTTACAAAATCGATCCGATAAAGCATTGAGAGTTCGTGGCACTCTGAAATTACATGCGGTCATTCTAATATCCCATAAACTCGGCAAAACAAAATTATTTTCCGCATCAGGAAAATTCGATTCGATGAAAATTATGAATTGATTTCAAACAGGTGTCCTACTAAGTGTCATCCAGCAAATCATCGCTAAAAACATCGGCCCTTTTCAGAGCCACCAAAATATTGCAAAAGATTCATCAGTCATAACTCCACTACGCAAGACAACGAGCTTGAGGGAGTAGCACGGACGTGGATTGGCGCGCGCGGCGACGCGCGACGAGACGTTTTATTTTTTTTCTTCGGCCCAGGTATTTTCTCCATAAATTTTTTTTTTTAGGATTGAAGGGGAAGGATCCAGGTATCTAAAAAAAATTATCTCCATGAATTTCTGTGAGTCCCGCGGAAATGGCAGTAAAATTTAAAAAACAAACGACGAAAAAAAAGTGAAGGAATTTTTTTTTTTGGAATTTAAATTTTTTTCATAAAAGCGCATTCTTTTACGAACAAAATGATTCCAAGCTCAGTTCGCTCCGTTGAATACTTTCGGAGATATCTATTTTTAAACATAGCGGTGCAACAGCGGTTCACGAAAATTCACATAGCTCTAACTCCGCCATTTTTGAAAATTTTTCAAAATCCTTCAAATTGTATTTTTTTTTTCATAGTACTGAAGATATTTCGAATGGCGCAAAAATCCGTGACTTGACGGTTTATTTTCGAGTGAAGTGACGTGGAACCGCTCATATGTCAGACTGTTCTGATAGACAAGTGATTGGTGTCGGTTTACCTGTGTGTACCATGGACCGTTAAGTTCCCAGCCTAAGAGTTTGAGTCGTAGATACGCTCCGCTAAGCTGTCAGATCACGTTGTCGCTGGGGTTTCATCCCTGCGCGATTCGGATTATGAGGCTCGATCAGTTCTTATCATCAGCCATCTGTGATGTCCCGCGGCGCCGAATGTTGGAGTAGCTCTTCCCCGTTAGCACCGCGCAGTCGTCCTGAACGATATTCCGTAATACTCTTGTGATTATTGCTAAGTATCGTTGGGGACGAAGGCACTGTGTTTACGCGGAAGATCAACTTCAGCGTTAGTCAATTCGGTAGGTCATAGATGGTTGATGAAAAGGTCAGATCTAGCGTTATGATAGCGAATCGCGCGGAATGAGAGCCCAGGGGCAGCGTAGTCTCAGAGTTTGTCCGGTATGATATATCTATACATATAAATGTTTGTAAAATTGAATAAATCGAAAAATTGTGCGATAATTCGCTTGATTTATTTCATGTAAACTACCCCACCCATGTCACTCCTTCGTCATTCCGCAGTTATAGTAGGTAAGATAAGCATTTGATATTTCAGAAGCGACACCTTGGACCGCCATCTTGAACGTGCCGCGTGAGCTATTATAAGTTAAGAATTCAATATTTCAGAAGCGCCAACTTGAAATTGCTGGGTCAGCTATTATAAGCTAAGAATTTAATATTTCAGAATCGTGGCAGCCATCTTAGATTTTAATTTTCGAAAAACGATCGACATCTTGGTTCAAATGCGAGCCGCCATCTTGGATAATTTATAAAAAAGGTCGCCATCTTGGATTTCGAAAAAATAGACGCCATATTGGTTCACATGGGGGCCGCCATCTTGGTTTAACTGGCGCCAGACTCCCCCCTATCACCACCCTGTGACGTCATTTGCTTTGACCCTCCATGGCTGTCATCTACTACTTATACATATACAAATATGTATATGTATGTCCCGGTTCTGCCGGCAAGCCGGCGGCCCGCTAGTCCCCGTAGCTCTGTAACAAAGAACGCAACACGCGGCGAGGGGAGGCAGGGGGGGGGGGGAAGGGTACGAGGATTGGAAACAAAGTGATTCGCCTACTCGGTCGAATTATCGAGATTTATGCTCAATTTACCATTATTTCCATCCTCGTTTGTTAAAGTTTGAAAAGCCAACACTGACAACGACGTAGATTCTTCAGAATTGTTATCGGACGAATCGTCGTCCTCGAGTAATGGCGTTAACCCCGCTATATCTTGCTGCATTTTTCGCACTTTTGCACGGAGCTCCTCGAGGTCAATTTTCCTTTTCGACATTTTTCTCTTATATTCCCAGCACGTGCTTTCTGATTTATCTCAATGTGTACGATTCTACTTTATTTGCGCGCACTGTCTCACTAAGGTGTTACCTATAAATGAGGGTATTTAGGTAAAGATGCTTCTGTCAATCCCATACGATCGATCCATACCTTTCGCTTATCACTATTCTTTGGAAAACTAAAATGTATGTAACATAATATAAGACATCTACTAGGCCCTTCACTGTTACGTTGTTTTTTTTAATTATACACGTGACTTACCAATGAAATGTAATCTTATTGTGTTTTTCAAGCTCCAATTGAGCTTTACTTTTGGTACTAGATTTATTCGTGCAACCTATTGCAGCACAGTGAGGCATGTTGTATCCAGAGCTGAAGACGAAAATAATAAGGTATATCCAGCAAAGTATAAGTTTGCCGTACATCCTAACCTATAAAATTATAAGAATGATCTGTCGCAATAGACTACTATACTTACTAAGAAAGTGGCTGAATTACATTAATTGTTGATTTCGCTCATTTCATATATTACAAACACTTGTTAGGTATCATTCGCAAAAATCACTGGCAATACCGCATCAGGCACTACATAAACAAATATGTAGTACACGTGGTATATCTATATCGATAGTGCCTGTCAAGATGGCCGATCATCTGAATCCCCTTCCGTCTTTTGCTTCACCCCCACAAAGAATTGCGTCGTCCATAAGTCCGTGGGGACTACAAAGTAATATCGGGAACGAGACGGAATATAACTAAAGTATGCGTCGCTCCGGTGCTATACCTGGAATGCGCTACTTAGACGAGATATGAGACGCACTGCCGCTCTCGCTAGCTACGCTCGAGTGTAAGTGAGTCGCACTGGTGCTCTACCAAGATACGCTGGTTTGACGAGCAGCACGGCTCATTATATCGCGCTCTGTGACGTCAGTTGTTATGCGTAATGGGTCCCGCGCGGTATCACGATTAAAATCGGAGCTCCTCGTAAAAAAAAACCTGAATCTTATAACAGAATTTGATCTTAAATAGAACCTAATCGTGAATCCAGATCGAATGACCAAGATCACCTTCCTATTTCGCAGACCCGAGCATTTATAATAACAGAGCTGGCTATCAGACTCGGTTTGTTTATATTTGCCAAGGCTGCCTTCCTCAGAGCCAGACCGTTAGGCCAAGCCTGTCACAGACTTGGATCTTCGTGCAATAGATCTGTCAGACGGAGGTAGTGATACCACCGCTGCCCGTGCACTTACAAGGGAACCCCGCCAAGTGTCCCCCTCCGATTTCAACGAAACTTTGGGAGATTGTAGAGGGGGTGAAAATATTCGACACGTATTTTTTTATATCTGCGGAATTCCACCCCAAGGGGGTGTAATCAACCCCTGAAAATTGCGGATTTCGCTATTCGATAGCTCGTGAAGAACGAACGGCCGAGGATTTTTGGCTGACAAGGTGCTACCGGGAGTTTTCGGGGCCGCTGATTACGAATCTGGCATCAGATTTTCAAAATTCAAAATGGCGCATCCAATATGGCGAACGTCGAAACGAAAAATGGTACCAATTTTCCCAAAATTCTGTACCCGGGGGTTTTCGGGGTCGCTGATTACGAATCTGGTATCAGATTTTCAAAATTCAAAATGGCGGATCCAATATGGCGAACGTCGAAACGAAAAATGGTACCAATTTTCCCAAAATTCTGTACCCGGGGGTTTTCGGGGTCGCTGATTACGATTCTGGTATCAGATTTTCAAAAATTATAAATAAAAGACCCCACAAACTAATAACAGTTTTATGACTGTAGAAAAAAATACGGTGTGGTAAATACCTCGCTAATTCATGATTAAGCTACCTTTGGCAATCGTTTTATTCACTTTTATAATATAATGGTGTTATAGTATACGAATATAATATACGAATATAGTATACGAATAAAGGTCTTATGTATACGAATATAAATCTTTAGATTGAACCTTACAATATAGCTTACATCATGCGTATTTCGTCACGGGTGATAGTTTTGACAATAGTGATATTCATGAAAAAAGTGTTTTAAACATAGCGACTTTTTACACCACGCACACTTGATAATAGCAACGTCGCCGCATATGTCACACGTTGGAGAACTCTCGGTAAAACAATATTGAACCGGATTTTCGAATTTCGGTGGTCTTGCGTCTATGTATCCACTTTTATACCATGAATATTTAAAAAGATCTGTAAATCTAGGAGACGCAAATTGATTGTGAGTAAGACTTTGCAGCTTGACGATATTGTCTCTCAAATGAAGATTCACGTCGTAATCATACAATATCACGATATCAGAGAAATGTTTGATATAATTCTTCCATATGCGAAATCCGTACACGTCCAGTGGCTGTATCATTCCAGTTGTCCCTGGGGGAATGGTTAGAAGTTCTACTTTTTGTCCATTGAAATTCATCGTTTCAAATACGCCCGGACATTGACCACTCCATGAATCCAATAATATAACCGATTTCGGACTGGTGTGCGGAAGGTATACGTCTTGAAACCAATGTTTAAAATGTTCGGTTGTTAATTTCCCAGATTTCGAAGCCATAAGATATACATTCTGTGGTTTAAACATAGTCTCTTGCACTCGAGGACCAAATCCTCCACTAGATTCTTTTAAAACAATTAATAGAGGTGACAATAATTTGCCATCGGCCGAAATCAAAGGCTGTATGGTGTAGCTGTGCGTTGTTGATGACTTTGATTGTATTATTGATTCCACTGTTTTTTGCCCTCGCAACGCTAAGGTTCGCCCCGCATGTAGCTCCAAATTGAAACCGCTCTGATCGGAATTGTAAACGTTTTCGACTCCGATATCGACGATGTGGGTTTTTACTTTCTGAATGAAGATGGCAGCCTGCTCTTTTAAAGATTCCTGTGTTGCTAATGTATTTTTTGTTATATGTTTCGTAATTTTCCGCGACACGATTCCGTGACGTTTCTTAAATTCTAATAGCCAGGTTTTGGATGCCTTAAATTTTGCTGGTGCCATATCAAACAGTTGTCGCGCTCGTATGGCCCAACGTCTAATATCAATATCGTGAATTGGCAATTTCCTATTTAAAGCATCCATTACATTGTTAAGAGTATACTCACAGATCATTTTCAACTTTTCTCTGTATGTCCCACCTTGATTAACTTGATGTGCCCAGCGCCGTAATTGTCGCACAGACTGAACTTTTCTGAATTTTGATTGAACGGACGATACCTTTCTGTTTCCCGTTTTTCCGGACCTCCAAAATTCTGTCGCTTGTTTTTTGTAATCATAATCCAAATCTTCATCATCGATGGTGCAAACTTGGTCCGGTGCATCTATATTGGGATTCAGAAATCTTTGATGATTCCAGTCTTCTGTTCCATCGTTGTCTTCTATAATTTCCGATTCGTGCACTGCATTTGGATGTTCAAAATCCAAACTCCATTCAATTTCAGTTTCCATTGGCTGTATCATTGCATCTTTGATGATGATTTCGAGCTCTTCGCTCAACTGCCTTTCGGATTCCGTGACTGGAGAATCGAGTAATTTAATAGCATTGAATGCTAGAGACAAAAGCTGAATGACGTTCAACGGATTGACGTGCATTTTTCTCCAAGTCTCTTTAGAGGGATGGATGAACTCAACTACATACGTAAAAATACACTGAACAACAACAGATTAAACCGTCTTATGTAAGTTCGGTTTATAAGATAAAACACGTTTCTTATCACCGAATATTTTTACTTGTGAAATAGAAATCTTACGTAAGAAAAAGAAGTCTTATGTAAGTTCGGTTTATAAGATAAAACGCGTTTCTCATCACCGAATATTTCTACTTCTGGTTATCAGCACAGCATTTCTATCAGAACTATTTATTATCAATCATTCATTACTCATGATATGTCAATAGAAATACATTTACCGTACATATTTATGAACCAATATTTTTACGCAATATTGCATAAATATTTATGGAACATTCAATTTATGAAATTACCAGAATATTGGCAATAATTTTCATGAAAATATTTACACTGTTGTTTAGAAAATACTTGGAAATTACAGTTTTTGAAGATTTGATAGCAATTTCTGGAATTGAAATCATATTTTTATTGAACAAAAAATCATTACGTCATATTCTTGTCATCTCTAACGATACAATGTCCGTCTACTCATCTACTCGTAATTTTCCAATATCAATTTTCCAATTCTAACCTCAGATTTGTAATCAGCGACCCCGAAATCCCGGGGATACCGAATCCGAAGCAATCCACACCATTTTGGAAGAAGTCGGTCCGCCATTTTGTGTCAGTCATGTTGAATTTTCCAATTTCGACTACACATTTTCAATCAGCGACCTCGAAAACCCCCGGGTACAGAATTTTGGGAAAATTGGTACCATTTTTCGTTTCGACGTTCGCCATATTGGATGCGCCATTTTGAATTTTGAAAATCTGATGCCAGATTCGTAATCAGCGACCCCGAAAACCCCAGGGTACAGAATTTTGGGAAAATTGGTACCATTTTTCGTTTCGACGTTCGCCATATTGGATCCGCCATTTTGAATTTTGAAAATCTGATACCAGATTCGTAATCAGCGACCCCGAAAACCCCCGGGTACAGAATTTTGGGAAAATTGGTACCATTTTTCGTTTCGACGTTCGCCATATTGGATCCGCCATTTTGAATTTTGAAAATCTGATACCAGATTCGTAATCAGCGACCCCGAAAACCCCCGGGTACAGAATTTTGGGAAAATTGGTACCATTTTTCGTTTCGACGTTCGCCATATTGGATGCGCCATTTTGAATTTTGAAAATCTGATGCCAGATTCGTAATCAGCGGCCCCGAAAACCCCCGGTAGCACCTTGTCAGCCAAAAATCCTCGGCCGTTCGTTCTTCACGAGCTATTGAATAGCGAAATCCGCAATTTTCAGGGGTTGATTACACCCCCTTGGGGTGGAATTCCGCAGATATAAAAAAATACGTGTCGAAAATTTTCACCCCCTCTACAATCTCCCAAAGTTTCGTTGAAATCGGAGGGGGACACTTGGCGGGGTTCCCTTGTCAGTAAGTTCATTGATGAGGTCAAAGTTTTGCAGACAACTGGCATTAAACATAATAACTTGGTTCATGGAGTTAGAATAAGATGCTTCGCTTGCGATGCTCCAGCTCGATCTTGGTTAAAATGCGTAAAAGGTCACTCGGCAAAAGCCGGGTGCGAAAGGTGCACTACTCTCGCGACATTCAAAAATAAAAAGCTGTTTTATCCTACAACAAATGCTAATTGCTCAAAAAGAGAAGACAAAGATCTTAGACGAAGAAGAAGGGACAGAAATCAAAAGAAAACGAAACATACATCGTGTGATAACCGCGAAAAACAGCAGGCGGAACACATAACCGGGAAGTCCCCGTTGTTGGAAATACTCAACTTAGGACTCGTGACTCAATTTATATTAGATCCAATGCATCTTGTTTATCTGGGGGTAATGAAAAGATTAGTTTTAAAATATTGGATCGGCGGCAAACGACCTTTCAAACTTTCGATGCAACATCTGCAGATTATGAACAATATAATACGGACGATACGGGACTACATACCTTCAGATTTTGCTCGTAAAGGTCGAAGTTTGCTGGAGATTAAAAGATTAAAGGCAACTGAGCTTAGATTGATTCTACTCTACACTGGGCCGATATTTTTGCACGACGTTCTTTCTGAAGACAGGTACTCCCATTTTTTGCTTCTGCACGCCGCGATAACCATTCTGTCAAGTAAGAGTCATGTGGCTAATTATATTCAAATTGCTAGGGAGGCTCTAAAAAGATTTGTCAGTGGATCGGCTGAAACATACGGAAACGAATTTGTCGTATATAATGTTCATGCACTTCTACACATAGCCGATGATGTGGAAAAGTATGGACCACTGGATGACTATAGCTGTTTCGCGCTTGAAAATTATTTGAAAACTTTGAAGTCTTGAATCCGTGCCAAAACTTGTCCGCTACAACAAATTGCTAATCGAAATTCCGAACTCAACAACATAAGCATACTGAGAGATTCTAATGGAGCAGTAAAATATTATCCTATTGGCGTAACACGCACTGTTGATGTCCATGCTCTAAATGAATATTTTGAATGTGTGTCACTAAAGTGCGGTAGCATTAAAATATCATCTAAACGGCCAGATAACGTTGTTTCCATAAATGGGCTTGTCTACATTGTAAAGAAAATTTTTTTCATTCATGGTCAGTACAAATGCATTGGTACTTTATTCCGATTTATGGAGGACCTGTACAAAGATCCTCTCCCTTCTTCTGATTTGAACATCTTCTATGGCAGAAGTTTAGGTGATTCGTTCACATTTCCTGTCGATCGAATAGCTTTCAAGTGTCTGATGGTACCATTCAAACAAGGCTTCGCGATATTTCCTATTCTTCACCAATTACGATCATAATATACATACAAAAATACACAGTCAATACACTTTTTTTCGAATTATTTCACGAATATTCACGAGTTCATACAATCTCAATAATGATATGTCTATCAAAAATTCATATCGTTCGTCGTAGAAATTAATCTTCCACTCAAAAGTCAGAGTAGTGATTGGCAAATTTTAGGAAACTCACAGAGAAATGTTCGCCGCCGTCGAGTTTTTGGGAAAGGAGCAAAGGAGAGAGCTTGCGATCGTGCCACTGATATGGTTAGCTGATGACAGGACTTACTGTAATTGGCCAAAAATCGTTAAAAGCGAAGCGGACTTGGAACGTCTCGTCAAGTCAGAGACTCCCTTCCAAAAATCTTGGAAAAGACATTTAGTCCACCGAGTTCTGGAAACATCAAGTAAATAATAATACTTACACACGTAACGAAATAGGAGTTGGAATACAGTAATGTTTTCTGTAATTTACAAGATTTCTCAAGATTTTTTTTTGTCAAAATGATGTTAAGAAATACGAAAATGAGGACACCGAGTGTTTTGACTATAAATTTATTGTTGAGTGTTGGGCTCTGTTCCTCAAATCTAAATATGACGGGAAACGTCACTGTCTTTCGACTTACATCTTCTTCTGCATAATGATAAATGTATCAGTGACTGTTCTTACAAGAAACAGTATATAGTGAGTGCCGGAGGAAGCGGGCGGTGGCCGAACCTACAGCTCTACCAATGGCTAGCTGAAGCCCAGGTACACCATTTGAGCGTGTGTTGGTCGAGCTACAGTTTCGGCAGCGGCCCATCTCCTCCGGGACTCACGGTATGTATCGCAGAAAGCCATTCTTCGGTTCATGACAGGTTGAATTGTAAGAGTTGCTAAACTGCCATAATTCGGAGCTAGTGCAGTGCATGATTCGAACTGAGAAGGGCTACGAGTATCTGTACCCAGATATAATAAGTCTTCAAATTAAAAAAAATACAATAGCTCAAAAATTGATTACGATAATTTCCGCTACTTCGTGGATAGTCATCGGCAGGCTGTGCTTCTATGCCTCGCACCGATACGTTGATTTTTTATTCAGAGGACTACGATACGCTCACCGAGTTCGTTAA
Source organism: Tenthredo amoena (assembly GCA_963966615.1). Classification (NCBI taxonomy): domain Eukaryota; kingdom Metazoa; phylum Arthropoda; class Insecta; order Hymenoptera; family Tenthredinidae; genus Tenthredo; species Tenthredo amoena. The sequence continues at coordinate 11,793,337 of OZ016488.1, read as the reverse complement.
TAGCGCACTCAATAAAGGTACTACTGAAGAAGGATCAGACCAAGTATTCGAAGTTACGAAAAAATTGGTAGTGGAGCAGGACTCTGATAATGCTGGCCGTATGTTTGATCCGAAGCTCAAGAAAAGACATCATCACAAATCAAGTAAAAGGAATTCTAAGAAACCCCGGAGAGAGAAATCTTTATCTCCGATATCCTTGGCCTCCAGCTCACCATCTTCTGTCTCTAAAAATTCGGAATCTTCATCGAGCACTGATGACGCATCTGGTCACGACGTTAGCCGTCACTCGAAACAATCAAAAATATTACGTCTGGAAAAGAGTGCTTTTCAGAGCACCTCAAGCGCAATTGACAAGGAAAATGGTACTCCTAGAGGACAAAAATCTTTATCAAACAAGGTAAAATCGTCAGAACTCATTTTGTCGAGGTCCTCATAATCTTTGAAATGATAATATAGTTATATCAATCACAATACAGAAATTGCACTGTTTTTGAATATATTTTTTAATGTGACTTTGTGGGGTGAGATTAATGGAAATTCAATCGCACTCAATTGATTATTAAATCGTTCATTTATTTGATCATATGTGGGATCCGGATAACTCAAGCTTCAGAATGTTGAGTTTGAACTGAGCATGGAAGTGCCTGGCTATAGTCCGCCTGCACATGACGTCACAGCAATGTCTTGAAAATAAAAAAATCATTTTCTCAATTCTGACCAGTATTAGAAAACGACTGATACAAAGAAAAAAATTATTTGTAGATCTAGCAGGTACTTTATGATTCTGGATTTGTTTCACATTTCCCCAACATTTGCATGAAAACAAAAATTAAAAAACTTTCATAGAATAATAGCTTCATTCTTGAGAGTTACTGGTCATTTACCTCTGATATTAATAAAATTCAATGAAAACAAATATAAAACCCGTGGTGTTTGTTTATACAGGGTGAATTCCTAACGTCCGTCTGCTGAGAGTCGAGTTGAGGTGGCCGAGAGTCGAAATCGGCAATTGTTTACTACTAGGCAGCCAATCAAGGACTCAGAAACCACTAAAACAATCGCCGATTTCGACTCCGGCCACCTCAACACGACTCTCAGCAGACGGACGTTAGGAATTCACCCTGTAGATCGGACTGTGATTTTGTATGAGTTTACCCTGACGGCTTTTTCGCAAGGTTGTCACAAGGTAAAGAAACTGTTGAGACATCGTTAATCGACGTATCAACCGCGTATGGTTACTTGAAAAATACCATATTTTGGCGCCCTTTTGCAGACCGTCTTGCGACGGTATTGTTTTCGTATGAACCGGTACTTTCATACGGTATGGATACCTCACCATACCCACAAATTTCCTGGTTTCTTCCAAAAATTAGGTATGACTGTGGTATGTGTATCGTAGCTCGACGGATTCAGTACCGCATTCATACCATATCCACACCGTATTTTAATGGCACTCATACTGCATCAATACCGCATCGCAACAGCATTCATACGGTTGAGAAACAAAAAAAAAAAAAAATGGGAACCGTGAGAACGGCGGCGCCTCGGTGGAGGAAGACATGTATAGAATGTCATTTGAAAATCATGCTGTCCCGCATATTTCAACCGATGCAGGGATAGCATGATTTTTAAATGAAATTCCATATATGTCTTCGCACGAAAGAGTCGCTCTTTTCTGAGCAAGACATATCGGACTATTCTGTATATTGGATTTATTAACGAGATAAAATTACAATAATTCACTAACTTTACATGAAGAGACCTATAACATTGCAAACATAATCTTCATATTTATGTCATCTACGAAAATATTAATCGGAGCAAGAAGTACATATAGTATACTGAACAGAAAATACGTATACTATGGTATACTTGAGATAACTTCCGTAGTTGTTGCCTAATTCATTGTCATAATATTAAATCGTACATCAAGTGAGCGAAAGAGGGGATTCTAGGGCTGGCTTCAAGGATCCGACGAAAAAAACAGACGGGGTCCAGGGGCGAAGCCGCGTTTTCTTTCTCCACATCTGGAATCTTGTACTCATACGCCAGCGGTACTTCGTCCCGGTCCTTCCCTCGTCGATCGTCCGTAGTACATGCTCCGTCCTTCGGTGAAGTACGCCCCGTATAGCGAAGCAATATCACCTGAGGCGGCCTTGACAATTCAGCAGCCGCATACTCGGTGCGTTTGCAGTCCATTCGCGTTGTCGCATCATCCGCGGTACCTGAGCAATTTCAATAAACGATTTTAATGAATTTTCATTATTATCAACCTTTAATAATCCATCGGAACACGTTACAAGTCCTACCGTGGCAAATATTGCATAATACATACATACATATATACGTACCTACGATCATACTCCCGAGGAATATTTCATTAAATTATGAGCAAACAACGAAAAGCGCGCCGGCCGACGACTACAAAACGAATATCGCGTTATTTACTTTTCCGAATGTGTCGTTTAATAGGTCTATTCCATGATGTGCATCATGGGCATTGCACATATGAACGTACATGCGCGCGGCATCGCTCCGTAATAAACATCGTTTTCCAAAGCGTCATATCATACTTACAGCTTCAGTGTGTACAATATGAACCGGCATCCGTATGCGGGGCACAACTCGGTGAATCGTAACGTCCAACGTCCGAGAATTACAATTCCACCGGCTGTTACGGTAGTTTTCTCCGCACGTGCACCTACAGTTCTTTATGAGACGACCGTCGACCTTACCATCCTAACGATAATAACCGCAATTTTCATCGCAAGCTGCGTCATCATGCGTTTCATTTGGTTGTGCCAAAAAAAATGTGTGAGCCGCAGCCTCGCGACGGGCGACTTCGCCCTTCGTCAGATACGAACTACCAATACGTACTAACACATATAATCCAATACCGAACAGTGATGTGCCAAAGCTACGCATTGACAATTAATCCGAGGCATTGCTAAAGATTACAACCGAACAAAGTGAATAGACTAAAGCAGATACACGCGACAAGTGGACCTACAGTACCGTGCATTGCCGCGTTCGAAATCGGAAAGTACGCGCCGCAGCTCGCGCGGTAGCCTGTCTATCGTATTCTTCGCGCAATCGCCTGTTCAATATCATTTCGTATGTCAAAGTTTCGAACACTCGTCGTATTCCCGTGTTATCCCTCGCGGAAGTTTCAACGTACGTCACTCCGTATCGATTCGTGATTAGACCAGATTGCAAACAACAAGTTAATTCGCGGCACGTCGGACGGTCGGCTTTGGTGCCCACGAATACGTACGGGACTCTCGGTCCATCCCGGCAGCGGTCGATCGTTACCAAACATACGTTGGAAGCGTGTTCGAAACTCTGGAAGGAGTCCACCGCGAAGACTATCAAAACACCGTCAGCGGCCCTTACCCACTGTTCGCGCAAAATACCCAACTCTTCTGTACCACCGGTGTCCGTCACAGTCAAGCAATAAATCTTGCCGCCGAGACTTATTTGCGTGGAATAAGAATCTTCGATCGTTGGATCGTGATTGTCGGAAAAAGTGTTTCGAAGGAATCTCGTCGTTAACGCCGTTTTGCCAACTCTCGCTGCCCCTAATACGACCACGTGAAAATCTTCCATCTTAAACACCGCTCGTCACGCACTCCCCGTAAACGTTTCGGGTGACAGTCAGCCGAGTCGCATACACCTTGCACGGTTACACAGCGAGTGTTGCAACTGCTGCACCGCGATGACCGCACTAGCGTTTTCTTAGTCCGGCACAAGCGCGCAGCTGAGGAAAGCATTTTACGATACAATAATCCTTGGACAAACATTATTAACGAACGTTTACAAGGCTGTTACTGTACGAGTGTTCTACAGTCGCCCGCATGTGTGGAAAATACGTCCATATCCCCATCACGCGTTCCTTTCATACTCTTTCAACAATGAGCGGGATATAACGTCTCGTAAATGTCGTAAAACTTGAAAATATTGCAACGCAAACCGGAATAATAACCGTAACTATAAAGTCGTGAATTGTGAAGCATTCCCCAAATATTTACCGTGTCTTAAAAAATAATAGAATTCTGTCAGTCGCCCCATCCTCTCGTCCCATAACTCGTTCCACCTACGTGACAATTATGCTTTAATCAATACATATTACTCAAAATTAACGCGAATCAATACGAATGAACTTTGAGTGACCGATGTTACTTAGTTCACTCTGTGCCAAAACTGACAACAGGTGCGACCTACAGTTTTACAGATGAATCAGTACATTTCGCACGAGTATCGAACATTATTTTTCATGACAAATACACGAAAAAGTCCTCCATAGCACAGCAAAGGGGTCCAGGGGGCGAAGCCCCCCGATTGAAAACATAACCAAATTTTAAAAGATTTTTTATTAATTTCGTCCAAACTGGACGTAAACGCGGAAATGTCATGTTCACACTGACAGGAACGTCGGAAAAGTGCTACAATATGCACGCTTCACAGCCCCAGAAGAACAACTTTTTCGTGCATGCGTTATAAAGAAAATAAGACAACTTGTCATCTGTTACAAAACTTCAATTCAATTATCGAACATTTTCGGTTCAATATTATTTCTGTCTCGGAAGCTGAAATATTCAGTCATCGAAGTATTCTCTCTGCAACGCAGATGGCGTACGTATGTTAATGCTCACCTCCGATTATTACAATAGTAGCACGACACCGGACGGATCCGCGTACAATACATTATCTTCCGACGGCGTTCCCTTCTGCGAAACGGCATCTGGATGTGACTGGAACGAGCTCGGTACTTCTACGCTTCCTCCCGGCATCGCCGCATGTCCCGTTGTATCGCACGTTCGCACACTCCTTCGATGTAGTCACCAACCTGAAAATTATGAACATGCGAATATGGCGGTACACGGTTCCGAATGTATACTACTTATTTGTTGTATTCTGACACATATGAAGTCGCACCCAAATTCGTCCGTCTTCTTTTTTGCTAGTATAAGCATAGGGAAAAATAGAACCAAAGAATTGGGTGCAATTTCATATGTGTCATAATCAAACACACCTAGTGTAGTACATACCTACTATATTCCAGGTTAAGCCTCAAATTTACATCTCATTTCAACGCTGGTACATCGAGGTATTGTACAACGGCTCTACGTAGTTCATACCCGAACGCTACATACACACGAGAGTTGAGGAAGTTTAGCAATTTTCGTAACGGCTGATTTTAACAGTCGTTACGAAAATTAACATATAAGTAAGTAAGTAAAATTTAACATATAATAAATTGAACAAAAGCGGTCAAGTTCGAACAGATCGGGGGGTCCAGGGGCGCAGCCCCCCCCCCCCCCCCGCAAATTAAAAATCAATTAAAAATTGCTACAAAAACAAAACTAAATGAAAGATTATCAACAATTCAGAGGTGTATATTTTATAAAAAACTGAACTATAAGAAAAAAATGGATTACAAAATATGATTTTATTTTTCATATAAAAAAAAAAAATACATGATTTCTTTTACAAGAAAACTATAACAATTTTTGTACTACAGAAAAACTTTCAGGTACAACAAGAGTATGAACTCTGGCATATGATTTGACACCTTTTGTAAAATTCCTAACTTTATGCCCTAGGGCGTAAAATTGAACTTTACGCCCGCAAAACATGCATATTCAAGCGTACTTTACGCCTACTATGACGAAATAGTATATTGTGTACCAAGGGCGTAAGGTGGGCTTTTTTAGACCGAGTGTGAAGCCCATTTAGCCCTCGGTACACACCATATTTTTTGTAACGCATGTATGGATTTCTGCGTCTTGAAGAAGCGGGCGTAAAGTTTTATTATTGCCCGCTTCTTGCGGGCGTAAAGTTTTATTATTGCCCGCTTTTTTTGAGCCGGTCAACAAAAGGTCTGTTTACGCCCGATGGTTAGGTAAACAAAACGCAGAAATCGTGCATGTGTTACAAAAAATCTTTTTTGACATCCCGGCCGATCTGTGCTTCCTTCATCCGTATCATACAATTTCAAGTTGTTGTCTCGTATTGCAGATTATCAATATGGATCGGCAACAACAACAGAGGGAGTACAGACGTATGAAGCGCAAATTTAAAAAATACGGCGAAGCGTTTGTCCGTACCGGGTTGAGTAATACCTTTCCGATGAGTTTCTTTGAAAGCGAGGTGAGTTTACACAATTTTCGATACCACACTATTTTTGACAGGTACATAATACAAGATATGTCATGGTTACCCCCCCTTCCAGATTTTTGGAAATAGTTCTGCAGAACTCCCGGGTCTTTTAGGTTACATTGTTTATTAGCACTATTAGTTCCGTACCGACAAACGAAAGAACAACGCATACATCGGCAGGGTACATCATCGGCCGAAAACACAATGCAGCAGGGTGGTTTTCAAGTGGTGGACGAACCAGGAGTCGAAATTCCTCGTCCCTCTGCATCTGCGAGCAGACATAGGGCCGACGACAGGTTGCCTGACGACGATGACGATGATCACGATCATGATGATCCTGATGACGACGATGACGATGACGATGACGATCATGATGATCCTGATGATGACGATGACGATGACGATTCTGATGATCCTGACGATGGCGATGACGATCCTGATGATCCTGACGATGGCGATGACGATCCTGATGATCCTGACGATGATGACGATGGCGTTGAAGGTGATGCCGACCTTGCCTTCAATATCGACAATTCTCCGCGTTGGAATTTACCGCTGAGGGCGAAGCATGGGGTGACTGCAAGAGATCATTTACTTGCTATCGTCTCGCTGTCAATAAGACACAAACTGTCATACGAAGCAACGCTAGATATTTTGAGGTAGATGTCGGACTCGCATGAAAAGAACCGTCTTCCCAAGACGAAGGATACTTTTTGGAAACTATTGTGCCGCAATACAGCGGCTATGAAACGCCGATATTACTGCCGACGCTGTGAGGGATATTTCGAAGAAACATATCTGGAGGCGCCATGCTTTTGCCTGGCTTGTGGTCCTGATGGACCGAATAACACTTTGGGGTACTTTTTACAACTGGACGTTACCTCACAAATCAAGCAACTGTTTTCGATACCGAACATTTTTCAATCCCTGCAGTATAAATTCCGTACGGAAAAGACAAATGTACATGCCCTCGAGGATATCTATGATGGCGAGGCGTACAAGAACCTGTCTTTGCCTGGAAATATCCTGGCGAATCCCAACAACTTTTCGCTCACATTCAATACGGATGGCTGTAAGGTATCGAAATCGTCCAATACCAGCGCGTGGCCCATCTACGTGGAGATCAACGAACTACCGCCCCACATGAGAAAAAGACACATGCTACTCGCTGGTATCTACGTCGACGATACACATCCTGTGTTAAGTCACTTCTTAAAACATTTCGTTGCGGAAATGCAGAAACTCTTCGATGAAGGTAGATTGTGGAAGCCATCCCCAGATCGCGAGATTAGATTCAAATTTGTGGTTGTCATCTGCTGTGTCGATTCTCCGGCCAGAGCGAGCTTGATGCGGATGAAGCAGTTCAACGGCCGTTACGGCTGTTCACATTGCTACGCCGTCGGTCGTAGCCTTCGACCTGGGAAATTTGTCTATCCCGTCGAACAGAGTTTCGGACAAGTTCGGACTCACTATGAAGTAACGACCGATATGCGCGAGGCTCTTCGTACCGGAGAGACGGTTCGCGGAATGATGGGAGTTTCCTGTGTAACGGGGCTGCCTTCCTACGATGTATACAACGGTATCGTCGTTGATAGTATGCATGCTTGTTACTTAGGTGTTGCCAAACAAAATCTTCGCTTGCTCATAGAGTCCGCCGGTGAGCCATGTCGATTACACCACCGACTCGTCGATCTAGAGTTCCGCGGAGTATTACCGCTTGGAAGCAGTGGAAAGCTTCGGAATGGAGAAATTGGCTCGGATATGCGCCCGCGTGTCTGGAAGGTATCCTTCAGCCTAGATACTTGAGGCATATTTCGTTGTTATCCGAGGCGATCCACTATCTAAATTCTGATTCGGTAACGCCGGAACAATTGGACCGCGCCGAAGCTTTTTTGGGAACCTATGTCCGACGCTTCGAAGAATACTTCGGGATTGATAACATGTCATTCAACGTACATCTTATGACACATGTAACCCAATGTGTCAGGAATTGGGGTCCTATTTGGACACATTCGGCCTTTCCGTTCGAATCGTGGAATAGGAAAATCGTGGAAAGGATTACAAGTCCGCAAGGTCGGGTGATTCAGGTAGCCTCGAGGTTCTTGATGCACACTTTCGTCTCATACTCGGAGTCCGACGATCGGATGTCACCTGAAGCCCGCCGACTGATCGATAGGTTGACGAACAAGAGGCCGATATACGACGATGCTGATCAACCCGCCATCGTGACGACCGGCAGGTGCGTGCAACGCCGACCTACGGCGGTTGAGCGACAGCTGCTTCTGGACGCGGGTTTTCATCCGAGTATTTTGTCTTGCTACCGTACTGTACGCCTTCGCGGTATCCGATTCGCTAGTCGCGATCGTCGAGTGAAATCTTGCGATTCCGTCGTTCAGATCGCCGAAAAACGTTTCGGTTTCATATTAAACATCGCGAAATCTCGTCACGCGGACGAGGAACGTACTGTAATATTTGCGAAACGTTTCACAAGAATCGGATATTCATTTCAGACCAGCTACATTCATAAAGTAGTTCTGTCGGGCGAGATTATATGCATCACCGACATAACAGCCGTTCGCCCGGCTGTTCGGATCGAAGCGACTGATTATTCTTATACAGAGTGAATTCCTAACGGGTAAACAGGTGAATTCCGAGTGCGCATGCCCAGGTGCCCGATCGTCGATTGTTTCTCAGTGCGGCCAACCGTCGGAAATATGAAATTTATACATGACAGATCGCCGCGATGTATCTAACCCAAAATATTTTGACAGTTTTCTGAAATCGGCCATTTATTATTCGTGGTTATTGATTAAATATAAATAAATGCTACGACACAGCGTAGTATATCTTTAACAATTACAAATGACACGAAATGTTTTGTGTATTCTGTGAATACGCTTTCGTCATTTCTCACTACCCCTCTGTCCAAGTGATGGTTGCGGTTAGTTATAGGTTATTTTTGTGGTTATAAATGAAATTCATGTAGCATGGACAATATTAACAGAACGATGAAACCTTTTGCTACAACACCTATGATTTTCTTGGTCGTATCATCAACTTACAAGCCATACCCGGCCTAGCGTATGATTTATTAACACCAAATACCTCAATTATCCTCGATTCATAACTATGAAAAGTGAGCATATGATAACCGCTACTAATCGTTATCACTCTGGTCACTACCAGGGTCGTCAGTGACCCCAGGCCACGCATTAACCGATAAGACTTTTGAATAGATTAATAAAAATATTAACCATAATAATGGATTGACTCGCATTTTATTATTAATAATTATATTTCACTTTATTCATGTATGTTATTTAAAACAATTATAGTGTATTTGAAGTACTTCTTCTCAAGCCGGAGGCTTATTTCCATGTACTGGTGTTGTGGGATCTTTCATGCGCGGTAGGGAAGAGGATGAGATGATTGGAACGTTTCTGGATGACTGGGAACTGTTTCTGAATTCTGTAAATTTCAACAAGGTTAGTCATTTTGTATTGTTAATTATTACAACATAAATAGACAATAACTTCCTGCAAAGACATGCGAATATAACACGGCAATACTCAATCATATTTTTGATGTTATCATTTTACTAAACGAGACTTTATGTCTGCCGCAATAAAAAACCAACATCAGCTGATGTAAATTTGTATCACTCGTCGTGACACGGTCACAAGTGTTTTAGTTTATCTATTACAAGTGAATACTTACGTAGTTAGTGAAGGAATTTCTCGAATTGCTCGCCCTCGGATAGAGTGCAATACCCTAGCCTGTCGTAAAAGGCGTCCGTGGCGTTTCTGAGTTGTTGTGGCGTGATGCCCGCCAGGACCTCTCTTATGCCATTTGTCAATTCCTCGACATTTCTCATGTGTCTTTTGAACAGTTGATTTTTGAGATGTCCCCAGAGAAAATAATCTGGGGAAGTGAGGTCCGGCGAGCGTGTGGGCCAGGCGATTGGCCCAAATCTCCCCAGCCACCTCCCCGGAAACTGCTCGTCCAAATATCGCCGGATCGGTATTGCAGAATGGGCGGGTGCCCCATCGTGCTGGAACCAGATCGGCTTCTCCTGTTTTCAGTAACAAAAATAAGCTTATGAGTTAACATGATAATGCTTGGCAATTTGTAGAGCAGAAGTAATGAAAGTATTAGATTTAGTAAAGTTAATGTTTGCAATCAACAAAAAATATTTAATTTAAAAATCAATTACGTTGTCCTCCAGTGCTCTAATTTGTGGCACGACTTGCTGCTGTAGCATCTCCAGGTACTGCCCCCATCTAAGGTTTCCTTCAAGAAAAATCGGCCCGAGCAGTGTGTCTCCGTAAACACCGCACCATACGTTGACTTTGTGCGGCCACTGCGTGCTCACATCGACTGCCCTGAATGGATTATACGATTTTCTTATTCGAATGTTTTGACGGTTCGGAGCACTGTACAGCTGCACAGTGCTCTCGTCAGTAAACACAATACGTCGTGGTAGCCCTAGGTCTGCGTTTATCCGTGCACTCATATCCTCACAGAACACCATCCTTCGGTATGGGTCTGCGGCTGTCAAGTGCTACTGCTTGTGTAACTTGTACGATCTGCACTTCATTTCGTGCAGCAGAAAGTTTTGCACAGTCGATTGAGCTAAGCCCAGTTCATGTGCAGCAATCCTGGTGTTCACTCCGTCGTCTTTCTCGCACATCAGTAATATTTCCAGCTGATGCTGGAAGCTTAGCTGGCGTGTCGGGCGAGGATGTACGACATTCTGTACATTGACTGCGCCGTTATCTTCTAGCTGTTTTACAGCTTCGAAGATGGTGTTCAGTGATGGTACTGGTCGGTTCGGGAACTCGGCAGCAAAATGATTGCGTATACCGCGGTACGTCACACCGGACCAACGCTAGTGCGACCACACTAACTTTTCATGTGCTGTGTACTTATTGTACATTATTTTATCGATATTTAATAATCTGAAATTGATATTCATTTTTTTAATTCAATTTCAAATATGATGTATTCATTGATGTATTTGATGATAGAAAGATCAAGCTACCTGAATCAGATTTTCAATTTTCATTCACTTAGCAACCCACTTTTATTTTACGAAATTACCAACAAATTTGCAATCAGGCATTTATCTCATTATTGTGGAAGCTTCCTAGCAGTCTTGTGCCTTTGTGTCCTATCGTAATTATTTTTCAATATTTGAGAGTTTAGGGAGAATTTATTAGTTTGTTCGTTATTTCAGTTCATCGTTGGTATTTTTACATTTATTATATTAACTACTTCATCAATTTTTTTATGTTTAACTAGTTCAAAGTTCCAATTCATTACAATTTTTCTAGTGCTTACATTCGTTCTTTGATATTTGTTGTTGTTATTACATTCGTTCTTTAATGTTTATTGTTATTATTACATTCGATCTTTAATATTTGTTGTTGTCATTACATTCGTTCTTTAATATTTGTTGTTGTTAATTTATATTCAATAATAATTCTTTGTGTTTCGTTACATTTGTTATTTAATTATTATTGACCATTATTTGCGCTTCTCGCACATCTTTCACATTTCATCTAATTGTTTATTTTATTTTAAATTTTGATTTGGGGGTGCTTTTTTCGAAATTGTTAAATATTGTGAAAATAATGTACAATAAGTACACAGCGCAGGAGAAGCTAGTATGGTCGCACCAACGTTGGTCCGGCGTTACCTTCCGCGGTATACGTGATCATTTTGCTGCGGAGTTTCCGCACCGGCCGGTACCGTCCCTCAAAACCATTTTCGAAGCCGTTAAACAGTTGGAAGAGAACGGCGCAGTGAATGTACAAAATGTCGTCCACCCACGCCCGACACGCCAGCTCAGTTTTCAAGATCAGCTTGAAATATTACTGATGTGCGAGGAAGACGACGGAGTAAGCACCAGGATTGCTGCACAAGAACTCGGCCTGGCTCAATCGACTGTCCAGAATTTTTTGTTGCACAAAATGAAGTGCAGATCGTATAAGTACCACAAACAACAGCACCTGACAGCCGCAGACCCATACCAAAGGATGGTGTTCTGTGAAGATATGAGTGAACGGATAAACGCAGACCCAGGGCTACCGCAACGTATTGTGTTCACTGACGAGAGCACTGTGCAGCTGTACAGTGCTCCGAACCGTCAAAACATTCGAATTAGAAAATCGTATAATCCATTCAGGGCAGTCGATGTGAGCACGCAGTGGCCGCACAAAGTCAACGTATGGTGCGGTGTTTACAGAGACACACTGCTCGGGCCGATTTTTCTTGAAGGAAACCTTAGATGGGGGCAGTACCTGGAGATGCTACAGCAGCAAGTCGTGCCACAAATTAGAGCACTGGAGGACAACGTAATTGATTTTTAAATTAAATATTTTTTGTTGATTGCAAACATTAACTTTACTAAATCTAATACTTTCATTACTTCTGCTCTACAAATTGCCAAGCATTATCATGTTAACTCATAAGCTTATTTTTGTTACTGAAAACAGGAGGAGCCGATCTGGTTCCAACACGATGGGGCACCCGCCCATTCTGCAATACCGATCCGGCGATATTTGGACGAACAGTTTCCGGGGAGGTGGCTGGGGAGATTTGGGCCAATCGCCTGGCCCGCACGCTCGCCGGACCTCACTTCCCCAGATTATTTCCTCTGGGGACATCTAAAAAATCAACTGTTCAAAAGACACATGCGAAATGTCGAGGAATTAACAGATGGCATAAGAGAGGTCCTGGCGGGCATCACGCCACAACAAATCCAAAACGCTACGGACGCCTTTTACGACCGGCTAGGTTATTGCACTCTAGCCGAGGGCAAGCAATTCGAGAAATTCCTCCACTAACCACGTAAGTATTCACTTGTAATAGATAAACTAAAACACTTGTGACCGTGTCACGACGAGTGATACAAATTTTCATCAGCTGATGTTGGTTTTTTATTGCGGTAGACATAAAGTCTCGTTTAGTTAAACGATAACATCAAGAATATCATTGAGTATTGCCGTGTTATATTTGCATGTCTTTGCAGGAAGTTATTGTCTATTTATGTTGTAATAATTAACAATACAAAATGACTAACCATGCTGAAATTTTCAGAATCCAGAAACAGTTCCCAGCCACCCCGGAAAGTTCCCTGCCACCCCGGAAAGTTCCCAGTCCTCCAGTAAAGTTCCCAGTCATCCATAAACGTTCAAATCATCTCATCCTCTTCCCTACCGCACATGAAAGATCCCACAACACCGGTACATGCAAATAAAATGAAAGTGCACTCATATCTTCACAGAACACCATCCTTTGGTATGGGTCTGCGGCTGTTAAATGTTGCTGTTTGTGGTACTTGTAGGCCTCAAATATACTGTAATTGTTTAGAATAATATACATGAATAAAGTAAAATATAATCATTAATAATAAAATGCGAGTCAATCAATTATTATGGCTATTATTTTTATTAATATATTTGAAAGTCTTATCGGTTAATGCGTGGCCTGGGGTCACTGACGACCCTGGTAGTGACCAGAGTGATAACGATTAGTAGCGGTTATCATATGCTCACTTTTCATAGTTATGAATCAAAGAGAATTCAGGTATTTGGTATAGCAAAAGCTGTGCTGTAGCAAAAGGTTTCATCGTTCTGTTAATATTGTCCATGCTACATGAATTTCATTTATAACCACAAAAATAACCTATAACTAACCGCAACCATCACTTGGACAGAGGGGTAGTAAGAAATGACGAAAGCGTATGCACAGAATACACAAAACATTTCGTGTCATTTGCAATTGTTAAAGATATACTACGCTGTGTCGGAGCATTTATTTATATTTAATCAATAACCACGAATAATAAATGACCGATTTGAGAAAACTGTCAAAATATTTTGGGTTAGATACATCGCGGCGATCTGTCATGTATAAATTTCATATTTCCGACGGTTGGCCGCACTGAGAAACAATCGGCGATCGGGCACCTGGGCATGCGCACTCGGAATTCACCTGTTTACCCGTTAGGAATTCACTCTGTATATGAGCGGATCCACGTCACTTCACTCGAAAATAAACCGTCAAGTCACGGATTTTTGCGCCATTCAAAATATCTTTAGTACTATGGAAAAAAAAAATACAACTTCAAGGATTTTGAAAAAAATTTAAAAATGGCGGAGTTAGCGCTATGTGAATTTTCGTCAACCGGTGTTGCACCGCTATGTTTAAAAATTCATATCTCCAAAAGTATTCAACGGAGCGGATTGATCTTTGAATCATTTTGTTCGTAAAGAAATACGCTTTCATGCAAAAAATGTCAATTCCAAAAAAAAAAATTCCTTCACTTTTTTTTCGTCATTTGTTTCTTTAATTTTACTGCCATTTCCGCGGGACTCACAAAAATTCATGGAGATAATTTTTTTTAGATACCTGGATCCTTACCCTTCAATCCTAAAAAAAAAAATTTATGGAGAAAATACCTGGGCCGAAGATAAAAAATAAAACGTCTCGTCGCGCGTCGCCGCGCGCGCCGATCCACGCCCGCACTACTCCCGCAAGCTCGTTATGTTGCATAGTGGAGTTATGACTGATGGATCTTTTGCAATATTTTGGTGGCTCTAAAATGGGCCGATGTTTTTAGCGATGATTCGCTGGATGATACTTAGTAGGACACCTCTATGGATAACTTCTGTGATCAATCGTCAAAGTTGGTTGCACACTGCTCCATCGGAGAAACAAATTATTTTTTCTATAGGAATTGAATTTTGAAACTTCTCTGTCATAAAGTTGATGGCTTTTTTTTTAAATAAATGAACTGCAACTGGATTATGTTTCAGATGCTCTGAAATTATCACAAAACTAAAATGTCTCGACTGGTCGTTACCGTAACTCTTATAGTAAACCAGGATTGGATGAATAGTCGCCTGATTATTGCTCCAGTGCAACCCTTGCGTGGAATCGTGTACAAAAAATGCATAATTCTCAACGAAATCGCATACTACTAAAAATTCGCCAACATTCAAGCTCTCTTTTATCTTCTGCGAATAACTACTTTGCTGCTTCGCAATGAAATCATGTGCAACCAATTTTAACAATTGATCACAGAAGTGATCTATAAAATCCTCGGACTTTTTGGTGAGTGTCTCCAAAGCCGTTCGATCCACTGATATCCACTATTTATAAGTAACATCACTGATGACATTATTTGCAAAGGCTTCTTGCAACGATGATTGGGCATGTTCTTATTTTTGCAGCATATCTTTCGCGTACTGTACGTCTGCAGAACATCAAGCGGAAGAATCTATTTTACAAAATCGATTCGATAAAGCATTCACAGTTCGTGGTACTCTGAAATTACATGCGGTCATTCCAACATCCCATGAACTCGTCAAAACAAAATTATTTTCCGCATCAGAAAAATTTGATTCGATGAAAATTATGAATTGATTTCAAACACAGGTGTCCTACTAAGTGTCATCCAGCGAATCATCGCTAAAAACATCGGCCCTTTTCAGAGCCACCAAAATATTGCAAAAGATCCATCAGTCATAACTCCACTATGCAACACAACGAGCTTGCGGGAGTAGTGCGGGCGTGGATCGGCGCGCGCGGCGACGCGCGACGAGACGTTTTATTTTTTATCTTCGGCCCAGGTATTTTCTCCATAAATTTTTTTTTTTAGGATTGAAGGGTAAGGATCCAGGTATCTAAAAAAAATTATCTCCATGAATTTTTGTGAGTCCTGCGGAAATGGCAGTAAAATTAAAGAAACAAATGACGAAAAAAAAGTGAAGGAATTTTTTTTTTTGGAATTGACATTTTTTGCATAAAAGCGTATTTCTTTACGAACAAAATGATTCAAAGATCAATCCGCTCCGTTGAATACTTTTGGAGATATGAATTTTTAAACATAGCGGTGCAACACCGGTTGCCGAAAATTCACATAGCTCTAACTCCGCCATTTTTAAATTTTTTTCAAAATCCTTGAAGTTGTATTTTTTTTTTGCATAGTACTAAAGATATTTTGAATGGCGCAAAAATCCGTGACTTGACGGTTTATTTTCGAGTGAAGTGACGTGGATCCGCTCATATATCCGCTATCCAACCTTTGGGAGACCGATTAATTCGCAAATAAAGTTCGTCCATTGTGTGCTCTTGTGTATCTAAGACTTCTTCCAAATTTGAACTGTACAGTGACTCGTATTATTTTCTTGACGAGCAATACATTAGTGATAGTGTTAAAAGAATGAGAAGTGAGATGAAACAAAATTGACGGCAGAACGATTTTATTCTCAAGACTTGTATTTCGCAAATAATTTAATACACTGCCCGTACGATCCGTTGTTGTCGAGGCCGAGACTCAGACTGATCCCGATCGCATCGATACTTCATCGTAATCCTGGCTTATCGGGCTTACCGAGAAAGGGTGTGGTTGTTGTGCTGAACAGTACATTTCATTTGTTGACAAAAAATGAGTAGACTAGTCAGTGTTGAAAATATAGATTTGTAAATGTGTGTCGAAAGTAGTGTTCGTCGCGGCGAAGTTGAAAACAAAAGGGACAGTCGGAAGGTTAACGTGAGACTTGAGAGTAGTGAGTCGGTAGTCCTTCCTCGCCGATGTGTGAGCATAGTTTGAAATTTGTATAAAAACGCAGCCAGACTGTCGACGTGGCACGTTGGCCGCAACGTGTTACGCTGTTTCATCCTACATCGAGGAGGCTGTAGCACAGCAAGCATGCGCAGAGAGGACACGGGCGCAGAAGTGTCGTCTGCGTCGTTCTGGGGCGCAGGTTCGGGCGAAGGAGAAGACGGACGAGGCTGCGGTAGACCAGTTCGTGTTCGGAGGTCATCGATGTCAGCTCCCGTGCTCGTCGTGCTGTTACTGTGCCTCTGCAGTTTCTGCACGTGGTCGGCCATCATGACTAAGGTAAGTCTTACTTGTTATAATTAATTTATTCCGCGAATAATTGTTTTAGCATGGTAATAAGGGCTTCGACATTATGAATTTCTCGTCCGCTATATACAACGCGATTATATATCGGGTTGATTAAA
Organism: Tenthredo amoena; assembly: GCA_963966615.1. Classification (NCBI taxonomy): domain Eukaryota; kingdom Metazoa; phylum Arthropoda; class Insecta; order Hymenoptera; family Tenthredinidae; genus Tenthredo; species Tenthredo amoena. Next base: position 11,776,141 of record OZ016488.1, on the reverse strand, counting down.
TTTGTTAACGACATAACGCGTATAACGCCTCGTGTACGGCAGGCATGGACAGGCATGGACCGCGTGTTACGGAAAAAGAGATTTAGATTTCCGACTTGTTGGGTATCGAATAACAATGTTCAACCGTACATGAAATAATATGTTTTAAATAAAATTGTTTCTTTTTTTTTCTTCGTAATTTTTTGGTTTCTTAATATTTGGTTTTTTTTGCAACTTCCTTCACGAGGCTGCTGATTGTATGTTGTTAAACGAAGAAGCGACACTAGTACTTATATGTGGCGAACGAGAGAATCTGCTATAACCGATTTTTGCCCAATATAACGTATTATCTTTGTTTCCTATTTGTCCGATGCTTCGTGTACTCCCCACCCCCCCCGCCCCTACCCATCCCTTTTCCATTAGGTGCGTGCGTGCGTGCGTGCGTGCGTGCGTGCGTGTGCGTGCGTGCGTGCGTGCGCGCGCGCGCGCGCGTTCGAGCAGGCAAGCATTGTGAGTCATAGCGATCAGGCGTGCTGTACAGTCTACATTTACTACGCATTGAATCCGATGCAAATGATTTATTTGTGCTTCATATTATTAATATCATATGATTTAGAGAATTCGATATTTTATTTTATATTCATTAATAACTTTAATAATCTTCTTAAAAATAAATACCAAATTTTACCTATATTATCCAATAATTTGATAATAATAATAATATTAATTCCGAAATAATTATACCTTTGATAATATCATTAGCAGGCATCTGCATTCATTTCATTCTGTCTACGATACATTACAGACAAATGATCACGCCCTGATAGCCCAAAGCAACGGAACTAGGACGATTGTCCCGAAGAGTACGTTACGCGTACGAAAGGACAATCGATGGTTGGTCCCGGATGACACGATGCTGGGAAACGCAGACAATAACTTCGCAGTTATGTTGGATGGCGTTAGAAAACCGGTCGAAAGAATAGTGGAGATCGGTGGGTATTCATTGAGTGTCGAATTTCAATAACATCGAGGTTTCTCGACTTACGTGTAAAATACAATTTGCAACATTTTGCAGGTGATCGGATCCAGCTACGCCGAAGAGCGTCGAACGCTGGTGCGAGAATTCGTATTGCGAAAAAAAAAAGCTTTTCGCCGCACAACCAGTTACCAAAAAAGCAGCTTGCTCTAAACTTGTTGGCAATAAGCCAGAAGTCTTGCATCGCAGGCAAGGTGGGGTATTTTATGTTGTGTAGGACGCGAGCACCTCCTATCGTGTCACATACACCGACTCAATTATTAAAATTTTCTTGTTTTCTAATACGGACTGTTGTTATGGTTTTACAGAAGTTCGTACAGAACGCCCGATCCAAAAACCTGAAGGCTGCGGATATCGCATGCTCGGCCATGATTGCAGTGAGTATACAAATATTTTTTTATTCATCGACATTAGCGTTTCAGTTGGTTTTCCTTTTTCTCTAATTCAACGACGAAACGACTTTTTTTTGGTTGGTATTTTAAATGGTTCAATTCGTTCCCCTGTATTTCCATACCTGTCTGTTTTGAACATTACTTCTTGACAATGACTTGCAAATGAAATGCAAATTTTCGTGTTTCCAATATATCGTGCTGTTCACGTGTGGGTCTAATTTATGTCGAAGCGAGTAGGAAAGCTGTGGATTAATAATTGTGTCTTCTTCGCAGTCTAACGATCCACGGCCGATATCCCCTATGGACCAGACATCAGCCAATGATGTTCTAGGGTTTTCTACGCCGTCTTCGGTAGCAACACTTGTGATCAACCAGTCGGTAAGTTTTCGACTCGCAAACACTACGTCCACGGCTCTTGCAAATTCTGTAAATGTCCAAGGATTTTTTTTTTTAATCTGCGATGTTGTAGAATTCGGATTATCACGTATGCTTATGAATTTGTCGCAGCCACCTTTCTTGTCGGATGCGTCACCTGTGAGCACACCGTGTTCAGTCGGTAAATCCAAAAGCCGCGGCATGCCGAGGTCGTTGACAATGTATGACGTAAGTAAAACATCCCTGTCGATGATTTAATGTGCGCTACCTAATCGGAACCCAATGCATTCCTACCGGTGAAGATAACTCATTAAACGATTGCCGTGCTTTCAGCTTGCAGGTACGGATAAAGATGTGATCCGCCGGACGAACCCGGCGACTTCTACGCCGCGGACTAGAGCGCAGCCGCGCGTTTCTACAGTGCCGCTAGAATCAGAAGGCGAGGTACCATCGGGATCCGGTAAGACTTCCAGTGGAGATGGCTCGGACCAGCAGACTCTGAAGTACAGGAAAGCCGTCGTGACTCTACTATTGAAGACGTACCGCGTCGTACTCTGTATGGCCGAAAAAATGGTGACATACTCCACCCTGGAGAACCTGCTTGCGGAAGCTTCGGTAGGCAATGATGAAGCTGTAATCGCGTCGCCAAAATCTAGCGACACTACTGGATCGAATATCTCGGCCAAACTCCAATCGGACGCAGATGGAAACGTGGAGCTCTACCCGGGGATGAAGAGAAAATACGAAGATTGCATGCCAGCGGTTCTGGCGAAAAATGTTCGTCGTCGTGCTGTTGAAGTGATGAAGCTGATCTGGTCTGACGATGAAGTCAGAGGCATGTATGTCACGCGTGGGCGAGCTCCACGGCCATCGATCCGAGAGGACAGCGACCCGGAGAACGATGCCCCTTCTGAGGCTATTCCCCACATGCAAGTGCCTGATTATTTGAAGTTGATAAGTAAGCGTGCACGAAGCAATACATGTCGAATACTATTATCGAACGTCGCATATATTCAGTATATTTATTCCATTTTTGATTTTTTCAGATATATGCACACAACTACAGAAGATTCGGTCAATACCGGTTCGAGGACCGGAAGACGACGTCCACCTCCATATACGTTCCTGGGCGAGCGACTGACTCAAGAACAAGAGATTCCAATTAAAGACAGCGAGTCGGAAGTGAGAAGCGACTTGTACGACGGAACGAATGTCTGTATGTCAGGTGTACAACTTCGAAATTTCCTTTCGGACTTCGTAAGTTCAGGGCCGTTTAGTTTGTAAAGTCGTGCGACATCACGATTCCCTTCGTACTTCTTACGTTTGACTTACTTTATAGTTTGTAAACTCGTTATGCGACTTTGCGTTTTCCTTCGTAATTGTTACGTTTAACTGTGTTGTACTGTGTTGTAAAGTTTGTAAAGTCGTGTGTGCGACATCACGATTCCCTTTGTGGTTCTTACGTTTCACTTACTTTATAGTTTGTAAAGTCGTGTATACGACACCGCGTTTTCCTTCGTAATTGTTACGTTTAACTGTGTTGTACTGTGTTGTAAAGTTTGTAAAGTCGTGTGTGCGACATCACGATTCCCTTCGTGGTTCTTACGTTTCACTTACTTTATAGTTTTTGTAAAGTCGTGTATACGACACCGCGTTTTCCTTCGTAATTGTTACGTTTAACTGTGTTGTACTGTGTTGTAAAGTTTGTAAAGTCGTGTGTGCGACATCACGATTCCCTTCGTGGTTCTTACGTTTCACTTACTTTATAGTTTGTAAAGTCGTGTATACGACACCGCGTTTTCCTTCGTAATTGTTACGTTTAACTGTGTTGTACTGTGTTGTAAAGTTTGTAAAGTCGTGTGTGCGACATCACGATTCCCTTCGTACTTCTTACGTTTGACTTACTTTATAGTTTGTAAAGTCGTGTATACGACACCAGTCATTAGACTTTCTGTAATGAAGTTCAAGGACTTCATATTTCTAAGTTTGTATAACTCTTCCATTCGTACGTTCAATATTGCCGATTAATATACGTTGCAGAATAAATTATGTTTATACTGATATGCGATTGTCTTTGGAATTCGTTGATTGTACCGGAATCCCAATCCACCGAATGTACCTAAAATATTTTCTTTTATATTTTTTTATTAGTTGGACGAATATCTTAAATTGTCAACAATCATTCCGACACAGTTCTTGTGGATTTCGTTATAAAATTGGTACAATGTGATAAAAAAAAGTATATATACCGTATATCGAAAACCATACCGTATGGGAACGGTCGAAAGATGGTCGACAGACGGTCGAAAGACGTTCTGCATACCGCAGTCTAACCGTTTGCAGAAGGTATTTCTTCGGTAGTTCGACTGAGGGACATTCGGTTTGCAGACCGTCTACCAACGGTTTGGATACGGTATGCCAAGGAGCGCCAACATACCGTATCCAGAAGGTACGAGCCCCGTTTTCAGACGGTACTGCCACGCTGATAATACCCATACCACGAGAACACACGCTAAATACGGTCGAAAACTGTTAAAATACGTTTCGAAAAAGCCGTCAGGGTATCAAGTGACTACACTACCAAACGTTTCCTTATGCATCATCTTCCATGACTTTTCACTCAAGAGTCATTTCAACTCAATAACTATTGGGTTCGCTATGGTTAAAAAAATTTTAAACTCACTATTTGTGTATTGAAGTCAGCAAATCTTGCGAAATATAATGCGTTTCCATAGGTTTCCCTCAATTTCTGCAATTATATTCACAAAGAAATTATACTTGATATTATTCTACCAATCCAAAAGGATAACGCGGCTGTTGAACCACTCGGACAACGAGTCATGCAGGAGAGCCAGAATCGTAATCGTATACTTCACACACCCCAGAGCACAGGTAGCAGCCGAATCGCTAGTGTAAGAGGTGGATTCTCTTTAGACTTTCAACATACGGTGTTGGATTACTTGGAGGAAATAAAGAAGGAGCAGCACGAGAACAAAGAAATGCTGGTCCAGATTCTTCATAACACCAAAGCAACTCTGCGAGGCCCAGAAAAACCTGACGGGGTGCCTAACTTACCGATTGAAGACTTACACGTATTTGAACTCTTTGACGAACAGCTGGTGGAAGATTCTATTAGGTTGTATATTGTGAGTGATGAAACATCGAGTGATTCATTAGCATATTCATTGAAATATAGTCGATTTCTTTACCCAATGAGTCAGTCAAAATGATGTGGATTATCTAATGTTCCGGTCCAGGTGAGGGCGATGCTATTCCAACAAACCTTGTACAAAGAAATAATGACAGAGAAATTTATTTCAAAAACATTGGGAAAAAAATCCTTAGACTCTTCTAACCTTCATGTTTACAGCAGAGCCGATTACTAGCAGTTGGAGGAACAGACCTTCGGTCGGTTGTTATGGGTATGATGCGTGAAATGATGACGGACACTCTTGCAACTCGCTTTAACTGGAAAGGTCATTACGCGAAAAAAAGCTCCGAGAGAAGTATTCTTCAGTCTATCATACGTGGTCAAATATGTCATGTGATGTTAACAAAATGACAAGAATCAACAATAACACCGGCACATCAAAAAAGAGTGTTCGGGCTTGGGAATGCCACTAGTCTATCTCTATGTATTTTGACACGCTGAATCCGTATCTGATGGTAGAATTGCTTCATCACCCACAGTTTCTGAATAAATCACTGAAAATGTATGAAATCATTTAAATCGTGGAAAAGCCGCATAATAGGTATTAGCACTATATGAGAAAAATTTGTTTGGTTTGGGTCAAGCCTCATCTTTATGTATTTCGACGCACTAAATCCAGATCCAATATTGATTCTGTGAAATCTAATAGAAAAATTCAAACTTAAAACTCGAAACTTAAAACTTGAAACTGTAGAATTTTTAACAAGGCAAGAAATGGTCCACTTAAAAATCTTTTCTACTGTAACGTGGTGGACTCCCAGTCCGCCACTGACCAGCCTTCCCTGCACCCCGGGACGATCCGCGACTCCTAACGCTACTTCCTATAGGTTCCCCAAGGCAAGCCTCTCGTCCCCCAGCTTTAGCATGTCTGTCTGCCGTAAGTTTTTGTCAGCAGGTGGAGGCGCCGCTGGACTGCGAGGGACGACGAGGGAAGACGACCGCGCTGATCGGCGGGGAGGGACGCCGCAGAGCCTCGCCGATAGTACCTATACCTCGGACAACACATCGGAGACAACGCCTCGCCAGCCAGCCGGCCGGGAGAGGGCTGACCGTCGCAGCCTCGGGCCACCGCTCCTCGATCTACGTTACCTCCAGAGCCGGCCGCAACCACCACATAACGTCACCGCACCGAGGTATGGCGAAATCGGTGGGTGCCGAGCGGCTACCTCCCTTGCCGTTATCAGCGACACCTGCCCGATTTCCGCCGGCGAAGAAGAGGACGGCGGAAACGGAGGAGATAGCCATCTTGCTTTTCGCGCACGTTCGAGAGAGTACCGTCACAGCCTTGCTGCTTACGTATTTTTCTGTTACCTTTCGTTGTCTTTTTTTTTTTCTTACGCTATTTGCTATCTTTAATTTTCCTTCTGTTCGCTTGCTGTTCGGTCGAACGAATAGTTTATGAGGTGCCCAGGTACCCACAGTTGGTATCAGTTACCAACGAGCGCTCGCGCGTGTATACGAATACACGAGCCGAGCGGTCGACCATCTTTTTTTTGCATGTGTCTCAAATGGGCATGACGGTGGAGGGGACGGGGGGACCGAGCTATGTGTGTCCAGAGGTCGCCAGCGACAAAAATCCCACAGTCTTCTTCTGTGCGCGTTCCCGGAGAAACGAATACTTTAAGGTTAGGGTTGCGATTCGATTATTATCGGATATCGTGAGGTCTCGGTGTTAACCCCTTCTAATTGTCTGCATGCTGGTGAGCTGAACATTTAGCCCGTAAGTACACTGACAAGTGCGGTACGTCCCGCCAGATACACCGGCACGGCCCGGTTGCACCAGCAAGCAAGCGCAACGCTTGATCATAGGTCGTCTACCGACTAATTTGCGCACTCTCATATTCACGTGAACCAAACTGTTAAGTACACCGAATCAGACGGTGATACTTAACCACAAGCGCAATGCTTACGAGGTCGCCAGCGACTCATACACATGATAATCATATTGCATGACAGAATCAAACACATAATACACAACCTGTGTAATTCCTTCTGACTGTAGATTTCATCCTTACAATGATCATCACACGAAATGTATTCGATAAACCCAACGGACTGTATCTATTGTAAATTCATGATTTGCGAGGGGTTTTTTCTCTGAGATTCATACGTCCGGAGATTTTCCTCTCTGAGCCATAATAAACGTAGAATTGTATGGCTCCAAGGATGTGTTTAAGTTATTATTCCCTATTCCTTCGATCCTTATTTATTTGAGATAAAAAGAAAAAATACGCGGCTTCTTTTTTGTTAAAGAATACGCGCCCCACGAAACATGGTGCCTCCTGTGAGATTTGAAATCCACACGATCCCTTCTTTTCTATATTTTTTTCTCTCTCTCTTGCATGATTTGAGGTGAAATTTACATTGGATTTTTCTCTTTTTTGTTATTTCGTCTGGTTTATGATGCATGCAAATTACTCATAAGAATCGTTGAAATAATACGCCTCGCGGGAAACCCAACACGTGGAGGTAAGGAGGTTTCGGGAACAGTCGGGCCGGGACCGTGCGTCATGATCCCGGACCGCGCAGAAGCACAAGGGTTCCAGAACGCGAGCCGGGCCGCACACCATTGGTCCCCGAATACTTCCCCTTACTCTCACCACCAAGAACAGTTACGGCGCCACTGACGCGGCGTCGGCCTAGCAGTTTCTTTTCTCGTGTACGTTATATTAGACAGCTGCTCAGTTCGAGTTGTTTTTTTTCTTTCCATCAGTCTTGTCGAAGAAAATTTGCTCGTACACAAACTTTTTGAGAGTTCGCGTGAACGATCCCGGAGTTAATCCCAGGACAAAACTCGGAAAAAACAAAAACATTTCGTGTTCAACGTCGTGTCACGTTTCGTGTCGTGTCTAGCGGCGCGGTCGCGAGCGAGAACATAACCTCTACACAACCAGCGAACTTGAATAAAAAGGGAAAAAACCTTCTGTAAGTAGAAACCAAGTAGAGTCGATACGTTAAAAACAAAATAATTACAACGTCTTCACAATATGGCGACGCGTATCGCGTACATCTCGCAGAAGCGAACGACGCTGAAAACGCAAATAACGGCCCTGCGCAATGCCGTGGCTCAAAGAAAAATCGACAAGATGAACATGAAATTACGTCTGACGCGAGTGACCTGCTTGTTTCACGCATACGAGGAGTTGCACGACGAGCTTGCCGTTTTGGATTCGACGAACGAGGGGTTGGAACAATTAATCGAGATCCAAAACGATTATTTCGAGCTTGCCGCGGCAGTGGAAAATATTTTGGGGACGACTCAGTTGGCGGAGTCAACCGGCGACACCACCACAATCGAAAGACAACGCTTGCTCAAGCTTCCGGTTGCAGAGTTGCCAAAATTTGACGGAGACCACAACAAATGGTTGACGTTTAAGAATACCTTCATGAGCATGGTCGACGGAAGATCAGACATCGATGAATTGACAAAGTTTCTATACCTGAGAAACTCACTGGAGGGGGAGGCGGCGAACAAGCTTTCTTTATTCGACGCTAGTGCAGAGAGCTACAGGACCTCTTGGGTCCTGCTCACCGACGCGTACGAGAGAAGGCGCGTCCTCGTCTCTCGGCATTTAGACGCGATTCTTGACATCGAGCCGTTGAAGAAGGGAACGTCGAAGGGGCTGGCGAAAATAATCGACGAGGTTCGCCAACACCTTAGCATGCTAAAATCCCTAAACGTGACGCCCGATGAGCAGGTTCTCGTAAGAATCCTCGAAAGGACTCTTCCGAGAGACATAAGAGAAAGATGGGAAGAATCTCTTAATCTGGACTCGCTGCCGAGCTTCGATCAGTTCTGCAGATTCATTAGTGAAACGTCCCACCGGTTCTCGGCCCTGGAACAGGACAACGCACGCACGAAGGGGGAGAAGCGGCCGAACGAAAGGGAATCGCACACGGCAAAAATGCGAAGGAACGACAACGGGGCGCGAACGTTCGTGACGACCTCATCCGCGAACTGTGTGCAGTGCAACGGCAAGCACATAATCTATAAGTGCCCAACGTTCGAAAAAATGACGACACAACAGCGTTGGGACTTCGTCAAGGCCAAGCGCCTGTGTCGTAACTGCTTGCGCTCTCACGCCGGTGAATGTCCCACCGCCAAACGATGCAAACAATGCCGAAGCTATCATCATACCCTCCTTCACTCAGGGACATCCAAATCATCGGTATCACGGGTCGCGCCGAAGGGTTCGGACAACAACAATTCGACGGAAGCAAGGGCGTCGTCGGCATGACTAGGTGTAGACGTGTGCAGCTCGGTCTCGCGCGCGCCCAGCTCACAATTGATGATGAGTGCCATTATAAACGTTCGTGACGTCGACAACAAAGTCTTCGAGGCCCGAGCTTTGTTGGACACTTGCTCAACCGCGCATTTTATTACAGAGGATTTGGTGCGAAAATTGCGACTTCCCGCGTGCTCGTACGCGACGCCGGTCAGCGCGATCAACGGGACACAGATGCAAACGAAAAGTTGTGTCAAGATACAATTTCAATCAAAAAGCAACAGATTCACAAAATCTGTGAATTGTTTAACAATAAACGAAATCGCGAGTGCAGTGCCGAACACGGTATTTCCACGCGAATTGATCAAGATTCCGACAAATTTGCAATTGGCAGACCCGCAATTCCACTTACCTCGGCCAGTGGACATACTAATAGGTTCCGGTGCCACGTTGTCCATGTTGTCCGTCGGACAAATAAATTTGTCAAAAAACGGAGTTGACTTGATTTTACAGAAAACACGCCTTGGTTGGGTGATCGCCGGAGGGGTGAAGAGAGAACGCGAGAATAACGGGATCTCCTGCAACCTGACCAACCTGTCGAAACTGATCAGCAAGTTTTGGGAGATCGAAGAGGTCAACGCCAAGGCATCCTTCTCGTCCGAGGACCCATTGTGCGAGGAGCATTACGTCGGAAACACGACGCGCGACAGTACGGGGCGGTATATCGTCCGTTTACCGTTTCGACACGCAAACACGGATTTCGGCGATTCACGGTCTCAAGCGCTGCGAAGATTTTACTCTCTCCAGAAAAGACTGAACTCGGATCCGGTCCTTAAGGAAGAATACGCTAAGGTCATGAAGGAATACGCGGATCTCGGACACATGTCTATGGGCCGTATTCGCAGTCGAGTCTTAAGACCGTTCTCAAGACCGCCTTACGTAAGATCGTCTTAAACCACTGAGACGGACTTGAGACCTCATGTATTCACAGTCGTAAAGTAAGACCACCTTACGTAAGAATTTGGTCGCAAGCATTTGCTTATTTCATTTAAGATCGCCTCAGCTAAGGCAATGCTTGAGACGATCTTACACGACGTTCGGTTCTCGCTGTAATTATTCCGTTAGATTAACCAATCATAAAGAGCGTTCAGTTGTCACGGAATCTCGTGTCGTTTCGACTCTACTGAAATTCTATAAACCATGCTATAAATATATGAGTCTTTCCACGTCAAACCGGACGAAATAAATCAAAAATTGACCTTGATGTTTCCGATTTCACTATAATTTTTTTAACGGGTTCTATGGAACAAATAAATTCACCCACCATTTTTTTTTAAATTTTTTCTGCGCCTATTTTCAAAGTTACACGGAGATGTAATACGGGTGAGAGAGTCAATAACCGAAAATACACTTCCCTTCGAATGGTCATATCTCTGGTTGTATTCATCCTATAGACTGCGTACAGAAACCATTTTTAATCTATTGAATGACACTTATTATATACTTATTGAATTCCGCATAACGAGCGATTCCATTTATTATAAACAAATATATTATTCAAACATGGTTTTCGAGGCGAGAACCACGCTTTAAAATTCCCAAAAAAATATGAGCGTCTTCCTTGATCAATTCTTCTTCTTCTTCTTCTTCAATCCTTAGGCTTATACCTTCCTTGATCAATTCTCTACAAAACTGGTGAGTTATAGCATGGAACTGATGCAACTCCGATGTAAACTATGTTGAAACTATTTATTTACAAGCGACGGCGCGCGCTGCAGCTGATAGACCTGTCTCGGGTACGTGTAGCTAGCGTAATGAAGAAATCGAGGGCATGTAGATCTATATTTAGAAAATTGACCATATCAGAAAACAATGTATATCATATCAGTTTATTAAATATTTAACTAACAATAACTAAATCATTATCCTAAATCTTACATAAAGATCCCCCAGTCACATTATATTATATATAATACCTGGAAGTCGTTACACGTGCTTACAATTAGTGGTTTATTTAAAAACAACGGCCTCTAATGACTTTTCTGCATCAGAGTATCTCTTAACTAATAATTTGTTATTTGTATGTTGTAAAAAAAAAAAATATATCAGTGTACCATGAACTAATTTAATTATTTATTAATTTACGTTAGAATTGCTTTTTTATTCAAAAATAAATATAAAAAATTGTGAGCGTTTATCCGCTCAGCGAAACATTCTTGCTATTAGGGCATTTCGAGCAACGTGGCCGTCCATGGGCTGCCAGTCAGGTGCGTTCGCATGTATTTCGTCATCTGCATCGGGCTCGTCTTCTTCTGGCAAAACATCATTGAACCGCAATGCCAGGTTGTGCAGCACGGCGCAAGCCACGACGATTGCCGTTGAGCAGACGAGCTTCGTCGTTAGCCCTCTCGACAAGCACGGAAATCGACGTTTCCAAACGCCATAAGTTCTTTCTACGATTTGCCTCGTTCGTACGTGGATAATATTGTATCTGAAAAGTTAGAAATTATGAATGAGTATCTATTTAGCAACGGCATAAAATACATATTGAAACTACATATTTTTTAGAAAATTCAAAAAATTATAGACACACCCAGAAAATTGTTATTGTTATTTATAACTTTATCCCAAATATTATTTCATCATTCTTGTTATTATTCGATACTCTGACCAATCAAACACATCTGTTTTGTAATTTTGTTTAGTCACTTTTTCACGTGTTAAGTAAGAGTTTGAAACTCACATTTGCTGCTCAGGAGTGGCCGGATTTTGTATCGGTGTCATTAGGAAAGGCAAGCATGGGTATCCGGCGTCACCAACAAGTAGCCCATCGAGTATCCCTTGAAAATATCTTGCGTAGAGCCTTGAATTTTGGAATATTCGGCTGTCATGAGCACTGCCGGGCCATTCTGGCACGATGTCCAAAAATTCCATGCGAGGTCCAACGACAGTCTGTAGAATATAAGTTCAAATTATCAAGTATTCATTTTATATTGTGAATTTGTATGCCTCTCAACGTTAACACATTAAATAATAGTCCAGGAACTTTAGGCAAAAAATGGGCTCATCTTCGGAAAAAGTCCAACCAAGCTGAAAATTGGTATACACTTACCTTTCAGCTCTCCAAATGAGGTGTGAAAAGTCCCCGGAATTCGGTTGTACGCATAACTTGTGACAGCCCAAAAACGGTGAAAAAATTTCCTTTTTTTCGGTTTTTTGCAAATATCTTTGTTCCTGTTGGTCTTACGGCTATAAGGTATACTTATAAAAAATAAAGAGCGGGAAATTCTCTACAAAAAAGGTGGAATAGAGTTTATTGATAGAACTAGTAATTTCCACCGAAAAAAGGTGTGAAACATCAGATTGAGTTTTTTAGCTGCCGCGCCGCTGCGTCCTGCATTCTGTGTGGCGGCGCCATAGCAGCTGCGCTTCCCCTCTGACGTTAGTGCATAGATTGGGTCGGATTTTATACCTGCTGTGCCTGTTTTTGCTGGTGAGGTTTGCTAGACGCACAGTCCCAAATCGTTGCTACGCCACACTGGACGTATATTATGTCGCGTTTTCAAGGAAATTACTCATAATGGAACAATTGTGCGGTATTTGTGACGAAACTCTCGCAAGTGGCGAATCTGTAACAGTTGAGCGGGGAATAGATAAGTTAAAGGCCGCGAGTGTTGAGAGAAATGATGGAAAAATAGCACTGTTTAGTGATGTGCAATCTATCCAGGTGCACGTGGCCTGTCGTAAAGACTATACTCGCCAGTCCAGTATTAACGCTTTCAAAAGGAAACGTGCTACCGAGGATGCTGCTGGTTCATCGGGATGTAGTCCTCCAAAAAGCAAGATGCGATCATCCGCACCATCTTTCGACTTTAAGAAGCTTTGTATTTTTTGTGGAACCGAGGCTGATGAGGAAAAAGAAAAGAAAACCCGTAAGGAGCTCCGCAAAACGATTAAGCACGTTGCAACAATCGGCTTCAAAGAAACCGTAATGCAGATCGTCGAAAAAAGAAAAGATGATCAGACCCAGGCTGTTCGGAAGAGGATCATCTTCTACTTATACACGCTTTCACTGGATGTGACACAACGTCTGCTCTTTTTCATAAAGGAAAAACTGCAGCTCTGAAACTTTTCGCAAAACGTCAAGACCTACGTGCTGCAGTCCAAATTTTCAACCAGAGTGATGCTTCTCGAGAATCAATTTCTTCGAATGGAATTCGAATATTTCTAGCTGTGTATGGCGCTCCAGTTAAACAAGATGACTTGAACGCATACCGTTATCTATGCTTTATGAGAGCTATAGGCAGAAACAAGTCGGTAAATTTGAGTTTATTACCCCCAACAGCTGACGCAGCTAAGGAGCACCTGTATCGTGTTTACTACCAGGTGCAGTATTGGTTAGGAAATCAGCTGAACCCGCAAGATTGGGGATGGATATTCAAAAACGGCATATTGGAGCCAATAAAAACATCGCAACCTCCTGCCCCGGAGCGTCTTTTGAACATGATTTTTTGTAACTGTTCGAAAGGCTGTGGCGCATTGTGCGGCTGTCGAAAGTTGGGCCTCCAATGTTCAGCAGTTTGCGGTAATTGTCGTGGGACGTCTTGTCTGAATGCTGCCCCAATCGAAGATTCGATAGAAAAAAGAAACGATATCGACGACCCAGAAACCGATTCTATTGATGATTCCGAGCAATCTTGGAATTTCCCACCAGTCCCGTGGGAAAATCAAGAACAATTCGAAGAAGGAGGGGAAGCAACTGAAAGAAAATAAGCTGTCAGAAATTAGTTACATAAACAACCATCATTTTTTTAGTTATGTATTCCTAAGTATTCACGAAAAAAAAAATTAGATTATACCTAACCTGACAAACTTGATTTTTTTACGATAGACTTTTACATCTTTATAATGTTAGAATAAGAAGATCAAAAACAGGAACGTTAATATTGCACACTTGAATATACTATTATTTATACCAGAATGTCTATAAAAATATTAAAAGGAGAAGATACCGCACAGAAACTTCGATTTCGATCATTACATACAATTAAATATCCATACAAAATTTATATTGGAGTTTCAATGCCAGATTACGTGAAAACTATTAGTGTTATCAATAAACTTTATTCTACCTTTTTTATAGATAATTTCCCGCTCTTTATTTTTTATAAGTATACCTTATGGCCGTAAGACCGACAGGAACGAAGATATTTGCGAAAAACCGAAAAAAGGTAATTTTTTTCCCCGTTTTTGGGCTGTCACAAGTTATGCGTACAAGCGAATTCCGGGGATTTTTCACACCTTATTTGGAGAGCTGAAAGGTAAGTGTATACCAATTTTCAGCTTGGTTGGACTTTTTCCGAAGTGAAATCCTAAAGTTCCTGGACTATAATGGAAACTTGCCTGTACATTCAAGGAGAAGTATCCCTTCCTGTTTCGAAATACTTCATCTATATTTTGGAACCTTGTATACACCAATCTAATGTGCGTGCAATCGATAGCTCCATCGACGCCAGGGATCCCAATAGCTCCATTACCATAACCGAGCCTTTCAAACTGTCGTCGTTTTTCTATGCGTGCTCCGGCATTATTTGGCATTTTTATCTGCTCTCGCAATAAACTTGCCAATAGTGTGCTCACTCGAAAAACGATTCTCGACACCGTCGGCTGCGACACTGATGCACTGTCTCCAAGGAGAACCTATTCATTGCATGCATTCATTAATCATGATTTTAGTGATAACAATGACAGTGATGATAGTGGTCATAATTATACATTGATGAGGAAAATTCAAACTTACCTGAAAGCTTGCAGTGGCATAAAATCGGAGTGCCACAAGTAGCTGAAATACTGGAGGAATAGGTAACCCTCGGTTACTTGGTTTGGCTAAACCGACTTCAACGAGTGGAAGTATCCCGAATTTGATCACATTTTTGGTAAATCGGTATCGCCTCTTGAATTCACCTTCATTGTAAAATTCAAATGGGTTGTGACCATCACGCACATATCGCCTTGGAACGCGCACGATGTCCTCTAACACGAAATCGTCAATATCGTCAATATCGTCAATACCGTCAACGTTTATAATGTTAATATCGTTTGGAAAATCCATTATAGATTGATTAATATCAACAAAAAATCAAGAAAAAAACGTCAAATAACAACAAAAACTATATTTTCGAATCTGTCACTTAGTGGCCGTTTTTTCTAATAGTATTAATGATATCAAATAACACAACACAAGGTTACTAAATAAAAGCTACTATAAATCTAAAGAATAACCAGATGAAAAAAATATAACAAGATAAACAAGACAAAGTACGAAGAAAAAAAAGTCAAACAATAATTAAGCACTAAAAACGACGATAATAACGAAACTCAAATACGTTATTTTCACTAAATTGAGCACTAAATACTACAATCGTAACAAATTGCAAATAATAACGAAATTGAAATGCTAAAGAAAGGAATAAATTAAAAAATTAATGAATCAATCAAAAAGGGGTCGGATCACAAAGCGCACGATATTCGAAATGACCGGAGCAAACAAACAGACAAAAGATGCACCAGTTTGTTTTAGTGGTCACCGAGTCCTTGATTGGCTGTCTACTAGCAAACAATTGCCGATTTCGATTCTCGGCCACCTCAACAAAACTCTTGGTTAGACGGATGTTAGGAATTCACCATAACCGGTCAGCTTTTTGACCACGATGTTTCAGATTTCGCTAAAATTGTTTTAAAGGGGTATATTGAAAAAATAAATTGATAAAACAACTATACAGTCATACAGGGTGAATTCTTAATGTCCGTCTACCAAGAGTTTTTTTGAGGTGGCCGAGGGTCGAAATCGGCAATTGTTTGACAGCCAATCAAGGACTTGGTGACCACTAAAACAAACTGGTGCATCTTTTGTCTGTTTGTTTACTCCAGTCATTTCGAATATCGTGCGCTTTGTGATCCGACCCCTTTTTGATTGATTCATTAATTTTTTAGTTTATTCCTTCAGCATTTCAATTTCGTTATTATTTGCAATTTGTTAAGATCGTAGTTTTTAGTGTTCAATTCAGTGATAATAACGTATTTAAGTTTCGTTATTATCGTCGTTTTTAGTGCTTAATTATTGTTTGACTTTTTTTCATTGTACTTTGTCTTGTTTATCTTGTTATATTCTTTTTCATTTGTGTGTTTTCAATCAATATTCTTCTTCATTTGTGTGTTTTTTAGATTTATAGTAATTTTTAGTTAGTTACCTCTTGTTTTGTTAGTTTATATCATTAATATTATTAGAAAAAATGGCCACAAGGTGCAAGAGTCGAAACTATAGCGTTGTAGAAAAAAAATTCTTTGTAAAAATCATTCAAAAATATTCAAACGTAGTTGAAAGCAAAAAGAGTTCTGCGTCGAGTCTTCAAGACAAAGAAGAAGCCTGGGAAGCAATTGCTGAGCAGTATAACTCATCATCGATGGTTACAGAGCAGGTAATAAAACATTGCTGTACATATTTTTTTCTAAACTAAATCACAATGCAAAAAACTAGTCAACAACGCTTCCAACCGAGGAAGCTTGTCAAACAATCGCTACAAAGGATTCATTATTCCAGAGCAGATACTAAAGACATATTCTTGAGTGTTTTTTCGTTTTGTTTTTGCAAATTAAACCGATTACGGTTTTTCTTTAATTTTCAGAGATGTGTTAAACAATTAAAAAAATTGTGGACGAACCTGAAGCAGAACCAGCGAGACGCTTTGACCAAAGAAAAGCAAAGTCGATTTTTGACGGGCGGTGGTCCACCATCCACCTCAGCCAGCGTCGATCCAGAGATCACTATGATTGTGCCAAACTTGATGGCGACAGCGCCTGCTATGTTTTCGTCAAGTCTTGATGAAGGTATTTTGAAACGTAAGAACGGTTTATTCAAATTTCCGAAAACACTTCAGGTATTTGATAAAATAATTCATTAACTATGAAAATATTTACATTTAAGGTCGAGAAAATCAAGTAAGGGGGGACGAGACAGACGAAGTTCTTCACGAAGTATTTAATGAAGACGAAACGCAGGGGTTTTCGAATGAGGATGAACTAAATTACGCAGTAGAAGTATTTGGATCGCCCGCTGAAGAGGTGAACGATGAGCCAGAAATGAGCCGCCCAGCATCTCAAGTAAGCCTACTCGACATGGTTGCAGGGAAAGAGAGGCCATCTACTTCGTCGTTGGTACGAAAACCAAAAAGAACGAGCACAAAAAATAACTTGTGCGAAGAAGAAACCGAATTGAAAGTTCGCCGATTGCAAGAGATCATAAGGCAGGAAGCGGAGCTTTTCTCATTGAAAAAACGGCACGAAGACGAGCTGCATGAAATAGCCATTGCGAAAAATGAATACGAATTAAGAGCTGCAAAAGCCGGGGCAGAGCTAGCAGAATTGCTATTAAAAAAAGAAAAAACACAATGCGAAAAATGAATATAATTAAGAGCGCTAAATGCAGCGACAGACTCAATATAAATATTGTTTTCCAGAATAAATAATTTTCAAAAGTTCACGTTTATTACATAAATACAGGGTTTATCATATAAAAACGAGGCAATAATGTGTGGTGTCCAGTGGGTGTTCCACGCTTCGGCCGTTGAGGGGGGGACGGCTATGCAGAGTTCTAAACATTCTTTCCCAAAGCCGAACGCTGATTGTTTCTTTATTAACTGCTTTTACAGGAAAACTAAGCCGTTGCGGACGGTTTTTCATGGGTAACTTTCGTACGAATTTCTCGCAAGAAATCCACTGCTATGTAGATGGAGCGCGGATTTCTAGACACCCTGTTATATGAAAATTCATAAAGTATATTTTTCTCGATTACTGAATCCGAAAGAGAGTACCTACTACAGCGTCGTCTACCGCAAAATGTCGCAAAGAATTGAAACCGATTAATTTCATACAAATTATTCATCGAATATTTGTTTTGGTAACACGCTGCTTTTTACAAAACGTTCATTGTGAGATCGTCTTAAGTCCCGTAAAACGTCGACGTGAAAAAATTCGTATGCTTTGTTTAAATAGTGAGGTTATGTTGGCATTTAAGACATCTCAGAATCGACTTTGAATCTTACGCAGTAAGATCGTCTTGAGACGTTCTCGAGAATCGTCTGTGAATCAGTTCTACCTTCGCTAAGGTAGAGCTTTGAGTTCTGCCTTGAGGCAACCTCAAGACGCGTCTGTGAATCAAAACGCGATCTTAAGATCGCCTTAAGGCGACCTTACATTTAAGACTCGACTGTGAATACAGCCCTATATGTCACGACGATTCGACCAATGGATACTTTATGCCACATCACGCGGTGATAAAGGCCTCCAGCAACACGACCAAGGTCCGCGTGGTGTTCGACGCCTCCGCGAAGGCCGGCAAGGGTTTTTCATTAAACGACGCATTGATGGTCGGTCCGATCATACAAAATAAATTATTCGGGCATCTGTTACGTTTCCGAATCCATGCGTACGTCGTCACGGCCGATATTGAAAAAATGTACCGGCAGGTGCTCATGCATCCCAGCGACCGGAGATTCCAGCGAATTTTTTGGTATAGCGGCAGTGAGATTACGACGTACGAACTGAATACGGTGACCTTCGGAGTGTCGGCTGCGCCTTATCTCGCGATACGCACGATTCACCGACTCGCGGACGATGAGAATGACAATTTCCCCCGCGCATCGGAAGTGTTAAGGCGCGACATGTATGTCGATGATCTTTTAACGGGCGCAGACTCGATCGAGGAGATTTTGCGAATACGTGACGAGGTAATCGAACTGTTGAGGCGTGGAGGGTTCAATATCCGGCAATGGGCCTCAAATCATCGACACGCGCTCGATAATTTGGAGAAACGATTTCACGACCTCGACCGGGCGATCGAGCCAAATCCAGTCATAAAAACACTCGGCGTCGTCTGGGACTCGCAGCGCGACGAATACGGTTTCACAGTCAAACCGATCGAGGGTCCGGGAACGGTAACGAAGCGTAATGTGTTATCTGAAATCGCGAAAATTTTCGATCCGTTAGGTTTACTCGGTCCGGCGGTTATGTTCGCAAAGATCATCCTACAAAAATGTTGGCGAGCGGAGGTCAATTGGGATGAATCCTTACCGCAAAATTTACACGCGGACTGGATTGCGTTTTCGGACCAACTCGGGCTCTTGCGCGACGTGTCGGTAAGGCGTCACTTGTTGTTGAAAAATCCGAAATTCATTGAGTTACACGGATTCTGCGACGCTAGCAAGGATGGGTATGGAGCTTGCATCTATGTGCGATCAATTGATCCGAACGGCCGAGTTTATACGGCTCTAGCGTGCGCTAAATCCCGCGTCGCTCCGTTACAATCAAAACGTATATCGCGAAAGGGAACTCCGACGGAGGAGAAGGAAAGGGCAATACATACCATCCCGCGGCTCGAATTGTGCGGTGCGTTGATTTTAGCCCGGTTATACAAGGAGGTGCGATCAGTCTCCGATTTTAAGATAAATCGCGTTGTCTTGTGGTCAGACTCGAGCATCGTGCTTAATTGGCTCAAAAAACCCCCGGAGGTTCTAAGAGTCTTCGAATCAAACCGCATTGCCGAAATTCAGACTCTCGACGACAGCGTGAATTGGCGTCATGTGAAGGGTGAAGAAAATCCCGCGGACGCAATATCACGCGGCCAGCTTCCCAAGGATTTTTTGCGGAACGACTCGTGGTTCGCAGGGCCGAGTTGGCTGAACCAATCTGAAAGGAAATGGCCAACGAACACCGATATCACAGTAACCGAACCCATCGGTCTCGCAACCAGAAGGCTGCGACTTGCTCAACCGATTTTCTTCTTATTCGAAATTAACGAGGGTAATTGCATATTGTTTACGGATGCGAACACCCAAGAAGTATACAGAACGAGAAATCGGGACGACAGAAAAGATTGCCGCGGAAAACAAAATTTTGCAATTGATCCAGAGAAACCAATTTTCGAAGGACATCGACAGGATCATGAATAAGGAAACCGTCAAGGACTACAAACTTGCATCGTTGAATCCGTTCGTCGACGAGCATAGACTACTTCGCGTCGGAGGACGCCTGAAAAGGGCGGGGATTCCCTACGAGCAGAAACATCCGATCTTCTTGCCGGCACATCATCCCGTCACTGACTTGATTATCAAGGAAACGCACGAACGCGCATACCATGCCGGCGTTCAGAGCACGCTGTGCACCATAAGACAGAGAGGACTGTGGCTGCTCGATGGAAAAAACCAGATACGAAAAATCATCCGGAAATGCGTCCGATGTTTCAGACACCGGCCGATTCCGTTGGAAAGCCAAATGGCTGATCTACCCCAGGCACGTGTGAACGGGACAGCGGCGTTCTTGCACGTAGGCGTGGACTACTTTGGGCCGGTGCTTGTAAAGGAAAAGAAATTCCGGAATCAAAAATTTATCAAATCGTACGGTTGCGTGTTCGTCTGCATGGCCACAAAGGCCGTCCACCTGGAGATTGTAAGCGATCTCAGCACTGAAGCGTTTCTCGCAGCGTTCCGCCGTTTCATCGGTCGTCGTGGAGTTCCCAGTCACGTGTTCTCGGACAACGGGACAAATTTTGTCGGAGCGAACAAACAACTGCGCGAGCTCTATGCATTGCTCGAGACTGAAGAGCTACAAAAAACCGTCGCCGCGTACGCGACTCAGCGCAACATCACATGGCGGTTCAACCCTCCGCTGTCGCCGCACTTTGGAGGCTTGTGGGAGGCCGCCGTGAGATCTTTCAAACACCATTTCGTACGAGACATACGAGAACAGACCTTTACCATCAAAGAGTTCAGCACGCTGGCGATAGAGATCGAAGCAATTTTAAATTCGAGGCCTCTCTGCTCTCTCTCCTCTGATCCGACCGATCCAGTGGCCCTTACGCCGGCTCACATCCTCATAGGACGCCCCCTCACAGGATTGCCGGAAGCCGATCTGTCCGACGTTCCAAACAATCGGTTAACGGTCTGGAATTTTATTTCCAAGGCTCGGCAGGATTTTTGGCGACGATGGTACCTCGAATATTTGAACGAGTTCCAGAAGCGGCAAAAGTGGCAGAAAACAACAGGCCAACTCCATCCAGGAGCCGTGGTAATTCTGATCGAGAAGAACCAACCATGTATGCGGTGGCCGTTAGGGATAATCCGCGAGGTTCATCCCGGGGACGACGGAGTCGTTAAGAGTCGCTACCGTCAAGACGATGCAAGGAGAATATAAACGAAACTGTACTCAACTGTGTCCGTTACCAGACAATATTTAACCAATATCGATTGTATCAGTACATAACGCATTTAGCTATAGCAAAATATACGATTATAAGAAAATGAAAACATGTTTGCTCGCTTTCCTCGCAACGGGGGGAGTCTGTTCGGTCGAACGAATAGTTTATGAGGTGCCCAGGTACCCACAGTTGGTATCAGTTACCAACGAGCGCTCGCGCGTGTATACGAATACACGAGCCGAGCGGTCGACCATCTTTTTTTTGCATGTGTCTCAAATGGGCATGACGGTGGAGGGGACGGGGGGACCGAGCTATGTGTGTCCAGAGGTCGCCAGCGACAAAAATCCCACAGTCTTCTTCTGTGCGCGTTCCCGGAGAAACGAATACTTTAAGGTTAGGGTTGCGATTCGCTTATTATCGGATATCGTGAGGTCTCGGTGTTAACCCCTTCTAATTGTCTGCATGCTGGTGAGCTGAACATTTAGCCCGTAAGTACACTGACAAGTGCGGTACGTCCCGCCAGATACACCGGCACGGCCCGGTTGCACCAGCAAGCAAGCGCAACGCTTGATCATAGGTCGTCTACCGACTAATTTGCGCACTCGCATATTCACGTGAACCAAACTGTTAAGTACACCGAATCAGACGGTGATACTTAACCACAAGCGCAATGCTTACGAGGTCGCCAGCGACTCATACACATGATAATCATATTGCATGACAGAATCAAACACATAATACACAACCTGTGTAATTCCTTCTGACTGTAGATTTCATCCTTACAATGATCATCACACGAAATGTATTCGATAAACCCAACGGACTGTATCTATTGTAAATTCATGATTTGCGAGGGGTTTTTTCTCTGAGATTCATACGTCCGGAGATTTTCCTCTCTGAGCCATAATAAACGTAGAATTGTATGGCTCCAAAGATGTGTTTAAGTTATTATTCCCTATTCCTTCGATCCTTATTTATTTGAGATAAAAAGAAAAAATACGCGGCTTCTTTTTTGTTAAAGAATACGCGCCCCACGAAACAGCTTGCCTTCTCTTTTCTTTTTGAGTTACCTTATTTTGACTACTAGCTTTAAGTTTCATAGATTTAGTTTATTAACTCGGGTTCGGCCTAGCCGACGTCCGTTGTGTGTGTGAGTGTGTGGAGTACTGCTGCCGTTCCGTGCCGTGCCGCAGGAGTAGCTGCTGGAGAGCGAGGTAGGCTTTTTACCGGGCTCCCGACCAACCGTCTCGCGTGGCTGTGCGCTTTCTTTACTTATCTCTTCTCTCTTTTTTTTTCCTTTTGGATCATCCCAGTGGCTCGTGGCTTCTCCCGAGCCCCTTGCCTAGCTCTATCGCGTTCGACGGTTGTCGGAAGTCTGTCTCTTCATCTTATTTCTGCTTGTGTAGTTAGGGCCCTCGGCCACCTTCACCTAGCCTGATCCCTTGCCTTGGGGAGACCTACGTGCTGGACCCGGAGGCGCAAGTCTCCGGCTATCCGCCGTCCGTGTGAGTGTGTGTGAGCGTGAGTGTGTGTGGCACGTCTGTCGCCGACGACGCGCCGCCTAGTTGTGTGAGCGCGTCAGCTGAGCCGGCAGCGTGCGAGTGTGCCTACCCTCCCCCTGCCGTCCCGTACCGCGTACCCGAGCCTACCCGCCGTAGCTCGTTGTACCGCTGAGCCGTACTACCCGGCTCGCAAACCTTTCTGTATCATACTGCCGTCTTGTATACGACCCGTCGCGACTAACTCGATCGTACTCCGCCGCTCTACCGGTCGTGAGTTCGATCCCGACGTGTGTCACCCTAGTATTTTATTTATATCTTTTTTTTATTCCCTTGGTTTTGTCGCTGCTCTCGAACATTATATCTTGATTTACTTTACATTGTTTATTTTACGTTATTTCTTTCCTTTCTTTTGTTATTTTCTTTATTGTTTACTGCGTCTACCGTTCCGGTCTTCGGACAAATACATTGATTCCTTGCATACCGTATCGGAGTGTGTCATTTCGTCGCCCCCACGTTCCCCTCTCCTACTAACTAGCCGGTTACCTGCTTAGCTTAGAGCTTGATTGTGGCTTATTTCGATTTCGTCTTTTTTTGCCGTTTCGCTTTTCTTATCTGGCACGTTCGCGTGCCTGGCGCCCAACACCCTCTCTTTCTCTAGCTACGTTTGGGTCGCGTTGGCGCCTTTTGTACGAGATTTAGTTCTCTTATTCGCTTCCCCCCCGGGTAGGGAAATTGCTCGTTACACTACATAGTTTATTGATACCTTTAGTATGGATATTGAAGGAAAATTTCAATATTCTTCCATTAGGAAACATGCAAAGAGAATTTTTGCGGACGGTGGTCTTTACATACCATTACGAAAAAATGGAATGGAGAAAAGGGCAATACCCTAGGCAACAATAATTAACAATTGCCGCTCACCGTCGCAAGGCCACTCAAATCAGCTACTGCCAGCTATTGCCAACTTCAGAAGAGCATGTATCTTCGGTTGCAGATTTAAGGGCCGACAGAAACCGTGATCATTACTGGACATTGGCGGCGATGTTTATAGGTTATTCTTTAAACATAAAACTAGCCGAATGACGCGGATCAGTGATCAATCGATTTCGAATAATTACGTGTGATTAAAGAATAACCTATAAACATTGCGGTCAATAGACGTAGAGGCTCTACAGCAACTGACAGCTTGCCATCAAGGCTCGAGTGTCAGAAATACTGATATATATATATGACATGTACCCTTAATTGCATATAATAGGGCGTACGTTCGGCTATCTTCGGAACTATGCATGTCGCTCATCCACGAAAACGCACGGTATATTGATAATATGAGGAAACATACTAAAACTCATATAAAAATACCACTACACATTAACATCATATACCTACTGTAACGTGGCAGATTTTTGATCCACCACGGACTTCTGCCTTCCCCTCTCGCTAGGAATGACCCGCTGTGTCTGGTAGTGTGATTCTGATTTTTACTCCCCAAGGCAAGCCAATAATCCTTTTTAGCGTTCCGTTGTCTGCTCTAACTAAGTCCTTGTCAGCAGGTGAAATCAGCGATGGACTGCGAAGGACAACGAGGGACGATCGGCAACGGGGAGGGTCGTCTGCCAAGCTCGTTGAAATTACCTGTGCCTTGGTATTTGCCAAACAGCGATCACCGCCCGCCAGCCGACCGAGAGAGCGCTGCGCCTCCCAGCAACACCACCTCGCCGATCTGCTTCAGGCCTCTCGAGTCAACCGAAGCCGTTCTGACGTCACTGTGCCAAGGCACAGCGAAATCAACGAGTGCGGCGGAAATACCTCCCCGCGACGCGGGCGACTCCTGCCGATCTCCAGTGGAAGGAGAAGACGTTTAAAACGGACATCGTTCTTCCGCGCCGACCGTTACCTTGGCGTGACGAGTTTTGGAGCCCTGTGCCTTCCCTTTTACTTTTCTTTCCGTTTTGCCTCTTCTTCCGATTATCTTCTCTGAGTCTACCTATTTCTTTAGCTTTGTAGCGGTTACCTAACTAGTTTATTTTGGGGCCTTTTGCCATTATTTTTAAGTTAACTCTATCTTAGATTTAAGTAGTGTGAGTGTGAGTGCGATCCTGCCGTTTCGTGCCGTGCCGGGGGATTATTGCCGGAGCGCAAGGTAGGCTTTCGCCCAGACTACGAGCACCCGTCTTTCGTATTCTTGCCTTTCTTCCGTACCTCTTTCTTTTTTTTGGTTTTTCTTTCTTTTTGGGTGTGCTATCTTTTCTTCGGAGTCGCTCTTCTAGCGACCGACGGGTTGTCGAAGTCTGGAGCATCACTGGTTTTCTTTTTGTGTAGTTTTTGAGCCTTCTGCTACCTCCACCTTGCTCCCCTTGCCTTGGGGGAAACCGTGCCGCATCCAGAGCCATCGTCTCCGGGTGCTGGCCGTTACCTGTGTGTGTGTGTGTGAGTGCGTGTAGTGTGGCTGTCGCCAGCGACGTTGTTGCCTGTGTGTCCGGCCGCGTCAGTTGAGTTCGCGTCGCCTACACGCGGAGCAGATATCTATTTCATTATCTTTTTTTTGTATTTTTGTTGCTAACTTATTGGAATTATATTTATTTAATTTTTGCCGGATCTCTTGCGTCAAAGTGTGTTATTTCTACGCCCCCATGTTCCCCTCTCCGTCTATCTAGCCGGATACCTATTACGTTCTGAGTTTTGTTTGTGGCTTATTTGGATTTCGTTCTATCTTGCCGTCTCGCTTTCTCTTATCTGGCACATTCGTGTGCCTGGCGCCCAACATTACCTCTTACAAGGGAACCCCGCCAAGTGTCCCCCTCCGATTTCAACGAAACTTTGGGAGATTGTAGAGGGGGTGAAAATATTCGACACGTATTTTTTTATATCTGCGGAATTCCACCCCAAGGGGGTGTAATCAACCCCTGAAAATTGCGGATTTCGCTATTCGATAGCTCGTGAAGAACGAACGGCCGAGGATTTTTGGCTGACAAGGTGCTACCGGGAGTTTTCGGGGCCGCTGATTACGAATCTGGCATCAGATTTTCAAAATTCAAAATGGCGCATCCAATATGGCGAACGTCGAAACGAAAAATGGTACCAATTTTCCCAAAATTCTGTACCCGGGGGTTTTCGGGGTCGCTGATTACGAATCTGGTATCAGATTTTCAAAATTCAAAATGGCGGATCCAATATGGCGAACGTCGAAACGAAAAATGGTACCAATTTTCCCAAAATTCTGTACCCGGGGGTTTTCGGGGTCGCTGATTACGATTCTGGTATCAGATTTTCAAAAATTATAAATAAAAGACCCCACAAACTAATAACAGTTTTATGACTGTAGAAAAAAATACGGTGTGGTAAATACCTCGCTAATTCATGATTAAGCTACCTTTGGCAATCGTTTTATTCACTTTTATAATATAATGGTGTTATAGTATACGAATATAATATACGAATATAGTATACGAATAAAGGTCTTATGTATACGAATATAAATCTTTAGATTGAACCTTACAATATAGCTTACATCATGCGTATTTCGTCACGGGTGATAGTTTTGACAATAGTGATATTCATGAAAAAAGTGTTTTAAACATAGCGACTTTTTACACCACGCACACTTGATAATAGCAACGTCGCCGCATATGTCACACGTTGGAGAACTCTCGGTAAAACAATATTGAACCGGATTTTCGAATTTCGGTGGTCTTGCGTCTATGTATCCACTTTTATACCATGAATATTTAAAAAGATCTGTAAATCTAGGAGACGAAAATTGATTGTGAGTAAGACTTTGCAGCTTGACGATATTGTCTCTCAAATGAAGATTCACGTCGTAATCATACAATATCACGATATCAGAGAAATGTTTGATATAATTCTTCCATATGCGAAATCCGTACACGTCCAGTGGCTGTATCATTCCAGTTGTCCCTGGGGGAATGATTAGAAGTTCTACTTTTTGTCCATTGAAATTCATCGTTTCAAATACGCCCGGACATTGACCACTCCATGAATCCAATAATATAACCGATTTCGGACTGGTGTGCGGAAGGTATACGTCTTGAAACCAATGTTTAAAATGTTCGGTTGTTAATTTCCCAGATTTCGAAGCCATAAGATATACATTCTGTGGTTTAAACATAGTCTCTTGCACTCGAGGACCAAATCCTCCACTAGATTCTTTTAAAACAATTAATAGAGGTGACAATAATTTGCCATCGGCCGAAATCAAAGGCTGTATGGTGTAGCTGTGCGTTGTTGATGACTTTGATTGTATTATTGATTCCACTGTTTTTTGCCCTCGCAACGCTAAGGTTCGCCCCGCATGTAGCTCCAAATTGAAACCGCTCTGATCGGAATTGTAAACGTTTTCGACTCCGATATCGACGATGTGGGTTTTTACTTTCTGAATGAAGATGGCAGCCTGCTCTTTTAAAGATTCCTGTGTTGCTAATGTATTTTTTGTTATATGTTTCGTAATTTTCCGCGACACGATTCCGTGACGTTTCTTAAATTCTAATAGCCAGGTTTTGGATGCCTTAAATTTTGCTGGTGCCATATCAAACAGTTGTCGCGCTCGTATGGCCCAACGTCTAATATCAATATCGTGAATTGGCAATTTCCTATTTAAAGCATCCATTACATTGTTAAGAGTATACTCACAGATCATTTTCAACTTTTCTCTGTATGTCCCACCTTGATTAACTTGATGTGCCCAGCGCCGTAATTGTCGCACAGACTGAACTTTTCTGAATTTTGATTGAACGGACGATACCTTTCTGTTTCCCGTTTTTCCGGACCTCCAAAATTCTGTCGCTTGTTTTTTGTAATCATAATCCAAATCTTCATCATCGATGGTGCAAACTTGGTCCGGTGCATCTATATTGGGATTCAGAAATCTTTGATGATTCCAGTCTTCTGTTCCATCGTTGTCTTCTATAATTTCCGATTCGTGCACTGCATTTGGATGTTCAAAATCCAAACTCCATTCAATTTCAGTTTCCATTGGCTGTATCATTGCATCTTTGATGATGATTTCGAGCTCTTCGCTCAACTGCCTTTCGGATTCCGTGACTGGAGAATCGAGTAATTTAATAGCATTGAATGCTAGAGACAAAAGCTGAATGACGTTCAACGGATTGACGTGCATTTTTCTCCAAGTCTCTTTAGAGGGATGGATGAACTCAACTACATACGTAAAAATACACTGAACAACAACAGATTAAACCGTCTTATGTAAGTTCGGTTTATAAGATAAAACACGTTTCTTATCACCGAATATTTTTACTTGTGAAATAGAAATCTTACGTAAGAAAAAGAAGTCTTATGTAAGTTCGGTTTATAAGATAAAACGCGTTTCTCATCACCGAATATTTCTACTTCTGGTTATCAGCACAGCATTTCTATCAGAACTATTTATTATCAATCATTCATTACTCATGATATGTCAATAGAAATACATTTACCGTACATATTTATGAACCAATATTTTTACGCAATATTGCATAAATATTTATGGAACATTCAATTTATGAAATTACCAGAATATTGGCAATAATTTTCATGAAAATATTTACACTGTTGTTCAGAAAATACTTGGAAATTACAGTTTTTGAAGATTTGATAGCAATTTCTGGAATTGAAATCATATTTTTATTGAACAAAAAATCATTACGTCATATTCTTGTCATCTCTAACGATACAATGTCCGTCTACTCATCTACTCGTAATTTTCCAATATCAATTTTCCAATTCTAACCTCAGATTTGTAATCAGCGACCCCGAAATCCCGGGGATACCGAATCCGAAGCAATCCACACCATTTTGGAAGAAGTCGGTCCGCCATTTTGTGTCAGTCATGTTGAATTTTCCAATTTCGACTACACATTTTCAATCAGCGACCTCGAAAACCCCCGGGTACAGAATTTTGGGAAAATTGGTACCATTTTTCGTTTCGACGTTCGCCATATTGGATGCGCCATTTTGAATTTTGAAAATCTGATGCCAGATTCGTAATCAGCGACCCCGAAAACCCCAGGGTACAGAATTTTGGGAAAATTGGTACCATTTTTCGTTTCGACGTTCGCCATATTGGATCCGCCATTTTGAATTTTGAAAATCTGATACCAGATTCGTAATCAGCGACCCCGAAAACCCCCGGGTACAGAATTTTGGGAAAATTGGTACCATTTTTCGTTTCGACGTTCGCCATATTGGATGCGCCATTTTGAATTTTGAAAATCTGATGCCAGATTCGTAATCAGCGGCCCCGAAAACCCCCGGTAGCACCTTGTCAGCCAAAAATCCTCGGCCGTTCGTTCTTCACGAGCTATTGAATAGCGAAATCCGCAATTTTCAGGGGTTGATTACACCCCCTTGGGGTGGAATTCCGCAGATATAAAAAAATACGTGTCGAAAATTTTCACCCCCTCTACAATCTCCCAAAGTTTCGTTGAAATCGGAGGGGGACACTTGGCAGGGTTCCCTTGTTAGTCTAGTTAACTTCTCGTGCGTATGTTTGGGAGAGGTTCACGTTGGTGCTCTTTGTGCGGGATTTGTTTTTCTATCTAGCTCCTCCGGATAGGAAAATTGCTCGTTACACTACCTTATATACTATATTATATACCTTAAAATATTATAACCAAATACCATATAAGAAATAATTATAAGAAATAGAGAATGAATTTCCCTTGGTAAAACTAAGAGCAATTCACTCTCTACGTGAACTCGAAGTAACCGCATATGAATTACTTTAAGATAAGGGGTACGCTCAACTGAACACTCAATACCCACTTATCAAGTATTGATTTTGAAACTCTAAAGTCCAAACAGATTAGCCACATCCGGAGTTCGCTGGAAATATTATTTAAACAATAAAACATACCCACGCAGGCACCGACTTGCGAATATTATTCATATGCAGCTGGTCAGAGTCCACCGTGGGATAAGAATTTGTACTTAACTAAACAACCCCACCACATAGATTTTAAAGCCTATATAAACCCCCACTTACCACACAAGACTACCGCAATCTCGCCGCAGCCTTGCATACGTCAGTCTTCAATTAAAACTCGTGCAAGTAGTTACTCTGCTCAGATCTCTTAAACGAATTTTGACAAGTTAACTTCTGTTCGCGAAAGATTCTTAACTCGTGTCCACGGTCGCACATTCAAAATAGAATAACTTCAATAGTAGTAAGACGCGTGAGTCTTTTGTGGTCTTGGCGCTTCGAGAGTTATTCTATTTTCTTATTAAACTTGTAAAAACGGTTCAACTCACATCTATATCGAATAAACTAAAGGTTAATCTTAAATCAAGCAACTTATCAACCTCAACTAAAAACCAAGGTAAATTACGCCTTCATTCACACATAATAATAATACCTAATTCCTCACCACTGACTAAAAGCCGGGGCGAAGAATTCAAACGTCTAAGCCAGCTTCTAGCCATCCTATTACACAAATTCAAGACTCTGTCGTATAGGCGAGGATTTAGTGGTCCAAGCTTACTTCAGAATTTTACACACGTTTAGCGAGCACAGGCGGGGAACTACTCTCCAAGCTTGCGTTGAACCCTTCTTTTCTTACACGATTTCAAGACTCTGTCGTATAGGCGAGGATTTAGTGATCCAAGCTTACTTCAGGATCTTACACACGTTTAGCGAGCACAGGCGAGGAACTACTTTCCAAGCTTGCGTTAAATCCTTCTATACTTACACAACGTCAAGGCGAGGATATCGAAATGCCAAGCCAACGTTAACCACCCACTTCCTTTCCCCGTAGATGGATGGAGCTGTAATAAAGAAAAGAAAGTTCAAACGTCGTTCGAGAAAAAGAGCAAATGCGCGTCGAGCTAAGGCCATAGCTCGACGGCAACGCCTAATAGAATCACTCAATTCCTCAACGCCAGACTGGTTAAAAGACTACTGTTACAGACTGACATGCAGTTATCGCTGAATGAAGGAAACGGGAAGAGAGGAAGCTCTGGATCCGTTTGACCAGTCAACGAAGGTCGACGTTCAGGTTCAACGCACCTCCTTTAGATCCACATGGACGGGCTTACGGGAGGTTAACAGGAAACAGCAGTATTATAAGAAGGAATAGTGAAGTATTATTATTAATCTTACCTTTATTCTAGCTCGACGATCTCGACGATTTTGGGCGTAGCGGGTTGTGATGGGTTGTCAAGATGGCGGATGTCGGAGGATCGTCTCGTCAGAGTTGTTTCTACGGTATTGACTATGCACCTGGCACCCTGGTAGTCGATGCTGTGTTGGACTATTGTCCTTGGACTCTCTTCTAAATATCCTTGGAAGGGTCCGTCCGGTAATTCAGCTGGTTGTGGCGAAGGAACTTCGGCGCCCGAGAAACTATTATCCGTATGATTTGTCTGAGTTTGATCGGTTTTCGGTATTATAATAGTGTCACGGCTGTCACTGTCGTCTGGCCCTACGTATAATTCATTTATGTAGTCTTTTAACCAGTCTGGCGTTACTGAATTGAGTGACTCTATTAGACGTTGCCGTCTAGCTATAGCCTTAGCTAGACGCGCGTTTGCTCTTTTTCCCGAACGACGTTTGAATTTTCTTTTCTTTATTACAGCTCCATCCATCTACGGGAAAGGGAAGGAGGTGGTTAACGTCGGCTTGGGTTTTGATATCCTCGCCTTGACGTTGTGTAGGTATAGAAGGGTTTAACGCAAGCTTGGAAAGTAGTTCCTCGCCTGTGCTCGCTAAACGCGTGTAAGAAACTGAAGTAAGCTTGAATCACTAAATCCTCGCCTATACGACAGAGTCTTGGAATAGTGTAAGAAAAGAAGAGTTTAACGCAAGCTTGGAGAGTAGGTCCTCGCCTGTGCTCGCTAAACGCGTGTAAGAAACTGAAGTGAGCTTGGATCACTAAATCCTCGCCTATACGACAAAGTCTTGAAATCGTGTGTGAATATACTGGCTTAGAGACCTAGGTACTTCACCTGTATATTCGTTAAGTGTAGGGTATTGGATTTTGTAATAATATGTAAATGAAGGTGTAATTTACCTTGAGTTGGTTGAGGTTAATAAACTGTTTGATTTAAGATTAACCTTAGGTTTTTATTTTAATGAATATGAATGTGAGTTGAACCGTTTTACAAGTTTAATAAGAAAATAGAATAATTCTAGAAGCGCCAAGACCACAAAAGACTCACGCTTCTCACTACTATTAACGTTATTCTATTTTGAATGTGCGACCGTGGACACGAGTTAAGAATCTTTCGCGAACAGAAGTTAACTTGTCAAAATTCGATTAGAGATCTGAGCAGAGTAACTACTTGCACGAGTTTTGAATGAAGACTGACGTATGCAAGGCTGCGGTGAGATTGCGGTAGTCTTGTGTGGTAAGTGGGGGTTTATATAGGCCTTAAAATCTATGTGATGGGGTTGTTTAGTTAAATATAAATTCTTATCCCACGGTGGACTCTGGCCAGCTGCATATGAATAATATTTGCATGTCGGTGCCTGCTTGGGTATGTTCAAATAATATTTCTAGCGAACTCCGGATGTCTCTAATCTGTTTTGGAGTTTAGAGTTTCAAAATCAACACTTGATAAGTGGGTATTGAGTGTTCGGTTGAGCGTACCCCTTATCTTATATAATTCATATACGGTTGCTCTGAGTTCACGTAGAGTTTGAATTGCTCTTAGTTTTACCAAGGGGAATTCATTCTCTATTTCTTATAATTATTTCTTATATGGTAGTTGGTTATAATATTTTAGGTATATAATATAATATATAAGGTAAGTATATGATGTTTAAATGTGTAGTGGTATTCTTATATGAGTTTTAATGTACTAGCTCACTCGCGCGCTTCGCGCGCGTCTGTCTTTAACTTTTCAGATTTCGATTTTGCATTTTCGATTGTAAAAGTATAGTAAGGATTTTTTATCACGAAACCAAATGTTATAATGAAGATACGTGAATTCTGTTATGGGGCCGTAAAAAGTCGATGTTTTCAAAGATGCATTTAACTCAACAATATTCAACCAACAATGTTGACATCTTGACGAATAATTGGTAAATTTGACACATCATTGAGAGAGATTTGTCTCTGACGACGCAGACATTGACTTGCATCACTTCTTTCCCTACGCGCGAGTAAAAACTCCTTCTCTTCTTCAACAGTCCGAATGGTCTTGCGACGTGGCATTATGAAAACAATTCTGAACTAAAGTATAACTGACTTACGATTGTAGAGGTTCTTATAGTTCCATCATTAGGTACTCGTAGGGTAAAATATAAAAAAAAAATAATAATATATAAAATATAATCATATCAAAATAATATATAATTAATTAATATAATATAATATATTTTATTGTAATTTTTTTTTCTTATAAATTTTCAAATTTCAAATCTTAAGAGAGAAGTATACTTTTATCCATAACAACGAAAAATTCTATTGGGCAAGGACGTAAAAAAAAAATTATGGTAGTGCAAGAAGTTGAGGGGGGCCTAAACTGAAATTTTGAAAAAAATAGTTTTTCATTTCTTGAAGGTGTAGAAAAAGTCCAAAGAAAAGGAGCCTACGTTACTTTGATGTTGTAATGATCGTAGTATGCTAGTATCCATGAATAGAAAAAAATTCAATCTTTTGCCATGAAAGTGTAGACGCAAGAAACCTTTCGCAGAACCTTACCGCACAGCAAAGAAAGTTTCTGCAAAAGGCTCTTTCCACTTTCCTTCGCTGCGCTGCAAGGTTCTGCGAAAGGTTCCTTGCATCTACACTTTCAAAGTGTAAGATTAATTTTTTTTATGTATATAGATACTACTATCCTTCACAACTTGACGTAGGATTTCTTTAATTTGACCTTTTCTACAGCTTTGGAAAATGAAAAACTATTTTTTGGCCCAATTTCAGTATAGGCCCTTCTTAAGCCGGATGCGGAAGTATGTTATTATGTGGTTAATGAAACATTGAAAATAGCAAACTCAAAAAGTAATTATTTTTCTTTAAATAATTGTATTTTCATACTATTTCAGTTCTGTTTAATTTTTTTTTGCGGTGTTTCGTAATTTTCGTTTTTCTTTCCAGTTGATATTACGTTATATCCTTGTAATAACTGCATCAATTGCATTCGTTTGTTGTCGATTTTTTTCACATTATCGATTGATTTGCATAGTATGTATATTGGATTTGCTGAAAAGAAAAAGAATATAATTTCACGTAATTAAATGAAGCTGTAGATTGAGCACAGAATACATGTATTTTCTGGACATAATTAATTTTCTATCCATATTTTGTGATCAGGAAAAGAGTAATGATAAAATTTTGTTGTATTAGGACGTAATTATTTTTATTGATTCTTTCGATGTGATGGAATCGTTTTTTTTTCCAGCTCAACATATATTTGTAATTGTCTTTGTTGAATATTTATTATGATTCAAAGAGTTATTACCGTTCATCTGTAGTTCACCTTCTACTTCTACATGATCCCCCTTTACGAAATCGTGTACTGTATTTTCCATTTTTGGAATGCGAACTTCAATCTTAAAATTTCCGTCAGTGATAGAACCACATCCGAAGTCGTTTCCTGAATTTGTTGACTGTTTGACAATTACTCCAAAGTTTGTTTTCACGAATCCTTGCACTTCTGTAACATGATTAGATATATGTAAATGACCTTATTTTTGCTGAATCATTTATTTATTAAAAATTGATCGAAATTCTATTCATTCGATTCATTATAATTATATTTTTGATTTAAATTTAAATTAAACATAATTTTTTTCATTAAAAAGAATCACTTTTTTCAATATTTTTCCAAACTTGTTTATGAACTCAATAGTATAAATGAAATAACACTCACTGATGCACTTGTTGGTTGCAGACCCAATATTCTTTAATAGTATTATTTCTGGCGCTGTGGCGGTTATATCTTCGATTATGGAATGGTACCCGAATATATTTAATTTAGTTGCAGATTGAATGATTAATTCAAAGTTGATGGTTCCTTTATTGAAATTGCCAACTAACGATGGTTTCGCATACGCACCATCGATGTGTAATATCTATAATTTAAACGTTCAATAATTCAGCAGAATGTGATCACAAATTTGGAACATAAATAGAATAATTTTTTTAACTTCGTCATGGATATTATTTAAATTCAGAGATATCAATATTTTATCAATTTTTGCGTAACTTTTCCAAAAATTTTATTTGATATTTCATGCACGTACTGAATTTGGTTTCAAGATTGTTTCACATCGGTCCACTTCACTCCGCCAGGCCACAACTTGGACACGGTCTCCTGAACCGTTGTTCAAGTAAAATTTGAAGAGTCTGAGATTTTTTGCGCCTACCAACCTTGATGCCTCAATTATATCCACATAACCGATTACTTCTCTGTAAAACAAAATATAATGTCAACTCGATCGGTGTATATCATGGAATTCAGCAAATTATAACAGTGAATTCATTTTATCGCATGTTGAATTTGATTGTAATATTTTTATGGTCTATCTGAATTCAATTCGAATAAAATAAAGAATGTACTAACACCGTGGAATCGTATGCTGTAATTTTGTGTAATTGTTCGCTTGAAGTATAACTAATTTTCGTCAAGTCACAGTCCAGGATATCATTTTCGTCTTTTTCATAAAGTTCGACGTCTTCATCTTCTTTAAGTAGCAACGATTCTGAAGATGCTACACAAACAAATTAATATGACGGTGAACGGCGTGAATGAAGGCTCATAGAAATATTAGATCAGATTAATCTAACATGACATGAAAAAATCCACCCTGAAAATATGGCCCAGTCTAATTGAATCCCGCTCTCATATCATTGATTATTATATCAATTGAAAGAAAAAACGGAGAAGTATTATATTCCGTGTACTTACCGCTGCTTTGAGAATTTTTACAAGACATAATCACTTCAACTTCGTATTTTTTGGTGATATCGGTTAAATTATTTTCGAATATAATTTTTTTCACGTCCGTGCTCGATAGAATTCTTCGTTGCTATGGGGTATATACACAATAACAATTGAAAAATTTCTTTCAACTGTTTATATTTAGGTTTTGATTTTTCGTTCTACTCAGTAGGCGGACTGCATCGTTAGTTGGTTGTTTTTTTTTTTCACTCTCCAATAACGATTGATTACAAAGCGCAGAACACCAGCTCAGTAAATTTAACGAACACACTCATTTTCTAATTATCAAATGAATACCGAAACAATTGATGCGAAATTAGATTTTTATACGCCGTGTACCGAACGTAATAAATCGTTCTATTTGTATTTTTATTTTTATGTTCACGGTTTTTACCATCGTTCTGTTAATTTGAATGTAATTCCTTTCATAGAGTTCTCTATATACATAATTTTCAACACATGTGTTGTCACGTTGATTGCCTGAGTAAACTTTTAAGGTATCCCACGACCGAACTCGTGAACAAGCAACGTATAATTGTCCATGATTAAATACATCTTTTCTAAGGTCGAGTTATTGAAATGGAAACGGAAGTTCAATTCGAATGATGTAAAAAAAGTTTGATAGAGTCAATTGTATAAAATTAGTCTATCATCTAAAACGTGATGATTATTGATAAATTTCTTTGTAAACCTGGTTTTTCACAATATGATTGTTCCTTTGGTTTCCAAGATAGACCTTCAATGATTCAAATGAACGAACTCGTGAAAAAGCAACGTACAATTGTCCGTGATTAAAAACATCTTTACGCAGATCAACGCCAATTCTTTCAAACGTCTGTCCCTGTGACTTATTAATCGTCATGGCAAAAGCTAATGTTATAGGGAATTGTCTTCGTTTGAATGTGAATGGATATGAGTTTTCACAGTAGAGGGTGATCCGATTTAAAAACACTATATCCCCAGCTTTATCACCACTCAATATTTCACATTTGAGAAGATGATTTCCAAGTTCCAAGATGAGCAGTCTAGTACCGTTGCAAAGACCCTCAAGTATGCTAAGGTTTCGTATAAGCATCACAACACTATTCAATCTCAGTCGCAATTCGTACGGTGGAAGCGATGGTGGTGATAGACTGTTTAGATATTCTGGTAGAAGAGCTTCGGTAATATCACCGTTATCATCGCAATTTTCCGCATTGTCGACACTCGTATATATCCGTTCACTTGTAATGTCTAGTAGGTCTACACCTCTATTATTTAATTCATTTACGTCGACATTTCTAGCAGATAATATTGCACATTTAGCGGCCTGTTTATAATGCTTCATACCAATCAGATCGCCAAAAGTTTCGTTAACTATATCCGCATCAGCTGCGGCCACACAGCGTCGTGGTATTTCAATATTGTCATCAATATCGTTTATGATTCCATCACCAACATTGATTAAGAATTGACTGAACTCTAATTCTTGTGGCATTGCGCGCATATTTTTTGTTAATGAGAATTTTTTAAAATGAATCCATAGTGGACTGAATTTAATAGAGAGATTTACAATTTCGCAACGTGTACTACGAGGCAGTACAGGAAGAAGCTGTCTAAAGTCACCGCCAAGTACAACAATTTTTCCGCCGAATGGTAAATTGGTATTCATAATATCACGTAATGTTCGATCAATCACTTCCAATGCATATCGTGGGGCCATCGGTGCTTCGTCCCAAATGAAAACCTCAATCTGTTGCAGATACTCACTTTCTTTTGATTGTATTTTGATGTTTGATGACGAATCATGGAATAAAGGAACGGGTAGTCCGAAAGTTTTGTGGACAGTTCTTCCATTTGGAAGCAGTGTTGCAGCGATTCCCGTAAAAGCCATAGTACTAACCTGTTTGTTTTTACTCTTCAATAAATACCAAAGTGTTGTATATAGAAAGGTCTTACCAGATCCTCCCGGTCCATCGATGTAAAAACAGTTTCCTTCGTCAATGGTGTCATTATCTGCAACGCGAAGCACTACATCTACAACTTCTTTTTGATGATCATTCAATTGTTTATACTTTTCTGCTCCTATTGCTGCTGCTTCCAAATCAGATATATCCTCTTCTACTTCATCAACGTCCATCAATTGCACCATTCCCTGAAAATCTGCAAGACTTCTGTTTTCCGCATTGAGCATTGCATTTATTTGGGCATAGGCTTTTTTTGTTGCTTGAAATGCATCCATATGCTGTACATAGTCTTCAGACATTGCAATCGCAAATTCCTCCCAAAGCTGTGCAGGATGAACAGGTTGGCAGTGTATTAATATGCGTACAAATAATCTGCGTAGCATTCGAGGCATCATCCACACTTCTGCTTCATGCATAGCTCGGCTCCATTCTTCATCATCTTCTATAAGACCTAATGCCAAGCAAGCTTCTGAAAAGTTTTGATAAAGCCTGCCATTCACCGTTCTGAGATCATCGAAACTTGTAGCTCCTCTAACCGTTAGTAACAACAACCGTAAATGAAATAATTCTAATTGAGTAGGACTCACAGAATACATACGTCCGATACAGTTGAAGTGTGATTTACGTTTTTCCCAGTGGGAAATATGGACACCATCGACTTTTTCTTTCTTGAAGGTATAATAAAATGGTATTTCAGTGTATAAGTATTGTTTAGATTCTTGGCTACGAGCATTCAGCGAAAAATATTCTAGAAGCATTGTTCTCTGATCTAAGACATTGTTCATTTCACGTTCATAATTGGCGGGCTCACCGACAGCTTCCAAGTGAATTAATACATTCTGTTCATTTGGTAAATGAACCGGTAACCGTACGATTGAATGACTTTTTTCTTGTAAAAGTTTGCTTGTGATACGCCAATATGCCTCCACAGGCCCTACGTACCGGGCTTCGATATAATCTCTGATCTCATCATGATCAATGACAGTTTCTGATGAAGCTTCACTTACTGTAATAGCGGCCGCATCGTGACCTTTGTATATGTATTTGTATAAATATTTCACCGCCTTAATACTTGAGACAACTTCGACGTTGATATGGCAATTGAACAAAACTAACAACATTGGACAAAATGGTACAACGTGACGGTTATCAACCATGTATCCCCCAGGACGTGCGAAAAACATATCAATATTTCTGCGCCGATAGCTGGGATACCCGTCGCCATCCAGTATTGTCTGTTCTTGATTTAGCTTCGGGAAATGTTTAGAACACTTGCCATTTACCAAGCACCAATCACCGCATGGTCCGTGTATCATGTTTTTCATAACAATATCATGCAAAACGGGACGCTGAGTCGGATCGGGTATCTCTGCTGAGATATAATGATCTACTATTTCTGGAGTTGACATTTTGTAGTTTTGTTTAAGGGTTACCAACATATGTATATGCGGTAAGCCGCGTTTCTGAAATTCAATGACATAGACGTATGCTGCTACTTGACCAAAACATTCTTGCCTCACAATCAAATCTATTAAGAATTTTTTTTTCAAATTGAAGACTCGTGCGCATATGTCTGGTCTGTCAGATGCTACTTGACCTGGAAGTAGATTCTTTTCAATTTCTGGCCACTTCGGGTTGCATGTCATTGTCAAAAACAGATCCGGCTTGCCATATTTCCGGACTATGGCCATCGCATCCTGATAACTCTGCATCATATTACGCGGTGATCCAACGAAAGTCGAAGGCAATATTACCATTTTGCCAACTCGGCCATTCACATTATTGGATGAACTTTGTAGGTGATCAATAAGCCCTTGATACGTATCAGCGCGTAATTGGGACTGATGTGTAGCGCAGTAATGTATTCGATCTTTCTCAATTTTAACATAATTGTCCACTATCCATTGTTGAAATAATCTACGACCCATCAGAAAGATATTGAAGCTATCTCGCACGGCCATTCGATACTTGACGTATGAAGTTCGGG
The DNA here is from genome assembly GCA_963966615.1 of Tenthredo amoena. Classification (NCBI taxonomy): domain Eukaryota; kingdom Metazoa; phylum Arthropoda; class Insecta; order Hymenoptera; family Tenthredinidae; genus Tenthredo; species Tenthredo amoena. The sequence goes on along the minus strand of OZ016488.1, from coordinate 11,736,337 downwards.
TTACACGCTTACTGCTATTTTGCTTCATCAAATTGCGATGCCATCCTTGCGAACCGTATGGATAAAATAGTGGATAAACCCATGGTTCAACATTCGGATCCATCGTGCTGACACTTTGCAATATCTTAGTATTTCGATTGCGTACAGTAACATAGGATTCCGGAATTTCTCCATCAGCTGTCGTTGAAAAAATAGCAGCAACTTCGTTGGTTCTTTGGAAGTTGAATCGACGGCGATCCAGACCAGGCTTCGACGTAAAAAGCAATTGCATTTCTTGAATAGACTCATTTTTTGCGAATCGACGCTGTGTTTCGATTTCTTCGCCCATCATTTGATAAGAGTGTGCAAAGATGTTTATTTGACGCATTATTCGATCTAATAATTGAACTATATCACTATCGAGATTCGAATTTTGGCCTAAACGATGTTCCGTTGCTTCGTTAGAGTCCACTATAAATAGTTGACCATAACTTGGAATTTCGTTGGGGGCAGGGTAAAGAGCTGTGTTAATCTGATAATAAATTTGCCCCTGTATCTTAAAACAATAAGGTCCCGGATGTCTGAAATTAACTAAATTTGCATTGAATGACGCAAAAGAAAACGAACTATTATAACAGCGTATGCGTTCATAAAAATTACGAGACTTGTGATGCGTAGAATCGAATAATGGTTTTAGTTCATCTGGATAATTTGGCAACGCATCTAAAACGACATTACCATGATTGCAACAGTCATTGAATGAATCTCCTTTACCAACCACTCTCTCAGCGGAAAAATGCTTGGCACCACAATGTTTGCACGATATATTCATCTCTCCTATGTAGTGCTCAGGTACCTCATTGACATGATCCGAGTCAAAAGCGAGAATACTGGATCGTGCTGTTCGTTGAGTTTGATATCGTCTTTGGCATTCATGATCTGGTATGTCGTCAACAACAGTATTACTCGAACATGCTTCATTTCGCATCTTGAGACGATATCTGCGCTGGTACTCATTATTTTTCGCGCGACGTAAACGTTGAAACTCCTCTTCTTCGTCTGCATTTCGACAAATTTTACGTCTGCCCATTACGAAATATAATTCAAACTCAACGACTATTAAAAAATTGATATCCTGATGCTGCTTTTTCAATTTCAAACTTGCAAAACTTGCAAGCTCGTGGTTTTCGTCGTGGTTTACTCGTGTAATAGGTACTCGTTACTCATGCAAAAGGAATACTCATCGTTTTCATCGTGATACTCATGTCTTAGGTTCAATTGGTACTCATGCGAGAAAATACTCATTGATCGTTCGACTCCTATGATGGTGAAATGTATATTGAAATATTTATACTCACAATTTTAGAATATATATTTATCTGTACAATTTGCTACGCTGTTGCTCTTCCCGCGTATCCGTAGAAGTCTTAACACACGTCCGTCGAACCGCAACGAAATGCTAGTTATAAACACTTTAACCAATTCACTTGAAAAAAGGTTTGCAAAAGCAGACCAAGTCAGACAGATGTCAATGTACAGATTACTGATGAGTGATGACGCGTATACAAATTACGCGCGCTTGACAACTCGACCGATCGAAGCAGCGCCGCGATCATCTCGAACCTCGCACCTCGAAAACAAACGCCCAATCAGAACACGAATAAAATGCTGACGGGATTTCGATTCCTTTTCCTTTTTAATAACGGATTGCTCTTCCCGCGTATCCGTAGAAGTCTTAACACACGTCCGTCGAACCGCAACGAAATGCTAGTTATAAACACTTTAACCAATTCACTTGAAAAAAGGTTTGCAAAAGCAGACCAAGTCAGACAGATGTCAATGTACAGATTACTGATGAGTGATGACGCGTATACAAATTACGCGCGCTTGACAACTCGACCGATCGAAGCAGTGCCGCGATCATCTCGAACCTCGCACCTCGAAAACAAACGCCCAATCAGAACACGAATAAAATGCTGACGGGATTTCGATTCCTTTTCCTTTTTAATAACGGATTTCCTCAAATGATTATATATATATATATATATATATATATATATATCTCTCTATATAATAAAAAAATCCCGTCCGGCGAAATAAACAGATGAAAAGCAGATTAAACTATAGCAAAAAAAGATTATAATAATAATAGGGGCGTTGAAGACAGCGAATGTCATGTGTTCGTTCGGTGAGTAGAAAAAAAATCGGATGTAATTTGCGGATGCAAGGATTGAAATAACATGTAATTATATAAATTGTGTATAGATAAATAATAAACATGGAGACATTTTTTTTGCAGCTCAAGAACCATGGAGGACAAATAAATATAATCGACATCTGTAATTTTTAGATAATAAATAATTATAAGTAAAAATGATGGGATATTAGTACAAAATTTGTTTGATTCATTAAATAAAAATATGAGAAAAATATGAAAAAATTTGATTGATTTATAAAAATTTAGCTGTAATAATTCAATAGAAATAGATAAAATTAATAATAAATTTATTGGATTAAAATTTAAAAAAAAACAAGTCATTTTTTATCAGAAAGTATTTAGTTGGCGGTATTTGGTGGATGGTCTTGAATAATGTAAATAAAGGGATGCGATGGAAATATTACATTAATTACAAACGTGAAGATCTCTACTGAATTCAGAGCCAGGTACTTTTTTGCTGCATTAATTCTAGGCGCGTAGAATTATTACATTATGAGCCTATTTTCTCGACCCGGCTACTGGATTAACTCTGTAGTAAGAAGCAATGAAGTCGCTGTTTTTATGAAGTTAGTGTCAAGTAATTGATAGCTGTCATCGACAGCATATGACAGTCATTGACAAATAGCTTGACAGTTATCTGTTGTGATTTAAACACAAAATAATTAAAGATGCAATCGCAAATTATCAAGATGATTCCCGACGGGAATTGTCTTTTTCGAGCCCTGGCATACTGTGTACACGGCAGTCAGGATCGACACACCGAGGTGAGACTGAGTATCGTTTCACATATTGTATATCATTGGTCTACATTCGCTGATTTTATCATAGGTAATGAATCCAACGTTGCGGCGATTAATTCACCTGATGACTACAAATCGCAAATGAGTAGGAATGGAACTTACGGGGGAGAAGCAGAATTAGCTGCAGCTGCGAACATTTTTAGAATATGTTTACTGGTGTATCGCAGAGAACAAATTCAAATTCCACATCAAATTGGATTCGAAAATGATGAAAAATTCTCGCTACTTTTCACCGGCGACGGAGACAGTGGACACTTTGATGTCTTACAGACATCAGTATTTCAGATAGTGAGTAACAAGTAGTTAAGTAACAAGCAAATGATATTAAATCTTCGTATAAAAAACAGTCAATGGGACAGCCAGGATTCATGTTGACCATGGAAGAAGGGGGAGCTTCAAGGAGGGGACCAGGCGATGGAGACAGTGGACGGTTGGATATGTTACAACCGAAAAAAGGAAATAAAATTGTAAGTTATAGCCAAATGAGTGATAAAGTGATATTAATTAAATATTCGGATAACCAGGCAAAAGGACGACCAAGATCTCTATTGAATACAGAAGAAAGACGTATTTTGCGGAGTGAACAGCAACGCAAATATAGAACTGGAAAAAAAGTACAGGAGGTACAAAATAGAAATAACGGAGCAGCGAATAACAAGCAGAACGAAAGCACAAATACTTCAGCAATTTCTGTAAAACTACTGGAAAAATCGATTGAGATTATTGATTTGGGGAAGCAATCAAGAGGACTACCAAGACAAATTATGGACACAGAAGAAAGGAAAATGTTATTACAAGAACATCAGCGAAATTACCAAGAAGCGAACAAAAAATACGTCAGTATAAATAATGAAGAGGAACTTCAGGAGAGTGAAGAAATATCGAGTGACAATGATGAGTCGACATCAACGGAGAAGGAACAGTCTCCATTGAGTGAAACACTAGGAGAAAGCAGAGACAGGTCGGAATCAAACAGAAAGAGAAAACGAGTGGCTGCAATGACTGGTGAACAAATACTTTATCAAAGATGCAAGCGATCTTGCCAAAGTGTTACTGCTGAGCAACGGTACAACGGAGATATTGTGAAAAGAATTTTCGAAAATGTGGAGCAAACAGACATGGGTGACATGACAGTAAAATGTGAATATTGTAATGCAGAAAGGTTTAAAAATGAAACAGGAAGAGTAGCAAATAATTGCTGTCATGGGGGAAAGATAAGATTACCACCATTAACAGATTATCCGGATGTACTCACCCGTCTACGAGAAGGGAATGATGAAATATCGAGACATTTCAGACAATTCATACGATCCTATAACGACGCGTTTGCATTTGCATCATTCAATTGCACAATGGCAGATCTGGGAAATCGAGGACCATATGTAATGAAAATAATTGGAGACGTGCATTACACGATATCTACAAGCTTAGAGAACGCAAACAATGACCGACCGAGATACGGACAAATTTACATTTACGACGCACAGGCTCAGCTCGCGCTGAGAGAAAATGACGTGAGAAGAGCAAATCTTATAGAAATTATCGGCAAACTGATAATAGATATCAATCCTTACGCAGCAAATTTTAGGACACTGTACGACCGATTTACTATGGGAGAAAGCCAGGTGATATTAAACTTTGTTGCACTTAAGGAAGACGACAGACGACGGTACAATGCACCAACCTGTGGAGAGCTAGCAGCTTTGATTGTTTCAAAAGACGGAGCAGTATCAGAAAATATCGAAGTACAAGTATTTCCAAAACAAGACCATGCAGTTGGATATGTGCCGAAATCTTCGCATCACGTTGATCCAATGACCTTCCCTTTACTATTTCCAAGCGGTGATTTAGGATGGAGTTACAATATGAAACACATGGGAACAAACAAGACGATTTCTCCTGTTCAATACTATGGACATCGGTTGGCCCTACGTCGGGGTGAAGCACAGAATCAGTTGTTGCGGAGCGGACGATTGACACAACACTATATCATCCATGCATATCTCACAATCGAATCGCAGCGTTTATTGTTTTTAAGAAATAATCAGAAGCAACTGCGTGTGGAATGTTACAAGGGAATGACTGATCACATATCAAATAGCGAAGCGAATACGTCAGATCGAACAAGGCTTGGTAACCAAATGATTTTACCCTCAACATTTTCTGGCAGCATGCGACATATGCAACAGCAGTATCAAGATGCGATGGCAATAACAAGAAAAGTTGGACGACCGGACTTATTCATCACAATGACATGTAATCCTAAGTGGCCGGAAATACGTAGAGTATTAGAAGACTTTCCTCCGGGTACCACTGCGAACGACATTCCAACAATAGCTTGTCGAATATTTAATATGCGGCTACAACAGGTACTCAAGGAAATCGGAAGCGGTTCAGTATTTGGAAAGATTGAGGGATATGTATATACAATTGAATTTCAGAAAAGAGGCTTACCCCATGCTCACCTCCTATTCATCTTGTATAACAACGACAAACTTTTGACTCCAGAAGCAATAGATAGGTTTATATCTGCAGAAATTCCCGACAAACAAAAACATCAACAACTGCATCAATCTGTCACATCGCACATGTTACATGGCCCTCACACATCAAAAATACCATGCTCGGCTACGAAGTCATGCACTAAGAAATTTCCGAAAGACTTAGTGCAAAACACTGACATAAGTGGTGGCGGTTTTCCAAAGTATCGCAGACGACAAAATACAGACGTGAACTATTACCGTAACAGCGTGGGAGGAAGAAATATACAAGTAGACAACAGCATGGTTGTGCCTCATAATCCATATCTACTTGCGAAGTACGACTGCCACATGAACGTATACTCCGTTCACGGAGAGAATACCCAACGATCGAAACAGAACTCGTCCGGTTCGGTCATATCCCACCCAACGCTCCACCCATTTTACTCTCTCCATGTCGCCAAACGGGTTGCATGGCTAAGCAGACCCGGTATAGCCGACGCGGGGACCCCGAGTCGTTAAACCGAGCGGTCAATTTCTTTACAGAGCGTACATTATCGGCCGGGGCCCAAACGTATGATAATTTAGATACGGCGTTGAGTTGTGAGCCCCGTTACCCCCACCCGACTCTCAGGCCGTTCGAAGCTGCGCGACGTTTGGGTATTCTCTCCGTGAACGGAGTATAGAATATTGTGCGTCAATAATGGCTATCAAGTATGTCTTCAAGTACATCCACAAAGGACATGATCGTGCAAGAATACAGATAACAGATTCCAATAGCGAGAGTGATGGTCGCCAAATAATCAACGAAATACAGGATTATGTAGATTCGCGTTACGTAGGACCGATGGAAGCAGCTTGGCGTATATTAGAACTGCCAATGCATGGACGAAGTCACGCAGTCACACGCTTATCTGTTCACCTACCGGGGCAGCAATACGCAACGTTTGAAGAAGGTAGAGAAGTTGAAGCTGTTTCGAATGAAAAAAAGTGGAGAACGCATCTTATTGCATGGTTTGAACTGAACAGTATAGATGAAATGGCAAGAAATATTACTTACGCAAATACGCCAGATTACTATTCCTTTCAAGAAGCAACAAAAACGTGGAAGAAAAGAAAAATTGCATGTAAAGTAGTGAGCAGAATGACAAATGTTTCGCCACGGGATACAGAACGATTTCATCTCAAATTAATCCTTGGACGTGCGAAAAATGCTAAAAGTTTTAGAGACTTACGCACTGTAAATGGAAAAGAATACAATACATTTAGAGAGGCTGCAGTAGAAATGGGTTTAACTGCGACAAATGACGAAGCTTTCAAGATATTCGACGAAGCTGTGTCAATACTTATGCCGAAACGGTTACGTCATTTTTTTGTGTGGTATTTAATTGGCGAAATGCCATCAAATGTGATAGATCTATGGGACACGTACAAGGAGGCACTATCTGAAGACTTTGTGGATCAGCATGAAAATAGAGCACTATGTGCAATCGAACATCTTCTCAGAGCTGAAGGAAGATCATGTGCGGATTTTAACTTACCAACACCACAGATGATGTTTGAAAATGAAGCAGAAGAATTGACAGTAGAAAATATAGAAACCTTCGCGAAAAAAGGTACTGCACTGGTGGAACAATTAAACAACGATCAGAAAACGATTTATCAGAAAATTATGGAAAGAATTATTCCGGACAAAAATAGTGAAAGAGAAGTAAAAGAAAAATGGAGGAACAGGAAAAACATTTTTATACAACACATTATACTATATGCTGAAATCAGAAGAAAAAACTGTTGCATGTGTTGCTTGGACAGGTATAGCGGCCATTTTACTACCATATGGAACAACCGCGCACAAAACATTTGGATTACCCTTAATACTAAGAAATGAGGGAACAATTTTCACAAATGAAGCGATGAAAAAAAAATTGAAGCGTATAGATGTATTTATATGGGACGAGTGTTCGATGATACCTAAAAGTGCTCTGGAATTGATCGACAGAACATTGAAAGATGTGATGGAAGACCTATCACCGTTTGGTGGAAAGACTATAATCCTGGGTGGAGACTTCAGGCAAGTTTTACCAATTGTAAAACGAGGAGGTAAACAACAAATAATAGAGGAAACAATTAAATATTCAACACTTTGGAGCATATTTGAAATATTCAGCTTGAAGCGAAACATGCGTGCAAAGGAGGATGCCGTTACGTTTTCGCAGTGGCTACTTAAAATAGGTAATGGAGAAATAGAAAATTTCGTACCGGAGAAAGAAATGCGAAGTAATAATTTAATAGGAGATTTATATCCAAATAACCTACCACTTGATGAATTAACAAACAGAGCCATCTTAGCTCCATTAAATGTCGAAGTTAATCAGTTGAACACCGAGGTACTGAGTAGAATGGATGGCAATTTATCAGAATCAAGAAGCATAGATTACGCAACATCACAAGGAATTGATACTGCGGATACAGCACTTGACGAAGAAGATACTCTGCGATTCCCAATAGAGTATTTAAATGGACTAACGCCATCAGGTTTGCCACCACATAATCTACAGCTGAAAGTTGGCGCAATTGTGATGTCATTGCGAAATTTATCAATATCCGATGGTATATGTAATAGAACGCGGTTAATTGTAAGAGAACTTCACTCTCGAATTTTGATTGGTGAACTTCTAACGGGAGAGCGAAAAGGGCAAATAGTGGAAATACCGCGAATCAAATTAGATACGCGAGGAGACACAGATATGCCGTTATCCTCCACAGGCGACAGTTTCCAGTCCGCTTGGCATTCGCAATGACTATTAATAAATCACAAGGACAAAGTTTTGACTACGTGGGACTATACATTGACCGACCAATCTTTGGACATGGCCAACTCTACGTTGCATTGTCACGATGCAGGTCGAAGAAAGGAATAAAGATTCAACTTCCAAAAAATGAAAATGCAATAAACAACATTATATACAAGCAGATTCTTCAATAAATATAGCATAACGTAGATGAATCGAAGCAACTAACAAATAAATGAACATGCAAATATGTAAGAGAAAAATGCACCGAAGGTGCAAATCATTAAATTAATTTGATAGTTTTAATTCAGGGTAGTAGAAATAATTTAGAACAATTGTAGGGCCGAATTTTGATTTGTGTATGTAAGAAAATTAATTGGTTAGTTTCAATTAATTTGATAGGTAGGTGAAATAATTTTCGAGAATTGTAGGTCCAAATTTTAATTGATATCTAAGGAAGTTAAGTAGAAAGTTCTAATTCGATGTAGGTGAAATAATTTTGAAGAATCGTAGGTCTGAATTTTAAATAGTGTATGTGAGAAAATTAATTTGATAGGTAGGTGAAATAATTTTCGAGAATTGTAGGTCCAAATTTTAATTGATATCTAAGGAAGTTAAGTAGATAGTTCTCATTCGATGTAGGTGAAATAATTTTGAAGAATCGTAGGTCTGAATTTTAAATAGTGTATGTAAGAAAATTAATTTGATAGTTTCAATTAATTTGATAGGTAGGTGAAATAATTTTCGAGAATTGTAGTTCCAAATTTTAATTGATATGTAAGGAAGTATAGATAGTTCTAATTCGATGGAGGTGAAATAATTTTGAAGAATCGTAGGTCTGAATTCAAAATAGTGTATGTAAGAAAATTAATTTGATAGTTTCAATTAATTTGATAGGTAGGTGAAATAATTTTCGAGAATTGTAGGTCCAAATTTTAATTGATATCTAAGGAAGTTAAGTAGATAGTTCTAATTCGATGTAGGTGAAATAATTTTGAAGAATCGTAGGTCTGAATTTTAAATAGTGTATGTAAGAAAATTAATTTGATAGTGTCAATTAATTTGATAGGTAGGTGAAATAATTTTCGAGAATTGTAGGTCCAATTATAAATAAAAATGTCAGGATATTAGTACAAAATTTGTTTCATTCATTAAATAAAAATATCAGAACAATATGAAAAAATTTGTTTGATTCATAAAAATCTAACTGTTATAATTCAATAAAAATAAAAAAAACAAAAAAACAAAAAACAAGTCATTTTTTATTAAAAAGTATTTCGTTGGCGGTATTTGGTAAATGGTCATCAAATAGATGGTTAAAATAGATCACCGTGGCTAAAGAGAAACAAAATAATAACAGGTGACCGCTGCCCGGCTCGATAATGTTTTTTTATCTAGATATAAACCAAAAATTCAAATTCAAAAATGACGTGCAATACGCAAGGGGCCAAGTAAGTGATTAGAAATATGAATGGATCAATAGCAAAATAAACAGTAAAATGAAATTAATAAGCATTCTTGAAACAGCATACCACTCAAGAAGAGCGGCAAAGCGAGGAGATACCAGGTAAAGCATATTCAAAGTATTTCTATAAAATGGGAATTCCCAACTCATCCCGATAAACCAAACAGCCTGACTCTTTTAAAATATCATCACTCGTGACATGAATCGAAAAATGGGAAAATGATCACTGATATATAATTTTCCCTATATATTATTATTGATAAAAATAATGAAATAAAAAATAGAGTCAAACACGGTATGAATCTCTAAGTAATTAATTTAACGCATTTTTTTAATATAAAACAAGATGACGGCCTAGATGATATGCTGTGCGCAGCAGCGGACGCAGCAGAGGAGGAGCTGCTACTAGAAGAGCCAGCAGGATCGGTTTATACATGGTAAATGAAAATTGGCTAAGAAAAGGAAATAAAACTAATGAAAAACATGTTTTTCCACAGCAAAAACTTTCCGTGAAAACTGGAGTTAGAAGTTAGAAGTTCGGACAAAGAGAAACCAAATTTGAAGTAACGTGAAGTGTAGATGATTGGAAAAAAAAATTATTGAAAATAAAATTTTGTGGATTTGAAAATATTGATACAATATGAAATTTATTTTAAAAAATATATAAATTATTTAGTATAGCGCATGAAGTTGGCGGTGGCGTGAGGTGCCGAAACTAAACAAAAACAGCATCTAGCAGACAAAAGTCGCATGTATGTATTACAAGATGTGCGATAGTGAAGTAGTGAGGCGCGCAGCGCCGAGTCTCCGAGGCGCGTAGCGCCGAGGCCTCGGAAGCGAGCGAAGCGAGCGACGAGGCGGGGTTGGCGCGCGCAGGGGCGAAGCCCCTAGTGTATGAATAAAGAAATGTATGAATAATACTTGAAGTTAGTAATAGTCTTTCTTATATAGTATAGAGTATTAACATGAATATATCCTTATGGTTTAGCATGGGTCATACCAGAGGGTAGCAGTGGTGTATATCTTGCATTGATATAAGTTTTGCTGGTGGTATATTGCCGATTGCTGAGTGTTACTTAGCCTCTAGTATGAACTGCTAGTGGTAAGGTAGGTTTCTTATATGCTATGGTTAGATATAATAGGTTAATATTACTAGAGAGTAAAGAAGGAATTTGGTCTGTCAGCGTCCTTCGTTGGTAAGTGTGTGTTCCATATGGTAAGTTGGTGAGAACGTCACACCTCCCCCCTTAGTATCAAATGCTACAGCATTGCTGTGCATTTGACGTAGGCGGTTAGTGAGTTATTCAATTGATGCTGTCTCTGTCTGTTCTATAGGTGGACTTGTTGGTTGTTGGGGTTGTGCTACTTCATTTCCTGCCTCTAGGTCTTGTGTTGTCGTCCTTCTTCCAAGGTGAGGAATGAGGTGTGTTGCGGATCCCCACGGCTCCAAGGCCCCAAGGCTCCCAGTAGGTGTATACTCCAACCGTATATATCATGTATAGTATATCCGTGTATGATTGTATCTATCATGAATTTGATTATTCTGATTGTAATAAAAATGCCTAAGAATCCTGCAGACATCGACCCGAATGACATGAATCCTGTCCAAATTCTTTTCTCAGTTGATTCTGCTATTTTATCTAGAGTTGATTCGTCCATTAGATTGTATATGGAGATTCCTTCTTTCGTTACTGTATGACCTGTTGCACCCCTCGCTATAGTATTGAGTACTGCTGGTCTTTCGGCAGGGAATAGTAAGTGGTCCCGTAAGTTGTCTAGGTCTTGTTGTCTATATATACCATTCGTTCCTAGTGGTCCGCACTGATGTATTTCCATGTCATTTTGGTTTTTGGATTTAGCGATTTTGGAGGTATAACATCTATAGGTGTTGGTGTAAATTTATACCAGGTGTCTTCTATTTTGTACATCGTTGCTCATATGGGATTGCATTCTTTTTGAGTTCCTACCTTGACTATTATTTTGGATTTCGGTGTTAAGAATAATGAAGTGTTTCTGATTTCGATGGGAAGTTCCGAGTAGCAATGATCCGTTTGTCTGAGGCTGCATTCTATGGGTATGCATTTTATTATACGTACTACTTCTCCGGCGACCGTTGCCATATATCCCGGACCCTGCATTAAGTTATGGGCAAATTCGTCTGGTGATAGCGTAGCTATTAACCTGTTTTTCTAGTTCGCATTTTTGGCTTACAATATCTCTGTATAAAATCGTCAGTTGGTTTCGCATGTGTCGTTCAACGTAGATAAATTTTGAGTTTCTGTATGTGAATATGTCTATATTCTCGACTTTGACTGTTGTTTTTTGAATAAAGGTGTTACCCTTTGTGGTTTCGAATATGAATAATTTCGGGTGTTCCGTCCTCATTATCGTATAGCCGCAGGTTCGTTTTTCAGTTGTTTCAATTAAAACGAAGGTAACGTCGTCAGATGCTATTGAGTATATTGTCATACGGTTGTCAGTCGGTCTGTCCGGTCTTTCAGTTATTTTCGAAACAGTCCCTTCGTATAAAACGTCGTATTCGTTGAATCTACAGTTGTCTTCTGGGGTGTCCGCCCAAAGTGAATATCCTCCTTCTTCGTCGAAGCATGTGAGTTTATTCAGTTCGCACGTAACTCCATTTTGCAGTGTAATCTTATTTTCGTCAAGTCTGACCGTTGCCATTTGCATGGTTAGTGTTATCTTGATAGTTGCTTGTACTACGACTTTCGTCCACTGTCCGTATCCGTCATCGAAAAATTCTCCTTCGCAGGCCCCGTCTCTCGTCACGCTTCCTGCCAAGGTTACTGTTGTCCTAGTCGTCGTATTTCGTTTGATGTTTGTCAGGTATCTGTTATGTCCTATGTTTAATTCGCCTCTCTCTTGCATATGGCGGCATTCCGTTTCACTAACTTCGCGTATGTATGCTTGTCTGCCCCGTTCAGTGATGGATACGTGGGAGTGCATTTCACAATAATATATTGTCCGGTCGATCTCTACACGGCACTGCATTACTTTTGTTTTCCTAAATTTTGATAGTTGAAGAAGCTGTACGTATGTCTGTTGGATTTCAGGTTTATTTTCAGGTAGGTCGCAGTTTGTCGCGTCGAGTAAACTTAATGTTGTAATGTTGAGTCCGCCCCCGCCGTAGTCATACCCGATTAGTGCTTGGGCTGTTGAAGCTATTAATAGTAGCAGTGGCGTATGTCGCATTGTCAATCCTCTGGAACAGAAGGTTCCATTCGTTCTTTACTCTCGTATATTTTATTATCTTAAGTTATATTCTAGGTTTTGAATTTGAAGTCGGTTTTTTAGAGGCTTGGTCTATTGATATAACGCTTTCCATTATTGCAGATGAGAGTGTTAGCAAAATCTTTGTGTGATTCATATATGATGATAATTTCATTTGATTGCGTCACTAGGTCTTCTAGCGTGTGTTCATCGTAATCTACGTCGGTAGTGTATGATGTAAATCCGCATATGCATGGCTCTATTAGTCCTTCATTAACCAATTGTTCCAAAATATCGACTTCATGTTCTCTTAGTGTTCTACTAATTCCTATTACTACATTAGAAGCTACTTGTTTTATTTCAATGGTCCGGGGGTTGTTGTCAACAGTTTTTCTGGTATAGAGGATGAGGAATTCCTGTAGTGGTTCGGTTAACCTCATTTTACCTTTGACATAAAATTTTTATTTAAGCCTGGCTATCTTTGACTTATTTCTATGGACTATTCTGTCCCTATTCTTTACTCTGATTTTAATATTTTGGTTATCTAGTATTTCAATGATTTTATATGGTCCAGTATATTGGTCTCCTAGTTTTCCCCTTTGAGGTTCCTTTAAGAGGTATACCTCATCTTGTTCCGTAAGATGTAATGGGTTTATTTTTCTGTCATAATACTGTTTGGACCTAATCTCTGCCTGTTCTAGATTTTCTTTAGCTAGGTTTTGAATTTCTCTTATTTGGGTATAAAGCTCAATGAGATAGTCTTCGTACGTTTTATCCGTTAGGGGATCTATTACTTCGTGTTCTGAGGGCATTCTTGCCAGTTTACCGAAGACTAGCTCATGAGGATTATACTTGGTTCCTTCGTGGGTGCTAGTGTTATAAGAGAACATGGCTTGTGCTAACCATTGGTCCCAATTATTATTTTTGTCCACAAATTGCTTTAAGTATTCTGTTAGTACGTGATGTGATCGTTCTATGGATCCATTGGATTGGGGGTGGAAGGCAGTAGTCCTTAGTTGTTTGATTTTGAATTTTCTGGCGACTTCTTTCATCAAAGAGCTGGTTAAATTAGCACCTCGATCTGTTAGAATTTGTTTCGGAGCCGCAAATTTCCATATTAGATGCGTTATTAGGGCGTTTGCTATAGCAATTGAGTTAGTCTCCATTAATGGTATTGCTGAAGAGTATTTCGAAAGCTGATCTTGTATGGTTAGGATATATTCATTACCTAAGGGTGATATGGGAAGTGGACCTACTATGTCCATTGAAACTTTATCAAAGGCTGAATTTGGAGTGTCTGTTAATGTCATCGGTTGTTTGGTTTTTACCTGAGTTAATTTTTTAGTTTGGCAATTAATACACGTGGATGTAAGATCCTGAATTTGTTTTTTCATACCGTCCCATGTGACGTTCTCACCAACTTACCATATGGAACACACACTTACCAACGAAGGACGCTGACAGACCAAATTCCTTCTTTACTCTCTAGTAATATCAACCTATTATATCTAACCATAGCATGTAAGAAACCTACCTTACCACTAGCAGTTCATACTAGAGGATAAGTAACACTCAGCAATCGGCAATATACCACCAGCAAAACTTATATCGATGCAAGATATACAGCACTGCTACCCTCTAGTATGACCCATGCTAAACTATAAGGATATATTCATGTTAATACTCTATACTATATAAGAAAGATTATTACTAACTTCAAGTATTATTCATACATTTCTTTATTCATACATATATACATATATATAATCATATGAGGAAACATATTAAAACTCATATAAGAATACCAAGACACATTTAACATCATATACTTACCTTATATATTATATTATATACCTAAAATATTATAACCAACTACCATATAAGAAATAATTATAAGAAATAGAGAATGAATTCCCCTTGGTAAAACTAAGAGCAATTCAAACTCTACGTGAACTCAGAGCAGCCGCATATGAATTATATAAGATAAGGGGTACGCTCAACCGAACACTCAATACCCACTTATCAAGCGTTGATTTTGAAACTCTAAACTCCAAAACAGATTAGACACATCCGGAGTTCGCTAGAAATATTATTTAAACATACCTAGGCAGGCACCGACTTGCAAATATCATTCATATGCAGCTGGCTAGAGTCCACGGTGGGATAAGAATTGATATTTAACTAAACAACCCCAACACATAGATTTTAAGGCCTATATAAACCCCCACTTACAGCACAAGACTACCGCAATCTCGCCGCAGCCTTGCATACGTCAGTCTTCAATTAAAACTCGTGCAAGTAGTTACTCTGCTCAGATCTCTTAAACGAATTTTGACAAGTTAACTTCTGTTCGCGAAAGATTCTTAACTCGTGTCCACGGTCGCACATTCAAAATAGAATAACGTTATTAGTAGTAAGACGCGTAAGTCTTTTGTGGTCTTGGCGCTTCTAGGATTATTCTATTTTCCTATTAAACTTGTAAAACGGTTTATCTCATATTCAAATTCATATAAAATAAAACTAAAGGTTAATCTTGAATCGAACAGTTTATTAACCTCAACCAACTCAAGGTAAATTACACCTTCATTCATATATTATTACAAAATCCAATACCCTACACTTAACGGATATACGGGCGAAGTACCTAGGTCTCTGATCCAGTATATCCACACAATTTCAAGACTCTGTGGTATAGGCAAGGATTTTGTGATCCAAGATTACTTCAGTTTCTTACACACGTTTAGCGAGCATAGGCGAGGAACTACTTTCCAAGCTTGCGTTAAACCCTTCTATACTTACACGACGTCAAGGAGAGGATATCAAAACCCAAGCCGACGTTAACCACCTTCTTCCCTTTCCCGTAGATGGATGGAGCTGTAATAAAGAAAAGAAAATTCAAACGTCGTTCGGGAAAAAGAGCAAACGCGCGTCTAGCTAAGGCTATAGATAGACGGCAACGTTTAATAGAGTCACTCGATTCAGTAACGCCAGACTGGTTGAAAGACTACATAAGTGAATTATACGTAGGGCCAGACGACAGTGACAGCCGTGACACTATTATAATACCGAAAACCGATCAAACTCAGACAAATCATACGGATAATAGTTTCTCGGGCGCCGAAGTTCCTTCGCCACAACCAGCTGAATTACCGGACGGACCCTTCCAAGGATATTTAGAAGAGACTCCAAGGACAATAGTCCAACACAGCATCGACTACCAGGGTGCCAGGTGCAAAGTCAATACCGTAGAAACGACTCTGACGAGACGATCCTCGGACATCCGCCATCTTGACAACCCATCACAACCCGCTACGCCCAAAATCGTCGAGATCGTCGAGCTTGAATAAAGGTAAGAATAATAATAATACTTCACTATTTCTTCTTATAATACTGCTGTTCCCTGTTAACCTCCCGTAAGCCCGTCCATGTGGATCTGAAGGAGGTGCGTTGAACCTGAACGTCGACCTTCGTTGACTGGTCGAACGGATACAGAGCTTCCTCTCTTCCCGTTTCCTTCATTCAGCGATAACTGCATGTCAGTCTGTAACACCCCTCGATTTATTCCCGATTTTTACTCCTCAGATAGCGGATTTTCGGAATGTTTTTCAAGCTCAACGCCAACTCTGAACTTGACGCGGTGTTTTGATATGCTCGTCGCACGATACAGAGTCGCTCATCAATCCATGAGGTATTTTTCTTGGCGAGTCACGTGATTTTTCGGATGTTCTTCGAATTCGACGTCATCTTCGGCCTCGACGCAGTGTTTCGATCTCCCCGACGAACTATACAAAGATACTCTTTGATTCGTTTTCTATTTCCCTACGCAAGTCACGTGATCTGTCGAATCTTTTCCCAGTTCGACGTCACCCTGGACCTGGACGCGGTTTTTCGATTTCCTTGCCGCATGATACCGAGTTGCCCCTCGGTTTATTTCCCATTTTTATTCTTGAGATAGCGAATTTTCGAAATGTTTTTCAAGCTCAACCCCAACTCTGAACTTGACGCGGTGTTTTGATATGCTCGTCGCACGATACAGAGTCGCTCATCAATCCATGAGGTATTTTTCTTGGCGAGTGACGTGATTTTTCGGATGTTCTTCGAATTCGACGTCATCTTCGGCCTCGACGCAGTGTTCCGATCTCCCCGACAAACTATACAAAGATACTTTTTGATTCGTTTCCTATTTCCCTACGCAAGTCACGTGATCTGTCGAATCTTTTCCCAGTTCGACGTCACCTTGGACCTGGACGCGGTTTTTCGATTTCCTTGCCGCATGATACAGAGTTGCCCCTCGATTCATTTCCGATTTTCATTTTTGAGATGGCGAATTTTCGGAATGTTTTTCAAGCTCAACCTCAACTCTGAACAGAGTCGCTCATGAATCCATGACCTATTCTTCTTCGCCAGCGACGTCATTTTTCGAATGTTTTTCGAATTTGACGTCATCTTCGGCCTCGACGCAGTGTTTTGATCTCCCCGACAAACTATACAAAGATACTTTTTGATTCGTTTCCTATTTCCCTACGCAAGTCACGTGATCTGTCGAATCTTCTCCCAGTTCGACGTCACCTTGGACGTGCACGCGGTTTTTCGATGTCCTTGCCGCATGATACAGAGTTGCCCCTCGGTTTATTTCCGATTTTCATTCTTGAAATAGCGAATTTACGGAATGTTTTCCAAGCTCAACGTCAACTCTGAACTTGACGCGGTGTTCCGATATGCTCGGCGCAGGATACAGAGTCGCTCATGAATCCATGACCTATTCTTCTTCGCCAGTGACGTCATTTTTCGAATGTTTTTCGAATTCGACGTCATCTTCGACCTCGACGCAGTGTTTCGATCTCCCCGACAAACTATACAAAGATACTTTTGGATTCGTTTCCTATTTCCCTACGCAAGTCACGTGATCTGTCGAATCTTTTCCTGGTTCGCGTCACCTTGGACCTGGACGCGGTTTTTCGATTTCCTAGCCGCGTGATACAGAGTTGCCCCTCGATTCATTTCCGATTTTCATTTTTGAGATGGCGGATTTTCGGAATGTTTTTCAAGCTCAACCCCAACTCTGAACTTGACGCGGTGTTCCGATATGCTCGGCGCACGATACAGAGTCGCTCATCAATTCATGAAGTATTTTTCCTGGCGAGTGACGTGATTTTTCGGATGTTCTTCGAATTCGACGTCATCTTCGGCCTCGACGCAGTGTTTCGATCTCCCCGACGAACTATACAAAGATACTCTTTGATTCGTTTTCTATTTCCCTACGCAAGTCACGTGATCTGTCGAATCTTTTCCCAGTTCGACGTCACCCTGGACCTGGACGCGGTTTTTCGATTTCCTTGCCGCATGATACCGAGTTGCCCCTCGGTTTATTTCCCATTTTTATTCTTGAGATAGCGAATTTTCGAAATGTTTTTCAAGCTCAACCCCAACTCTGAACTTGACGCGGTGTTTTGATATGCTCGTCGCACGATACAGAGTCGCTCATCAATCCATGAGGTATTTTTCTTGGCGAGTGACGTGATTTTTCGTATGTTCTTCGAATTCGACGTCATCTTCGGCCTCGACGCAGTGTTCCGATCTCCCCGACAAACTATACAAAGATACTTTCTGATTCGTTTCCTATTTCCCTACGCAAGTCACGTGATCTGTCGAATCTTTTCCCAGTTCGACGTCACCTTGGACCTGGACGCGGTTTTTCGATTTCCTTGCCGCATGATACAGAGTTGCCCCTCGGTTTATTTCCCATTTTTATTCTTGAGATAGCGAATTTTCGAAATGTTTTTCATGCTCAACCCCAACTCTGAACTTGACGCGGTGTTTCGATATGCTCGGCGCACGATACAGAGTCGCTCATCAATCCATGAGGTATTTTTCTTGGCGAGTGACGTGATTTTTCGGATGTTCTTCGAATTCGACGTCATCTTCGGCTTCGACGCAGTGTTTCGATCGCCCCGACAAACGATACAATGATACTTTTGGATTCGTTTACCATTTCCCTACGCAAGTCACGTGATCTGTCGAATCTTTTCCTGGTTCGCGTCACCTTGGACCTGGACGCGGTTTTTCGATTTCCTAGCCGCGTGATACAGAGTTGCCCCTCGATTCATTTCCGATTTTCATTTTTGAGATGGCGGATTTTCGGAATGTTTTTCAAGCTCAACCCCAACTCTGAACTTGACGCGGTGTTCCGATATGCTCGGCGCACGATACAGAGTCGCTCATCAATTCATGAAGTATTTTTCCTGGCGAGTGACGTGATTTTTCGGATGTTCTTCGAATTCGACGTCATCTTCGGCCTCGACGCAGTGTTTCGATCTCCCCGACGAACTATACAAAGATACTCTTTGATTCGTTTTCTATTTCCCTACGCAAGTCACGTGATCTGTCGAATCTTTTCCCAGTTCGACGTCACCCTGGACCTGGACGCGGTTTTTCGATTTCCTTGCCGCATGATACCGAGTTGCCCCTCGGTTTATTTCCCATTTTTATTCTTGAGATAGCGAATTTTCGAAATGTTTTTCAAGCTCAACCCCAACTCTGAACTTGACGCGGTGTTTTGATATGCTCGTCGCACGATACAGAGTCGCTCATCAATCCATGAGGTATTTTTCTTGGCGAGTGACGTGATTTTTCGTATGTTCTTCGAATTCGACGTCATCTTCGGCCTCGACGCAGTGTTTCGATCTCCCCGACGAACTATACAAAGATACTCTTTGATTCGTTTTCTATTTCCCTACGCAAGTCACGTGATCTGTCGAATCTTTTCCCAGTTCGACGTCACCCTGGACCTGGACGCGGTTTTTCGATTTCCTTGCCGCATGATACCGAGTTGCCCCTCGGTTTATTTCCCATTTTTATTCTTGAGATAGCGAATTTTCGAAATGTTTTTCAAGCTCAACCCCAACTCTGAACTTGACGCGGTGTTTTGATATGCTCGTCGCACGATACAGAGTCGCTCATCAATCCATGAGGTATTTTTCTTGGCGAGTGACGTGATTTTTCGGATGTTCTTCGAATTCGACGTCATCTTCGGCCTCGACGCAGTGTTCCGATCTCCCCGACAAACTATACAAAGATACTTTTTGATTCGTTTCCTATTTCCCTACGCAAGTCACGTGATCTGTCGAATCTTTTCCCAGTTCGACGTCACCTTGGACCTGGACGCGGTTTTTCGATTTCCTTGCCGCATGATACAGAGTTGCCCCTCGATTCATTTCCGATTTTCATTTTTGAGATGGCGAATTTTCGGAATGTTTTTCAAGCTCAACCTCAACTCTGAACAGAGTCGCTCATGAATCCATGACCTATTCTTCTTCGCCAGCGACGTCATTTTTCGAATGTTTTTCGAATTTGACGTCATCTTCGGCCTCGACGCAGTGTTTTGATCTCCCCGACAAACTATACAAAGATACTTTTTGATTCGTTTCCTATTTCCCTACGCAAGTCACGTGATCTGTCGAATCTTCTCCCAGTTCGACGTCACCTTGGACGTGCACGCGGTTTTTCGATGTCCTTGCCGCATGATACAGAGTTGCCCCTCGGTTTATTTCCGATTTTCATTCTTGAAATAGCGAATTTACGGAATGTTTTCCAAGCTCAACGTCAACTCTGAACTTGACGCGGTGTTCCGATATGCTCGGCGCAGGATACAGAGTCGCTCATGAATCCATGACCTATTCTTCTTCGCCAGTGACGTCATTTTTCGAATGTTTTTCGAATTCGACGTCATCTTCGACCTCGACGCAGTGTTTCGATCTCCCCGACAAACTATACAAAGATACTTTTTGATTCGTTTCCTATTTCCCTACGCAAGTCACGTGATCTGTCGAATCTTTTCCCAGTTCGACGTCACCTTGGACCTGGACGCGGTTTTTCGATTTCCTTGCCGCATGATACATAGTTGCCCCTCGGTTTATTTCCCATTTTTATTCTTGAGATAGCGAATTTTCGAAATGTTTTTCATGCTCAACCCCAACTCTGAACTTGTCGCGGTGTTTCGATATGCTCGGCGCACGATACAGAGTCGCTCATCAATCCATGAGGTATTTTTCTTGGCGAGTGACGTGATTTTTCGGATGTTCTTCGAATTCGACGTCATCTTCGGCTTCGACGCAGTGTTTCGATCGCCCCGACAAACGATACAATGATACTTTTGGATTCGTTTACCATTTCCCTACGCAAGTCACGTGATCTGTCGAATCTTTTCCTGGTTCGCGTCACCTTGGACCTGGACGCGGTTTTTCGATTTCCTAGCCGCGTGATACAGAGTTGCCCCTCGATTCATTTCCGATTTTCATTTTTGAGATGGCGGATTTTCGGAATGTTTTTCAAGCTCAACCCCAACTCTGAACTTGACGCGGTGTTCCGATATGCTCGGCGCACGATACAGAGTCGCTCATCAATTCATGAAGTATTTTTCCTGGCGAGTGACGTGATTTTTCGGATGTTCTTCGAATTCGACGTCATCTTTGGCCTCGACGCAGTGTTTCGATCTCCCCGACGAACTATACAAAGATACTCTTTGATTCGTTTTCTATTTCCCTACGCAAGTCACGTGATCTGTCGAATCTTTTCCCAGTTCGACGTCACCCTGGACCTGGACGCGGTTTTTCGATTTCCTTGCCGCATGATACCGAGTTGCCCCTCGGTTTATTTCCCATTTTTATTCTTGAGATAGCGAATTTTCGAAATGTTTTTCAAGCTCAACCCCAACTCTGAACTTGACGCGGTGTTTTGATATGCTCGTCGCACGATACAGAGTCGCTCATCAATCCATGAGGTATTTTTCTTGGCGAGTGACGTGATTTTTCGGATGTTCTTCGAATTCGACGTCATCTTCGGCCTCGACGCAGTGTTCCGATCTCCCCGACAAACTATACAAAGATACTTTTTGATTCGTTTCCTATTTCCCTACGCAAGTCACGTGATCTGTCGAATCTTTTCCCAGTTCGACGTCACCTTGGACCTGGACGCGGTTTTTCGATTTCCTTGCCGCATGATACAGAGTTGCCCCTCGGTTTATTTCCGATTTTCATTCTTGAAATAGCGAATTTACGGAATGTTTTCCAAGCTCAACGTCAACTCTGAACTTGACGCGGTGTTCCGATATGCTCGGCGCAGGATACAGAGTCGCTCATGAATCCATGACCTATTCTTCTTCGCCAGTGACGTCATTTTTCGAATGTTTTTCGAATTCGACGTCATCTTCGACCTCGACGCAGTGTTTCGATCTCCCCGACAAACTATACAAAGATACTTTTTGATTCGTTTCCTATTTCCCTACGCAAGTCACGTGATCTGTCGAATCTTTTCCCAGTTCGACGTCACCTTGGACCTGGACGCGGTTTTTCGATTTCCTTGCCGCATGATACATAGTTGCCCCTCGGTTTATTTCCCATTTTTATTCTTGAGATAGCGAATTTTCGAAATGTTTTTCATGCTCAACCCCAACTCTGAACTTGTCGCGGTGTTTCGATATGCTCGGCGCACGATACAGAGTCGCTCATCAATCCATGAGGTATTTTTCTTGGCGAGTGACGTGATTTTTCGGATGTTCTTCGAATTCGACGTCATCTTCGGCTTCGACGCAGTGTTTCGATCGCCCCGACAAACGATACAATGATACTTTTGGATTCGTTTACCATTTCCCTACGCAAGTCACGTGATCTGTCGAATCTTTTCCTGGTTCGCGTCACCTTGGACCTGGACGCGGTTTTTCGATTTCCTAGCCGCGTGATACAGAGTTGCCCCTCGATTCATTTCCGATTTTCATTTTTGAGATGGCGGATTTTCGGAATGTTTTTCAAGCTCAACCCCAACTCTGAACTTGACGCGGTGTTCCGATATGCTCGGCGCACGATACAGAGTCGCTCATCAATTCATGAAGTATTTTTCCTGGCGAGTGACGTGATTTTTCGGATGTTCTTCGAATTCGACGTCATCTTCGGCCTCGACGCAGTGTTTCGATCTCCCCGACGAACTATACAAAGATACTCTTTGATTCGTTTTCTATTTCCCTACGCAAGTCACGTGATCTGTCGAATCTTTTTCCAGTTCGACGTCACCCTGGACCTGGACGCGGTTTTTCGATTTCCTTGCCGCATGATACCGAGTTGCCCCTCGGTTTATTTCCCATTTTTATTCTTGAGATAGCGAATTTTCGAAATGTTTTTCAAGCTCAACCCCAACTCTGAACTTGACGCGGTGTTTTGATATGCTCGTCGCACGATACAGAGTCGCTCATCAATCCATGAGGTATTTTTCTTGGCGAGTGACGTGATTTTTCGGATGTTCTTCGAATTCGACGTCATCTTCGGCCTCGACGCAGTGTTCCGATCTCCCCGACAAACTATACAAAGATACTTTTTGATTCGTTTCCTATTTCCCTACGCAAGTCACGTGATCTGTCGAATCTTTTCCCAGTTCGACGTCACCTTGGACCTGGACGCGGTTTTTCGATTTCCTTGCCGCATGATACAGAGTTGCCCCTCGATTCATTTTCGATTTTCATTTTTGAGATGGCGAATTTTCGGAATGTTTTTCAAGCTCAACCTCAACTCTGAACAGAGTCGCTCATGAATCCATGACCTATTCTTCTTCGCCAGCGACGTCATTTTTCGAATGTTTTTCGAATTTGACGTCATCTTCGGCCTCGACGCAGTGTTTTGATCTCCCCGACAAACTATACAAAGATACTTTTTGATTCGTTTCCTATTTCCCTACGCAAGTCACGTGATCTGTCGAATCTTCTCCCAGTTCGACGTCACCTTGGACGTGCACGCGGTTTTTCGATGTCCTTGCCGCATGATACAGAGTTGCCCCTCGGTTTATTTCCGATTTTCATTCTTGAAATAGCGAATTTACGGAATGTTTTCCAAGCTCAACGTCAACTCTGAACTTGACGCGGTGTTCCGATATGCTCGGCGCAGGATACAGAGTCGCTCATGAATCCATGACCTATTCTTCTTCGCCAGTGACGTCATTTTTCGAATGTTTTTCGAATTCGACGTCATCTTCGACCTCGACGCAGTGTTTCGATCTCCCCGACAAACTATACAAAGATACTTTTTGATTCGTTTCCTATTTCCCTACGCAAGTCACGTGATCTGTCGAATCTTTTCCCAGTTCGACGTCACCTTGGACCTGGACGCGGTTTTTCGATTTCCTTGCCGCATGATACAGAGTTGCCCCTCGGTTTATTTCCCATTTTTATTCTTGAGATAGCGAATTTTCGAAATGTTTTTCATGCTCAACCCCAACTCTGAACTTGACGCGGTGTTTCGATATGCTCGGCGCACGATACAGAGTCGCTCATCAATCCATGAGGTATTTTTCTTGGCGAGTGACGTGATTTTTCGGATGTTCTTCGAATTCGACGTCATCTTCGGCTTCGACGCAGTGTTTCGATCGCCCCGACAAACGATACAATGATACTTTTGGATTCGTTTACCATTTCCCTACGCAAGTCACGTGATCTGTCGAATCTTTTCCTGGTTCGCGTCACCTTGGACCTGGACGCGGTTTTTCGATTTCCTAGCCGCGTGATACAGAGTTGCCCCTCGATTCATTTCCGATTTTCATTTTTGAGATGGCGGATTTTCGGAATGTTTTTCAAGCTCAACCCCAACTCTGAACTTGACGCGGTGTTCCGATATGCTCGGCGCACGATACAGAGTCGCTCATCAATTCATGAAGTATTTTTCCTGGCGAGTGACGTGATTTTTCGGATGTTCTTCGAATTCGACGTCATCTTCGGCCTCGACGCAGTGTTTCGATCTCCCCGACGAACGATACAAAGATACTCTTTGATTCGTTTTCTATTTCCCTACGCAAGTCACGTGATCTGTCGAATCTTTTTCCAGTTCGACGTCACCCTGGACCTGGACGCGGTTTTTCGATTTCCTTGCCGCATGATACCGAGTTGCCCCTCGGTTTATTTCCCATTTTTATTCTTGAGATAGCGAATTTTCGAAATGTTTTTCAAGCTCAACCCCAACTCTGAACTTGACGCGGTGTTTTGATATGCTCGTCGCACGATACAGAGTCGCTCATCAATCCATGAGGTATTTTTCTTGGCGAGTGACGTGATTTTTCGGATGTTCTTCGAATTCGGCGTCATCTTCGGCCTCGACGCAGTGTTTTGATCTCCCCGACAAACTATACAAAGATACTTTTTGATTCGTTTCCTATTTCCCTACGCAAGTCACGTGATCTGTCGAATCTTCTCCCAGTTCGACGTCACCTTGGACGTGCACGCGGTTTTTCGATGTCCTTGCCGCATGATACAGAGTTGCCCCTCGGTTTATTTCCGATTTTCATTCTTGAAATAGCGAATTTACGGAATGTTTTCCAAGCTCAACGTCAACTCTGAACTTGACGCGGTGTTCCGATATGCTCGGCGCAGGATACAGAGTCGCTCATGAATCCATGACCTATTCTTCTTCGCCAGTGACGTCATTTTTCGAATGTTTTTCGAATTCGACGTCATCTTCGACCTCGACGCAGTGTTTCGATCTCCCCGACAAACTATACAAAGATACTTTTTGATTCGTTTCCTATTTCCCTACGCAAGTCACGTGATCTGTCGAATCTTTTCCCAGTTCGACGTCACCTTGGACCTGGACGCGGTTTTTCGATTTCCTTGCCGCATGATACAGAGTTGCCCCTCGGTTTATTTCCCATTTTTATTCTTGAGATAGCGAATTTTCGAAATGTTTTTCATGCTCAACCCCAACTCTGAACTTGACGCGGTGTTTCGATATGCTCGGCGCACGATACAGAGTCGCTCATCAATCCATGAGGTATTTTTCTTGGCGAGTGACGTGATTTTTCGGATGTTCTTCGAATTCGACGTCATCTTCGGCTTCGACGCAGTGTTTCGATCGCCCCGACAAACGATACAATGATACTTTTGGATTCGTTTACCATTTCCCTACGCAAGTCACGTGATCTGTCGAATCTTTTCCTGGTTCGCGTCACCTTGGACCTGGACGCGGTTTTTCGATTCCCTAGCCGCGTGATACAGAGTTGCCCCTCGATTCATTTCCGATTTTCATTTTTGAGATGGCGGATTTTCGGAATGTTTTTCAAGCTCAACCCCAACTCTGAACTTGACGCGGTGTTCCGATATGCTCGGCGCACGATACAGAGTCGCTCATCAATTCATGAAGTATTTTTCCCGGCGAGTGACGTGATTTTTCGGATGTTCTTCGAATTCGACGTCATCTTCGGCCTCGACGCAGTGTTTCGATCTCCCCGACGAACTATACAAAGATACTCTTTGATTCGTTTTCTATTTCCCTACGCAAGTCACGTGATCTGTCGAATCTTTTCCCAGTTCGACGTCACCCTGGACCTGGACGCGGTTTTTCGATTTCCTTGCCGCATGATACCGAGTTGCCCCTCGGTTTATTTCCCATTTTTATTCTTGAGATAGCGAATTTTCGAAATGTTTTTCAAGCTCAACCCCAACTCTGAACTTGACGCGGTGTTTTGATATGCTCGTCGCACGATACAGAGTCGCTCATCAATCCATGAGGTATTTTTCTTGGCGAGTGACGTGATTTTTCGGATGTTCTTCGAATTCGACGTCATCTTCGGCCTCGACGCAGTGTTCCGATCTCCCCGACAAACTATACAAAGATACTTTTTGATTCGTTTCCTATTTCCCTACGCAAGTCACGTGATCTGTCGAATCTTTTCCCAGTTCGACGTCACCTTGGACCTGGACGCGGTTTTTCGATTTCCTTGCCGCATGATACAGAGTTGCCCCTCGGTTTATTTCCCATTTTTATTCTTGAGATAGCGAATTTTCGAAATGTTTTTCATGCTCAACCCCAACTCTGAAATTGACGCGGTGTTTCGATATGCTCGGCGCACGATACAGAGTCGCTCATCAATCCATGAGGTATTTTTCTTGGCGAGTGACGTGATTTTTCGGATGTTCTTCGAATTCGACGTCATCTTCGGCTTCGACGCAGTGTTTCGATCGCCCCGACAAACGATACAATGATACTTTTGGATTCGTTTACCATTTCCCTACGCAAGTCACGTGATCTGTCGAATCTTTTCCTGGTTCGCGTCACCTTGGACCTGGACGCGGTTTTTCGATTTCCTAGCCGCGTGATACAGAGTTGCCCCTCGATTCATTTCCGATTTTCATTTTTGAGATGGCGGATTTTCGGAATGTTTTTCAAGCTCAACCCCAACTCTGAACTTGACGCGGTGTTCCGATATGCTCGGCGCACGATACAGAGTCGCTCATCAATTCATGAAGTATTTTTCCTGGCGAGTGACGTGATTTTTCGGATGTTCTTCGAATTCGACGTCATCTTCGGCCTCGACGCAGTGTTTCGATCTCCCCGACGAACTATACAAAGATACTCTTTGATTCGTTTTCTATTTCCCTACGCAAGTCACGTGATCTGTCGAATCTTTTCCCAGTTCGACGTCACCCTGGACCTGGACGCGGTTTTTCGATTTCCTTGCCGCATGATATCGAGTTGCCCCTCGGTTTATTTCCCATTTTTATTCTTGAGATAGCGAATTTTCGAAATGTTTTTCAAGCTCAACCCCAACTCTGAACTTGACGCGGTGTTTTGATATGCTTGTCGCACGATACAGAGTCGCTCATCAATCCATGAGGTATTTTTCTTGGCGAGTGACGTGATTTTTCGGATGTTCTTCGGATTCGACGTCATCTTCGGCCTCGACGCAGTGTTCCGATCTCCCCGACAAACTATACAAAGATACTCTTTGATTCGTTTCCTATTTCCCTACGCAAGTCACGTGATCTGTCGAATCTTGTCCAGTTCGACGTCACCTTGGACCTGGACGCGGTTTTTCGATTTCCTTGCCGCATGATACAGAGTTGCCCCTCGATTCATTTCCGATTTTCATTTTTGAGATGGCGAATTTTCGGAATGTTTTTCAAGCTCAACCTCAACTCTGAACAGAGTCGCTCATGAATCCATGACCTATTCTTCTTCGCCAGCAACGTCATTTTTCGAATGTTTTTCGAATTTGACGTCATCTTCGGCCTCGACGCAGTGTTTTGATCTCCCCGACAAACTATACAAAGATACTTTTTGATTCGTTTCCTATTTCCCTACGCAAGTCACGTGATCTGTCGAATCTTCTCCCAGTTCGACGTCACCTTGGACGTGCACGCGGTTTTTCGATGTCCTTGCCGCATGATACAGAGTTGCCCCTCGGTTTATTTCCGATTTTCATTCTTGAAATAGCGAATTTACGGAATGTTTTCCAAGCTCAACGTCAACTCTGAACTTGACGCGGTGTTCCGATATGCTCGGCGCAGGATACAGAGTCGCTCATGAATCCATGACCTATTCTTCTTCGCCAGTGACGTCATTTTTCGAATGTTTTTCGAATTCGACGTCATCTTCGACCTCGACGCAGTGTTTCGATCTCCCCGACAAACTATACAAAGATACTTTTTGATTCGTTTCGTATTTCCCTACGCAAGTCACGTGATCTGTCGAATCTTTTCCCAGTTCGACGTCACCTTGGACCTGGACGCGGTTTTTCGATTTCCTTGCCGCATGATACAGAGTTGCCCCTCGGTTTATTTCCCATTTTTATTCTTGAGATAGCGAATTTTCGAAATGTTTTTCATGCTCAACCCCAACTCTGAACTTGACGCGGTGTTTCGATATGCTCGGCGCACGATACAGAGTCGCTCATCAATCCATGAGGTATTTTTCTTGGCGAGTGACGTGATTTTTCGGATGTTCTTCGAATTCGACGTCATCTTCGGCTTCGACGCAGTGTTTCGATCGCCCCGACAAACGATACAATGATACTTTTGGATTCGTTTACCATTTCCCTACGCAAGTCACGTGATCTGTCGAATCTTTTCCTGGTTCGCGTCACCTTGGACCTGGACGCGGTTTTTCGATTTCCTAGCCGCGTGATACAGAGTTGCCCCTCGATTCATTTCCGATTTTCATTTTTGAGATGGCGGATTTTCGGAATGTTTTTCAAGCTCAACCCCAACTCTGAACTTGACGCGGTGTTCCGATATGCTCGGCGCACGATACAGAGTCGCTCATCAATTCATGAAGTATTTTTCCTGGCGAGTGACGTGATTTTTCGGATGTTCTTCGAATTCGACGTCATCTTCGGCCTCGACGCAGTGTTTCGATCTCCCCGACGAACTATACAAAGATACTCTTTGATTCGTTTTCTATTTCCCTACGCAAGTCACGTGATCTGTCGAATCTTTTCCCAGTTCGACGTCACCCTGGACCTGGACGCGGTTTTTCGATTTCCTTGCCGCATGATTTCGAGTTGCCCCTCGGTTTATTTCCCATTTTTATTCTTGAGATAGCGAATTTTCGAAATGTTTTTTAAGCTCAACCCCAACTCTGAACTTGACGCGGTGTTTTGATATGCTCGTCGCACGATACAGAGTCGCTCATCAATCCATGAGGTATTTTTCTTGGCGAGTGACGTGATTTTTCGGATGTTCTTCGAATTCGACGTCATCTTCGGCCTCGACGCAGTGTTCCGATCTCCCCGACAAACTATACAAAGATACTTTTTGATTCGTTTCCTATTTCCCTACGCAAGTCACGTGATCTGTCGAATCTTTTCCCAGTTCGACGTCACCTTGGACCTGGACGCGGTTTTTCGATTTCCTTGCCGCATGATACAGAGTTGCCCCTCGATTCATTTCCGATTTTCAATTTTGAGATGGCGAATTTTCGGAATGTTTTTCAAGCTCAACCTCAACTCTGAACAGAGTCGCTCATGAATCCATGACCTATTCTTCTTCGCCAGCGACGTCATTTTTCGAATGTTTTTCGAATTTGACGTCATCTTCGGCCTCGACGCAGTGTTTTGATCTCCCCGACAAACTATACAAAGATACTTTTTGATTCGTTTCCTATTTCCCCACGCAAGTCACGTGATCTGTCGAATCTTCTCCCAGTTCGACGTCACCTTGGACGTGCACGCGGTTTTTCGATGTCCTTGCCGCATGATACAGAGTTGCCCCTCGGTTTATTTCCGATTTTCATTCTTGAAATAGCGAATTTACGGAATGTTTTCCAAGCTCAACGTCAACTCTGAACTTGACGCGGTGTTCCGATATGCTCGGCGCAGGATACAGAGTCGCTCATGAATCCATGACCTATTCTTCTTCGCCAGTGACGTCATTTTTCGAATGTTTTTCGAATTCGACGTCATCTTCGACCTCGACGCAGTGTTTCGATCTCCCCGACAAACTATACAAAGATACTTTTTGATTCGTTTCCTATTTCCCTACGCAAGTCACGTGATCTGTCGAATCTTTTCCCAGTTCGACGTCACCTTGGACCTGGACGCGGTTTTTCGATTTCCTTGCCGCATGATACAGAGTTGCCCCTCGGTTTATTTCCCATTTTTATTCTTGAGATAGCGAATTTTCGAAATGTTTTTCATGCTCAACCCCAACTCTGAACTTGACGCGGTGTTTCGATATGCTCGGCGCACGATACAGAGTCGCTCATCAATCCATGAGGTATTTTTCTTGGCGAGTGACGTGATTTTTCGGATGTTCTTCGAATTCGACGTCATCTTCGGCTTCGACGCAGTGTTTCGATCGCCCCGACAAACGATACAATGATACTTTTGGATTCGTTTACCATTTCCCTACGCAAGTCACGTGATCTGTCGAATCTTTTCCTGGTTCGCGTCACCTTGGACCTGGACGCGGTTTTTCGATTTCCTAGCCGCGTGATACAGAGTTGCCCCTCGATTCATTTCCGATTTTCATTTTTGAGATGGCGGATTTTCGGAATGTTTTTCAAGCTCAACCCCAACTCTGAACTTGACGCGGTGTTCCGATATGCTCGGCGCACGATACAGAGTCGCTCATCAATTCATGAAGTATTTTTCCTGGCGAGTGACGTGATTTTTCGGATGTTCTTCGAATTCGACGTCATCTTCGGCCTCGACGCAGTGTTTCGATCTCCCCGACGAACTATACAAAGATACTCTTTGATTCGTTTTCTATTTCCCTACGCAAGTCACGTGATCTGTCGAATCTTTTCCCAGTTCGACGTCACCCTGGACCTGGACGCGGTTTTTCGATTTCCTTGCCGCATGATACCGAGTTGCCCCTCGGTTTATTTCCCATTTTTATTCTTGAGATAGCGAATTTTCGAAATGTTTTTCAAGCTCAACCCCAACTCTGAACTTGACGCGGTGTTTTGATATGCTCGTCGCACGATACAGAGTCGCTCATCAATCCATGAGGTATTTTTCTTGGCGAGTGACGTGATTTTTCGGATGTTCTTCGAATTCGACGTCATCTTCGGCCCCGACGCAGTGTTCCGATCTCCCCGACAAACTATACAAAGATACTTTTTGATTCGTTTCCTATTTCCCTACGCAAGTCACGTGATCTGTAGAATCTTTTCCCAGTTCGACGTCACCTTGGACCTGGACGCGGTTTTTCGATTTCCTTGCCGCATGATACAGAGTTGCCCCTCGATTTATTTCCGATTTTCATTTTTGAGATGGCGAATTTTCGGAATGTTTTTCAAGCTCAACCTCAACTCTGAACAGAGTCGCTCATGAATCCATGACCTATTCTTCTTCGCCAGCGACGTCATTTTTCGAATGTTTTTCGAATTTGACGTCATCTTCGGCCTCGACGCAGTGTTTTGATCTCCCCGACAAACTATACAAAGATACTTTTTGATTCGTTTCCTATTTCCCTACGCAAGTCACGTGATCTGTCGAATCTTCTCCCAGTTCGACGTCACCTTGGACGTGCACGCGGTTTTTCGATGTCCTTGCCGCATGATACAGAGTTGCCCCTCGGTTTATTTCCGATTTTCATTCTTGAAATAGCGAATTTACGGAATGTTTTCCAAGCTCAACGTCAACTCTGAACTTGACGCGGTGTTCCGATATGCTCGGCGCAGGATACAGAGTCGCTCATGAATCCATGACCTATTCTTCTTCGCCAGTGACGTCATTTTTCGAATGTTTTTCGAATTCGACGTCATCTTCGACCTCGACGCAGTGTTTCGATCTCCCCGACAAACTATACAAAGATACTTTTTGATTCGTTTCCTATTTCCCTACGCAAGTCACGTGATCTGTCGAATCTTTTCCCAGTTCGACGTCACCTTGGACCTGGACGCGGTTTTTCGATTTCCTTGCCGCATGATACAGAGTTGCCCCTCGGTTTATTTCCCATTTTTATTCTTGAGATAGCGAATTTTTGAAATGTTTTTCATGCTCAACCCCAACTCTGAACTTGACGCGGTGTTTCGATATGCTCGGCGCACGATACAGAGTCGCTCATCAATCCATGAGGTATTTTTCTTGGCGAGTGACGTGATTTTTCGGATGTTCTTCGAATTCGACGTCATCTTCGGCTTCGACGCAGTGTTTCGATCGCCCCGACAAACGATACAATGATACTTTTGGATTCGTTTACCATTTCCCTACGCAAGTCACGTGATCTGTCGAATCTTTTCCTGGTTCGCGTCACCTTGGACCTGGACGCGGTTTTTCGATTTCCTAGCCGCGTGATACAGAGTTGCCCCTCGATTCATTTCCGATTTTCATTTTTGAGATGGCGGATTTTCGGAATGTTTTTCAAGCTCAACCCCAACTCTGAACTTGACGCGGTGTTCCGATATGCTCGGCGCACGATACAGAGTCGCTCATCAATTCATGAAGTATTTTTCCTGGCGAGTGACGTGATTTTTCGGATGTTCTTCGAATTCGACGTCATCTTCGGCCTCGACGCAGTGTTTCGATCTCCCCGACGAACTATACAAAGATACTCTTCGATTCGTTTTCTATTTCCCTACGCAAGTCACGTGATCTGTCGAATCTTTTCCCAGTTCGACGTCACCTTGGACCTGGACGCGGTTTTTCGATTTCCTTGCCGCATGATACAGAGTTGCCCCTCGGTTTATTTCCCATTTTTATTCTTGAGATAGCGAATTTTCGAAATGTTTTTCATGCTCAACCCCAACTCTGAAATTGACGCGGTGTTTCGATATGCTCGGCGCACGATACAGAGTCGCTCATCAATCCATGAGGTATTTTTCTTAGCGAGTGACGTGATTTTTCGGATGTTGTTCGAATTCGACGTCATCTTCGGCTTCGACGCAGTGTTTCGATCGCCCCGACAAACGATACAATGATACTTTTGGATTCGTTTACCATTTCCCTACGCAAGTCACGTGATCTGTCGAATCTTTTCCTGGTTCGCGTCACCTTGGACCTGGACGCGGTTTTTCGATTTCCTAGCCGCGTGATACAGAGTTGCCCCTCGATTCATTTCCGATTTTCATTTTTGAGATGGCGGATTTTCGGAATGTTTTTCAAGCTCAACCCCAACTCTGAACTTGACGCGGTGTTCCGATATGCTCGGCGCACGATACAGAGTCGCTCATCAATTCATGAAGTATTTTTCCTGGCGAGTGACGTGATTTTTCGGATGTTCTTCGAATTCGACGTCATCTTCGGCCTCGACGCAGTGTTTCGATCTCCCCGACGAACTATACAAAGATACTCTTTGATTCGTTTTCTATTTCCCTACGCAAGTCACGTGATCTGTCGAATCTTTTCCCAGTTCGACGTCACCCTGGACCTGGACGCGGTTTTTCGATTTCCTTGCCGCATGATACCGAGTTGCCCCTCGGTTTATTTCCCATTTTTATTCTTGAGATAGCGAATTTTCGAAATGTTTTTCAAGCTCAACCCCAACTCTGAACTTGACGCGGTGTTTTGATATGCTCGTCGCACGATACAGAGTCGCTCATCAATCCATGAGGTATTTTTCTTGGCGAGTGACGTGATTTTTCGGAT
Source organism: Tenthredo amoena (assembly GCA_963966615.1). Taxonomy (NCBI): domain Eukaryota; kingdom Metazoa; phylum Arthropoda; class Insecta; order Hymenoptera; family Tenthredinidae; genus Tenthredo; species Tenthredo amoena. The sequence goes on along the minus strand of OZ016488.1, from coordinate 11,702,537 downwards.
GTTCTTCGAATTCGACGTCATCTTCGGCCCCGACGCAGTGTTCCGATCTCCCCGACAAACTATACAAAGATACTTTTTGATTCGTTTCCTATTTCCCTACGCAAGTCACGTGATCTGTAGAATCTTTTCCCAGTTCGACGTCACCTTGGACCTGGACGCGGTTTTTCGATTTCCTTGCCGCATGATACAGAGTTGCCCCTCGATTTATTTCCGATTTTCATTTTTGAGATGGCGAATTTTCGGAATGTTTTTCAAGCTCAACCTCAACTCTGAACAGAGTCGCTCATGAATCCATGACCTATTCTTCTTCGCCAGCGACGTCATTTTTCGAATGTTTTTCGAATTTGACGTCATCTTCGGCCTCGACGCAGTGTTTTGATCTCCCCGACAAACTATACAAAGATACTTTTTGATTCGTTTCCTATTTCCCTACGCAAGTCACGTGATCTGTCGAATCTTCTCCCAGTTCGACGTCACCTTGGACGTGCACGCGGTTTTTCGATGTCCTTGCCGCATGATACAGAGTTGCCCCTCGGTTTATTTCCGATTTTCATTCTTGAAATAGCGAATTTACGGAATGTTTTCCAAGCTCAACGTCAACTCTGAACTTGACGCGGTGTTCCGATATGCTCGGCGCAGGATACAGAGTCGCTCATGAATCCATGACCTATTCTTCTTCGCCAGTGACGTCATTTTTCGAATGTTTTTCGAATTCGACGTCATCTTCGACCTCGACGCAGTGTTTCGATCTCCCCGACAAACTATACAAAGATACTTTTTGATTCGTTTCCTATTTCCCTACGCAAGTCACGTGATCTGTCGAATCTTTTCCCAGTTCGACGTCACCTTGGACCTGGACGCGGTTTTTCGATTTCCTTGCCGCATGATACAGAGTTGCCCCTCGGTTTATTTCCCATTTTTATTCTTGAGATAGCGAATTTTTGAAATGTTTTTCATGCTCAACCCCAACTCTGAACTTGACGCGGTGTTTCGATATGCTCGGCGCACGATACAGAGTCGCTCATCAATCCATGAGGTATTTTTCTTGGCGAGTGACGTGATTTTTCGGATGTTCTTCGAATTCGACGTCATCTTCGGCTTCGACGCAGTGTTTCGATCGCCCCGACAAACGATACAATGATACTTTTGGATTCGTTTACCATTTCCCTACGCAAGTCACGTGATCTGTCGAATCTTTTCCTGGTTCGCGTCACCTTGGACCTGGACGCGGTTTTTCGATTTCCTAGCCGCGTGATACAGAGTTGCCCCTCGATTCATTTCCGATTTTCATTTTTGAGATGGCGGATTTTCGGAATGTTTTTCAAGCTCAACCCCAACTCTGAACTTGACGCGGTGTTCCGATATGCTCGGCGCACGATACAGAGTCGCTCATCAATTCATGAAGTATTTTTCCTGGCGAGTGACGTGATTTTTCGGATGTTCTTCGAATTCGACGTCATCTTCGGCCTCGACGCAGTGTTTCGATCTCCCCGACGAACTATACAAAGATACTCTTCGATTCGTTTTCTATTTCCCTACGCAAGTCACGTGATCTGTCGAATCTTTTCCCAGTTCGACGTCACCTTGGACCTGGACGCGGTTTTTCGATTTCCTTGCCGCATGATACAGAGTTGCCCCTCGGTTTATTTCCCATTTTTATTCTTGAGATAGCGAATTTTCGAAATGTTTTTCATGCTCAACCCCAACTCTGAAATTGACGCGGTGTTTCGATATGCTCGGCGCACGATACAGAGTCGCTCATCAATCCATGAGGTATTTTTCTTAGCGAGTGACGTGATTTTTCGGATGTTGTTCGAATTCGACGTCATCTTCGGCTTCGACGCAGTGTTTCGATCGCCCCGACAAACGATACAATGATACTTTTGGATTCGTTTACCATTTCCCTACGCAAGTCACGTGATCTGTCGAATCTTTTCCTGGTTCGCGTCACCTTGGACCTGGACGCGGTTTTTCGATTTCCTAGCCGCGTGATACAGAGTTGCCCCTCGATTCATTTCCGATTTTCATTTTTGAGATGGCGGATTTTCGGAATGTTTTTCAAGCTCAACCCCAACTCTGAACTTGACGCGGTGTTCCGATATGCTCGGCGCACGATACAGAGTCGCTCATCAATTCATGAAGTATTTTTCCTGGCGAGTGACGTGATTTTTCGGATGTTCTTCGAATTCGACGTCATCTTCGGCCTCGACGCAGTGTTTCGATCTCCCCGACGAACTATACAAAGATACTCTTTGATTCGTTTTCTATTTCCCTACGCAAGTCACGTGATCTGTCGAATCTTTTCCCAGTTCGACGTCACCCTGGACCTGGACGCGGTTTTTCGATTTCCTTGCCGCATGATACCGAGTTGCCCCTCGGTTTATTTCCCATTTTTATTCTTGAGATAGCGAATTTTCGAAATGTTTTTCAAGCTCAACCCCAACTCTGAACTTGACGCGGTGTTTTGATATGCTCGTCGCACGATACAGAGTCGCTCATCAATCCATGAGGTATTTTTCTTGGCGAGTGACGTGATTTTTCGGATGTTCTTCGGATTCGACGTCATCTTCGGCCTCGACGCAGTGTTCCGATCTCCCCGACAAACTATACAAAGATACTTTTTGATTCGTTTCCTATTTCCCTACGCAAGTCACGTGATCTGTCGAATCTTTTCCCAGTTCGACGTCACCTTGGACCTGGACGCGGTTTTTCGATCTCCTTGCCGCATGATACAGAGTTGCCCCTCGATTCATTTCCGATTTTCATTTTTGAGATGGCGAATTTTCGGAATGTTTTTCAAGCTCAACCTCAACTCTGAACAGAGTCGCTCATGAATCCATGACCTATTCTTCTTCGCCAGCGACGTCATTTTTCGAATGTTTTTCGAATTTGACGTCATCTTCGGCCTCGACGCAGTGTTTTGATCTCCCCGACAAACTATACAAAGATACTTTTTGATTCGTTTCCTATTTCCCTACGCAAGTCACGTGATCTGTCGAATCTTCTCCCAGTTCGACGTCACCTTGGACGTGCACGCGGTTTTTCGATGTCCTTGCCGCATGATACAGAGTTGCCCCTCGGTTTATTTCCAATTTTCATTCTTGAAATAGCGAATTTACGGAATGTTTTCCAAGCTCAACGTCAACTCTGAACTTGACGCGGTGTTCCGATATGCTCGGCGCAGGATACAGAGTCGCTCATGAATCCATGACCTATTCTTCTTCGCCAGTGACGTCATTTTTCGAATGTTTTTCGAATTCGACGTCATCTTCGACCTCGACGCAGTGTTTCGATCTCCCCGACAAACTATACAAAGATACTTTTTGATTCGTTTTCTATTTCCCTACGCAAGTCACGTGATCTGTCGAATCTTTCCCCAGTTCGACGTCACCTTGGACCTGGACGCGGTTTTTCGATTTCCTTGCCGCATGATACAGAGTTGCCCCTCGGTTTATTTCCCATTTTTATTCTTGAGATAGCGAATTTTCGAAATGTTTTTCATGCTCAACCCCAACTCTGAACTTGACGCGGTGTTTCGATATGCTCGGCGCACGATACAGAGTCGCTCATCAATCCATGAGGTATTTTTCTTGGCGAGTGACGTGATTTTTCGGATGTTCTTCGAATTCGACGTCATCTTCGGCTTCGACGCAGTGTTTCGATCGCCCCGACAAACGATACAATGATACTTTTGGATTCGTTTACCATTTCCCTACGCAAGTCACGTGATCTGTCGAATCTTTTCCTGGTTCGCGTCACCTTGGACCTGGACGCGGTTTTTCGATTTCCTAGCCGCGTGATACAGAGTTGCCCCTCGATTCATTTCCGATTTTCATTTTTGAGATGGCGGATTTTCGGAATGTTTTTCAAGCTCAACCCCAACTCTGAACTTGACGCGGTGTTCCGATATGCTCGGCGCACGATACAGAGTCGCTCATCAATTCATGAAGTATTTTTCCTGGCGAGTGACGTGATTTTTCGGATGTTCTTCGAATTCGACGTCATCTTCGGCCTCGACGCAGTGTTTCGATCTCCCCGACGAACTATACAAAGATACTCTCTGATTCGTTTTCTATTTCCCTACGCAAGTCACGTGATCTGTCGAATCTTTTCCCAGTTCGACGTCACCCTGGACCTGGACGCGGTTTTTCGATTTCCTTGCCGCATGATACCGAGTTGCCCCTCGGTTTATTTTCCATTTTTATTCTTGAGATAGCGAATTTTCGAAATGTTTTTCAAGCTCAACCCCAACTCTGAACTTGACGCGGTGTTTTGATATGCTCGTCGCAGGATACAGAGTCGCTCATGAATCCATGACCTATTCTTCTATGCCAGTGACGTCATTTTCCGACGTCATCTTCGACCACGAAGCAGTGTTTCGATCTGCCCGACAAACTATACAAAGATACTTTTTGATTCGTTTCCTATTTCCCTACGCGAGTCACGTGATCTGTCGAATCTTTTCCTAGTTTGCGTCACCTTGGACCTGGACGCGCTTTTTCGAATTCCTTGCCGCATGATACAGAGTCGCCCCTCGGTTTATTTCCGATTTTTATTCTTGAGAGAAAGAATTTACGGAATGTTTTTCAAGCTCAACCCCAACTCTGAACTTGACGCGGTGTTCCGATATGCTCGGCGCACGATACAGAGTCGCTCATGAATCCATGACCTATTAATCTTCGCCAGTGAGGTCATTTTTCGACGTCATCTTCGACCACGACGCAGTGTTTCGATCTCCCCGACAAACTATACAAAGATACTTTTTGATTCGTTTCCTATTTTCCTACGCAAGTCACGTGATCTGTCGAATCTTCTCCTAGTTCGCGTCACCTTGGACTTGGACGCGGTTTTTCGATTTCCTTGCCGCATGATTCAGAGTTGCCCCTCGGTTTATTTGCGATTTTTATTCTTGAGATAGCGAATTTACGGAATGTTTTTCAAGCTTGTCACAACCCAGGTGGATAATGACAATTAAATATACCATTAACCGTAATAGTTAATGATATTTTGTCTCCTCAATTTAACACCTAAGTGTTGGGATCGGAGACTACCAGAGGAGGAAAGGTTGTATTCATAAATTATTGAAATATTATGTATAAATTGAATAAAATGATCTTTATTATACCTCTTTGAATTTATTCAATATCAACGATTTCCACGATTTTGGGCGTAGAGGGTAATGGGGTGGTTAAAGGTGGAACGTTGAAAACTCGAGTCGTGGTTTCTACGGTATTCACAAGGATGTGGCTTCCGTGATCTTCAATAAAATGTTGGGTCTGAGAGGTACCAGGGGGTAGGTCGTCGAGTGTGGTTTGGGTTGGTTGCACCTGAGGGTTCCCGATGTTGAGTTCTATGGTGTCCTCGTTGTCCAGAGGATGGCTGAATACACGTTCAAAGATGGCTGGGAGCTCCGGTGGACCTAGCCTGATTGCTTTTTCTAGGCAGGCTTCCAATCGTTGTTGGTATTTTAATTGTGCCTTGGCAATCCTTTGTTTGATTACCTTACCCCCGCGTCGATTATTTCTCTTTCTCTTCCTGGGTCTGTCCACGTTCATCTACATGTAAGGTGTGAGGATTTAGAATAATTGGGTGCAAGCTTTGCTCTATGGCTAGCTAATGCTACCCACGAATATAGGAAGTTGGGTGCAAGCGTTGCTCTTGGCTGGCTAATGCTACCCACGAATATAGGAAATTGGGTGCAAGCGTTGCTCTTGGCTGGCTGATGCTACCCACGAATATGGAAATTGGGTGCAAGCGTTGCTCTTGGCTGGCTAATGCTACCCACGAATATGGAAATTGGGTGCAAGCGTTGCTCTTGGCTGGCTAATGCTACCCACGAATATGGAAATTGGGTGCAAGCGTTGCTCTTGGCTGGCTAATGCTACCCACGAATATAGGAATAGTAGATTAATTGTTTTCAGCCCCTGGTTGAGTGGAAATACTTGGGGTACTTACTTTGATTTAGGAGGGTTGCACAATGAATTCACTTTTGTTTTAATATAGATATTTTAATGAAACTTAATAATTGAGAGTTTTAGTCTTTATGTGAAAATAACTTATTAACTGAGGTAAAACTGTTGAACTGGTATAACTGTGTAGTAAATTTGCGACTGACTGGTCTTGACTGGTGATTTTTACTGAACTGCTTGAATACTTCTTGAATACTGAACTGCCTGCTCTTGGCCCGTGGGCCTCCTTATATACGCGAGTAAATGTTCGTAGTGGGGAGACTCGTGACTCCGGCCTACGTGACCGTTGGTGGGAGCCTTGCGCTGTGAATCCCCGAGTTATTTCCACATGAGACTGTTTAGGTCAGCCGTAGCTTGGTCATCGTTTACATTATAATATTACATACGGTTCCCAAGGCACGGCTGTTTACAATTTGCAGCTGTGTTTATGAAGCGAGTCTTATGGTATCATTTCTTGGAGCGGTGCTCTTGGGTTTTAGTAACCGAAGAGCACGGCTTGCGTTTTATAAACATTTGCAGCTGTGCTCGATATTGAGACCACGGCTTGCGTTTTAATAAACATTTGCAGCTGTGCTCGATATTGAGACCACGGCTTGCGTTTTAATAAACATTTGCAGCTGCGCCATGAAATCAAGACCACGGCTTGCGTTTTAATAAACATTTGCAGCTGCGTCGTGAAATCAAGACCACGGCTTGCGTTTTAATAAACATCCGCAGCTGCGTGTTGAAATTGAAGCTGATATAATATTTTAGAAGCGGTGTTCTTGGGTTATGGTAACCGAAGAGCACGGCTTGCGTTTTAATAACATTTGCAGCTGCGGGAGTGTTTATCGTACACAGTTCCCGAGGTTTGGCTTTGTTTATAATTTGCAGCTGCGCTGCCTTACTGCCTGATGTTATTCTACTGTGGTAATACTATCGTGGTTACGTCACTGGTTAAAATTTAAGAGTGTATAATGCCTGGGAAGCAGGCTGAGTGTTAGTGGATTATAATATTGGCTTATAATATTTTATAGTTAATTGTGTGATATATATATATATGTATGTATGTGATGTAATAGTGGTATATGTGCCATCTTTTATATGGCTACATGTATTATATGAATATTAATAAAGATTATTGAATAAAGAATTATTTTAGTTTGGTTAGAGTATAGTATGTTTTATGCTTAGACTGGCTGGAGTTCGAATATACTCCGTTAATTTAGTTTGAGTATAGAAGGTATATTCCTTCATGCTTAGTAAGCTTGAATATGAGATGTATGTATATATATATATATGTGCGAGTAGGTTCTAGAAAGTTATTATATTATAAGGTATTGTAAGATATATAGGTATATAATGACATGAAAAATTACTCCGGTCTTGGGTAAATTATGTGATTATGTAGAGGGTCGGGGACCGTCACACCTCCCCCCTGGGTTTCAAATGTTTGGGCTACGCTCAACATTTGACGTTTCCTGAGTCGTTCCTGTAGTTCTTCTATGGTGGTGTCCTGGGGTGCGTTGGGTTTTATCTCTTGCAGTTCCTCGCCCTTTTCCACGTCTTCCTGTTCTTCCTCTTTGGGTTGTTTTGCCAGGTAGATCAATAGGTGTGTTACGGAACTCCAAAGGGCTCCTATCACGTGAAGACTCCATCCATAGATGTGGTGAAGGGTATAACCATGGATTACGGTATCTACGGCGAATTTTATCATTCTGAGTACAATAAGTATACCCATTACTCCAGCTGTTGCTGAGCCGAAGACTACAAATCCGTTCCATAGTCTTTTCCCGGTAGATTCTGCTATTTTGTTGAGAGAATCTTCATCTAACATATTATAGAATGAGATGCCATCGTTATCCACGGCGTGTCCAGTGGCTCCTCTAGCTAAATTGTTCAAAACTGCTGGTCTCTCTGCTGGAAATAGTAAATGATCCTTTAGTTTCTGTAGGTCGGCTTGGCTGTAGATTCCGCTTGTTCCTAAAGGACTTGGGTTCACGTATTTCCATGACATCTTGGTTTTGGGTTGAATGGCTTGAGGGGGTACTGCTTCCATAGGGCTTGGCATGAATTTGTACCAGGTGCTATCTACCTTGTACATTGTTGCTAATATAGGATTACATTCCTTTCTCGTTGCTGTTTGAACTAATATCTTGGATTTTGGTGTCATAAATAACGAAGTGTTCCTTACTGAGACTGGTAATTCAGAAAAACAGGAGTCTGTTTTCCTTAGTTGGCATTCTACAGGTGTGCATTTTACAATATGTGCGACTTCACCTGCTATGGTGGCCATATATCCTGGTCCACGCATTAGGTTATATGCGAATTCGTCCGGTGATAGCGTTGCTATTGTAAGTGCGTTACTTATTACCTGCTTTTCTAGTTCACACTTTTGAGTTATAACGTCGCGGTAGAGGGATTTGATTTGATTTCTTATGTGTTTTTCCACATACACGAATTTAGAGTTGACGTATGTAAAGATATCTGTATTTTCTACTGCTAGGTCTGATTTCTCCTTAAACGTGTTACCTCTAGTGGTTTCAAATATTAGTAGTTTCGGGTGCTCGGTTTGGTACAAGTTGTATCCGCAAATCCTTTTTTCAGTAGTCTTGATGAGCGCGAAGGTGAGGTCGTCCGTGGCGATGGTGTAGACTTCTGGTTGGTTCTGTGGTCCCTTTTGGTCTACATCCGTCATTTTTGTGATGAATCCCTCGTAGAGTACGTCATATGCTGTGAATTTGCAGTCATTGTTAGGGACGTCTTCCCAAAATGAGTATCCGCCTTCTTCGTCGAAGCACGATCTTTTGTTTAGTTGTTCTGAAACTCCATTTCTTAATATGAGTGTTTTGGAGTTGAGTCGAACCGTCGCTTCTTGTACTTGTAGGGTAACAGTTATTACTGCTGTTACTATAACCTTGCTGTATTGTCCGTAACCGTCGTCGAAAAATTCGCCTTCGCAGTCGCCGTTGGAGCTGAGTCTTCCTGCTAAGGTCGTACTAATCCTCGTGGTTTGATTTGCATTGAGATTGGTGAATTGCTTACTGCCTATTGTTAGAATTCCTTCGGTATGCATTCGATGGCAGGCTTCGTAGCTTATTCTTTTTATATATACTACGTGTCCCTTATCTATTTCAGAAGTATGAGAGTGCATACCGCAGTATCTGGCGGTTCTATCTATTTTTACACGACACTGGATTACTTTGGTTTTCTTAAAGTCTGTTAACTGTAGTAACTGTCCGTATATTGTATCTATTTTTGGTTCTGTTTCTGGGAGTTCGCAATCCATCGAGTCAATAAGACTGAGGGTGGTTATATTTAAATTTCCTAGTCCACAATCGTAAGCGATGAGGGCTTGGGCGAAAGGTAGTATCAACATGGCGATTCCAAGATACATGTTTCCCTTTATTCTGGAACAGAAGGTTCCAGTTTAATTTTTCTCAGAGAGTATACAACATATATATGCTTCTTATATTTAGTTATTTATGATCTTAAATCGAATATATAACATGAATTTATCTTGTTTGTATGTTTTCTTATTTTATGTTCTATTATATTGTATTATTGAGATCTTGAAATTGCCCTTATGGTATGCTGCTTTTCATGATTTTGGACGAGACAATTTATGATATTGCCTTCCCTTTCGTATATTATCAACACTTCTAGAGGGTGTTTAGCTATTCTTTCTAAGGTTCCTGCTTGGTATCCCTCGTGTGTTGAATATACGTTATAGTTATAAGTATTGGTAAGTAGGAATCCTTGGTGGGCCAAATATTCCAAAATTTCAATTTCAAATGAACTTAACGTTCTATTAAATCTTAATATTATTTTGCTGCCTATTTGTTCAATCTCCATTTTCCGAGTATTGAGGTCCCTTTTTTCCTCATAGAGGATGATATATTCAGAGGGTGTCCTTACTAGCTTCATTTTCTACAACAAATGGCGTGCTTAGTACTTAATATTAATTTATAGAGTTATTGGGGTATCCTGCCTTATTCGGAGCTGTCTGAATCATAATCTTGAAATATGGGGATCAGGGCTGTTTCCTTTGTAAATATATAGAATTTATGTTTTAGCTCGTTGGTGATTTTAATATAGGTTCTCTGGAATCTTGTACTTCTAACTAGGTACAGGCTATTTGGTGTGCAAGTTTTTGCGCTTTCCCTGAGTGCGTGTAATACATCTATCTGATTATTAGTTTCGGTTGTATAATGGTAAACTCTTGGAAAGAATGCGTTTATTGTAACTAATTTGGCGAGCACTTCCTGATGCCATGGTACAAATACCCTATTGCTAGTTAATGTTTTATAATTTGGTATTTCTGGGTTAAATGCCAGGTATCCGTAAGGTCGGTTATCCGTTTTGACAATGTACCATACGACTGGTTCTGCCTGTAGGTGGTTCCCACTCATTTTCTATAACAAATCGTATGCCTATTACTTAATATTAACTTACAGAACTATTGGGGTATCTTGTCGCTGGGCTTATTGCTTGTGCGACTGTGTTTCCCTTTACGTCTACTTAACGTGATATTTTAAGCTTATTACGGTGGACTACCTTATCCTTTCCGTTAATCCTGATTTTTACGTTCTGGTTATCCAGAACGTCAATTATTTCGTGAGGACCTGTATATTGGTCCCCTAGTTTACCTAGCTTCGGTTCCTTTAGTAAAAAGACTTGATCTCCAATGGACAGGTTTATTGGATTAATTTTCCTGTCGTAATACTGTTTGGATCTTATTTTAGCTTGGTTTAGATTTTGCTTGGCTAATTTTTGAATTTCGTGAATTTTGTAATATAAATTTAATAAGTATTCCTCATAAGTTCTGTCCTGAATTGATTCAATGATATCGTGATCTGAGGGTAGTCGTGCTAGTTTTCCATATACTAATTCAAATGGGGTGTATCTTGTTCCCTCATGTATGCTCGTGTTATATGAAAACATTGCTTGATCCAGCCATTGATCCCAGTCCCTGTTGTTTGATATTACTTGTTTCAGGTACTCGGTCATGACTATGTGAGAACGTTCTAAGGATCCGTTAGATTGAGGATGGAACGCTGTTGTTTTACATTGTTTAATTTTGAATTTCTTTGCAATATTTTTCATGAGTGAACTAGTTAAATTAGCTCCCTGATCCGTGAGGATTTTCTTAGGGGCTCCATATTTGCAAATGAAGTTTCTTACCAAAGCGTCTGCTATACTGACAGAGGTTGTTTCCCTGAGTGGAATAGCTAATGAGAATTTAGTTAGTTGGTCCTGCATAGTTAGGACGTATTCATTTCCTGAGGGGGTTATGGGTAGAGGACCCACAATGTCTATGGAAATTTTTTCAAAAGCTGTATCCGGGGTATCGGTAAGAGTCATTGGTTGTCGCGTCTTTACCCTGGTAAGTTTCTTTGTTTGGCAATTTATACAGGAATTTATGAAATTTCTAATTTGTTCTTTCATTCCATTCCAAAAATAATTCTGTCGGATTCTAGTAAAGGTTTTAGTGATACCTTTATGACCTCCCACAGCTGAGCTGTGGTATTCCTGTAAGATTTCTATTCTTTCGTCTTCTTCAGGAATGCGTACTAAATTTTTACAAATTTGAATTTTGCATGGTATATCTACGAATAGTTGTTTTATAAAATCTAAGATAGTTTTCCAAGATAGTGAATCTATTTGGTTTGTTTGAGCTATTGATATTTCATCAATAGCTAATTCGTAAACGACATTGATTAATGATCGTAAGGCCTCTTTAAATATTTCTTCGTCGAGCTGAGTATTCTTTGACTCTTTGATAGGTAATCCTATACATTTCTTGTTACCTACTTGTTTTACAGTGGCTCTGGCTAAGGTAATGTTTGTGAATTTAGGAAACCTTTTAGCTTGGGAGAGATCCTTACTGCCTTCGTCGTATGGTTCCCCTTTAACTGTTATAAAACATACCCAGTTTCCTTTTTGCATGGATAACCTATCGCGTGTCTCACTAATTTGACCTGAGTTTTCGGGTCGTAGCTCGTAATTTCTATTTCCTTCAAATATTTCATCGTCTGAGGATTCTGTATCTGAACTAACTTCTGAAATTTCTGAATGTGTTTCCTCATTTTCAGAGTTGTGATTGCTAACAGAGTCTGAAATTTGTGAATCTACTTCCTCGTTTTCGCGGTTGTCATTTTCTATGTTTTTGTCAGAAAATAAATTTGTCAAGGAATCGTCAATTTCGTTCGTATTGTTATCGACTGGTCCTATGTTATTGCTGAATCGAGAAGTGGTACCGCCGTCGCGGTGCGGGTTGTATGTACTTATCAAAATTTTGAAAGGTTTTGTAAATATTATAGCTATTATTTCCTTAACTTTATTCCAATTTAATTTATCAAGACCGCATCCTATTTTTGGCATGGCTATTTTTTGAATTTCAAATTTGATGCATAGTCTTCGTAGTTCGTACAGACTTCGCTTGAGATTTTCATACGTTGGTTTGTTCCTACTTTCCCTTTTTGTAATTAAGTAAAAGATGTACCTAGTCCCGTGTTTTATGTATGCTACATCTCCTACCTTTTTATTTTGATTCTTGAGTTCTTCAACCTTACCGAAGCGGTTTTTGAATTCTATGGCTATGCCGGCTCCCATTAATAAGTCTTGGGCTACACAGTGGGCAAGTGAATACGATTCGTCTATGAGGAATAAGTCACTGGTAGTCTCCTGAATATTTGTTAGCTGAGCAGGTGTGGGAGTGAATATTTCGTCGTCTGATTCGTCTGTTGACTGAATGCCTTGCGTTGCGAAGGTAACGGGGTATGGTGGGTTATATATTTTTATTTGATATGGTTCCTTGCCGAAAAGTTTCAAGAGTAATTGTTCTATTTTGGTCCACCATAGTCCGTTCTCTTCACATTCTAAATTTGTAAATGCGAGATAAAAATTTTTAAATTCTGTTGTGAGTTCTTTTAGTTTGAATAAGCATTGTTTAATGTCTTTGAATTTTGCTTTGTCTTCATCCCTTTCTTTTATTACTAGGTACAAGACCATTCTCTTATCCTTGTTAGAGTATAATGCTGTTACTCCTCCTACGGGAGTGTTGAAAGTTCGTAATCTATCTAATTGTCCAAATCTTGTTAAAAATTCTGATGCTAATTGTCCCGTGAACTCAAGATTTCGTGATGCTACGTGTACTAAGGTGTATTCCGAGGGTGCCTCAAATATTTTGCTCGATTCTGTTGCTTGTAATAATTCGTTAAGATTTGCAGGCTCTTCGTCCTGTAGTTCGTTTGTAATTTCCGGTGGGTTTCTAGACAATGCGTCTGCGTTAAGATTTATTTGTCCAGGTTTGTAAAGCATGGTATAGGTATATTCCGCTAATTTGAGTCTCCATCTCACTAGTCGAGATGATGGGTCTTTCACCGAATGTAACCATACTAATGGTCTGTGGTCAGTAATTAAAGTGAATTTATTCCCATATAGGTATGGTCGAAAGTGTAAAACGCAGTAAACTATGGCTAAAAGTTCTTTTTCAATAGTAGAGTAATTTCTTTCCGCGTCGTTCAGGAGTCTAGAGGTGTATGCTATGGGTAGATCTTTGCCTATGTCTCCTTGACTTAAAACTCCTCCTATAGCGTAACCTGAGGCGTCAGTGGTTAAAATGAAAGGTTTTGTGAAGTCGGGGTATTGTAAAATGGGTTTTTCGCATAATTTATCCCTCAAAGTTTCGAATGCCTTCTGTTGCTTTGTGTCCCAATGAAATTTTATTTCTTTTTTCAAAAGTTCCGTTAATGGTTTAGCAATTTTAGAAAAATTAGGAATGAATCGTCTGTAATAACCCGCTAGTCCCAAAAATTGTTTAATGTTTTTCGGGTTCCTAGGGATTGGGAAATTTTTGACTGCTTCTAGTTTTTTGGGATCTGGCTTAAGGCCTTCTTCGCTAATTACGTGACCTAGATAATTTACTTCTTTTCTGAGAAATTCACATTTGTCTGGTTGTAGGCAGAGGTTAGCTGCTCTCAAACGGTTCATTAAAGTAGTGAATTTTTGTTCGTGTTCTGTAAGAGAACTTGCGTAAATTACTATGTCATCTAAATATACAAAGAGTTCGCTGCCCTGTAGTCCCGTTAACACGTGGTCCATTAGTCTTTGAAATGTAGCTGGGGCGTTTTTTAGTCCGAATGGCATACGGCACCATTCGTAATGTCCGTGTGAAGTTGTGAACGCGGTTTTGTCTTTATCGGATTCTTCCATTTTTATTTGGTGGAATCCGGAGGCCAAGTCAAAAACTGAGAAGTACTTAGCGCTTCCTAGCTGATCTAGAATTTCGACTATGTTTGGTAGCGGGTAGGCGTCACCTACTGTTTTTTCGTTCAACTTACGGTAATCGATGACCATTCGCCATCTTTTGTTTCCCTGTGAGTCAGGTTTTTTAGGTACGATCCATACCGGCGAATTATACGGAGATAGCGAGGGTTTAATCAAGTCGTTATCTACGAGTTCTTTTACTTGTTTGTTAATTTCATCTTTGTGGATTGATGGAAACCTATATTGTCTGGTATTAATAGGAATATCGTCCGTTGTGGTGATTTTGTGTTTCATTGCGTTAGTAAATCCTAGCGGTTCGCCTGGTATGTGGAATCTATCTGAATTTTGTTTGATTAGGTTTTCTACGCTAGCCCTTTCTTCTGTGTTTAGGTGTTCTAGTCGCAGTAATTTTTTGATTCTAGTCGTCCTATCTTCTTCCTGTGAGTTAGGATCTATTTGGTTCAGAAATATAGAAGTTGTATTTGTATTATCAGAGCAGAAGTTTGGAATTTGGCAAAAAGAAGTCGCCTCGTGTGGGCTGGAATTAGAAATTGCCTCGTGTGGGCCAAAATTAGAAGTTGCCTCGTCTGGGCCAAAATTGGAAGTTGCCTCGTGTGGGCCAAAATTGGAAGTTGCCTCGTGTGGGCCAAAATTAGAAGTTGCCTCGTGTGGGCCAAAATTGGAAGTTGCCTCGTGTGGGCCAAAATTAGAAGTTGCCTCGTGTGGGCCAAAATTGGAAGTTGCCTCGTCTGGGCCGAAATTGGAAGTTGCCTCGTGTGGGCCAAAATTGGAAGTTGCCTCGTGTGGGCCAAAATTGGAAGTTGCCTCGTGTGGGCCAAAATTGGAAGTTGCCTCGTGTGGGCCAAAATTAGAAGTTGTATCCGAAATTAATTTGACACCTGAGATGCTGATTGCATTGGCTAATTCTGTATTAAGCTTCACACATTTTGCGCCAGTCCCTAGGGTAGGTCCATGTGTGCCCGAAATAGTAGGAGCGGATCCGTACTGTTGAGAGGTGACTGCCTCCATTTTTGTAATGGGGTCATGTTCTTCCTCTAAGAATGGGAGTAAACTTAATTTTGGAGTTTGCACGTTGAATCGTCTCTCCGTTGTATTAATTATCGGTAATAGAATTTGTCCATTTTGGACAGTGTAAATAGCTTCACCGAGGTATACACCTGGAGTTGTTTGTACCCTTGGGAGGTATCCTTCGGTTAGTTCTGAATTTAGTACATTTGCCTTAATGATTTGTATACTTCTAGCTTCTAATATAGTATTTGGATTAGTCAAGAAGGGTATCCTAAGTTGGTTTACTATCAGACATTCGTTCCCGTAGTCGATAGTAGTTTGCGTTTCCCTAAAGAAAGCTGATCCTAAGATTCCACCTTGCCTAATAGAAAAATCGTCGCGTACTACGTGAAGGTTTATCGGCTCGTTAGCTATCCGGATTGTTACCTTTCCTATGGAGTCAACGAGGTTATTCCCGATTCCTCTCATCCGTATAATGTGGTTGGTGTCTATTGAATTTTTGTTTTTTATGTATTTATATTTGATAATATTCGGTTCAGCCCCTGTGTCTATCATGAATTCGGTAGGTCCGATTAATTCCTCCGATTGTATTTCTATAGTGGGTACTGCACCTAAGCTCAAATTTACTGTGGTAATGGTAGGTTGTCGAGGACCTGTGTCGGGTGGACCTGTCGCGATTGGCCCGTCTCTCGGGGAGTTGCGTAATTCCCCGAGGGCCCTGCCTCGTTTCCCTGGTTTGTATTTTGATTCCGATAATTAGGATTTTGTTGAGTATTCCTGTTGCGTTCTTCGTTATACTTTCTTTTACGACAATTTTCTATCGAGTGTCCAGGGAATTTACAATAGTAACAAATTTTAGAAGTGGAAGGGTTTTGAACCTTGGGGTTCGTGTTTATTTCGTCAGTTCGTTGCAGATCAGTTCGTTTCTTTTCCTCACTAAGTTCAGGATTTGAAGATTTGTTGTTTGTATTTTTGAATCGACAGTTTTCTGATTCGTGGTTTGTTTTCTTACAAAATTTACATGGAGGTCTGTTAGCGTTCGCGTTATTAGTTTGTTTGTCTGATCTTGTCCGCTCGCGGTCGCGTTCGAAACGTTTACCTATTTCTATAGCCTTTGTACAGGCATCCCTGAAGTTTTTGATTCCGGCTAACTGTAGTGAGTTCCGGTAGTCTGCGGGTAAACCGTCTAGAAAGCTTTCGAGGGCGTCTTTATCGATAGCTTCGCGTCTTTCTGCGCTAACATATCCATCGATTCTCCTTTCAGATTCTAAAATTGCAGATTTTAAATCTTTGACTCTACTTATGAAATCTATGATGTGTTCGTTCGGTTTTTTATATGCATTAGCTAGTTCTCCTCTATAGAAATTGATGGATTTTGGTGGACTGAAAATTTCTGCTAAGGAATCTAAGAATCTTTCTAAACTGTCAAATTCTTCATCTTCTATTGCTGCGTAAGCTCGGCCTGTCAATTTACTTTTTAAAACTCGTACGAAAGCGCTTTCTGCGTTGGGCGAAATCATGTCTCTGGCTCTTTTACAAGATCTAATAAATGAATTTAATTTGTCTCCGTCGCCGTTAAAGGTTGTTATAGTGGCAATAGCGTCTTTTATTGGTATCGTGACTTCTGGTTCTACTCTAATTGTCCTTGGTGAAGGTGTGCTTTGCCTATTTTGTTTTAATGCTTCTATTTCGCGTTTAAGCGTCAGTATTTCGTCCGTAATTTGTAAAGGAAAACCGGGCGGTTGTTCGGGTACAGGAGGTGGATCGCGTCTCGGCGGAGTTTGATCTATTATCGGTTCGTTGTTAAGATTTTCTGGGGTGACCGAAATTGTACTATCTGATTCATGCCTAAGATCGCGTTCCTTTTCTGTCCTAAGTTGCTCGGTTTCGTGTTGTAATTTTTTAATCATTTCTTCTAAATCGGCTTGAGCTCTTAATTCGCGTTGCATGGTTTCTAACTGATTTTGTAATTCTTGATTTGTTTTTTCTACGTTTTGTTCCTTTTTTGAAAGTGTTTCCTGTTTCTTTAAAAATTGAGTTTCCCTAGTTTGTATTTCTTTTTCTCTTTCTTCTAGGTCTTTCTGGAGTCTAGCTAGTTCATCCATTGTGAGGTCTTTGCTCCTAGTTCCATGTGCCATTTTATAATTTTAGCAAAAATTTGTTTACGAATACAAGCTTTTTCTCTGGTTTAGGTAAATCCCGGCCGCTGTCACCAAATTTGTCACAACCCAGGTGGATAATGACAATTAAATATACCATTAACCGTAATAGTTAATGATATTTTGTCTCCTCAATTTAACACCTAAGTGTTGGGATCGGAGACTACCAGAGGAGGAAAGGTTGTATTCATAAATTATTGAAATATTATGTATAAATTGAATAAAATGATCTTTATTATACCTCTTTGAATTTATTCAATATCAACGATTTCCACGATTTTGGGCGTAGAGGGTAATGGGGTGGTTAAAGGTGGAACGTTGAAAACTCGAGTCGTGGTTTCTACGGTATTCACAAGGATGTGGCTTCCGTGATCTTCAATAAAATGTTGGGTCTGAGAGGTACCAGGGGGTAGGTCGTCGAGTGTGGTTTGGGTTGGTTGCACCTGAGGGTTCCCGATGTTGAGTTCTATGGTGTCCTCGTTGTCCAGAGGATGGCTGAATACACGTTCAAAGATGGCTGGGAGCTCCGGTGGACCTAGCCTGATTGCTTTTTCTAGGCAGGCTTCCAATCGTTGTTGGTATTTTAATTGTGCCTTGGCAATCCTTTGTTTGATTACCTTACCCCCGCGTCGATTATTTCTCTTTCTCTTCCTGGGTCTGTCCACGTTCATCTACATGTAAGGTGTGAGGATTTAGAATAATTGGGTGCAAGCTTTGCTCTATGGCTAGCTAATGCTACCCACGAATATAGGAAGTTGGGTGCAAGCGTTGCTCTTGGCTGGCTAATGCTACCCACGAATATAGGAAATTGGGTGCAAGCGTTGCTCTTGGCTGGCTGATGCTACCCACGAATATGGAAATTGGGTGCAAGCGTTGCTCTTGGCTGGCTAATGCTACCCACGAATATGGAAATTGGGTGCAAGCGTTGCTCTTGGCTGGCTAATGCTACCCACGAATATGGAAATTGGGTGCAAGCGTTGCTCTTGGCTGGCTAATGCTACCCACGAATATAGGAATAGTAGATTAATTGTTTTCAGCCCCTGGTTGAGTGGAAATACTTGGGGTACTTACTTTGATTTAGGAGGGTTGCACAATGAATTCACTTTTGTTTTAATATAGATATTTTAATGAAACTTAATAATTGAGAGTTTTAGTCTTTATGTGAAAATAACTTATTAACTGAGGTAAAACTGTTGAACTGGTATAACTGTGTAGTAAATTTGCGACTGACTGGTCTTGACTGGTGATTTTTACTGAACTGCTTGAATACTTCTTGAATACTGAACTGCCTGCTCTTGGCCCGTGGGCCTCCTTATATACGCGAGTAAATGTTCGTAGTGGGGAGACTCGTGACTCCGGCCTACGTGACCGTTGGTGGGAGCCTTGCGCTGTGAATCCCCGAGTTATTTCCACATGAGACTGTTTAGGTCAGCCGTAGCTTGGTCATCGTTTACATTATAATATTACATACGGTTCCCAAGGCACGGCTGTTTACAATTTGCAGCTGTGTTTATGAAGCGAGTCTTATGGTATCATTTCTTGGAGCGGTGCTCTTGGGTTTTAGTAACCGAAGAGCACGGCTTGCGTTTTATAAACATTTGCAGCTGTGCTCGATATTGAGACCACGGCTTGCGTTTTAATAAACATTTGCAGCTGTGCTCGATATTGAGACCACGGCTTGCGTTTTAATAAACATTTGCAGCTGCGCCATGAAATCAAGACCACGGCTTGCGTTTTAATAAACATTTGCAGCTGCGTCGTGAAATCAAGACCACGGCTTGCGTTTTAATAAACATCCGCAGCTGCGTGTTGAAATTGAAGCTGATATAATATTTTAGAAGCGGTGTTCTTGGGTTATGGTAACCGAAGAGCACGGCTTGCGTTTTAATAACATTTGCAGCTGCGGGAGTGTTTATCGTACACAGTTCCCGAGGTTTGGCTTTGTTTATAATTTGCAGCTGCGCTGCCTTACTGCCTGATGTTATTCTACTGTGGTAATACTATCGTGGTTACGTCACTGGTTAAAATTTAAGAGTGTATAATGCCTGGGAAGCAGGCTGAGTGTTAGTGGATTATAATATTGGCTTATAATATTTTATAGTTAATTGTGTGATATATATATATATGTATGTATGTGATGTAATAGTGGTATATGTGCCATCTTTTATATGGCTACATGTATTATATGAATATTAATAAAGATTATTGAATAAAGAATTATTTTAGTTTGGTTAGAGTATAGTATGTTTTATGCTTAGACTGGCTGGAGTTCGAATATACTCCGTTAATTTAGTTTGAGTATAGAAGGTATATTCCTTCATGCTTAGTAAGCTTGAATATGAGATGTATGTATATATATATATATGTGCGAGTAGGTTCTAGAAAGTTATTATATTATAAGGTATTGTAAGATATATAGGTATATAATGACATGAAAAATTACTCCGGTCTTGGGTAAATTATGTGATTATGTAGAGGGTCGGGGACCGTCACAAGCTCAACGTCAACTCTGAACTTGACGCGGTGTTCCGATATGCTCGGCGCACGATACAGAGTCGCTCATGAATCCATGACCTATTCTTCTTAGCCAGTGACGTCATTTTTCGAATGTTTTCCGAATTCGACGTCATCTTCGACCTCGACGCAGTTTTTCGATCTCCCCGACAAACTATACAAAGATACTTTTCGATTCGTTTCCTATTTCCCTACGCAAGTCACGTGATTTGTCGAATCTTTTCCCAGTTCGACGTCACCTTGGACGTGGACGCGGTTTTTCGATTTCCTAGCCGCGTGATACAGAGTTGCCCCTCGATTAATTTCTGATTTTCATTTTTGAGATGGCGGATTTTCGGAATGTTTTTCAAGCTCAACCCCAACTCTGAACTTGACGCGGTGTTCCGATATGCTCGGCGCACGATACAGAGTCGCTCATCAATCCATGAGGTATTTTTCTTGGCGAGTGACGTGATTTTTCGGATGTTGTTCGAATTCGACGTCATCTTCGGCCTCGACGCAGTGTTTCGATCTCCCCGACAAACTATACAAAGCTACTTTTTGATTCGTTTCCTATTTCCCTACGCAAGTCACGTGATCTGTCGAATCTTTTCTCAGTTTGACGTCACCTTGGACTTGGACGCGGTTTTTCGATTTCCTTGCCGCAGGATTCAGAGTTGCCCCTCGGTTTATTTGCGATTTTTATTCTTGAGATAGCGAATTTACGGAATGTTTTTCAAGCTCACCGTTAACTCTGAACTTGACGCGGTGTTCCGATATGCTCGGCGCACGATACAGAGTCGCTCATGAATCCATGACCTATTAATCTTCGCCAGTGAGGTCATTTTTCGACGTCATCTTCGACCACGACGCAGTGTTTCGATCTCCCCGACAAACTATACAAAGATACCTTTTGATTCGTTTCCTATTTCCCTACGCAAGTCACGTGATCTGTCGAATCTTTTCCTAGTTCGCGTCACCTTGGACCTGGACGCGGTTTTTCGATTTCCTAGCCGCGTGATACAGAGTTGCCCCTCGATTCATTTCCGATTTTCATTTTTGAGATGGCGGATTTTCGGAATGTTTTTCAAGCTCAACGTCAACTCTGAACTTGACGCGGTGTTCCGATATGCTCGGCGCAGGATACAGAGTCGCTCATGAATCCATGACCTATTCTTCTTCGCCAGTGACGTCATTTTTCGAATGTTTTTCGAATTCGACGTCATCTTCGACCTCGACGCAGTGTTTCGATCTCCCCGACAAACTATACAAAGATACTTTTTGATTCGTTTCCTATTTCCCTACGCAAGTCACGTGATCTGTCGAATCTTTTCCCAGTTCGACGTCACCTTGGACCTGGACGCGGTTTTTCGATTTCCTTGCCGCATGATACAGAGTTGCCCCCCGGTTTATTTCCCATTTTTATTCTTGAGATAGCGAATTTTCGAAATGTTTTTCATGCTCAACCCCAACTCTGAACTTGACGCGGTGTTTCGATATGCTCGGCGCACGATACAGAGTCGCTCATCAATCCATGAGGTATTTTTCTTGGCGAGTGACGTGATTTTTCGGATGTTCTTCGAATTCGACGTCATCTTCGGCCTCGACGCAGTGTTTCGATCGCCCCGACAAACGATACAATGATACTTTTGGATTCGTTTACCATTTCCCTACGCAAGTCACGTGATCTGTCGAATCTTTTCCTGGTTCACGTCACCTTGGACCTGGACGCGGTTTTTCGATTTCCTAGCCGCGTGATACAGAGTTGCCCCTCGATTCATTTCCGATTTTCATTTTTGAGATGGCGGATTTTCGGAATGTTTTTCAAGCTCAACCCCAACTCTGAACTTGACGCGGTGTTCCGATATGCTCGGCGCACGATACAGAGTCGCTCATCAATCCATGAGGTATTTTTCTTGGCGAGTGACGTGATTTTTCGGATGTTGTTCGAATTCGACGTCATCTTCGGCCTCGACGCAGTGTTTCGATCTCCCCGACAAACTATACAAAGCTACTTTTTGATTCGTTTCCTATTTCCCTACGCAAGTCACGTGATCTGTCGAATCTTTTCTCAGTTTGACGTCACCTTGGACTTGGACGCGGTTTTTCGATTTCCTTGCCGCATGATTCAGAGTTGCCCCTCGGTTTATTTGCGATTTTTATTCTTGAGATAGCGAATTTACGGAATGTTTTTCAAGCTCACCGTTAACTCTGAACTTGACGCGGTGTTCCGATATGCTCGGCGCACGATACAGAGTCGCTCATGAATCCATGACCTATTAATCTTCGCCAGTGAGGTCATTTTTCGACGTCATCTTCGACCACGACGCAGTGTTTCGATCTCCCCGACAAACTATACAAAGATACCTTTTGATTCGTTTCCTATTTCCCTACGCAAGTCACGTGATCTGTCGAATCTTTTCCTAGTTCGCGTCACCTTGGACCTGGACGCGGTTTTTCGATTTCCTAGCCGCGTGATACAGAGTTGCCCCTCGATTCATTTCCGATTTTCATTTTTGAGATGGCGGATTTTCGGAATGTTTTTCAAGCTCAACGTCAACTCTGAACTTGACGCGGTGTTCCGATATGCTCGGCGCAGGATACAGAGTCGCTCATGAATCCATGACCTATTCTTCTTCGCCAGTGACGTCATTTTTCGAATGTTTTTCGAATTCGACGTCATCTTCGACCTCGACGCAGTGTTTCGATCTCCCCGACAAACTATACAAAGATACTTTTTGATTCGTTTCCTATTTCCCTACGCAAGTCACGTGATCTGTCGAATCTTTTCCCAGTTCGACGTCACCTTGGACCTGGACGCGGTTTTTCGATTTCCTTGCCGCATGATACAGAGTTGCCCCCCGGTTTATTTCCCATTTTTATTCTTGAGATAGCGAATTTTCGAAATGTTTTTCATGCTCAACCCCAACTCTGAACTTGACGCGGTGTTTCGATATGCTCGGCGCACGATACAGAGTCGCTCATCAATCCATGAGGTATTTTTCTTGGCGAGTGACGTGATTTTTCGGATGTTCTTCGAATTCGACGTCATCTTCGGCATCGACGCAGTGTTTCGATCGCCCCGACAAACGATACAATGATACTTTTGGATTCGTTTACCATTTCCCTACGCAAGTCACGTGATCTGTCGAATCTTTTCCTGGTTCACGTCACCTTGGACCTGGACGCGGTTTTTCGATTTCCTAGCCGCGTGATACAGAGTTGCCCCTCGATTCATTTCCGATTTTCATTTTTGAGATGGCGGATTTTCGGAATGTTTTTCAAGCTCAACCCCAACTCTGAACTTGACGCGGTGTTCCGATATGCTCGGCGCACGATACAGAGTCGCTCATCAATCCATGAGGTATTTTTCTTGGCGAGTGACGTGATTTTTCGGATGTTGTTCGAATTCGACGTCATCTTCGGCCTCGACGCAGTGTTTCGATCTCCCCGACAAACTATACAAAGCTACTTTTTGATTCGTTTCCTATTTCCCTACGCAAGTCACGTGATCTGTCGAATCTTTTCTCAGTTTGACGTCACCTTGGACTTGGACGCGGTTTTTCGATTTCCTTGCCGCATGATTCAGAGTTGCCCCTCGGTTTATTTGCGATTTTTATTCTTGAGATAGCGAATTTACGGAATGTTTTTCAAGCTCACCGTTAACTCTGAACTTGACGCGGTGTTCCGATATGCTCGGCGCACGATACAGAGTCGCTCATGAATCCATGACCTATTAATCTTCGCCAGTGAGGTCATTTTTCGACGTCATCTTCGACCACGACGCAGTGTTTCGATCTCCCCGACAAACTATACAAAGATACCTTTTGATTCGTTTCCTATTTCCCTACGCAAGTCACGTGATCTGTCGAATCTTTTCCTAGTTCGCGTCACCTTGGACCTGGACGCGGTTTTTCGATTTCCTAGCCGCGTGATACAGAGTTGCCCCTCGATTCATTTCCGATTTTCATTTTTGAGATGGCGGATTTTCGGAATGTTTTTCAAGCTCAACGTCAACTCTGAACTTGACGCGGTGTTCCGATATGCTCGGCGCAGGATACAGAGTCGCTCATGAATCCATGACCTATTCTTCTTCGCCAGTGACGTCATTTTTCGAATGTTTTTCGAATTCGACGTCATCTTCGACCTCGACGCAGTGTTTCGATCTCCCCGACAAACTATACAAAGATACTTTTTGATTCGTTTCCTATTTCCCTACGCAAGTCACGTGATCTGTCGAATCTTTTCCCAGTTCGACGTCACCTTGGACCTGGACGCGGTTTTTCGATTTCCTTGCCGCATGATACAGAGTTGCCCCCCGGTTTATTTCCCATTTTTATTCTTGAGATAGCGAATTTTCGAAATGTTTTTCATGCTCAACCCCAACTCTGAACTTGACGCGGTGTTTCGATATGCTCGGCGCACGATACAGAGTCGCTCATCAATCCATGAGGTATTTTTCTTGGCGAGTGACGTGATTTTTCGGATGTTCTTCGAATTCGACGTCATCTTCGGCCTCGACGCAGTGTTTCGATCGCCCCGACAAACGATACAATGATACTTTTGGATTCGTTTACCATTTCCCTACGCAAGTCACGTGATCTGTCGAATCTTTTCCTGGTTTACGTCACCTTGGACCTGGACGCGGTTTTTCGATTTCCTAGCCGCGTGATACAGAGTTGCCCCTCGATTCATTTCCGATTTTCATTTTTGAGATGGCGGATTTTCGGAATGTTTTTCAAGCTCAACCCCAACTCTGAACTTGACGCGGTGTTCCGATATGCTCGGCGCACGATACAGAGTCGCTCATCAATCCATGAGGTATTTTTCTTGGCGAGTGACGTGATTTTTCGGATGTTCTTCGAATTCGACGTCATCTTCGGCCTCGACGCAGTGTTTCGATCTCCCCGACAAACGATACAATGATACTTTTGGATTCGTTTCCCATTTCCCTACGCAAGTCACGTGATCTGTCGAATCTTTTCCCAGTTCGACGTCACCCTGGACCTGGACGCGGTTTTTCGATTTCCTTGCCGCATGATACCGAGTTGCCCCTCGGTTTATTTCCCATTTTTATTCTTGAGATAGCGAATTTTCGAAATGTTTTTCAAGCTCAACCCCAACTCTGAACTTGACGCGGTGTTTTGATATGCTCGTCGCACGATACAGAGTCGCTCATCAATCCATGAGGTATTTTTCTTGGCGAGTGACGTGATTTTTCGGATGTTCTTCGAATTCGACGTCATCTTCGGCCTCGACGCAGTGTTCCGATCTCCCCGACAAACTATACAAAGATACTTTTTGATTCGTTTCCTATTTCCCTACGCAAGTCACGTGATCTGTCGAATCTTTTCCCAGTTCGACGTCACCTTGGACCTGGACGCGGTTTTTCGATTTCCTTGCCGCATGATACAGAGTTGCCCCTCGGTTTATTTCCCATTTTCATTCTTGAGATAGCGAATTTTCGAAATGTTTTTCATGCTCAACCCCAACTCTGAAATTGACGCGGTGTTTCGATATGCTCGGCGCACGATACAGAGTCGCTCATCAATTCATGAGGTATTTTTCTTGGCGAGTGACGTGATTTTTCGGATGTTCTTCGAATTCGACGTCATCTTCGGCTTCGACGCAGTGTTTCGATCGCCCCGACAAACGATACAATGATACTTTTGGATTCGTTTACCATTTCCCTACGCAAGTCACGTGATCTGTCGAATCTTTTCCTGGTTCGCGTCACCTTGGACCTGGACGCGGTTTTTCGATTTCCTAGCCGCGTGATACAGAGTTGCCCCTCGATTCATTTCCGATTTTCATTTTTGAGATGGCGGATTTTCGGAATGTTTTTCAAGCTCAACCCCAACTCTGAACTTGACGCGGTGTTCCGATATGCTCGGCGCACGATACAGAGTCGCTCATCAATTCATGAAGTATTTTTCCTGGCGAGTGACGTGATTTTTCGGATGTTCTTCGAATTCGACGTCATCTTCGGCCTCGACGCAGTGTTTCGATCTCCCCGACGAACTATACAAAGATACTCTTTGATTCGTTTTCTATTTCCCTACGCAAGTCACGTGATCTGTCGAATCTTTTCCCAGTTCGACGTCACCCTGGACCTGGACGCGGTTTTTCGATTTCCTTGCCGCATGATACCGAGTTGCCCCTCGGTTTATTTCCCATTTTTATTCTTGAGATAGCGAATTTTCGAAATGTTTTTCAAGCTCAACCCCAACTCTGAACTTGACGCGGTGTTTTGATATGCTCGTCGCACGATACAGAGTCGCTCATCAATCCATGAGGTATTTTTCTTGGCGAGTGACGTGATTTTTCGGATGTTCTTCGGATTCGACGTCATCTTCGGCCTCGACGCAGTGTTCCGATCTCCCCGACAAACTATACAAAGATACTTTTTGATTCGTTTCCTATTTCCCTACGCAAGTCACGTGATCTGTCGAATCTTTTCCCAGTTCGACGTCACCTTGGACCTGGACGCGGTTTTTCGATTTCCTTGCCGCATGATACAGAGTTGCCCCTCGATTCATTTCCGATTTTCATTTTTGAGATGGCGAATTTTCGGAATGTTTTTCAAGCTCAACCTCAACTCTGAACAGAGTCGCTCATGAATCCATGACCTATTCTTCTTCGCCAGCGACGTCATTTTTCGAATGTTTTTCGAATTTGACGTCATCTTCGGCCTCGACGCAGTGTTTTGATCTCCCCGACAAACTATACAAAGATACTTTTTGATTCGTTTCCTATTTCCCTACGCAAGTCACGTGATCTGTCGAATCTTCTCCCAGTTCGACGTCACCTTGGACGTGCACGCGGTTTTTCGATGTCCTTGCCGCATGATACAGAGTTGCCCCTCGGTTTATTTCCGATTTTCATTCTTGAAATAGCGAATTTACGGAATGTTTTCCAAGCTCAACGTCAACTCTGAACTTGACGCGGTGTTCCGATATGCTCGGCGCAGGATACAGAGTCGCTCATGAATCCATGACCTATTCTTCTTCGCCAGTGACGTCATTTTTCGAATGTTTTTCGAATTCGACGTCATCTTCGACCTCGACGCAGTGTTTCGATCTCCCCGACAAACTATACAAAGATACTTTTTGATTCGTTTCCTATTTCCCTACGCAAGTCACGTGATTTGTCGAATCTTTTCCCAGTTCGACGTCATTTTGGACGTGGACGCGGTTTTTCGATTTCCTAGCCGCGTGATACGGAGTTGCCCCTCGATTCATTTCCGATTTTCATTTTTGAGATGGCGGATTTTCGGAATGTTTTTCAAGCTCAACCCCAACTCTGAACTTGACGCCGTGTTCCGATATGTTCGGCGCACGATACAGAGTCGCTCATCAATCCATGAGGTATTTTTCTTGGCGAGTGACGTGATTTTTCGGATTATGTTCGAATTCGACGTCATCTTCGGCCTCGACGCAGTGTTTCGATCGCCCCGACAAACGATACAATGATACTTTTGGATTCGTTTACCATTTCCCTACGCAAGTCACGTGATCTGTCGAATCTTTTCCTGGTTCGCGTCACCTTGGACCTGGACGCGGTTTTTCGATTTCCTAGCCGCGTGATACAGAGTTGCCCGTCGATTCATTTCCGATTTTCATTTTTGAGATGGCGGATTTTCGGAATGTTTTTCGAGCTCAACCCCAACTCTGAACTTGACGCGGTGTTCCGATATGCTCGGCGCACGATACAGAGTCGCTCATCAATCCATGAGGTATTTTTCTTGGCGAGTGACGTGATTTTTCGGATGTTCTTCGAATTCGACATCATCTTCGGCCTCGACGCAGTGTTTCGATCTCCCTGACAAACTATACAAAGATACTTTTTCATTCGTTTCCTATTTCCCTACGCAAGTCACGTGATTTGTCGAATCTTTTCCCAGTTCGACGTCACCTTGGACGTGGACGCGGTTTTTCGATTTCCTAGCCGCGTGATACGGAGTTGCCCCTCGATTCATTTCCGATTTTCATTTTTGAGATGGCGGATTTTCGGAATGTTTTTCAAGCTCAACCCCAACTCTGAACTTGACGCCGTGTTCCGATATGTTCGGCGCACGATACAGAGTCGCTCATCAATCCATGAGGTATTTTTCTTGGCGAGTGACGTGATTTTTCGGATTATGTTCGAATTCGACGTCATCTTCGGCCTCGACGCAGTGTTTCGATCGCCCCGACAAACGATACAATGATACTTTTGGATTCGTTTACCATTTCCCTACGCAAGTCACGTGATCTGTCGAATCTTTTCCTGGTTCGCGTCACCTTGGACCTGGACGCGGTTTTTCGATTTCCTAGCCGCGTGATACAGAGTTGCCCCTCGATTCATTTCCGATTTTCATTTTTGAGATGGCGGATTTTCGGAATGTTTTTCGAGCTCAACCCCAACTCTGAACTTGACGCGGTGTTCCGATATGCTCGGCGCACGATACAGAGTCGCTCATCAATCCATGAGGTATTTTTCTTGGCGAGTGACGTGATTTTTCGGATGTTCTTCGAATTCGACATCATCTTCGGCCTCGACGCAGTGTTTCGATCTCCCCGACAAACGATACAATGATACTTTTGGATTCGTTTCCCATTTCCGTACGCAAGTCACGTGATCTGTCGAATCTTTTCCTGGTTCGCGTCACCTTGGACCTGGACGCGGTTTTTCGATTTCCTAGCCGCGTGATACAGAGTTGCCCCTCGATTCATTTCCGATTTTCATTTTTGAGATGGCGGATTTTCGGAATGTTTTTCAAGCTCAACCCCAACTCTGAACTTGACGCGGTGTTCCGATATGCTCGGCGCACGATACAGAGTCGCTCATCAATCCATGAGGTATTTTTCTTGGCGAGTGACGTGATTTTTCGGATGTTGTTCGATTCGACGTCATCTTTGGCTTCGACGCAGTGTTTCGATCTCCCCGACAAACTATACAAAGATACTTTTTGATTCGTTTCCTATTTCCCTACGCAAGTCACGTGATCTGTCGAATCTTTTCCTAGTTTGCGTCACCTTGGACCTGGACGCGCTTTTTCGAATTCCTTGCCGCATGATACAGAGTCGTCCCTCGGTTTATTTCCGATTTTTATTCTTGAGAGAGCGAATTTACGGAATGTTTTTCAAGCTCAACCCCAACTCTGAACTTGACGCGGTGTTCCGATATGCTCGGCGCACGATACAGAGTCGCTCATGAATCCATGACCTATTAATCTTCGCCAGTGAGGTCATTTTTCGACGTCATCTTCGACCACGACGCAGTGTTTCGATCTCCCCGACAAACTATACAAAGATACTTTTTGATTCGTTTCCTATTTCCCTACGCAAGTCACGTGATCTGTCGAATCTTTTCCTAGTTCGCGTCACCTTGGACCTGGACGCGGTTTTTCGATTTCCTAGCCGCGTGATACAGAGTTGCCCCTCGATTCATTTCCGATTTTCATTTTTGAGATGGCGGATTTTCGGAATGTTTTTCAAGCTCAACGTCAACTCTGAACTTGACGCGGTGTTCCCGGTGACGCGCCGATATGCTCGGCGCAGGATACAGAGTCGCTCATGAATCCATGACCTATTCTTCTTCGCCAGTGACGTCATTTTTCGAATGTTTTTCGAATTCGACGTCATCTTCGACCTCGACGCAGTGTTTCGATCTCCCCGACAAACTATACAAAGATACTTTTTGATTCGTTTCCTATTTCCCTACGCAAGTCACGTGATCTGTCGAATCTTTTCCCAGTTCGACGTCACCTTGGACCTGGACGCGGTTTTTCGATTTCCTTGCCGCATGATACAGAGTTGCCCCTCGGTTTATTTCCCATTTTTATTCTTGAGATAGCGAATTTTCGAAATGTTTTTCATGCTCAACCCCAACTCTGAACTTGACGGGGTGTTTCGATATGCTCGGCGCACGATACAGAGTCGCTCATCAATCCATGAGGTATTTTTCTTGGCGAGTGACGTGATTTTTCGGATGTTCTTCGAATTCGACATCATCTTCGGCCTCGACGCAGTGTTTCGATCTCCCCGACAAACGATACAATGATACTTTTGCATTCGTTTCCCATTTCCGTACGCAAGTCACGTGATCTGTCGAATCTTTTCCTGGTTCGCGTCACCTTGGACCTGGACGCGGTTTTTCGATTTCCTAGCCGCGTGATACAGAGTTGCCCCTCGATTCATTTCCGATTTTCATTTTTGAGACGGCCGATTTTCGGAATGTTTTTCAAGTTCAACCCCAACTCTGAACTTGACGCGGTGTTCCGATATGCTCGGCGCACGATACAGAGTGGCTCATCAATCCATGAAGTATTTTTCTTGGCGAGTGACGTGATTTTTCGGATGTTCTTCGAATTCGACGTCATCTTCGGCCTCGACGCAGTGTTTCGATCTCCCCGACGAACTATACAAAGATACTCTTTGATTCGTTTTCGATTTCCCTACGCAAGTCACGTGATCTGTCGAATCTCTTTCCAGTTCGACGTCACCTTGGACGTGGACGCGCTTTTTCGAATTCCTTGCCGCATGATACAGAGTTGCCCCTCGGTTTATTTCCGATTTTTATTCTTGAGAGAGCGAATTTACGGAATGTTTTTCAAGCTCAACGTCAACTCTGAACTCGACGCGGTGTTCCGATATGCTCGGCGCAGGATACAGAGTCGCTCATGAATCCATGACCTATTCTTCTATGCCAGTGACGTCATTTTCCGACGTCATCTTCGACCACGACGCAGTGTTTCGATCTGCCCGACAAACTATACAAAGATACTTTTTGATTCGTTTCCTATTTCCCTACGCGAGTCACGTGATCTGTCGAATCTTTTCCTAGTTTGCGTCACCTTGGACCTGGACGCGCTTTTTCGAATTCCTTGCCGCATGATACAGAGTCGCCCCTCGGTTTATTTCCGATTTTTATTCTTGAGAGAGCGAATTTACGGAATGTTTTTCAAGCTCAACCCCAACTCTGAACTTGACGCGGTGTTCCGATATGCTCGGCGCACGATACAGAGTCGCTCATGAATCCATGACCTATTAATCTTCGCCAGTGAGGTCATTTTTCGACGTCATCTTCGACCACGACGCAGTGTTTCGATCTCCCCGACAAACTATACAAAGATACTTTTTGATTCGTTTCCTATTTCCCTACGCAAGTCACGTGATCTGTCGAATCTTTTCCTAGTTCGCGTCACCTTGGACCTGGACGCGGTTTTTCGATTTCCTAGCCGCGTGATACAGAGTTGCCCCTCGATTCATTTCCGATTTTCATTTTTGAGATTGCGGATTTTCGGAATGTTTTTCAAGCTCAACCCCAACTCTGAACTTGACGCGGTGTTCCGATATGCTCGGCGCGGAATACAGAGTCGCTCATGAATCCATGACCTGTTCTTCTTAGCCAGTGACGTCATTTTTCGAATGTTTTCCGAATTCGACGTCATCTTCGACCTCGACGCAGTGTTTCGATCTCCCTGACAAACTATACAAAGATACTTTTTCATTCGTTTCCTATTTCCCTACGCAAGTCACGTGATTTGTCGAATCTTTTCCCAGTTCGACGTCACCTTGGACGTGGACGCGGTTTTTCGATTTCCTAGCCGCGTGATACGGAGTTGCCCCTCGATTCATTTCCGATTTTCATTTTTGAGATGGCGGATTTTCGGAATGTTTTTCAAGCTCAACCCCAACTCTGAACTTGACGCGGTGTTCCGATATGTTCGGCGCACGATACAGAGTCGCTCATCAATCCATGAGGTATTTTTCTTGGCGAGTGACGTGATTTTTCGGATTATGTTCGAATTCGACGTCATCTTCGGCCTCGACGCAGTGTTTCGATCTCCCCGACAAACTATACAAAGCTACTTTTTGATTCGTTTCCTATTTCCCTACGCAAGTCACGTGATCTGTCGAATCTTTTCTCAGTTTGACGTCACCTTGGACTTGGACGCGGTTTTTCGATTTCCTTGCCGCATGATTCAGAGTTGCCCCTCGGTTTATTTGCGATTTTTATTCTTGAGATAGCGAATTTACGGAATGTTTTTCAAGCTCACCGTTAACTCTGAACTTGACGCGGTGTTCCGATATGCTCGGCGCACGATACAGAGTCGCTCATGAATCCATGACCTATTAATCTTCGCCAGTGAGGTCATTTTTCGACGTCATCTTCGACCACGACGCAGTGTTTCGATCTCCCCGACAAACTATACAAAGATACTTTTTGATTCGTTTCCTATTTCCCTACGCAAGTCACGTGATCTGTCGAATCTTTTCCTAGTTCGCGTCACCTTGGACCTGGACGCGGTTTTTCGATTTCCTAGCCGCGTGATACAGAGTTGCCCCTCGATTCATTTCCGATTTTCATTTTTGAGATGGCGGATTTTCGGAATGTTTTTCAAGCTCAACGTCAACTCTGAACTTGACGCGGTGTTCCCGGTGACGCGCCGATATGCTCGGCGCAGGATACAGAGTCGCTCATGAATCCATGACCTATTCTTCTTCGCCAGTGACGTCATTTTTCGAATGTTTTTCGAATTCGACGTCATCTTCGACCTCGACGCAGTGTTTCGATCTCCCCGACAAACTATACAAAGATACTTTTTGATTCGTTTCCTATTTCCCTACGCAAGTCACGTGATCTGTCGAATCTTTTCCCAGTTCGACGTCACCTTGGACCTGGACGCGGTTTTTCGATTTCCTTGCCGCATGATACAGAGTTGCCCCTCGGTTTATTTTCCATTTTTATTCTTGAGATAGCGAATTTTCGAAATGTTTTTCAAGCTCAACCCCAACTCTGAACTTGACGCGGTGTTTCGATATGCTCGGCGCACGATACAGAGTCGCTCATCAATCCATGAGGTATTTTTCTTGGCGATTGACGTGATTTTTCGGATGTTCTTCGAATTCGACGTCATCTTCGGCCTCGACGCAGTGTTCCGATCTCCCCGACAAACTATACAAAGATACTTTTTGATTCGTTTCCTATTTCCCTACGCAAGTCACGTGATCTGTCGAATCTTTTCCTGGTTCGCGTCACCTTGGACCTGGACGCGGTTTTTCGATTTCCTAGCCGCGTGATACAGAGTTGCCCCTCGATTCATTTCCGATTTTCATTTTTGAGACGGCCGATTTTCGGAATGTTTTTCAAGTTCAACCCCAACTCTGAACTTGACGCGGTGTTCCGATATGCTCGGCGCACGATACAGAGTGGCTCATCAATCCATGAAGTATTTTTCTTGGCGAGTGACGTGATTTTTCGGATGTTCTTCGAATTCGACGTCATCTTCGGCCTCGACGCAGTGTTTCGATCTCCCCGACGAACTATACAAAGATACTCTTTGATTCGTTTTCGATTTCCCTACGCAAGTCACGTGATCTGTCGAATCTCTTTCCAGTTCGACGTCACCTTGGACGTGGACGCGCTTTTTCGAATTCCTTGCCGCATGATACAGAGTTGCCCCTCGGTTTATTTCCGATTTTTATTCTTGAGAGAGCGAATTTACGGAATGTTTTTCAAGCTCAACGTCAACTCTGAACTCGACGCGGTGTTCCGATATGCTCGGCGCAGGATACAGAGTCGCTCATGAATCCATGACCTATTCTTCTATGCCAGTGACGTCATTTTCCGACGTCATCTTCGACCACGACGCAGTGTTTCGATCTGCCCGACAAACTATACAAAGATACTTTTTGATTCGTTTCCTATTTCCCTACGCGAGTCACGTGATCTGTCGAATCTTTTCCTAGTTTGCGTCACCTTGGACCTGGACGCGCTTTTTCGAATTCCTTGCCGCATGATACAGAGTCGCCCCTCGGTTTATTTCCGATTTTTATTCTTGAGAGAGCGAATTTACGGAATGTTTTTCAAGCTCAACCCCAACTCTGAACTTGACGCGGTGTTCCGATATGCTCGGCGCACGATACAGAGTCGCTCATGAATCCATGACCTATTAATCTTCGCCAGTGAGGTCATTTTTCGACGTCATCTTCGACCACGACGCAGTGTTTCGATCTCCCCGACAAACTATACAAAGATACTTTTTGATTCGTTTCCTATTTCCCTACGCAAGTCACGTGATCTGTCGAATCTTTTCCTAGTTCGCGTCACCTTGGACCTGGACGCGGTTTTTCGATTTCCTAGCCGCGTGATACAGAGTTGCCCCTCGATTCATTTCCGATTTTCATTTTTGAGATTGCGGATTTTCGGAATGTTTTTCAAGCTCAACCCCAACTCTGAACTTGACGCGGTGTTCCGATATGCTCGGCGCGGAATACAGAGTCGCTCATGAATCCATGACCTGTTCTTCTTAGCCAGTGACGTCATTTTTCGAATGTTTTCCGAATTCGACGTCATCTTCGACCTCGACGTAGTGTTTCGATCTCCCTGACAAACTATACAAAGATACTTTTTCATTCGTTTCCTATTTCCCTACGCAAGTCACGTGATTTGTCGAATCTTTTCCCAGTTCGACGTCACCTTGGACGTGGACGCGGTTTTTCGATTTCCTAGCCGCGTGATACGGAGTTGCCCCTCGATTCATTTCCGATTTTCATTTTTGAGATGGCGGATTTTCGGAATGTTTTTCAAGCTCAACCCCAACTCTGAACTTGACGCGGTGTTCCGATATGTTCGGCGCACGATACAGAGTCGCTCATCAATCCATGAGGTATTTTTCTTGGCGAGTGACGTGATTTTTCGGATTATGTTCGAATTCGACGTCATCTTCGGCCTCGACGCAGTGTTTCGATCTCCCCGACAAACTATACAAAGCTACTTTTTGATTCGTTTCCTATTTCCCTACGCAAGTCACGTGATCTGTCGAATCTTTTCTCAGTTTGACGTCACCTTGGACTTGGACGCGGTTTTTCGATTTCCTTGCCGCATGATTCAGAGTTGCCCCTCGGTTTATTTGCGATTTTTATTCTTGAGATAGCGAATTTACGGAATGTTTTTCAAGCTCACCGTTAACTCTGAACTTGACGCGGTGTTCCGATATGCTCGGCGCACGATACAGAGTCGCTCATGAATCCATGACCTATTAATCTTCGCCAGTGAGGTCATTTTTCGACGTCATCTTCGACCACGACGCAGTGTTTCGATCTCCCCGACAAACTATACAAAGATACTTTTTGATTCGTTTCCTATTTCCCTACGCAAGTCACGTGATCTGTCGAATCTTTTCCTAGTTCGCGTCACCTTGGACCTGGACGCGGTTTTTCGATTTCCTAGCCGCGTGATACAGAGTTGCCCCTCGATTCATTTCCGATTTTCATTTTTGAGATGGCGGATTTTCGGAATGTTTTTCAAGCTCAACGTCAACTCTGAACTTGACGCGGTGTTCCCGGTGACGCGCCGATATGCTCGGCGCAGGATACAGAGTCGCTCATGAATCCATGACCTATTCTTCTTCGCCAGTGACGTCATTTTTCGAATGTTTTTCGAATTCGACGTCATCTTCGACCTCGACGCAGTGTTTCGATCTCCCCGACAAACTATACAAAGATACTTTTTGATTCGTTTCCTATTTCCCTACGCAAGTCACGTGATCTGTCGAATCTTTTCCCAGTTCGACGTCACCTTGGACCTGGACGCGGTTTTTCGATTTCCTTGCCGCATGATACAGAGTTGCCCCTCGGTTTATTTTCCATTTTTATTCTTGAGATAGCGAATTTTCGAAATGTTTTTCAAGCTCAACCCCAACTCTGAACTTGACGCGGTGTTTCGATATGCTCGGCGCACGATACAGAGTCGCTCATCAATCCATGAGGTATTTTTCTTGGCGAGTGACGTGATTTTTCGGATGTTCTTCGAATTCGACATCATCTTCGGCCTCGACGCAGTGTTTCGATCTCCCCGACAAACGATACAATGATACTTTTGGATTCGTTTCCCATTTCCGTACGCAAGTCACGTGATCTGTCGAATCTTTTCCTGGTTCGCGTCACCTTGGACCTGGACGCGGTTTTTCGATTTCCTAGCCGCGTGATACAGAGTTGCCCCTCGATTCATTTCCGATTTTCATTTTTGAGACGGCCGATTTTCGGAATGTTTTTCAAGTTCAACCCCAACTCTGAACTTGACGCGGTGTTCCGATATGCTCGGCGCACGATACAGAGTGGCTCATCAATCCATGAAGTATTTTTCTTGGCGAGTGACGTGATTTTTCGGATGTTCTTCGAATTCGACGTCATCTTCGGCCTCGACGCAGTGTTTCGATCTCCCCGACGAACTATACAAAGATACTCTTTGATTCGTTTTCGATTTCCCTACGCAAGTCACGTGATCTGTCGAATCTCTTTCCAGTTCGACGTCACCTTGGACGTGGACGCGCTTTTTCGAATTCCTTGCCGCATGATACAGAGTTGCCCCTCGGTTTATTTCCGATTTTTATTCTTGAGAGAGCGAATTTACGGAATGTTTTTCAAGCTCAACGTCAACTCTGAACTCGACGCGGTGTTCCGATATGCTCGGCGCAGGATACAGAGTCGCTCATGAATCCATGACCTATTCTTCTATGCCAGTGACGTCATTTTCCGACGTCATCTTCGACCACGACGCAGTGTTTCGATCTGCCCGACAAACTATACAAAGATACTTTTTGATTCGTTTCCTATTTCCCTACGCGAGTCACGTGATCTGTCGAATCTTTTCCTAGTTTGCGTCACCTTGGACCTGGACGCGCTTTTTCGAATTCCTTGCCGCATGATACAGAGTCGCCCCTCGGTTTATTTCCGATTTTTATTCTTGAGAGAGCGAATTTACGGAATGTTTTTCAAGCTCAACCCCAACTCTGAACTTGACGCGGTGTTCCGATATGCTCGGCGCACGATACAGAGTCGCTCATGAATCCATGACCTATTAATCTTCGCCAGTGAGGTCATTTTTCGACGTCATCTTCGACCACGACGCAGTGTTTCGATCTCCCCGACAAACTATACAAAGATACTTTTTGATTCGTTTCCTATTTCCCTACGCAAGTCACGTGATCTGTCGAATCTTTTCCTAGTTCGCGTCACCTTGGACCTGGACGCGGTTTTTCGATTTCCTAGCCGCGTGATACAGAGTTGCCCCTCGATTCATTTCCGATTTTCATTTTTGAGATTGCGGATTTTCGGAATGTTTTTCAAGCTCAACCCCAACTCTGAACTTGACGCGGTGTTCCGATATGCTCGGCGCGGAATACAGAGTCGCTCATGAATCCATGACCTGTTCTTCTTAGCCAGTGACGTCATTTTTCGAATGTTTTCCGAATTCGACGTCATCTTCGACCTCGACGCAGTGTTTCGATCTCCCTGACAAACTATACAAAGATACTTTTTCATTCGTTTCCTATTTCCCTACGCAAGTCACGTGATTTGTCGAATCTTTTCCCAGTTCGACGTCACCTTGGACGTGGACGCGGTTTTTCGATTTCCTAGCCGCGTGATACGGAGTTGCCCCTCGATTCATTTCCGATTTTCATTTTTGAGATGGCGGATTTTCGGAATGTTTTTCAAGCTCAACCCCAACTCTGAACTTGACGCGGTGTTCCGATATGTTCGGCGCACGATACAGAGTCGCTCATCAATCCATGAGGTATTTTTCTTGGCGAGTGACGTGATTTTTCGGATTATGTTCGAATTCGACGTCATCTTCGGCCTCGACGCAGTGTTTCGATCTCCCCGACAAACTATACAAAGCTACTTTTTGATTCGTTTCCTATTTCCCTACGCAAGTCACGTGATCTGTCGAATCTTTTCTCAGTTTGACGTCACCTTGGACTTGGACGCGGTTTTTCGATTTCCTTGCCGCATGATTCAGAGTTGCCCCTCGGTTTATTTGCGATTTTTATTCTTGAGATAGCGAATTTACGGAATGTTTTTCAAGCTCACCGTTAACTCTGAACTTGACGCGGTGTTCCGATATGCTCGGCGCACGATACAGAGTCGCTCATGAATCCATGACCTATTAATCTTCGCCAGTGAGGTCATTTTTCGACGTCATCTTCGACCACGACGCAGTGTTTCGATCTCCCCGACAAACTATACAAAGATACTTTTTGATTCGTTTCCTATTTCCCTACGCAAGTCACGTGATCTGTCGAATCTTTTCCTAGTTCGCGTCACCTTGGACCTGGACGCGGTTTTTCGATTTCCTAGCCGCGTGATACAGAGTTGCCCCTCGATTCATTTCCGATTTTCATTTTTGAGATGGCGGATTTTCGGAATGTTTTTCAAGCTCAACGTCAACTCTGAACTTGACGCGGTGTTCCCGGTGACGCGCCGATATGCTCGGCGCAGGATACAGAGTCGCTCATGAATCCATGACCTATTCTTCTTCGCCAGTGACGTCATTTTTCGAATGTTTTTCGAATTCGACGTCATCTTCGACCTCGACGCAGTGTTTCGATCTCCCCGACAAACTATACAAAGATACTTTTTGATTCGTTTCCTATTTCCCTACGCAAGTCACGTGATCTGTCGAATCTTTTCCCAGTTCGACGTCACCTTGGACCTGGACGCGGTTTTTCGATTTCCTTGCCGCATGATACAGAGTTGCCCCTCGGTTTATTTTCCATTTTTATTCTTGAGATAGCGAATTTTCGAAATGTTTTTCAAGCTCAACCCCAACTCTGAACTTGACGCGGTGTTTCGATATGCTCGGCGCACGATACAGAGTCGCTCATCAATCCATGAGGTATTTTTCTTGGCGAGTGACGTGATTTTTCGGATGTTCTTCGAATTCGACATCATCTTCGGCCTCGACGCAGTGTTTCGATCTCCCCGACAAACGATACAATGATACTTTTGGATTCGTTTCCCATTTCCGTACGCAAGTCACGTGATCTGTCGAATCTTTTCCTGGTTCGCGTCACCTTGGACCTGGACGCGGTTTTTCGATTTCCTAGCCGCGTGATACAGAGTTGCCCCTCGATTCATTTCCGATTTTCATTTTTGAGACGGCCGATTTTCGGAATGTTTTTCAAGTTCAACCCCAACTCTGAACTTGACGCGGTGTTCCGATATGCTCGGCGCACGATACAGAGTGGCTCATCAATCCATGAAGTATTTTTCTTGGCGAGTGACGTGATTTTTCGGATGTTCTTCGAATTCGACGTCATCTTCGGCCTCGACGCAGTGTTTCGATCTCCCCGACGAACTATACAAAGATACTCTTTGATTCGTTTTCGATTTCCCTACGCAAGTCACGTGATCTGTCGAATCTCTTTCCAGTTCGACGTCACCTTGGACGTGGACGCGCTTTTTCGAATTCCTTGCCGCATGATACAGAGTTGCCCCTCGGTTTATTTCCGATTTTTATTCTTGAGAGAGCGAATTTACGGAATGTTTTTCAAGCTCAACGTCAACTCTGAACTCGACGCGGTGTTCCGATATGCTCGGCGCAGGATACAGAGTCGCTCATGAATCCATGACCTATTCTTCTATGCCAGTGACGTCATTTTCCGACGTCATCTTCGACCACGACGCAGTGTTTCGATCTGCCCGACAAACTATACAAAGATACTTTTTGATTCGTTTCCTATTTCCCTACGCGAGTCACGTGATCTGTCGAATCTTTTCCTAGTTTGCGTCACCTTGGACCTGGACGCGCTTTTTCGAATTCCTTGCCGCATGATACAGAGTCGCCCCTCGGTTTATTTCCGATTTTTATTCTTGAGAGAGCGAATTTACGGAATGTTTTTCAAGCTCAACCCCAACTCTGAACTTGACGCGGTGTTCCGATATGCTCGGCGCACGATACAGAGTCGCTCATGAATCCATGACCTATTAATCTTCGCCAGTGAGGTCATTTTTCGACGTCATCTTCGACCACGACGCAGTGTTTCGATCTCCCCGACAAACTATACAAAGATACTTTTTGATTCGTTTCCTATTTCCCTACGCAAGTCACGTGATCTGTCGAATCTTTTCCTAGTTCGCGTCACCTTGGACCTGGACGCGGTTTTTCGATTTCCTAGCCGCGTGATACAGAGTTGCCCCTCGATTCATTTCCGATTTTCATTTTTGAGATTGCGGATTTTCGGAATGTTTTTCAAGCTCAACCCCAACTCTGAACTTGACGCGGTGTTCCGATATGCTCGGCGCGGAATACAGAGTCGCTCATGAATCCATGACCTGTTCTTCTTAGCCAGTGACGTCATTTTTCGAATGTTTTCCGAATTCGACGTCATCTTCGACCTCGACGCAGTGTTTCGATCTCCCTGACAAACTATACAAAGATACTTTTTCATTCGTTTCCTATTTCCCTACGCAAGTCACGTGATTTGTCGAATCTTTTCCCAGTTCGACGTCACCTTGGACGTGGACGCGGTTTTTCGATTTCCTAGCCGCGTGATACGGAGTTGCCCCTCGATTCATTTCCGATTTTCATTTTTGAGATGGCGGATTTTCGGAATGTTTTTCAAGCTCAACCCCAACTCTGAACTTGACGCGGTGTTCCGATATGTTCGGCGCACGATACAGAGTCGCTCATCAATCCATGAGGTATTTTTCTTGGCGAGTGACGTGATTTTTCGGATTATGTTCGAATTCGACGTCATCTTCGGCCTCGACGCAGTGTTTCGATCTCCCCGACAAACTATACAAAGCTACTTTTTGATTCGTTTCCTATTTCCCTACGCAAGTCACGTGATCTGTCGAATCTTTTCTCAGTTTGACGTCACCTTGGACTTGGACGCGGTTTTTCGATTTCCTTGCCGCATGATTCAGAGTTGCCCCTCGGTTTATTTGCGATTTTTATTCTTGAGATAGCGAATTTACGGAATGTTTTTCAAGCTCACCGTTAACTCTGAACTTGACGCGGTGTTCCGATATGCTCGGCGCACGATACAGAGTCGCTCATGAATCCATGACCTATTAATCTTCGCCAGTGAGGTCATTTTTCGACGTCATCTTCGACCACGACGCAGTGTTTCGATCTCCCCGACAAACTATACAAAGATACTTTTTGATTCGTTTCCTATTTCCCTACGCAAGTCACGTGATCTGTCGAATCTTTTCCTAGTTCGCGTCACCTTGGACCTGGACGCGGTTTTTCGATTTCCTAGCCGCGTGATACAGAGTTGCCCCTCGATTCATTTCCGATTTTCATTTTTGAGATGGCGGATTTTCGGAATGTTTTTCAAGCTCAACGTCAACTCTGAACTTGACGCGGTGTTCCCGGTGACGCGCCGATATGCTCGGCGCAGGATACAGAGTCGCTCATGAATCCATGACCTATTCTTCTTCGCCAGTGACGTCATTTTTCGAATGTTTTTCGAATTCGACGTCATCTTCGACCTCGACGCAGTGTTTCGATCTCCCCGACAAACTATACAAAGATACTTTTCGATTCGTTTCCTATTTCCCTACGCAAGTCACGTGATCTGTCGAATCTTTTCCCAGTTCGACGTCACCTTGGACCTGGACGCGGTTTTTCGATTTCCTTGCCGCATGATACAGAGTTGCCCCTCGGTTTATTTTCCATTTTTATTCTTGAGATAGCGAATTTTCGAAATGTTTTTCAAGCTCAACCCCAACTCTGAACTTGACGCGGTGTTTCGATATGCTCGGCGCACGATACAGAGTCGCTCATCAATCCATGAGGTATTTTTCTTGGCGATTGACGTGATTTTTCGGATGTTCTTCGAATTCGACGTCATCTTCGGCCTCGACGCAGTGTTCCGATCTCCCCGACAAACTATACAAAGATACTTTTTGATTCGTTTCCTATTTCCCTACGCAAGTCACGTGATCTGTCGAATCTTTTCCCAGTTCGACGTCACCTTGGACCTGGACGCGATTTTTCGATTTCCTTGCCGCGTGATACAGAGTTGCCCCTCGATTCATTTCCGATTTTCATTTTTGAGATGGCGGATTTTCGGAATGTTTTTCAAGCTCAACCCCAACTCTGAACTTGACGCGGTGTTCCGATATGCTCGGCGCACGATACAGAGTCGCTCATCAATTCATGAAGTATTTTTCCTGGCGAGTGACGTGATTTTTCGGATGTTCTTCGAATTCGACGTCATCTTCGGCCTCGACGCAGTGTTTCGATCTCCCCGACGAACTATACAAAGATACTCTTTGATTCGTTCTCGATTTCCCTACGCAAGTCACGTGATCTGTCGAATCTCTTTCCAGTTCGACGTCACCTTGGACGTGGACGCGCTTTTTCGAATTCCTTGCCGCATGATACAGAGTTGCCCCTCGGTTTATTTCCGATTTTTATTGTTGAGAGAGCGAATTTACGGAATGTTTTTCAAGCTCAACGTCAACTCTGAACTCGACGCGGTGTTCCGATATGCTCGGCGCAGGATACAGAGTCGCTCATGAATCCATGACCTATTCTTCTATGCCAGTGACGTCATTTTCCGACGTCATCTTCGACCACGACGCAGTGTTTCGATCTGCCCGACAAACTATACAAAGATACTTTTTGATTCGTTTCCTATTTCCCTACGCGAGTCACGTGATCTGTCGAATCTTTTCCTAGTTTGCGTCACCTTGGACCTGGACGCGCTTTTTCGAATTCCTTGCCGCATGATACAGAGTCGCCCCTCGGTTTATTTCCGATTTTTATTCTTGAGAGAGCGAATTTACGGAATGTTTTTCAAGCTCAACCCCAACTCTGAACTTGACGCGGTGTTCCGATATGCTCGGCGCACGATACAGAGTCGCTCATGAATCCATGACCTATTAATCTTCGCCAGTGAGGTCATTTTTCGACGTCATCTTCGACCACGACGCAGTGTTTCGATCTCCCCGACAAACTATACAAAGATACTTTTTGATTCGTTTCCTATTTCCCTACGCAAGTCACGTGATCTGTCGAATCTTTTCCTAGTTCGCGTCACCTTGGACCTGTCCGCGGTTTTTCGATTTCCTAGCCGCATGATACAGAGTTGCCCCTCGGTTTATTTCCCATTTTTATTCTTGAGATAGCGAATTTTCGAAATGTTTTTCAAGCTCAACCCCAACTCTGAACTTGACGCGGTGTTTCGATATGCTCGGCGCACGATACAGAGTCGCTCATCAATCCATGAGGTATTTTTCTTGGCGAGTGACGTGATTTTTCGGATGTTCTTCGAATTCGACGTCATCTTCGGCCTCGACGCAGTGTCCCGATCTCCCCGACAAACTATATAAAGATACTTTTTGATTCGTTTCCTATTTCCCTACGCAAGTCACGTGATCTGTCGAATCTTTTCCCAGTTCGACGTCACCTTGGACATGGACGCGATTTTTCGATTTCCTTGCCGCGTGATACAGAGTTGCCCCTCGATTCATTTCCGATTTTCATTTTTGAGATGGCGGATTTTCGGAATGTTTTTCAAGCTCAACCCCAACTCTGAACTTGACGCGGTGTTCCGATATGCTCGGCGCACGATACAGAGTCGCTCATCAATTCATGAAGTATTTTTCCTGGCGAGTGACGTGATTTTTCGGATGTTCTTCGAATTCGACGTCATCTTCGGCCTCGACGCAGTGTTTCGATCTCCCCGACGAACTATACAAAGATACTCTTTGATTCGTTCTCGATTTCCCTACGCAAGTCACGTGATCTGTCGAATCTCTTTCCAGTTCGACGTCACCTTGGACGTGGACGCGCTTTTTCGAATTCCTTGCCGCATGATACAGAGTTGCCCCTCGGTTTATTTCCGATTTTTATTCTTGAGAGAGCGAATTTACGGAATGTTTTTCAAGCTCAACGTCAACTCTGAACTCGACGCGGTGTTCCGATATGCTCGGCGCAGGATACAGAGTCGCTCATGAATCCATGACCTATTCTTCTATGCCAGTGACGTCATTTTCCGACGTCATCTTCGACCACGACGCAGTGTTTCGATCTGCCCGACAAACTATACAAAGATACTTTTTGATTCGTTTCCTATTTCCCTACGCAAGTCACGTGATCTGTCGAATCTTTTCCTAGTTCGCGTCACCTTGGACCTGGACGCGGTTTTTCGATTTCCTAGCCGCGTGATACAGAGTTGCCCCTCGATTCATTTCCGATTTTCATTTTTGAGATGGCGGATTTTCGGAATGTTTTTCAAGCTCAACGTCAACTCTGAACTTGACGCGGTGTTCCGATATGCTCGGCATCCACATCCTATTCTTCTTCGCCAGTGACGTCATTTTTCGAATGTTTTTCGAATTCGACGTCATCTTCGACCTCGACGCAGTGTTTCGATCTCCCCGACAAACTATACAAAGATACTTTTTGATTCGTTTCCTATTTCCCTACGCAAGTCACGTGATCTGTCGAATCTTTTCCCAGTTCGACGTCACCTTGGACCTGGACGCGGTTTTTCGATTTCCTTGCCGCATGATACAGAGTTGCCCCTCGGTTTATTTCCCATTTTTATTCTTGAGATAGCGAATTTTCGAAATGTTTTTCATGCTCAACCCCAACTCTGAACTTGACGCGGTG
This sequence comes from Tenthredo amoena, assembly GCA_963966615.1. Classification (NCBI taxonomy): domain Eukaryota; kingdom Metazoa; phylum Arthropoda; class Insecta; order Hymenoptera; family Tenthredinidae; genus Tenthredo; species Tenthredo amoena. The sequence goes on along the minus strand of OZ016488.1, from coordinate 11,658,235 downwards.
TTTCGATATGCTCGGCGCACGATACAGAGTCGCTCATCAATCCATGAGGTATTTTTCTTGGCGAGTGACGTGATTTTTCGGATGTTCTTCGAATTCGACATCATCTTCGGCCTCGACGCAGTGTTTCGATCTCCCCGACAAACGATACAATGATACTTTTGGATTCGTTTCCCATTTCCGTACGCAAGTCACGTGATCTGTCGAATCTTTTCCCAGTTCGACGTCACCTTGGACCTGGACGCGGTTTTTCGATTTCCTTGCCGCATGATACAGAGTTGCCCCTCGGTTTATTTCCCATTTTTATTCTTGAGATAGCGAATTTTCGAAATGTTTTTCATGCTCAACCCCAACTCTGAACTTGACGCGGTGTTTCGATATGCTCGGCGCACGATACAGAGTCGCTCATCAATCCATGAGGTATTTTTCTTGGCGAGTGACGTGATTTTTCGGATGTTCTTCGAATTCGACGTCATCTTCGGCCTCGACGCAGTGTTTCGATCTCCCCGACGAACTATACAAAGATACTCTTTGATTCGTTTTCGATTTCCCTACGCAAGTCACGTGATCTGTCGAATCTCTTTCCAGTTCGACGTCACCTTGGACGTGGACGCGCTTTTTCGAATTCCTTGCCGCATGATACAGAGTTGCCCCTCGGTTTATTTCCGATTTTTATTCTTGAGAGAGCGAATTTACGGAATGTTTTTCAAGCTCAACGTCAACTCTGAACTCGACGCGGTGTTCCGATATGCTCGGCGCAGGATACAGAGTCGCTCATGAATCCATGACCTATTCTTCTATGCCAGTGACGTCATTTTCCGACGTCATCTTCGACCACGACGCAGTGTTTCGATCTGCCCGACAAACTATACAAAGATACTTTTTGATTCGTTTCCTATTTCCCTACGCGAGTCACGTGATCTGTCGAATCTTTTCCTAGTTTGCGTCACCTTGGACCTGGACGCGCTTTTTCGAATTCCTTGCCGCATGATACAGAGTCGCCCCTCGGTTTATTTCCGATTTTTATTCTTGAGAGAGCGAATTTACGGAATGTTTTTCAAGCTCAACCCCAACTCTGAACTTGACGCGGTGTTCCGATATGCTCGGCGCACGATACAGAGTCGCTCATGAATCCATGACCTATTAATCTTCGCCAGTGAGGTCATTTTTCGACGTCATCTTCGACCACGACGCAGTGTTTCGATCTCCCCGACAAACTATACAAAGATACTTTTTGATTCGTTTCCTATTTCCCTACGCAAGTCACGTGATCTGTCGAATCTTTTCCTAGTTCGCGTCACCTTGGACCTGGACGCGGTTTTTCGATTTCCTAGCCGCGTGATACAGAGTTGCCCCTCGATTCATTTCCGATTTTCATTTTTGAGATTGCGGATTTTCGGAATGTTTTTCAAGCTCAACCCCAACTCTGAACTTGACGCGGTGTTCCGATATGCTCGGCGCGGAATACAGAGTCGCTCATGAATCCATGACCTGTTCTTCTTAGCCAGTGACGTCATTTTTCGAATGTTTTCCGAATTCGACGTCATCTTCGACCTCGACGCAGTGTTTCGATCTCCCTGACAAACTATACAAAGATACTTTTTCATTCGTTTCCTATTTCCCTACGCAAGTCACGTGATTTGTCGAATCTTTTCCCAGTTCGACGTCACCTTGGACGTGGACGCGGTTTTTCGATTTCCTAGCCGCGTGATACGGAGTTGCCCCTCGATTCATTTCCGATTTTCATTTTTGAGATGGCGGATTTTCGGAATGTTTTTCAAGCTCAACCCCAACTCTGAACTTGACGCGGTGTTTCGATATGCTCGGCGCACGATACAGAGTCGCTCATCAATCCATGAGGTATTTTTCTTGGCGAGTGACGTGATTTTTCGGATATTCTTCGAATTCGACGTCATCTTCGGCCTCGACGCAGTGTTCCGATCTCCCCGACAAACTATGCAAAGATACTTTTTGATTCGTTTCCTATTTCCCTACGCAAGTCACGTGATCTGTCGAATCTTTTCCCAGTTCGACGTCACCTTGGACCTGGACGCGATTTTTCGATTTCCTTGCCGCGTGATACAGAGTTGCCCCTCGATTCATTTCCGATTTTCATTTTTGAGATGGCGGATTTTCGGAATGTTTTTCAAGCTCAACCCCAACTCTGAACTTGACGCGGTGTTCCGATATGCTCGGCGCACGATTGTCACAACCCAGGTGGATAATGACAATTAAATATACCATTAACCGTAATAGTCAATGATATTTTGTCTCCTCAATTTAACACCTAAGTGTTGGGATCGGAGACTACCAGAGGAGGAAAGGTTGTATTCATAAATTATTGAAATATTATGTATAAATTGAATAAAATGATCTTTATTATACCTCTTTGAATTTATTCAATATCAACGATTTCCACGATTTTGGGCGTAGAGGGTAATGGGGTGGTTAAAGGTGGAACGTTGAAAACTCGAGTCGTGGTTTCTACGGTATTCACAAGGATGTGGCTTCCGTGATCTTCAATAAAATGTTGGGTCTGAGAGGTACCAGGGGGTAGGTCGTCGAGTGTGGTTTGGGTTGGTTGCACCTGAGGGTTCCCGATGTTGAGTTCTATGGTGTCCTCGTTGTCCAGAGGATGGCTGAATACACGTTCAAAGATGGCTGGGAGCTCCGGTGGACCTAGCCTGATTGCTTTTTCTAGGCAGGCTTCCAATCGTTGTTGGTATTTTAATTGTGCCTTGGCAATCCTTTGTTTGATTACCTTACCCCCGCGTCGATTATTTCTCTTTCTCTTCCTGGGTCTGTCCACGTTCATCTACATGTAAGGTGTGAGGATTTAGAATAATTGGGTGCAAGCTTTGCTCTATGGCTAGCTAATGCTACCCACGAATATAGGAAGTTGGGTGCAAGCGTTGCTCTTGGCTGGCTAATGCTACCCACGAATATAGGAAATTGGGTGCAAGCGTTGCTCTTGGCTGGCTGATGCTACCCACGAATATGGAAATTGGGTGCAAGCGTTGCTCTTGGCTGGCTAATGCTACCCACGAATATGGAAATTGGGTGCAAGCGTTGCTCTTGGCTGGCTAATGCTACCCACGAATATGGAAATTGGGTGCAAGCGTTGCTCTTGGCTGGCTAATGCTACCCACGAATATAGGAATAGTAGATTAATTGTTTTCAGCCCCTGGTTGAGTGGAAATACTTGGGGTACTTACTTTGATTTAGGAGGGTTGCACAATGAATTCACTTTTGTTTTAATATAGATATTTTAATGAAACTTAATAATTGAGAGTTTTAGTCTTTATGTGAAAATAACTTATTAACTGAGGTAAAACTGTTGAACTGGTATAACTGTGTAGTAAATTTGCGACTGACTGGTCTTGACTGGTGATTTTTACTGAACTGCTTGAATACTTCTTGAATACTGAACTGCCTGCTCTTGGCCCGTGGGCCTCCTTATATACGCGAGTAAATGTTCGTAGTGGGGAGACTCGTGACTCCGGCCTACGTGACCGTTGGTGGGAGCCTTGCGCTGTGAATCCCCGAGTTATTTCCACATGAGACTGTTTAGGTCAGCCGTAGCTTGGTCATCGTTTACATTATAATATTACATACGGTTCCCAAGGCACGGCTGTTTACAATTTGCAGCTGTGTTTATGAAGCGAGTCTTATGGTATCATTTCTTGGAGCGGTGCTCTTGGGTTTTAGTAACCGAAGAGCACGGCTTGCGTTTTATAAACATTTGCAGCTGTGCTCGATATTGAGACCACGGCTTGCGTTTTAATAAACATTTGCAGCTGTGCTCGATATTGAGACCACGGCTTGCGTTTTAATAAACATTTGCAGCTGCGCCATGAAATCAAGACCACGGCTTGCGTTTTAATAAACATTTGCAGCTGCGTCGTGAAATCAAGACCACGGCTTGCGTTTTAATAAACATCCGCAGCTGCGTGTTGAAATTGAAGCTGATATAATATTTTAGAAGCGGTGTTCTTGGGTTATGGTAACCGAAGAGCACGGCTTGCGTTTTAATAACATTTGCAGCTGCGGGAGTGTTTATCGTACACAGTTCCCGAGGTTTGGCTTTGTTTATAATTTGCAGCTGCGCTGCCTTACTGCCTGATGTTATTCTACTGTGGTAATACTATCGTGGTTACGTCACTGGTTAAAATTTAAGAGTGTATAATGCCTGGGAAGCAGGCTGAGTGTTAGTGGATTATAATATTGGCTTATAATATTTTATAGTTAATTGTGTGATATATATATATATGTATGTATGTGATGTAATAGTGGTATATGTGCCATCTTTTATATGGCTACATGTATTATATGAATATTAATAAAGATTATTGAATAAAGAATTATTTTAGTTTGGTTAGAGTATAGTATGTTTTATGCTTAGACTGGCTGGAGTTCGAATATACTCCGTTAATTTAGTTTGAGTATAGAAGGTATATTCCTTCATGCTTAGTAAGCTTGAATATGAGATGTATGTATATATATATATATGTGCGAGTAGGTTCTAGAAAGTTATTATATTATAAGGTATTGTAAGATATATAGGTATATAATGACATGAAAAATTACTCCGGTCTTGGGTAAATTATGTGATTATGTAGAGGGTCGGGGATCGTCACACCTCCCCCCTGGGTTTCAAATGTTTGGGCTACGCTCAACATTTGACGTTTCCTGAGTCGTTCCTGTAGTTCTTCTATGGTGGTGTCCTGGGGTGCGTTGGGTTTTATCTCTTGCAGTTCCTCGCCCTTTTCCACGTCTTCCTGTTCTTCCTCTTTGGGTTGTTTTGCCAGGTAGATCAATAGGTGTGTTACGGAACTCCAAAGGGCTCCTATCACGTGAAGACTCCATCCATAGATGTGGTGAAGGGTATAACCATGGATTACGGTATCTACGGCGAATTTTATCATTCTGAGTACAATAAGTATACCCATTACTCCAGCTGTTGCTGAGCCGAAGACTACAAATCCGTTCCATAGTCTTTTCCCGGTAGATTCTGCTATTTTGTTGAGAGAATCTTCATCTAACATATTATAGAATGAGATGCCATCGTTATCCACGGCGTGTCCAGTGGCTCCTCTAGCTAAATTGTTCAAAACTGCTGGTCTCTCTGCTGGAAATAGTAAATGATCCTTTAGTTTCTGTAGGTCGGCTTGGCTGTAGATTCCGCTTGTTCCTAAAGGACTTGGGTTCACGTATTTCCATGACATCTTGGTTTTGGGTTGAATGGCTTGAGGGGGTACTGCTTCCATAGGGCTTGGCATGAATTTGTACCAGGTGCTATCTACCTTGTACATTGTTGCTAATATAGGATTACATTCCTTTCTCGTTGCTGTTTGAACTAATATCTTGGATTTTGGTGTCATAAATAACGAAGTGTTCCTTACTGAGACTGGTAATTCAGAAAAACAGGAGTCTGTTTTCCTTAGTTGGCATTCTACAGGTGTGCATTTTACAATATGTGCGACTTCACCTGCTATGGTGGCCATATATCCTGGTCCACGCATTAGGTTATATGCGAATTCGTCCGGTGATAGCGTTGCTATTGTAAGTGCGTTACTTATTACCTGCTTTTCTAGTTCACACTTTTGAGTTATAACGTCGCGGTAGAGGGATTTGATTTGATTTCTTATGTGTTTTTCCACATACACGAATTTAGAGTTGACGTATGTAAAGATATCTGTATTTTCTACTGCTAGGTCTGATTTCTCCTTAAACGTGTTACCTCTAGTGGTTTCAAATATTAGTAGTTTCGGGTGCTCGGTTTGGTACAAGTTGTATCCGCAAATCCTTTTTTCAGTAGTCTTGATGAGCGCGAAGGTGAGGTCGTCCGTGGCGATGGTGTAGACTTCTGGTTGGTTCTGTGGTCCCTTTTGGTCTACATCCGTCATTTTTGTGATGAATCCCTCGTAGAGTACGTCATATGCTGTGAATTTGCAGTCATTGTTAGGGACGTCTTCCCAAAATGAGTATCCGCCTTCTTCGTCGAAGCACGATCTTTTGTTTAGTTGTTCTGAAACTCCATTTCTTAATATGAGTGTTTTGGAGTTGAGTCGAACCGTCGCTTCTTGTACTTGTAGGGTAACAGTTATTACTGCTGTTACTATAACCTTGCTGTATTGTCCGTAACCGTCGTCGAAAAATTCGCCTTCGCAGTCGCCGTTGGAGCTGAGTCTTCCTGCTAAGGTCGTACTAATCCTCGTGGTTTGATTTGCATTGAGATTGGTGAATTGCTTACTGCCTATTGTTAGAATTCCTTCGGTATGCATTCGATGGCAGGCTTCGTAGCTTATTCTTTTTATATATACTACGTGTCCCTTATCTATTTCAGAAGTATGAGAGTGCATACCGCAGTATCTGGCGGTTCTATCTATTTTTACACGACACTGGATTACTTTGGTTTTCTTAAAGTCTGTTAACTGTAGTAACTGTCCGTATATTGTATCTATTTTTGGTTCTGTTTCTGGGAGTTCGCAATCCATCGAGTCAATAAGACTGAGGGTGGTTATATTTAAATTTCCTAGTCCACAATCGTAAGCGATGAGGGCTTGGGCGAAAGGTAGTATCAACATGGCGATTCCAAGATACATGTTTCCCTTTATTCTGGAACAGAAGGTTCCAGTTTAATTTTTCTCAGAGAGTATACAACATATATATGCTTCTTATATTTAGTTATTTATGATCTTAAATCGAATATATAACATGAATTTATCTTGTTTGTATGTTTTCTTATTTTATGTTCTATTATATTGTATTATTGAGATCTTGAAATTGCCCTTATGGTATGCTGCTTTTCATGATTTTGGACGAGACAATTTATGATATTGCCTTCCCTTTCGTATATTATCAACACTTCTAGAGGGTGTTTAGCTATTCTTTCTAAGGTTCCTGCTTGGTATCCCTCGTGTGTTGAATATACGTTATAGTTATAAGTATTGGTAAGTAGGAATCCTTGGTGGGCCAAATATTCCAAAATTTCAATTTCAAATGAACTTAACGTTCTATTAAATCTTAATATTATTTTGCTGCCTATTTGTTCAATCTCCATTTTCCGAGTATTGAGGTCCCTTTTTTCCTCATAGAGGATGATATATTCAGAGGGTGTCCTTACTAGCTTCATTTTCTACAACAAATGGCGTGCTTAGTACTTAATATTAATTTATAGAGTTATTGGGGTATCCTGCCTTATTCGGAGCTGTCTGAATCATAATCTTGAAATATGGGGATCAGGGCTGTTTCCTTTGTAAATATATAGAATTTATGTTTTAGCTCGTTGGTGATTTTAATATAGGTTCTCTGGAATCTTGTACTTCTAACTAGGTACAGGCTATTTGGTGTGCAAGTTTTTGCGCTTTCCCTGAGTGCGTGTAATACATCTATCTGATTATTAGTTTCGGTTGTATAATGGTAAACTCTTGGAAAGAATGCGTTTATTGTAACTAATTTGGCGAGCACTTCCTGATGCCATGGTACAAATACCCTATTGCTAGTTAATGTTTTATAATTTGGTATTTCTGGGTTAAATGCCAGGTATCCGTAAGGTCGGTTATCCGTTTTGACAATGTACCATACGACTGGTTCTGCCTGTAGGTGGTTCCCACTCATTTTCTATAACAAATCGTATGCCTATTACTTAATATTAACTTACAGAACTATTGGGGTATCTTGTCGCTGGGCTTATTGCTTGTGCGACTGTGTTTCCCTTTACGTCTACTTAACGTGATATTTTAAGCTTATTACGGTGGACTACCTTATCCTTTCCGTTAATCCTGATTTTTACGTTCTGGTTATCCAGAACGTCAATTATTTCGTGAGGACCTGTATATTGGTCCCCTAGTTTACCTAGCTTCGGTTCCTTTAGTAAAAAGACTTGATCTCCAATGGACAGGTTTATTGGATTAATTTTCCTGTCGTAATACTGTTTGGATCTTATTTTAGCTTGGTTTAGATTTTGCTTGGCTAATTTTTGAATTTCGTGAATTTTGTAATATAAATTTAATAAGTATTCCTCATAAGTTCTGTCCTGAATTGATTCAATGATATCGTGATCTGAGGGTAGTCGTGCTAGTTTTCCATATACTAATTCAAATGGGGTGTATCTTGTTCCCTCATGTATGCTCGTGTTATATGAAAACATTGCTTGATCCAGCCATTGATCCCAGTCCCTGTTGTTTGATATTACTTGTTTCAGGTACTCGGTCATGACTATGTGAGAACGTTCTAAGGATCCGTTAGATTGAGGATGGAACGCTGTTGTTTTACATTGTTTAATTTTGAATTTCTTTGCAATATTTTTCATGAGTGAACTAGTTAAATTAGCTCCCTGATCCGTGAGGATTTTCTTAGGGGCTCCATATTTGCAAATGAAGTTTCTTACCAAAGCGTCTGCTATACTGACAGAGGTTGTTTCCCTGAGTGGAATAGCTAATGAGAATTTAGTTAGTTGGTCCTGCATAGTTAGGACGTATTCATTTCCTGAGGGGGTTATGGGTAGAGGACCCACAATGTCTATGGAAATTTTTTCAAAAGCTGTATCCGGGGTATCGGTAAGAGTCATTGGTTGTCGCGTCTTTACCCTGGTAAGTTTCTTTGTTTGGCAATTTATACAGGAATTTATGAAATTTCTAATTTGTTCTTTCATTCCATTCCAAAAATAATTCTGTCGGATTCTAGTAAAGGTTTTAGTGATACCTTTATGACCTCCCACAGCTGAGCTGTGGTATTCCTGTAAGATTTCTATTCTTTCGTCTTCTTCAGGAATGCGTACTAAATTTTTACAAATTTGAATTTTGCATGGTATATCTACGAATAGTTGTTTTATAAAATCTAAGATAGTTTTCCAAGATAGTGAATCTATTTGGTTTGTTTGAGCTATTGATATTTCATCAATAGCTAATTCGTAAACGACATTGATTAATGATCGTAAGGCCTCTTTAAATATTTCTTCGTCGAGCTGAGTATTCTTTGACTCTTTGATAGGTAATCCTATACATTTCTTGTTACCTACTTGTTTTACAGTGGCTCTGGCTAAGGTAATGTTTGTGAATTTAGGAAACCTTTTAGCTTGGGAGAGATCCTTACTGCCTTCGTCGTATGGTTCCCCTTTAACTGTTATAAAACATACCCAGTTTCCTTTTTGCATGGATAACCTATCGCGTGTCTCACTAATTTGACCTGAGTTTTCGGGTCGTAGCTCGTAATTTCTATTTCCTTCAAATATTTCATCGTCTGAGGATTCTGTATCTGAACTAACTTCTGAAATTTCTGAATGTGTTTCCTCATTTTCAGAGTTGTGATTGCTAACAGAGTCTGAAATTTGTGAATCTACTTCCTCGTTTTCGCGGTTGTCATTTTCTATGTTTTTGTCAGAAAATAAATTTGTCAAGGAATCGTCAATTTCGTTCGTATTGTTATCGACTGGTCCTATGTTATTGCTGAATCGAGAAGTGGTACCGCCGTCGCGGTGCGGGTTGTATGTACTTATCAAAATTTTGAAAGGTTTTGTAAATATTATAGCTATTATTTCCTTAACTTTATTCCAATTTAATTTATCAAGACCGCATCCTATTTTTGGCATGGCTATTTTTTGAATTTCAAATTTGATGCATAGTCTTCGTAGTTCGTACAGACTTCGCTTGAGATTTTCATACGTTGGTTTGTTCCTACTTTCCCTTTTTGTAATTAAGTAAAAGATGTACCTAGTCCCGTGTTTTATGTATGCTACATCTCCTACCTTTTTATTTTGATTCTTGAGTTCTTCAACCTTACCGAAGCGGTTTTTGAATTCTATGGCTATGCCGGCTCCCATTAATAAGTCTTGGGCTACACAGTGGGCAAGTGAATACGATTCGTCTATGAGGAATAAGTCACTGGTAGTCTCCTGAATATTTGTTAGCTGAGCAGGTGTGGGAGTGAATATTTCGTCGTCTGATTCGTCTGTTGACTGAATGCCTTGCGTTGCGAAGGTAACGGGGTATGGTGGGTTATATATTTTTATTTGATATGGTTCCTTGCCGAAAAGTTTCAAGAGTAATTGTTCTATTTTGGTCCACCATAGTCCGTTCTCTTCACATTCTAAATTTGTAAATGCGAGATAAAAATTTTTAAATTCTGTTGTGAGTTCTTTTAGTTTGAATAAGCATTGTTTAATGTCTTTGAATTTTGCTTTGTCTTCATCCCTTTCTTTTATTACTAGGTACAAGACCATTCTCTTATCCTTGTTAGAGTATAATGCTGTTACTCCTCCTACGGGAGTGTTGAAAGTTCGTAATCTATCTAATTGTCCAAATCTTGTTAAAAATTCTGATGCTAATTGTCCCGTGAACTCAAGATTTCGTGATGCTACGTGTACTAAGGTGTATTCCGAGGGTGCCTCAAATATTTTGCTCGATTCTGTTGCTTGTAATAATTCGTTAAGATTTGCAGGCTCTTCGTCCTGTAGTTCGTTTGTAATTTCCGGTGGGTTTCTAGACAATGCGTCTGCGTTAAGATTTATTTGTCCAGGTTTGTAAAGCATGGTATAGGTATATTCCGCTAATTTGAGTCTCCATCTCACTAGTCGAGATGATGGGTCTTTCACCGAATGTAACCATACTAATGGTCTGTGGTCAGTAATTAAAGTGAATTTATTCCCATATAGGTATGGTCGAAAGTGTAAAACGCAGTAAACTATGGCTAAAAGTTCTTTTTCAATAGTAGAGTAATTTCTTTCCGCGTCGTTCAGGAGTCTAGAGGTGTATGCTATGGGTAGATCTTTGCCTATGTCTCCTTGACTTAAAACTCCTCCTATAGCGTAACCTGAGGCGTCAGTGGTTAAAATGAAAGGTTTTGTGAAGTCGGGGTATTGTAAAATGGGTTTTTCGCATAATTTATCCCTCAAAGTTTCGAATGCCTTCTGTTGCTTTGTGTCCCAATGAAATTTTATTTCTTTTTTCAAAAGTTCCGTTAATGGTTTAGCAATTTTAGAAAAATTAGGAATGAATCGTCTGTAATAACCCGCTAGTCCCAAAAATTGTTTAATGTTTTTCGGGTTCCTAGGGATTGGGAAATTTTTGACTGCTTCTAGTTTTTTGGGATCTGGCTTAAGGCCTTCTTCGCTAATTACGTGACCTAGATAATTTACTTCTTTTCTGAGAAATTCACATTTGTCTGGTTGTAGGCAGAGGTTAGCTGCTCTCAAACGGTTCATTAAAGTAGTGAATTTTTGTTCGTGTTCTGTAAGAGAACTTGCGTAAATTACTATGTCATCTAAATATACAAAGAGTTCGCTGCCCTGTAGTCCCGTTAACACGTGGTCCATTAGTCTTTGAAATGTAGCTGGGGCGTTTTTTAGTCCGAATGGCATACGGCACCATTCGTAATGTCCGTGTGAAGTTGTGAACGCGGTTTTGTCTTTATCGGATTCTTCCATTTTTATTTGGTGGAATCCGGAGGCCAAGTCAAAAACTGAGAAGTACTTAGCGCTTCCTAGCTGATCTAGAATTTCGACTATGTTTGGTAGCGGGTAGGCGTCACCTACTGTTTTTTCGTTCAACTTACGGTAATCGATGACCATTCGCCATCTTTTGTTTCCCTGTGAGTCAGGTTTTTTAGGTACGATCCATACCGGCGAATTATACGGAGATAGCGAGGGTTTAATCAAGTCGTTATCTACGAGTTCTTTTACTTGTTTGTTAATTTCATCTTTGTGGATTGATGGAAACCTATATTGTCTGGTATTAATAGGAATATCGTCCGTTGTGGTGATTTTGTGTTTCATTGCGTTAGTAAATCCTAGCGGTTCGCCTGGTATGTGGAATCTATCTGAATTTTGTTTGATTAGGTTTTCTACGCTAGCCCTTTCTTCTGTGTTTAGGTGTTCTAGTCGCAGTAATTTTTTGATTCTAGTCGTCCTATCTTCTTCCTGTGAGTTAGGATCTATTTGGTTCAGAAATATAGAAGTTGTATTTGTATTATCAGAGCAGAAGTTTGGAATTTGGCAAAAAGAAGTCGCCTCGTGTGGGCTGGAATTAGAAATTGCCTCGTGTGGGCCAAAATTAGAAGTTGCCTCGTCTGGGCCGAAATTGGAAGTTGCCTCGTGTGGGCCAAAATTGGAAGTTGCCTCGTGTGGGCCAAAATTGGAAGTTGCCTCGTGTGGGCCAAAATTGGAAGTTGCCTCGTGTGGGCCAAAATTAGAAGTTGTATCCGAAATTAATTTGACACCTGAGATGCTGATTGCATTGGCTAATTCTGTATTAAGCTTCACACATTTTGCGCCAGTCCCTAGGGTAGGTCCATGTGTGCCCGAAATAGTAGGAGCGGATCCGTACTGTTGAGAGGTGACTGCCTCCATTTTTGTAATGGGGTCATGTTCTTCCTCTAAGAATGGGAGTAAACTTAATTTTGGAGTTTGCACGTTGAATCGTCTCTCCGTTGTATTAATTATCGGTAATAGAATTTGTCCATTTTGGACAGTGTAAATAGCTTCACCGAGGTATACACCTGGAGTTGTTTGTACCCTTGGGAGGTATCCTTCGGTTAGTTCTGAATTTAGTACATTTGCCTTAATGATTTGTATACTTCTAGCTTCTAATATAGTATTTGGATTAGTCAAGAAGGGTATCCTAAGTTGGTTTACTATCAGACATTCGTTCCCGTAGTCGATAGTAGTTTGCGTTTCCCTAAAGAAAGCTGATCCTAAGATTCCACCTTGCCTAATAGAAAAATCGTCGCGTACTACGTGAAGGTTTATCGGCTCGTTAGCTATCCGGATTGTTACCTTTCCTATGGAGTCAACGAGGTTATTCCCGATTCCTCTCATCCGTATAATGTGGTTGGTGTCTATTGAATTTTTGTTTTTTATGTATTTATATTTGATAATATTCGGTTCAGCCCCTGTGTCTATCATGAATTCGGTAGGTCCGATTAATTCCTCCGATTGTATTTCTATAGTGGGTACTGCACCTAAGCTCAAATTTACTGTGGTAATGGTAGGTTGTCGAGGACCTGTGTCGGGTGGACCTGTCGCGATTGGCCCGTCTCTCGGGGAGTTGCGTAATTCCCCGAGGGCCCTGCCTCGTTTCCCTGGTTTGTATTTTGATTCCGATAATTAGGATTTTGTTGAGTATTCCTGTTGCGTTCTTCGTTATACTTTCTTTTACGACAATTTTCTATCGAGTGTCCAGGGAATTTACAATAGTAACAAATTTTAGAAGTGGAAGGGTTTTGAACCTTGGGGTTCGTGTTTATTTCGTCAGTTCGTTGCAGATCAGTTTGTTTCTTTTTCTCACTAAGTTCAGGATTTGAAGATTTGTTGTTTGTATTTTTGAATCGACAGTTTTCTGATTCGTGGTTTGTTTTCTTACAAAATTTACATGGAGGTCTGTTAGCGTTCGCGTTATTAGTTTGTTTGTCTGATCTTGTCCGCTCGCGGTCGCGTTCGAAACGTTTACCTATTTCTATAGCCTTTGTACAGGCATCCCTGAAGTTTTTGATTCCGGCTAACTGTAGTGAGTTCCGGTAGTCTGCGGGTAAACCGTCTAGAAAGCTTTCGAGGGCGTCTTTATCGATAGCTTCGCGTCTTTCTGCGCTAACATATCCATCGATTCTCCTTTCAGATTCTAAAATTGCAGATTTTAAATCTTTGACTCTACTTATGAAATCTATGATGTGTTCGTTCGGTTTTTTATATGCATTAGCTAGTTCTCCTCTATAGAAATTGATGGATTTTGGTGGACTGAAAATTTCTGCTAAGGAATCTAAGAATCTTTCTAAACTGTCAAATTCTTCATCTTCTATTGCTGCGTAAGCTCGGCCTGTCAATTTACTTTTTAAAACTCGTACGAAAGCGCTTTCTGCGTTGGGCGAAATCATGTCTCTGGCTCTTTTACAAGATCTAATAAATGAATTTAATTTGTCTCCGTCGCCGTTAAAGGTTGTTATAGTGGCAATAGCGTCTTTTATTGGTATCGTGACTTCTGGTTCTACTCTAATTGTCCTTGGTGAAGGTGTGCTTTGCCTATTTTGTTTTAATGCTTCTATTTCGCGTTTAAGCGTCAGTATTTCGTCCGTAATTTGTAAAGGAAAACCGGGCGGTTGTTCGGGTACAGGAGGTGGATCGCGTCTCGGCGGAGTTTGATCTATTATCGGTTCGTTGTTAAGATTTTCTGGGGTGACCGAAATTGTACTATCTGATTCATGCCTAAGATCGCGTTCCTTTTCTGTCCTAAGTTGCTCGGTTTCGTGTTGTAATTTTTTAATCATTTCTTCTAAATCGGCTTGAGCTCTTAATTCGCGTTGCATGGTTTCTAACTGATTTTGTAATTCTTGATTTGTTTTTTCTACGTTTTGTTCCTTTTTTGAAAGTGTTTCCTGTTTCTTTAAAAATTGAGTTTCCCTAGTTTGTATTTCTTTTTCTCTTTCTTCTAGGTCTTTCTGGAGTCTAGCTAGTTCATCCATTGTGAGGTCTTTGCTCCTAGTTCCATGTGCCATTTTATAATTTTAGCAAAAATTTGTTTACGAATACAAGCTTTTTCTTTGGTTTAGGTAAATCCCGGCCGCTGTCACCAAATTTGTCACAACCCAGGTGGATAATGACAATTAAATATACCATTAACCGTAATAGTCAATGATATTTTGTCTCCTCAATTTAACACCTAAGTGTTGGGATCGGAGACTACCAGAGGAGGAAAGGTTGTATTCATAAATTATTGAAATATTATGTATAAATTGAATAAAATGATCTTTATTATACCTCTTTGAATTTATTCAATATCAACGATTTCCACGATTTTGGGCGTAGAGGGTAATGGGGTGGTTAAAGGTGGAACGTTGAAAACTCGAGTCGTGGTTTCTACGGTATTCACAAGGATGTGGCTTCCGTGATCTTCAATAAAATGTTGGGTCTGAGAGGTACCAGGGGGTAGGTCGTCGAGTGTGGTTTGGGTTGGTTGCACCTGAGGGTTCCCGATGTTGAGTTCTATGGTGTCCTCGTTGTCCAGAGGATGGCTGAATACACGTTCAAAGATGGCTGGGAGCTCCGGTGGACCTAGCCTGATTGCTTTTTCTAGGCAGGCTTCCAATCGTTGTTGGTATTTTAATTGTGCCTTGGCAATCCTTTGTTTGATTACCTTACCCCCGCGTCGATTATTTCTCTTTCTCTTCCTGGGTCTGTCCACGTTCATCTACATGTAAGGTGTGAGGATTTAGAATAATTGGGTGCAAGCTTTGCTCTATGGCTAGCTAATGCTACCCACGAATATAGGAAGTTGGGTGCAAGCGTTGCTCTTGGCTGGCTAATGCTACCCACGAATATAGGAAATTGGGTGCAAGCGTTGCTCTTGGCTGGCTGATGCTACCCACGAATATGGAAATTGGGTGCAAGCGTTGCTCTTGGCTGGCTAATGCTACCCACGAATATGGAAATTGGGTGCAAGCGTTGCTCTTGGCTGGCTAATGCTACCCACGAATATGGAAATTGGGTGCAAGCGTTGCTCTTGGCTGGCTAATGCTACCCACGAATATAGGAATAGTAGATTAATTGTTTTCAGCCCCTGGTTGAGTGGAAATACTTGGGGTACTTACTTTGATTTAGGAGGGTTGCACAATGAATTCACTTTTGTTTTAATATAGATATTTTAATGAAACTTAATAATTGAGAGTTTTAGTCTTTATGTGAAAATAACTTATTAACTGAGGTAAAACTGTTGAACTGGTATAACTGTGTAGTAAATTTGCGACTGACTGGTCTTGACTGGTGATTTTTACTGAACTGCTTGAATACTTCTTGAATACTGAACTGCCTGCTCTTGGCCCGTGGGCCTCCTTATATACGCGAGTAAATGTTCGTAGTGGGGAGACTCGTGACTCCGGCCTACGTGACCGTTGGTGGGAGCCTTGCGCTGTGAATCCCCGAGTTATTTCCACATGAGACTGTTTAGGTCAGCCGTAGCTTGGTCATCGTTTACATTATAATATTACATACGGTTCCCAAGGCACGGCTGTTTACAATTTGCAGCTGTGTTTATGAAGCGAGTCTTATGGTATCATTTCTTGGAGCGGTGCTCTTGGGTTTTAGTAACCGAAGAGCACGGCTTGCGTTTTATAAACATTTGCAGCTGTGCTCGATATTGAGACCACGGCTTGCGTTTTAATAAACATTTGCAGCTGTGCTCGATATTGAGACCACGGCTTGCGTTTTAATAAACATTTGCAGCTGCGCCATGAAATCAAGACCACGGCTTGCGTTTTAATAAACATTTGCAGCTGCGTCGTGAAATCAAGACCACGGCTTGCGTTTTAATAAACATCCGCAGCTGCGTGTTGAAATTGAAGCTGATATAATATTTTAGAAGCGGTGTTCTTGGGTTATGGTAACCGAAGAGCACGGCTTGCGTTTTAATAACATTTGCAGCTGCGGGAGTGTTTATCGTACACAGTTCCCGAGGTTTGGCTTTGTTTATAATTTGCAGCTGCGCTGCCTTACTGCCTGATGTTATTCTACTGTGGTAATACTATCGTGGTTACGTCACTGGTTAAAATTTAAGAGTGTATAATGCCTGGGAAGCAGGCTGAGTGTTAGTGGATTATAATATTGGCTTATAATATTTTATAGTTAATTGTGTGATATATATATATATGTATGTATGTGATGTAATAGTGGTATATGTGCCATCTTTTATATGGCTACATGTATTATATGAATATTAATAAAGATTATTGAATAAAGAATTATTTTAGTTTGGTTAGAGTATAGTATGTTTTATGCTTAGACTGGCTGGAGTTCGAATATACTCCGTTAATTTAGTTTGAGTATAGAAGGTATATTCCTTCATGCTTAGTAAGCTTGAATATGAGATGTATGTATATATATATATATGTGCGAGTAGGTTCTAGAAAGTTATTATATTATAAGGTATTGTAAGATATATAGGTATATAATGACATGAAAAATTACTCCGGTCTTGGGTAAATTATGTGATTATGTAGAGGGTCGGGGATCGTCACACGATACAGAGTCGCTCATCAATTCATGAAGTATTTTTCCTGGCGAGTGACGTGATTTTTCGGATGTTCTTCGAATTCGACGTCATCTTCGGCCTCGACGCAGTGTTTCGATCTCCCCGACGAACTATACAAAGATACTCTTTCATTCGTTCTCGATTTCCCTACGCAAGTCACGTGATCTGTCGAATCTCTTTCCAGTTCGACGTCACCTTGGACGTGGACGCGCTTTTTCGAATTCCTTGCCGCATGATACAGAGTTGCCCCTCGGTTTATTTCCGATTTTTATTCTTGAGAGAGCGAATTTACGGAATGTTTTTCAAGCTCAACGTCAACTCTGAACTCGACGCGGTGTTCCGATATGCTCGGCGCACGATACAGAGTCGCTCATGAATCCATGACCTATTAATCTTCGCCAGTGAGGTCATTTTTCGACGTCATCTTCGACCACGACGCAGTGTTTCGATCTCCCCGACAAACTATAGAAAGATACTTTTTGATTCGTTTCCTATTTCCCTACGCAAGTCACGTGATCTGTCGAATCTTTTCCCAGTTCGACGTCACCTTGGACCTGGACGCGGTTTTTCGATTTCCTTGCCGCATGATACAGAGTTGCCCCTCGGTTTATTTCCCATTTTTATTCTTGAGATAGCGAATTTTCGAAATGTTTTTCAAGCTCAACCCCAACTCTGAACTTGACGCGGTGTTTCGATATGCTCGGCGCACGATACAGAGTCGCTCATCAATCCATGAGGTATTTTTCTTGGCGAGTGACGTGATTTTTCGGATGTTCTTCGAATTCGACGTCATCTTCGGCCTCGACGCAGTGTTCCGATCTCCCCGACAAACTATACAAAGATACTTTTTGATTCGTTTCCTATTTCCCTACGCAAGTCACGTGATCTGTCGAATCTTTTCCCAGTTCGACGTCACCTTGGACCTGGACGCGATTTTTCGATTTCCTTGCCGCGTGATACAGAGTTGCCCCTCGATTCATTTCCGATTTTCATTTTTGAGATGGCGGATTTTCGGAATGTTTTTCAAGCTCAACCCCAACTCTGAACTTGACGCGGTGTTCCGATATGCTCGGCGCACGATACAGAGTCGCTCATCAATTCATGAAGTATTTTTCCTGGCGAGTGACGTGATTTTTCGGATGTTCTTCGAATTCG
The DNA here is from genome assembly GCA_963966615.1 of Tenthredo amoena. Taxonomy (NCBI): domain Eukaryota; kingdom Metazoa; phylum Arthropoda; class Insecta; order Hymenoptera; family Tenthredinidae; genus Tenthredo; species Tenthredo amoena. The sequence goes on along the minus strand of OZ016488.1, from coordinate 11,640,071 downwards.
ACGTCATCTTCGGCCTCGACGCAGTGTTTCGATCTCCCCGACGAACTATACAAAGATACTCTTTGATTCGTTCTCGATTTCCCTACGCAAGTCACGTGATCTGTCGAATCTCTTTCCAGTTCGACGTCACCTTGGACGTGGACGCGCTTTTTCGAATTCCTTGCCGCATGATACAGAGTTGCCCCTCGGTTTATTTCCGATTTTTATTCTTGAGAGAGCGAATTTACCGAATGTTTTTCAAGCTCAACGTCAACTCTGAACTCGACGCGGTGTTCCGATATGCTCGGCGCAGGATACAGAGTCGCTCATGAATCCATGACCTATTCTTCTATGCCAGTGACGTCATTTTCCGACGTCATCTTCGACCACGACGCAGTGTTTCGATCTGCCCGACAAACTATACAAAGATACTTTTTGATTCGTTTCCTATTTCCCTACGCGAGTCACGTGATCTGTCGAATCTTTTCCTAGTTTGCGTCACCTTGGACCTGGACGCGCTTTTTCGAATTCCTTGCCGCATGATACAGAGTCGCCCCTCGGTTTATTTCCGATTTTTATTCTTGAGAGAGCGAATTTACGGAATGTTTTTCAAGCTCAACCCCAACTCTGAACTTGACGCGGTGTTTCGATATGCTCGGCGCACGATACAGAGTCGCTCATCAATCCATGAGGTATTTTTCTTGGCGAGTGACGTGATTTTTCGGATATTCTTCGAATTCGACGTCATCTTCGGCCTCGACGCAGTGTTCCGATCTCCCCGACAAACTATGCAAAGATACTTTTTGATTCGTTTCCTATTTCCCTACGCAAGTCACGTGATCTGTCGAATCTTTTCCCAGTTCGACGTCACCTTGGACCTGGACGCGATTTTTCGATTTCCTTGCCGCGTGATACAGAGTTGCCCCTCGATTCATTTCCGATTTTCATTTTTGAGATGGCGGATTTTCGGAATGTTTTTCAAGCTCAACCCCAACTCTGAACTTGACGCGGTGTTCCGATATGCTCGGCGCACGATACAGAGTCGCTCATCAATTCATGAAGTATTTTTCCTGGCGAGTGACGTGATTTTTCGGATGTTCTTCGAATTCGACGTCATCTTCGGCCTCGACGCAGTGTTTCGATCTCCCCGACGAACTATACAAAGATACTCTTTGATTCGTTCTCGATTTCCCTACGCAAGTCACGTGATCTGTCGAATCTCTTTCCAGTTCGACGTCACCTTGGACGTGGACGCGCTTTTTCGAATTCCTTGCCGCATGATACAGAGTTGCCCCTCGGTTTATTTCCGATTTTTATTCTTGAGAGAGCGAATTTACCGAATGTTTTTCAAGCTCAACGTCAACTCTGAACTCGACGCGGTGTTCCGATATGCTCGGCGCAGGATACAGAGTCGCTCATGAATCCATGACCTATTCTTCTATGCCAGTGACGTCATTTTCCGACGTCATCTTCGACCACGACGCAGTGTTTCGATCTGCCCGACAAACTATACAAAGATACTTTTTGATTCGTTTCCTATTTCCCTACGCGAGTCACGTGATCTGTCGAATCTTTTCCTAGTTTGCGTCACCTTGGACCTGGACGCGCTTTTTCGAATTCCTTGCCGCATGATACAGAGTCGCCCCTCGGTTTATTTCCGATTTTTATTCTTGAGAGAGCGAATTTACGGAATGTTTTTCAAGCTCAACCCCAACTCTGAACTTGACGCGGTGTTTCGATATGCTCGGCGCACGATACAGAGTCGCTCATCAATCCATGAGGTATTTTTCTTGGCGAGTGACGTGATTTTTCGGATATTCTTCGAATTCGACGTCATCTTCGGCCTCGACGCAGTGTTCCGATCTCCCCGACAAACTATGCAAAGATACTTTTTGATTCGTTTCCTATTTCCCTACGCAAGTCACGTGATCTGTCGAATCTTTTCCCAGTTCGACGTCACCTTGGACCTGGACGCGATTTTTCGATTTCCTTGCCGCGTGATACAGAGTTGCCCCTCGATTCATTTCCGATTTTCATTTTTGAGATGGCGGATTTTCGGAATGTTTTTCAAGCTCAACCCCAACTCTGAACTTGACGCGGTGTTCCGATATGCTCGGCGCACGATACAGAATCGCTCATCAATTCATGAAGTATTTTTCCTGGCGAGTGACGTGATTTTTCGGATGTTCTTCGAATTCGACGTCATCTTCGGCCTCGACGCAGTGTTTCGATCTCCCCGACGAACTATACAAAGATACTCTTTCATTCGTTCTCGATTTCCCTACGCAAGTCACGTGATCTGTCGAATCTCTTTCCAGTTCGACGTCACCTTGGACGTGGACGCGCTTTTTCGAATTCCTTGCCGCATGATACAGAGTTGCCCCTCGGTTTATTTCCGATTTTTATTCTTGAGAGAGTGAATTTACGGAATGTTTTTCAAGCTCAACGTCAACTCTGAACTCGACGCGGTGTTCCGATATGCTCGGCGCACGATACAGAGTCGCTCATGAATCCATGACCTATTAATCTTCGCCAGTGAGGTCATTTTTCGACGTCATCTTCGACCACGACGCAGTGTTTCGATCTCCCCGACAAACTATACAAAGATACTTTTTGATTCGTTTCCTATTTCCCTACGCAAGTCACGTGATCTGTCGAATCTTTTCCCAGTTCGACGTCACCTTGGACCTGGACGCGGTTTTTCGATTTCCTTGCCGCATGATACAGAGTTGCCCCTCGGTTTATTTCCCATTTTTATTCTTGAGATAGCGAATTTTCGAAATGTTTTTCATGCTCAACCCCAACTCTGAACTTGACGCGGTGTTTCGATATGCTCGGCGCACGATACAGAGTCGCTCATCAATCCATGAGGTATTTTTCTTGGCGAGTGACGTGATTTTTCGGATGTTCTTCGAATTCGACGTCATCTTCGGCCTCGACGCAGTGTTTCGATCTCCCCGACGAACTATACAAAGATACTCTTTGATTCGTTCTCGATTTCCCTACGCAAGTCACGTGATCTGTCGAATCTCTTTCCAGTTCGACGTCACCTTGGACGTGGACGCGCTTTTTCGAATTCCTTGCCGCATGATACAGAGTTGCCCCTCGGTTTATTTCCGATTTTTATTCTTGAGAGAGCGAATTTACGGAATGTTTTTCAAGCTCAACGTCAACTCTGAACTCGACGCGGTGTTCCGATATGCTCGGCGCAGGATACAGAGTCGCTCATGAATCCATGACCTATTCTTCTATGCCAGTGACGTCATTTTCCGACGTCATCTTCGACCACGACGCAGTGTTTCGATCTGCCCGACAAACTATACAAAGATACTTTTTGATTCGTTTCCTATTTCCCTACGCGAGTCACGTGATCTGTCGAATCTTTTCCTAGTTTGCGTCACCTTGGACCTGGACGCGCTTTTTCGAATTCCTTGCCGCATGATACAGAGTCGCCCCTCGGTTTATTTCCGATTTTTATTCTTGAGAGAGCGAATTTACGGAATGTTTTTCAAGCTCAACCCCAACTCTGAACTTGACGCGGTGTTCCGATATGCTCGGCGCACGATACAGAGTCGCTCATGAATCCATGACCTATTAATCTTCGCCAGTGAGGTCATTTTTCGACGTCATCTTTGACCACGACGCAGTGTTTCGATCTCCCCGACAAACTATACAAAGATACTTTTTGATTCGTTTCCTATTTCCCTACGCAAGTCACGTGATCTGTCGAATCTTTTCCTAGTTCGCGTCACCTTGGACCTGGACGCGGTTTTTCGATTTCCTAGCCGCGTGATACAGAGTTGCCCCTCGATTCATTTCCGATTTTCATTCTTGAGATTGCGGATTTTCGGAATGTTTTTCAAGCTCAACCCCAACTCTGAACTTGACGCGGTGTTCCGATATGCTCGGCGCGGAATACAGAGTCGCTCATGAATCCATGACCTGTTCTTCTTAGCCAGTGACGTCATTTTTCGAATGTTTTCCGAATTCGACGTCATCTTCGACCTCGACGCAGTGTTTCGATCTCCCTGACAAACTATACAAAGATACTTTTTCATTCGTTTCCTATTTCCCTACGCAAGTCACGTGATTTGTCGAATCTTTTCCCAGTTCGACGTCACCTTGGACGTGGACGCGGTTTTTCGATTTCCTAGCCGCGTGATACGGAGTTGCCCCTCGATTCATTTCCGATTTTCATTTTTGAGATGGCGGATTTTCGGAATGTTTTTCAAGCTCAACCCCAACTCTGAACTTGACGCGGTGTTCCGATATGTCCGGCGCACGATCCAGAGTCGCTCATCAATCCATGAGGTATTTTTCTTGGCGAGTGACGTGATTTTTCGGATTATGTTCGAATTCGACGTCATCTTCGGCCTCGACGCAGTGTTTCGATCTCCCCGACAAACTATACAAAGCTACTTTTTGATTCGTTTCCTATTTCCCTACGCAAGTCACGTGATCTGTCGAATCTTTTCTCAGTTTGACGTCACCTTGGACTCGGACGCGGTTTTTCGATTTCCTTGCCGCATGATTCAGAGTTGCCCCTCGGTTTATTTGCGATTTTTATTCTTGAGATAGCGAATTTACGGAATGTTTTTCAAGCTCACCGTTAACTCTGAACTTGACGCGGTGTTCCGATATGCTCGGCGCACGATACAGAGTCGCTCATGAATCCATGACCTATTAATCTTCGCCAGTGAGGTCATTTCTCGACGTCATCTTCGACCACGACGCAGTGTTTCGATCTCCCCGACAAACTATACAAAGATACTTTTTGATTCGTTTCCTATTTCCCTACGCAAGTCACGTGATCTGTCGAATCTTTTCCTAGTTCGCGTCACCTTGGACCTGGACGCGGTTTTTCGATTTCCTAGCCGCGTGATACAGAGTTGCCCCTCGATTCATTTCCGATTTTCATTTTTGAGATGGCGGATTTTCGGAATGTTTTTCAAGCTCAACGTCAACTCTGAACTTGACGCGGTGTTCCGATATGCTCGGCGCAGGATACAGAGTCGCTCATGAATCCATGACCTATTCTTCTTCGCCAGTGACGTCATTTTTCGAATGTTTTTCGAATTCGACGTCATCTTCGACCTCGACGCAGTGTTTCGATCTCCCCGACAAACTATAGAAAGATACTTTTTGATTCGTTTCCTATTTCCCTACGCAAGTCACGTGATCTGTCGAATCTTTTCCCAGTTCGACGTCACCTTGGACCTGGACGCGGTTTTTCGATTTCCTTGCCGCATGATACAGAGTTGCCCCTCGGTTTATTTCCCATTTTTATTCTTGAGATAGCGAATTTTCGAAATGTTTTTCAAGCTCAACCCCAACTCTGAACTTGACGCGGTGTTTCGATATGCTCGGCGCACGATACAGAGTCGCTCATCAATCCATGAGGTATTTTTCTTGGCGAGTGACGTGATTTTTCGGATGTTCTCCGAATTCGACGTCATCTTCGGCCTCGACGCAGTGTTCCGATCTCCCCGACAAACTATACAAAGATACTTTTTGATTCGTTTCCTATTTCCCTACGCAAGTCACGTGATCTGTCGAATCTTTTCCCAGTTCGACGTCACCTTGGACCTGGACGCGATTTTTCGATTTCCTTGCCGCGTGATACAGAGTTGCCCCTCGATTCATTTCCGATTTTCATTTTTGAGATGGCGGATTTTCGGAATGTTTTTCAAGCTCAACCCCAACTCTGAACTTGACGCGGTGTTCCGATATGCTCGGCGCACGATACAGAGTCGCTCATCAATTCATGAAGTATTTTTCCTGGCGAGTGACGTGATTTTTCGGATGTTCTTCGAATTCGACGTCATCTTCGGCCTCGACGCAGTGTTTCGATCTCCCCGACGAACTATACAAAGATACTCTTTCATTCGTTCTCGATTTCCCTACGCAAGTCACGTGATCTGTCGAATCTCTTTCCAGTTCGACGTCACCTTGGACGTGGACGCGCTTTTTCGAATTCCTTGCCGCATGATACAGAGTTGCCCCTCGGTTTATTTCCGATTTTTATTCTTGAGAGAGCGAATTTACGGAATGTTTTTCAAGCTCAACGTCAACTCTGAACTCGACGCGGTGTTCCGATATGCTCGGCGCACGATACAGAGTCGCTCATGAATCCATGACCTATTAATCTTCGCCAGTGAGGTCATTTTTCGACGTCATCTTCGACCACGACGCAGTGTTTCGATCTCCCCGACAAACTATAGAAAGATACTTTTTGATTCGTTTCCTATTTCCCTACGCAAGTCACGTGATCTGTCGAATCTTTTCCCAGTTCGACGTCACCTTGGACCTGGACGCGGTTTTTCGATTTCCTTGCCGCATGATACAGAGTTGCCCCTCGGTTTATTTCCCATTTTTATTCTTGAGATAGCGAATTTTCGAAATGTTTTTCAAGCTCAACCCCAACTCTGAACTTGACGCGGTGTTTCGATATGCTCGGCGCACGATACAGAGTCGCTCATCAATCCATGAGGTATTTTTCTTGGCGAGTGACGTGATTTTTCGGATGTTCTTCGAATTCGACGTCATCTTCGGCCTCGACGCAGTGTTCCGATCTCCCCGACAAACTATACAAAGATACTTTTTGATTCGTTTCCTATTTCCCTACGCAAGTCACGTGATCTGTCGAATCTTTTCCCAGTTCGACGTCACCTTGGACCTGGACGCGATTTTTCGATTTCCTTGCCGCGTGATACAGAGTTGCCCCTCGATTCATTTCCGATTTTCATTTTTGAGATGGCGGATTTTCGGAATGTTTTTCAAGCTCAACCCCAACTCTGAACTTGACGCGGTGTTCCGATATGCTCGGCGCACGATACAGAGTCGCTCATCAATTCATGAAGTATTTTTCCTGGCGAGTGACGTGATTTTTCGGATGTTCTTCGAATTCGACGTCATCTTCGGCCTCGACGCAGTGTTTCGATCTCCCCGACGAACTATACAAAGATACTCTTTGATTCGTTCTCGATTTCCCTACGCAAGTCACGTGATCTGTCGAATCTCTTTCCAGTTCGACGTCACCTTGGACGTGGACGCGCTTTTTCGAATTCCTTGCCGCATGATACAGAGTTGCCCCTCGGTTTATTTCCGATTTTTATTCTTGAGAGAGCGAATTTACCGAATGTTTTTCAAGCTCAACGTCAACTCTGAACTCGACGCGGTGTTCCGATATGCTCGGCGCAGGATACAGAGTCGCTCATGAATCCATGACCTATTCTTCTATGCCAGTGACGTCATTTTCCGACGTCATCTTCGACCACGACGCAGTGTTTCGATCTGCCCGACAAACTATACAAAGATACTTTTTGATTCGTTTCCTATTTCCCTACGCGAGTCACGTGATCTGTCGAATCTTTTCCTAGTTTGCGTCACCTTGGACCTGGACGCGCTTTTTCGAATTCCTTGCCGCATGATACAGAGTCGCCCCTCGGTTTATTTCCGATTTTTATTCTTGAGAGAGCGAATTTACGGAATGTTTTTCAAGCTCAACCCCAACTCTGAACTTGACGCGGTGTTTCGATATGCTCGGCGCACGATACAGAGTCGCTCATCAATCCATGAGGTATTTTTCTTGGCGAGTGACGTGATTTTTCGGATATTCTTCGAATTCGACGTCATCTTCGGCCTCGACGCAGTGTTCCGATCTCCCCGACAAACTATGCAAAGATACTTTTTGATTCGTTTCCTATTTCCCTACGCAAGTCACGTGATCTGTCGAATCTTTTCCCAGTTCGACGTCACCTTGGACCTGGACGCGATTTTTCGATTTCCTTGCCGCGTGATACAGAGTTGCCCCTCGATTCATTTCCGATTTTCATTTTTGAGATGGCGGATTTTCGGAATGTTTTTCAAGCTCAACCCCAACTCTGAACTTGACGCGGTGTTCCGATATGCTCGGCGCACGATACAGAGTCGCTCATCAATTCATGAAGTATTTTTCCTGGCGAGTGACGTGATTTTTCGGATGTTCTTCGAATTCGACGTCATCTTCGGCCTCGACGCAGTGTTTCGATCTCCCCGACGAACTATACAAAGATACTCTTTCATTCGTTCTCGATTTCCCTACGCAAGTCACGTGATCTGTCGAATCTCTTTCCAGTTCGACGTCACCTTGGACGTGGACGCGCTTTTTCGAATTCCTTGCCGCATGATACAGAGTTGCCCCTCGGTTTATTTCCGATTTTTATTCTTGAGAGAGTGAATTTACGGAATGTTTTTCAAGCTCAACGTCAACTCTGAACTCGACGCGGTGTTCCGATATGCTCGGCGCACGATACAGAGTCGCTCATGAATCCATGACCTATTAATCTTCGCCAGTGAGGTCATTTTTCGACGTCATCTTCGACCACGACGCAGTGTTTCGATCTCCCCGACAAACTATACAAAGATACTTTTTGATTCGTTTCCTATTTCCCTACGCAAGTCACGTGATCTGTCGAATCTTTTCCCAGTTCGACGTCACCTTGGACCTGGACGCGGTTTTTCGATTTCCTTGCCGCATGATACAGAGTTGCCCCTCGGTTTATTTCCCATTTTTATTCTTGAGATAGCGAATTTTCGAAATGTTTTTCATGCTCAACCCCAACTCTGAACTTGACGCGGTGTTTCGATATGCTCGGCGCACGATACAGAGTCGCTCATCAATCCATGAGGTATTTTTCTTGGCGAGTGACGTGATTTTTCGGATGTTCTTCGAATTCGACGTCATCTTCGGCCTCGACGCAGTGTTTCGATCTCCCCGACGAACTATACAAAGATACTCTTTGATTCGTTCTCGATTTCCCTACGCAAGTCACGTGATCTGTCGAATCTCTTTCCAGTTCGACGTCACCTTGGACGTGGACGCGCTTTTTCGAATTCCTTGCCGCATGATACAGAGTTGCCCCTCGGTTTATTTCCGATTTTTATTCTTGAGAGAGCGAATTTACGGAATGTTTTTCAAGCTCAACGTCAACTCTGAACTCGACGCGGTGTTCCGATATGCTCGGCGCAGGATACAGAGTCGCTCATGAATCCATGACCTATTCTTCTATGCCAGTGACGTCATTTTCCGACGTCATCTTCGACCACGACGCAGTGTTTCGATCTGCCCGACAAACTATACAAAGATACTTTTTGATTCGTTTCCTATTTCCCTACGCGAGTCACGTGATCTGTCGAATCTTTTCCTAGTTTGCGTCACCTTGGACCTGGACGCGCTTTTTCGAATTCCTTGCCGCATGATACAGAGTCGCCCCTCGGTTTATTTCCGATTTTTATTCTTGAGAGAGCGAATTTACGGAATGTTTTTCAAGCTCAACCCCAACTCTGAACTTGACGCGGTGTTCCGATATGCTCGGCGCACGATACAGAGTCGCTCATGAATCCATGACCTATTAATCTTCGCCAGTGAGGTCATTTTTCGACGTCATCTTTGACCACGACGCAGTGTTTCGATCTCCCCGACAAACTATACAAAGATACTTTTTGATTCGTTTCCTATTTCCCTACGCAAGTCACGTGATCTGTCGAATCTTTTCCTAGTTCGCGTCACCTTGGACCTGGACGCGGTTTTTCGATTTCCTAGCCGCGTGATACAGAGTTGCCCCTCGATTCATTTCCGATTTTCATTCTTGAGATTGCGGATTTTCGGAATGTTTTTCAAGCTCAACCCCAACTCTGAACTTGACGCGGTGTTCCGATATGCTCGGCGCGGAATACAGAGTCGCTCATGAATCCATGACCTGTTCTTCTTAGCCAGTGACGTCATTTTTCGAATGTTTTCCGAATTCGACGTCATCTTCGACCTCGACGCAGTGTTTCGATCTCCCTGACAAACTATACAAAGATACTTTTTCATTCGTTTCCTATTTCCCTACGCAAGTCACGTGATTTGTCGAATCTTTTCCCAGTTCGACGTCACCTTGGACGTGGACGCGGTTTTTCGATTTCCTAGCCGCGTGATACGGAGTTGCCCCTCGATTCATTTCCGATTTTCATTTTTGAGATGGCGGATTTTCGGAATGTTTTTCAAGCTCAACCCCAACTCTGAACTTGACGCGGTGTTCCGATATGTCCGGCGCACGATCCAGAGTCGCTCATCAATCCATGAGGTATTTTTCTTGGCGAGTGACGTGATTTTTCGGATTATGTTCGAATTCGACGTCATCTTCGGCCTCGACGCAGTGTTTCGATCTCCCCGACAAACTATACAAAGCTACTTTTTGATTCGTTTCCTATTTCCCTACGCAAGTCACGTGATCTGTCGAATCTTTTCTCAGTTTGACGTCACCTTGGACTCGGACGCGGTTTTTCGATTTCCTTGCCGCATGATTCAGAGTTGCCCCTCGGTTTATTTGCGATTTTTATTCTTCAGATAGCGAATTTACGGAATGTTTTTCAAGCTCACCGTTAACTCTGAACTTGACGCGGTGTTCCGATATGCTCGGCGCACGATACAGAGTCGCTCATGAATCCATGACCTATTAATCTTCGCCAGTGAGGTCATTTTTCGACGTCATCTTCGACCACGACGCAGTGTTTCGATCTCCCCGACAAACTATACAAAGATACTTTTTGATTCGTTTCCTATTTCCCTACGCAAGTCACGTGATCTGTCGAATCTTTTCCTAGTTCGCGTCACCTTGGACCTGGACGCGGTTTTTCGATTTCCTAGCCGCGTGATACAGAGTTGCCCCTCGATTCATTTCCGATTTTCATTTTTGAGATGGCGGATTTTCGGAATGTTTTTCAAGCTCAACGTCAACTCTGAACTTGACGCGGTGTTCCGATATGCTCGGCGCAGGATACAGAGTCGCTCATGAATCCATGACCTATTCTTCTTCGCCAGTGACGTCATTTTTCGAATGTTTTTCGAATTCGACGTCATCTTCGACCTCGACGCAGTGTTTCGATCTCCCCGACAAACTATAGAAAGATACTTTTTGATTCGTTTCCTATTTCCCTACGCAAGTCACGTGATCTGTCGAATCTTTTCCCAGTTCGACGTCACCTTGGACCTGGACGCGGTTTTTCGATTTCCTTGCCGCATGATACAGAGTTGCCCCTCGGTTTATTTCCCATTTTTATTCTTGAGATAGCGAATTTTCGAAATGTTTTTCAAGCTCAACCCCAACTCTGAACTTGACGCGGTGTTTCGATATGCTCGGCGCACGATACAGAGTCGCTCATCAATCCATGAGGTATTTTTCTTGGCGAGTGACGTGATTTTTCGGATGTTCTCCGAATTCGACGTCATCTTCGGCCTCGACGCAGTGTTCCGATCTCCCCGACAAACTATACAAAGATACTTTTTGATTCGTTTCCTATTTCCCTACGCAAGTCACGTGATCTGTCGAATCTTTTCCCAGTTCGACGTCACCTTGGACCTGGACGCGATTTTTCGATTTCCTTGCCGCGTGATACAGAGTTGCCCCTCGATTCATTTCCGATTTTCATTTTTGAGATGGCGGATTTTCGGAATGTTTTTCAAGCTCAACCCCAACTCTGAACTTGACGCGGTGTTCCGATATGCTCGGCGCACGATACAGAGTCGCTCATCAATTCATGAAGTATTTTTCCTGGCGAGTGACGTGATTTTTCGGATGTTCTTCGAATTCGACGTCATCTTCGGCCTCGACGCAGTGTTTCGATCTCCCCGACGAACTATACAAAGATACTCTTTGATTCGTTCTCGATTTCCCTACGCAAGTCACGTGATCTGTCGAATCTCTTTCCAGTTCGACGTCACCTTGGACGTGGACGCGCTTTTTCGAATTCCTTGCCGCATGATACAGAGTTGCCCCTCGGTTTATTTCCGATTTTTATTCTTGAGAGAGCGAATTTACCGAATGTTTTTCAAGCTCAACGTCAACTCTGAACTCGACGCGGTGTTCCGATATGCTCGGCGCAGGATACAGAGTCGCTCATGAATCCATGACCTATTCTTCTATGCCAGTGACGTCATTTTCCGACGTCATCTTCGACCACGACGCAGTGTTTCGATCTGCCCGACAAACTATACAAAGATACTTTTTGATTCGTTTCCTATTTCCCTACGCGAGTCACGTGATCTGTCGAATCTTTTCCTAGTTTGCGTCACCTTGGACCTGGACGCGCTTTTTCGAATTCCTTGCCGCATGATACAGAGTCGCCCCTCGGTTTATTTCCGATTTTTATTCTTGAGAGAGCGAATTTACGGAATGTTTTTCAAGCTCAACCCCAACTCTGAACTTGACGCGGTGTTCCGATATGCTCGGCGCACGATACAGAGTCGCTCATGAATCCATGACCTATTAATCTTCGCCAGTGAGGTCATTTTTCGACGTCATCTTCGACCACGACGCAGTGTTTCGATCTCCCCGACAAACTATACAAAGATACTTTTTGATTCGTTTCCTATTTCCCTACGCAAGTCACGTGATCTGTCGAATCTTTTCCTAGTTCGCGTCACCTTGGACCTGGACGCGGTTTTTCGATTTCCTAGCCGCATGATACAGAGTTGCCCCTCGGTTTATTTCCCATTTTTATTCTTGAGATAGCGAATTTTCGAAATGTTTTTCAAGCTCAACCCCAACTCTGAACTTGACGCGGTGTTTCGATATGCTCGGCGCACGATACAGAGTCGCTCATCAATCCATGAGGTATTTTTCTTGGCGAGTGACGTGATTTTTCGGATATTCTTCGAATTCGACGTCATCTTCGGCCTCGACGCAGTGTTCCGATCTCCCCGACAAACTATACAAAGATACTTTTTGATTCGTTTTCTATTTCCCTACGCAAGTCACGTGATCTGTCGAATCTTTTTCCAGTTCGACGTCACCTTGGACATGGACGCGATTTTTCGATTTCCTTGCCGCGTGATACAGAGTTGCCCCTCGATTCATTTCCGATTTTCATTTTTGAGATGGCGGATTTTCGGAATGTTTTTCAAGCTCAACCCCAACTCTGAACTTGACGCGGTGTTCCGATATGCTCGGCGCACGATACAGAGTCGCTCATCAATTCATGAAGTATTTTTCCTGGCGAGTGACGTGATTTTTCGGATGTTCTTCGAATTCGACGTCATCTTCGGCCTCGACGCAGTGTTTCGATCTCCCCGACGAACTATACAAAGATACTCTTTGATTCGTTCTCGATTTCCCTACGCAAGTCACGTGATCTGTCGAATCTCTTTCCAGTTCGACGTCACCTTGGACGTGGACGCGCTTTTTCGAATTCCTTGCCGCATGATACAGAGTTGCCCCTCGGTTTATTTCCGATTTTTATTCTTGAGAGAGCGAATTTACGGAATGTTTTTCAAGCTCAACGTCAACTCTGAACTCGACGCGGTGTTCCGATATGCTCGGCGCAGGATACAGAGTCGCTCATGAATCCATGACCTATTCTTCTATGCCAGTGACGTCATTTTCCGACGTCATCTTCGACCACGACGCAGTGTTTCGATCTGCCCGACAAACTATACAAAGATACTTTTTGATTCGTTTCCTATTTCCCTACGCGAGTCACGTGATCTGTCGAATCTTTTCCTAGTTTGCGTCACCTTGGACCTGGACGCGCTTTTTCGAATTCCTTGCCGCATGATACAGAGTTGCCCCTCGGTTTATTTCCGATTTTTATTCTTGAGAGAGCGAATTTACGGAATGTTTTTCAAACTCAACGTCAACTCTGAACTCGACGCGGTGTTCCGATATGCTCGGCGCAGGATACAGAGTCGCTCATGAATCCATGACCTATTCTTCTATGCCAGTGACGTCATTTTCCGACGTCATCTTCGACCACGACGCAGTGTTTCGATCTGCCCGACAAACTATACAAAGATACTTTTTGATTCGTTTCCTATTTCCCTACGCGAGTCACGTGATCTGTCGAATCTTTTCCTAGTTTGCGTCACCTTGGACCTGGACGCGCTTTTTCGAATTCCTTGCCGCATGATACAGAGTCGCCCCTCGGTTTATTTCCGATTTTTATTCTTGAGAGAGCGAATTTACGGAATGTTTTTCAAGCTCAACCCCAACTCTGAACTTGACGCGGTGTTCCGATATGCTCGGCGCACGATACAGAGTCGCTCATGAATCCATGACCTATTAATCTTCGCCAGTGAGGTCATTTTTCGACGTCATCTTCGACCACGACGCAGTGTTTCGATCTCCCCGACAAACTATACAAAGATACTTTTTGATTCGTTTCCTATTTCCCTACGCAAGTCACGTGATCTGTCGAATCTTTTCCTAGTTCGCGTCACCTTGGACCTGGACGCGGTTTTTCGATTTCCTAGCCGCGTGATACAGAGTTGCCCCTCGATTCATTTCCGATTTTCATTTTTGAGATGGCGGATTTTCGGAATGTTTTTCAAGCTCAACGTCAACTCTGAACTTGACGCGGTGTTCCCGGTGACGCGCCGATATGCTCGGCGCAGGATACAGAGTCGCTCATGAATCCATGACCTATTCTTCTTCGCCAGTGACGTCATTTTTCGAATGTTTTTCGAATTCGACGTCATCTTCGACCTCGACGCAGTGTTTCGATCTCCCCGACAAACTATACAAAGATACTTTTTGATTCGTTTCCTATTTCCCTACGCAAGTCACGTGATCTGTCGAATCTTTTCCCAGTTCGACGTCACCTTGGACCTGGACGCGGTTTTTCGATTTCCTTGCCGCATGATACAGAGTTGCCCCTCGGTTTATTTTCCATTTTTATTCTTGAGATAGCGAATTTTCGAAATGTTTTTCAAGCTCAACCCCAACTCTGAACTTGACGCGGTGTTTCGATATGCTCGGCGCACGATACAGAGTCGCTCATCAATCCATGAGGTATTTTTCTTGGCGATTGACGTGATTTTTCGGATGTTCTTCGAATTCGACGTCATCTTCGGCCTCGACGCAGTGTTCCGATCTCCCCGACAAACTATACAAAGATACTTTTTGATTCGTTTCCTATTTCCCTACGCAAGTCACGTGATCTGTCGAATCTTTTCCCAGTTCGACGTCACCTTGGACCTGGACGCGATTTTTCGATTTCCTTGCCGCGTGATACAGAGTTGCCCCTCGATTCATTTCCGATTTTCATTTTTGAGATGGCGGATTTTCGGAATGTTTTTCAAGCTCAACCCCAACTCTGAACTTGACGCGGTGTTCCGATATGCTCGGCGCACGATACAGAGTCGCTCATCAATTCATGAAGTATTTTTCCTGGCGAGTGACGTGATTTTTCGGATGTTCTTCGAATTCGACGTCATCTTCGGCCTCGACGCAGTGTTTCGATCTCCCCGACGAACTATACAAAGATACTCTTTGATTCGTTCTCGATTTCCCTACGCAAGTCACGTGATCTGTCGAATCTCTTTCCAGTTCGACGTCACCTTGGACGTGGACGCGCTTTTTCGAATTCCTTGCCGCATGATACAGAGTTGCCCCTCGGTTTATTTCCGATTTTTATTGTTGAGAGAGCGAATTTACGGAATGTTTTTCAAGCTCAACGTCAACTCTGAACTCGACGCGGTGTTCCGATATGCTCGGCGCAGGATACAGAGTCGCTCATGAATCCATGACCTATTCTTCTATGCCAGTGACGTCATTTTCCGACGTCATCTTCGACCACGACGCAGTGTTTCGATCTGCCCGACAAACTATACAAAGATACTTTTTGATTCGTTTCCTATTTCCCTACGCGAGTCACGTGATCTGTCGAATCTTTTCCTAGTTTGCGTCACCTTGGACCTGGACGCGCTTTTTCGAATTCCTTGCCGCATGATACAGAGTCGCCCCTCGGTTTATTTCCGATTTTTATTCTTGAGAGAGCGAATTTACGGAATGTTTTTCAAGCTCAACCCCAACTCTGAACTTGACGCGGTGTTCCGATATGCTCGGCGCACGATACAGAGTCGCTCATGAATCCATGACCTATTAATCTTCGCCAGTGAGGTCATTTTTCGACGTCATCTTCGACCACGACGCAGTGTTTCGATCTCCCCGACAAACTATACAAAGATACTTTTTGATTCGTTTCCTATTTCCCTACGCAAGTCACGTGATCTGTCGAATCTTTTCCTAGTTCGCGTCACCTTGGACCTGGACGCGGTTTTTCGATTTCCTAGCCGCATGATACAGAGTTGCCCCTCGGTTTATTTCCCATTTTTATTCTTGAGATAGCGAATTTTCGAAATGTTTTTCAAGCTCAACCCCAACTCTGAACTTGACGCGGTGTTTCGATATGCTCGGCGCACGATACAGAGTCGCTCATCAATCCATGAGGTATTTTTCTTGGCGAGTGACGTGATTTTTCGGATATTCTTCGAATTCGACGTCATCTTCGGCCTCGACGCAGTGTTCCGATCTCCCCGACAAACTATACAAAGATACTTTTTGATTCGTTTTCTATTTCCCTACGCAAGTCACGTGATCTGTCGAATCTTTTTCCAGTTCGACGTCACCTTGGACATGGACGCGATTTTTCGATTTCCTTGCCGCGTGATACAGAGTTGCCCCTCGATTCATTTCCGATTTTCATTTTTGAGATGGCGGATTTTCGGAATGTTTTTCAAGCTCAACCCCAACTCTGAACTTGACGCGGTGTTCCGATATGCTCGGCGCACGATACAGAGTCGCTCATCAATTCATGAAGTATTTTTCCTGGCGAGTGACGTGATTTTTCGGATGTTCTTCGAATTCGACGTCATCTTCGGCCTCGACGCAGTGTTTCGATCTCCCCGACGAACTATACAAAGATACTCTTTGATTCGTTCTCGATTTCCCTACGCAAGTCACGTGATCTGTCGAATCTCTTTCCAGTTCGACGTCACCTTGGACGTGGACGCGCTTTTTCGAATTCCTTGCCGCATGATACAGAGTTGCCCCTCGGTTTATTTCCGATTTTTATTCTTGAGAGAGCGAATTTACGGAATGTTTTTCAAGCTCAACGTCAACTCTGAACTCGACGCGGTGTTCCGATATGCTCGGCGCAGGATACAGAGTCGCTCATGAATCCATGACCTATTCTTCTATGCCAGTGACGTCATTTTCCGACGTCATCTTCGACCACGACGCAGTGTTTCGATCTGCCCGACAAACTATACAAAGATACTTTTTGATTCGTTTCCTATTTCCCTACGCGAGTCACGTGATCTGTCGAATCTTTTCCTAGTTTGCGTCACCTTGGACCTGGACGCGCTTTTTCGAATTCCTTGCCGCATGATACAGAGTTGCCCCTCGGTTTATTTCCGATTTTTATTCTTGAGAGAGCGAATTTACGGAATGTTTTTCAAACTCAACGTCAACTCTGAACTCGACGCGGTGTTCCGATATGCTCGGCGCAGGATACAGAGTCGCTCATGAATCCATGACCTATTCTTCTATGCCAGTGACGTCATTTTCCGACGTCATCTTCGACCACGACGCAGTGTTTCGATCTGCCCGACAAACTATACAAAGATACTTTTTGATTCGTTTCCTATTTCCCTACGCGAGTCACGTGATCTGTCGAATCTTTTCCTAGTTTGCGTCACCTTGGACCTGGACGCGCTTTTTCGAATTCCTTGCCGCATGATACAGAGTCGCCCCTCGGTTTATTTCCGATTTTTATTCTTGAGAGAGCGAATTTACGGAATGTTTTTCAAGCTCAACCCCAACTCTGAACTTGACGCGGTGTTCCGATATGCTCGGCGCACGATACAGAGTCGCTCATGAATCCATGACCTATTAATCTTCGCCAGTGAGGTCATTTTTCGACGTCATCTTCGACCACGACGCAGTGTTTCGATCTCCCCGACAAACTATACAAAGATACTTTTTGATTCGTTTCCTATTTCCCTACGCAAGTCACGTGATCTGTCGAATCTTTTCCTAGTTCGCGTCACCTTGGACCTGGACGCGGTTTTTCGATTTCCTAGCCGCGTGATACAGAGTTGCCCCTCGATTCATTTCCGATTTTCATTTTTGAGATTGCGGATTTTCGGAATGTTTTTCAAGCTCAACCCCAACTCTGAACTTGACGCGGTGTTCCGATATGCTCGGCGCGGAATACAGAGTCGCTCATGAATCCATGACCTGTTCTTCTTAGCCAGTGACGTCATTTTTCGAATGTTTTCCGAATTCGACGTCATCTTCGACCTCGACGCAGTGTTTCGATCTCCCTGACAAACTATACAAAGATACTTTTTCATTCGTTTCCTATTTCCCTACGCAAGTCACGTGATTTGTCGAATCTTTTCCCAGTTCGACGTCACCTTGGACGTGGACGCGGTTTTTCGATTTCCTAGCCGCGTGATACGGAGTTGCCCCTCGATTCATTTCCGATTTTCATTTTTGAGATGGCGGATTTTCGGAATGTTTTTCAAGCTCAACCCCAACTCTGAACTTGACGCGGTGTTCCGATATGTCCGGCGCACGATCCAGAGTCGCTCATCAATTCATGAAGTATTTTTCCTGGCGAGTGACGTGATTTTTCGGATGTTCTTCGAATTCGACGTCATCTTCGGCCTCGACGCAGTGTTTCGATCTCCCCGACGAACTATACAAAGATACTCTTTGATTCGTTCTCGATTTCCCTACGCAAGTCACGTGATCTGTCGAATCTCTTTCCAGTTCGACGTCACCTTGGACGTGGACGCGCTTTTTCGAATTCCTTGCCGCATGATACAGAGTTGCCCCTCGGTTTATTTCCGATTTTTATTCTTGAGAGAGCGAATTTACGGAATGTTTTTCAAGCTCAACGTCAACTCTGAACTCGACGCGGTGTTCCGATATGCTCGGCGCAGGATACAGAGTCGCTCATGAATCCATGACCTATTCTTCTATGCCAGTGACGTCATTTTCCGACGTCATCTTCGACCACGACGCAGTGTTTCGATCTGCCCGACAAACTATACAAAGATACTTTTTGATTCGTTTCCTATTTCCCTACGCGAGTCACGTGATCTGTCGAATCTTTTCCTAGTTTGCGTCACCTTGGACCTGGACGCGCTTTTTCGAATTCCTTGCCGCATGATACAGAGTTGCCCCTCGGTTTATTTCCGATTTTTATTCTTGAGAGAGCGAATTTACGGAATGTTTTTCAAACTCAACGTCAACTCTGAACTCGACGCGGTGTTCCGATATGCTCGGCGCAGGATACAGAGTCGCTCATGAATCCATGACCTATTCTTCTATGCCAGTGACGTCATTTTCCGACGTCATCTTCGACCACGACGCAGTGTTTCGATCTGCCCGACAAACTATACAAAGATACTTTTTGATTCGTTTCCTATTTCCCTACGCGAGTCACGTGATCTGTCGAATCTTTTCCTAGTTTGCGTCACCTTGGACCTGGACGCGCTTTTTCGAATTCCTTGCCGCATGATACAGAGTCGCCCCTCGGTTTATTTCCGATTTTTATTCTTGAGAGAGCGAATTTACGGAATGTTTTTCAAGCTCAACCCCAACTCTGAACTTGACGCGGTGTTCCGATATGCTCGGCGCACGATACAGAGTCGCTCATGAATCCATGACCTATTAATCTTCGCCAGTGAGGTCATTTTTCGACGTCATCTTCGACCACGACGCAGTGTTTCGATCTCCCCGACAAACTATACAAAGATACTTTTTGATTCGTTTGCTATTTCCCTACGCAAGTCACGTGATCTGTCGAATCTTTTCCTAGTTCGCGTCACCTTGGACCTGGACGCGGTTTTTCGATTTCCTAGCCGCATGATACAGAGTTGCCCCTCGGTTTATTTCCCATTTTTATTCTTGAGATAGCGAATTTTCGAAATGTTTTTCAAGCTCAACCCCAACTCTGAACTTGACGCGGTGTTTCGATATGCTCGGCGCACGATACAGAGTCGCTCATCAATCCATGAGGTATTTTTCTTGGCGAGTGACGTGATTTTTCGGATATTCTTCGAATTCGACGTCATCTTCGGCCTCGACGCAGTGTTCCGATCTCCCCGACAAACTATACAAAGATACTTTTTGATTCGTTTCCTATTTCCCTACGCGAGTCACGTGATCTGTCGATTCTTTTCCTAGTTTGCGTCACCTTGGACCTGGACGCGCTTTTTCGAATTCCTTGCCGCATGATACAGAGTCGCCCCTCGGTTTATTTCCGATTTTTATTCTTGAGAGAGCGAATTTACGGAATGTTTTTCAAGCTCAACCCCAACTCTGAACTTGACGCAGTGTTCCGATATGCTCGGCGCACGATACAGAGTCGCTCATGAATCCATGACCTATTAATCTTCGCCAGTGAGGTCATTTTTCGACGTCATCTTCGACCACGACGCAGTGTTTCGATCTCCCCGACAAACTATACAAAGATACTTTTTGATTCGTTTCCTATTTCCCTACGCAAGTCACGTGATCTGTCGAATCTTTTCCTAGTTCCCGTCACCTTGGACCTGGACGCGGTTTTTCGAATTCCTAGCCGCGTGATACAGAGTTGCCCCTCGATTCATTTCCGATTTTCATTTTTGAGATTGCGGATTTTCGGAATGTTTTTCAAGCTCAACCCCAACTCTGAACTTGACGCGGTGTTCCGATATGTCCGGCGCACGATCCAGAGTCGCTCATCAATCCATGAGGTATTTTTCTTGGCGAGTGACGTGATTTTTCGGATTATGTTCGAATTCGACGTCATCTTCGGCCTCGACGCAGTGTTTCGATCTCCCCGACAAACTATACAAAGCTACTTTTTGATTCGTTTCCTATTTCCCTACGCAAGTCACGTGATCTGTCGAATCTTTTCTCAGTTTGACGTCACCTTGGACTCGGACGCGGTTTTTCGATTTCCTTGCCGCATGATTCAGAGTTGCCCCTCGGTTTATTTGCGATTTTTATTCTTGAGATAGCGAATTTACGGAATGTTTTTCAAGCTCACCGTTAACTCTGAACTTGACGCGGTGTTCCGATATGCTCGGCGCACGATACAGAGTCGCTCATGAATCCATGACCTATTAATCTTCGCCAGTGAGGTCATTTTTCGACGTCATCTTCGACCACGACGCAGTGTTTCGATCTCCCCGACAAACTATACAAAGATACTTTTTGATTCGTTTCCTATTTCCCTACGCAAGTCACGTGATCTGTCGAATCTTTTCCTAGTTCGCGTCACCTTGGACCTGGACGCGGTTTTTCGATTTCCTAGCCGCGTGATACAGAGTTGCCCCTCGATTCATTTCCGATTTTCATTTTTGAGATGGCGGATTTTCGGAATGTTTTTCAAGCTCAACGTCAACTCTGAACTTGACGCGGTGTTCCGATATGCTCGGCGCAGGATACAGAGTCGCTCATGAATCCATGACCTATTCTTCTTCGCCAGTGACGTCATTTTTCGAATGTTTTTCGAATTCGACGTCATCTTCGACCTCGACGCAGTGTTTCGATCTCCCCGACAAACTATAGAAAGATACTTTTTGATTCGTTTCCTATTTCCCTACGCAAGTCACGTGATCTGTCGAATCTTTTCCCAGTTCGACGTCACCTTGGACCTGGACGCGGTTTTTCGATTTCCTTGCCGCATGATACAGAGTTGCCCCTCGGTTTATTTCCCATTTTTATTCTTGAGATAGCGAATTTTCGAAATGTTTTTCAAGCTCAACCCCAACTCTGAACTTGACGCGGTGTTTCGATATGCTCGGCGCACGATACAGAGTCGCTCATCAATCCATGAGGTATTTTTCTTGGCGAGTGACGTGATTTTTCGGATGTTCTTCGAATTCGACGTCATCTTCGGCCTCGACGCAGTGTTCCGATCTCCCCGACAAACTATACAAAGATACTTTTTGATTCGTTTCCTATTTCCCTACGCAAGTCACGTGATCTGTCGAATCTTTTCCCAGTTCGACGTCACCTTGGACCTGGACGCGATTTTTCGATTTCCTTGCCGCGTGATACAGAGTTGCCCCTCGATTCATTTCCGATTTTCATTTTTGAGATGGCGGATTTTCGGAATGTTTTTCAAGCTCAACCCCAACTCTGAACTTGACGCGGTGTTCCGATATGCTCGGCGCACGATACAGAGTCGCTCATCAATTCATGAAGTATTTTTCCTGGCGAGTGACGTGATTTTTCGGATGTTCTTCGAATTCGACGTCATCTTCGGCCTCGACGCAGTGTTTCGATCTCCCCGACGAACTATACAAAGATACTCTTTGATTCGTTCTCGATTTCCCTACGCAAGTCACGTGATCTGTCGAATCTCTTTCCAGTTCGACGTCACCTTGGACGTGGACGCGCTTTTTCGAATTCCTTGCCGCATGATACAGAGTTGCCCCTCGGTTTATTTCCGATTTTTATTCTTGAGAGAGCGAATTTACCGAATGTTTTTCAAGCTCAACGTCAACTCTGAACTCGACGCGGTGTTCCGATATGCTCGGCGCAGGATACAGAGTCGCTCATGAATCCATGACCTATTCTTCTATGCCAGTGACGTCATTTTCCGACGTCATCTTCGACCACGACGCAGTGTTTCGATCTGCCCGACAAACTATACAAAGATACTTTTTGATTCGTTTCCTATTTCCCTACGCGAGTCACGTGATCTGTCGAATCTTTTCCTAGTTTGCGTCACCTTGGACCTGGACGCGCTTTTTCGAATTCCTTGCCGCATGATACAGAGTCGCCCCTCGGTTTATTTCCGATTTTTATTCTTGAGAGAGCGAATTTACGGAATGTTTTTCAAGCTCAACCCCAACTCTGAACTTGACGCGGTGTTCCGATATGCTCGGCGCACGATACAGAGTCGCTCATGAATCCATGACCTATTAATCTTCGCCAGTGAGGTCATTTTTCGACGTCATCTTCGACCACGACGCAGTGTTTCGATCTCCCCGACAAACTATACAAAGATACTTTTTGATTCGTTTCCTATTTCCCTACGCAAGTCACGTGATCTGTCGAATCTTTTCCTAGTTCGCGTCACCTTGGACCTGGACGCGGTTTTTCGATTTCCTAGCCGCATGATACAGAGTTGCCCCTCGGTTTATTTCCCATTTTTATTCTTGAGATAGCGAATTTTCGAAATGTTTTTCAAGCTCAACCCCAACTCTGAACTTGACGCGGTGTTTCGATATGCTCGGCGCACGATACAGAGTCGCTCATCAATCCATGAGGTATTTTTCTTGGCGAGTGACGTGATTTTTCGGATATTCTTCGAATTCGACGTCATCTTCGGCCTCGACGCAGTGTTCCGATCTCCCCGACAAACTATACAAAGATACTTTTTGATTCGTTTCCTATTTCCCTACGCGAGTCACGTGATCTGTCGATTCTTTTCCTAGTTTGCGTCACCTTGGACCTGGACGCGCTTTTTCGAATTCCTTGCCGCATGATACAGAGTCGCCCCTCGGTTTATTTCCGATTTTTATTCTTGAGAGAGCGAATTTACGGAATGTTTTTCAAGCTCAACCCCAACTCTGAACTTGACGCAGTGTTCCGATATGCTCGGCGCACGATACAGAGTCGCTCATGAATCCATGACCTATTAATCTTCGCCAGTGAGGTCATTTTTCGACGTCATCTTCGACCACGACGCAGTGTTTCGATCTCCCCGACAAACTATACAAAGATACTTTTTGATTCGTTTCCTATTTCCCTACGCAAGTCACGTGATCTGTCGAATCTTTTCCTAGTTCCCGTCACCTTGGACCTGGACGCGGTGTTTCGAATTCCTAGCCGCGTGATACAGAGTTGCCCCTCGATTCATTTCCGATTTTCATTTTTGAGATTGCGGATTTTCGGAATGTTTTTCAAGCTCAACCCCAACTCTGAACTTGACGCGGTGTTCCGATATGTCCGGCGCACGATCCAGAGTCGCTCATCAATCCATGAGGTATTTTTCTTGGCGAGTGACGTGATTTTTCGGATTATGTTCGAATTCGACGTCATCTTCGGCCTCGACGCAGTGTTTCGATCTCCCCGACAAACTATACAAAGCTACTTTTTGATTCGTTTCCTATTTCCCTACGCAAGTCACGTGATCTGTCGAATCTTTTCTCAGTTTGACGTCACCTTGGACTCGGACGCGGTTTTTCGATTTCCTTGCCGCATGATTCAGAGTTGCCCCTCGGTTTATTTGCGATTTTTATTCTTGAGATAGCGAATTTACGGAATGTTTTTCAAGCTCACCGTTAACTCTGAACTTGACGCGGTGTTCCGATATGCTCGGCGCACGATACAGAGTCGCTCATGAATCCATGACCTATTAATCTTCGCCAGTGAGGTCATTTTTCGACGTCATCTTCGACCACGACGCAGTGTTTCGATCTCCCCGACAAACTATACAAAGATACTTTTTGATTCGTTTCCTATTTCCCTACGCAAGTCACGTGATCTGTCGAATCTTTTCCTAGTTCGCGTCACCTTGGACCTGGACGCGGTTTTTCGATTTCCTAGCCGCGTGATACAGAGTTGCCCCTCGATTCATTTCCGATTTTCATTTTTGAGATGGCGGATTTTCGGAATGTTTTTCAAGCTCAACGTCAACTCTGAACTTGACGCGGTGTTCCGATATGCTCGGCGCAGGATACAGAGTCGCTCATGAATCCATGACCTATTCTTCTTCGCCAGTGACGTCATTTTTCGAATGTTTTTCGAATTCGACGTCATCTTCGACCTCGACGCAGTGTTTCGATCTCCCCGACAAACTATAGAAAGATACTTTTTGATTCGTTTCCTATTTCCCTACGCAAGTCACGTGATCTGTCGAATCTTTTCCCAGTTCGACGTCACCTTGGACCTGGACGCGGTTTTTCGATTTCCTTGCCGCATGATACAGAGTTGCCCCTCGGTTTATTTCCCATTTTTATTCTTGAGATAGCGAATTTTCGAAATGTTTTTCAAGCTCAACCCCAACTCTGAACTTGACGCGGTGTTTCGATATGCTCGGCGCACGATACAGAGTCGCTCATCAATCCATGAGGTATTTTTCTTGGCGAGTGACGTGATTTTTCGGATGTTCTTCGAATTCGACGTCATCTTCGGCCTCGACGCAGTGTTCCGATCTCCCCGACAAACTATACAAAGATACTTTTTGATTCGTTTCCTATTTCCCTACGCAAGTCACGTGATCTGTCGAATCTTTTCCCAGTTCGACGTCACCTTGGACCTGGACGCGATTTTTCGATTTCCTTGCCGCGTGATACAGAGTTGCCCCTCGATTCATTTCCGATTTTCATTTTTGAGATGGCGGATTTTCGGAATGTTTTTCAAGCTCAACCCCAACTCTGAACTTGACGCGGTGTTCCGATATGCTCGGCGCACGATACAGAGTCGCTCATCAATTCATGAAGTATTTTTCCTGGCGAGTGACGTGATTTTTCGGATGTTCTTCGAATTCGACGTCATCTTCGGCCTCGACGCAGTGTTTCGATCTCCCCGACGAACTATACAAAGATACTCTTTGATTCGTTCTCGATTTCCCTACGCAAGTCACGTGATCTGTCGAATCTCTTTCCAGTTCGACGTCACCTTGGACGTGGACGCGCTTTTTCGAATTCCTTGCCGCATGATACAGAGTTGCCCCTCGGTTTATTTCCGATTTTTATTCTTGAGAGAGCGAATTTACCGAATGTTTTTCAAGCTCAACGTCAACTCTGAACTCGACGCGGTGTTCCGATATGCTCGGCGCAGGATACAGAGTCGCTCATGAATCCATGACCTATTCTTCTATGCCAGTGACGTCATTTTCCGACGTCATCTTCGACCACGACGCAGTGTTTCGATCTGCCCGACAAACTATACAAAGATACTTTTTGATTCGTTTCCTATTTCCCTACGCGAGTCACGTGATCTGTCGAATCTTTTCCTAGTTTGCGTCACCTTGGACCTGGACGCGCTTTTTCGAATTCCTTGCCGCATGATACAGAGTCGCCCCTCGGTTTATTTCCGATTTTTATTCTTGAGAGAGCGAATTTACGGAATGTTTTTCAAGCTCAACCCCAACTCTGAACTTGACGCGGTGTTCCGATATGCTCGGCGCACGATACAGAGTCGCTCATGAATCCATGACCTATTAATCTTCGCCAGTGAGGTCATTTTTCGACGTCATCTTCGACCACGACGCAGTGTTTCGATCTCCCCGACAAACTATACAAAGATACTTTTTGATTCGTTTCCTATTTCCCTACGCAAGTCACGTGATCTGTCGAATCTTTTCCTAGTTCGCGTCACCTTGGACCTGGACGCGGTTTTTCGATTTCCTAGCCGCATGATACAGAGTTGCCCCTCGGTTTATTTCCCATTTTTATTCTTGAGATAGCGAATTTTCGAAATGTTTTTCAAGCTCAACCCCAACTCTGAACTTGACGCGGTGTTTCGATATGCTCGGCGCACGATACAGAGTCGCTCATCAATCCATGAGGTATTTTTCTTGGCGAGTGACGTGATTTTTCGGATATTCTTCGAATTCGACGTCATCTTCGGCCTCGACGCAGTGTTCCGATCTCCCCGACAAACTATACAAAGATACTTTTTGATTCGTTTTCTATTTCCCTACGCAAGTCACGTGATCTGTCGAATCTTTTTCCAGTTCGACGTCACCTTGGACATGGACGCGATTTTTCGATTTCCTTGCCGCGTGATACAGAGTTGCCCCTCGATTCATTTCCGATTTTCATTTTTGAGATGGCGGATTTTCGGAATGTTTTTCAAGCTCACCGTTAACTCTGAACTTGACGCGGTGTTCCGATATGCTCGGCGCACGATACAGAGTCGCTCATGAATCCATGACCTATTAATCTTCGCCAGTGAGGTCATTTTTCGACGTCATCTTCGACCACGACGCAGTGTTTCGATCTCCCCGACAAACTATACAAAGATACTTTTTGATTCGTTTCCTATTTCCCTACGCAAGTCACGTGATCTGTCGAATCTTTTCCTAGTTCGCGTCACCTTGGACCTGGACGCGGTTTTTCGATTTCCTAGCCGCGTGATACAGAGTTGCCCCTCGATTCATTTCCGATTTTCATTTTTGAGATGGCGGATTTTCGGAATGTTTTTCAAGCTCAACGTCAACTCTGAACTTGACGCGGTGTTCCGATATGCTCGGCGCAGGATACAGAGTCGCTCATGAATCCATGACCTATTCTTCTTCGCCAGTGACGTCATTTTTCGAATGTTTTTCGAATTCGACGTCATCTTCGACCTCGACGCAGTGTTTCGATCTCCCCGACAAACTATAGAAAGATACTTTTTGATTCGTTTCCTATTTCCCTACGCAAGTCACGTGATCTGTCGAATCTTTTCCCAGTTCGACGTCACCTTGGACCTGGACGCGGTTTTTCGATTTCCTTGCCGCATGATACAGAGTTGCCCCTCGGTTTATTTCCCATTTTTATTCTTGAGATAGCGAATTTTCGAAATGTTTTTCAAGCTCAACCCCAACTCTGAACTTGACGCGGTGTTTCGATATGCTCGGCGCACGATACAGAGTCGCTCATCAATCCATGAGGTATTTTTCTTGGCGAGTGACGTGATTTTTCGGATATTCTTCGAATTCGACGTCATCTTCGGCCTCGACGCAGTGTTCCGATCTCCCCGACAAACTATACAAAGATACTTTTTGATTCGTTTTCTATTTCCCTACGCAAGTCACGTGATCTGTCGAATCTTTTCCTAGTTTGCGTCACCTTGGACCTGGACGCGCTTTTTCGAATTCCTTGCCGCATGATACAGAGTTGCCCCTCGGTTTATTTCCGATTTTTATTCTTGAGAGAGCGAATTTACGGAATGTTTTTCAAACTCAACGTCAACTCTGAACTCGACGCGGTGTTCCGATATGCTCGGCGCAGGATACAGAGTCGCTCATGAATCCATGACCTATTCTTCTATGCCAGTGACGTCATTTTCCGACGTCATCTTCGACCACGACGCAGTGTTTCGATCTGCCCGACAAACTATACAAAGATACTTTTTGATTCGTTTCCTATTTCCCTACGCGAGTCACGTGATCTGTCGAATCTTTTCCTAGTTTGCGTCACCTTGGACCTGGACGCGCTTTTTCGAATTCCTTGCCGCATGATACAGAGTCGCCCCTCGGTTTATTTCCGATTTTTATTCTTGAGAGAGCGAATTTACGGAATGTTTTTCAAGCTCAACCCCAACTCTGAACTTGACGCGGTGTTCCGATATGCTCGGCGCACGATACAGAGTCGCTCATGAATCCATGACCTATTAATCTTCGCCAGTGAGGTCATTTTTCGACGTCATCTTCGACCACGACGCAGTGTTTCGATCTCCCCGACAAACTATACAAAGATACTTTTTGATTCGTTTCCTATTTCCCTACGCAAGTCACGTGATCTGTCGAATCTTTTCCTAGTTCGCGTCACCTTGGACCTGGACGCGGTTTTTCGATTTCCTAGCCGCGTGATACAGAGTTGCCCCTCGATTCATTTCCGATTTTCATTTTTGAGATTGCGGATTTTCGGAATGTTTTTCAAGCTCAACCCCAACTCTGAACTTGACGCGGTGTTCCGATATGCTCGGCGCGGAATACAGAGTCGCTCATGAATCCATGACCTGTTCTTCTTAGCCAGTGACGTCATTTTTCGAATGTTTTCCGAATTCGACGTCATCTTCGACCTCGACGCAGTGTTTCGATCTCCCTGACAAACTATACAAAGATACTTTTTCATTCGTTTCCTATTTCCCTACGCAAGTCACGTGATTTGTCGAATCTTTTCCCAGTTCGACGTCACCTTGGACGTGGACGCGGTTTTTCGATTTCCTAGCCGCGTGATACGGAGTTGCCCCTCGATTCATTTCCGATTTTCATTTTTGAGATGGCGGATTTTCGGAATGTTTTTCAAGCTCAACCCCAACTCTGAACTTGACGCGGTGTTCCGATATGTCCGGCGCACGATCCAGAGTCGCTCATCAATTCATGAAGTATTTTTCCTGGCGAGTGACGTGATTTTTCGGATGTTCTTCGAATTCGACGTCATCTTCGGCCTCGACGCAGTGTTTCGATCTCCCCGACGAACTATACAAAGATACTCTTTGATTCGTTCTCGATTTCCCTACGCAAGTCACGTGATCTGTCGAATCTCTTTCCAGTTCGACGTCACCTTGGACGTGGACGCGCTTTTTCGAATTCCTTGCCGCATGATACAGAGTTGCCCCTCGGTTTATTTTCGATTTTTATTCTTGAGAGAGCGAATTTACCGAATGTTTTTCAAGCTCAACGTCAACTCTGAACTCGACGCGGTGTTCCGATATGCTCGGCGCAGGATACAGAGTCGCTCATGAATCCATGACCTATTCTTCTATGCCAGTGACGTCATTTTCCGACGTCATCTTCGACCACGACGCAGTGTTTCGATCTGCCCGACAAACTATACAAAGATACTTTTTGATTCGTTTCCTATTTCCCTACGCGAGTCACGTGATCTGTCGAATCTTTTCCTAGTTTGCGTCACCTCGGACCTGGACGCGCTTTTTCGAATTCCTTGCCGCATGATACAGAGTCGCCCCTCGGTTTATTTCCGATTTTTATTCTTGAGAGAGCGAATTTACGGAATGTTTTTCAAGCTCAACCCCAACTCTGAACTTGACGCGGTGTTCCGATATGCTCGGCGCACGATACAGAGTCGCTCATGAATCCATGACCTATTAATCTTCGCCAGTGAGGTCATTTTTCGACGTCATCTTCGACCACGACGCAGTGTTTCGATCTCCCCGACAAACTATACAAAGATACTTTTTGATTCGTTTGCTATTTCCCTACGCAAGTCACGTGATCTGTCGAATCTTTTCCTAGTTCGCGTCACCTTGGACCTGGACGCGGTTTTTCGATTTCCTAGCCGCATGATACAGAGTTGCCCCTCGGTTTATTTCCCATTTTTATTCTTGAGATAGCGAATTTTCGAAATGTTTTTCAAGCTCAACCCCAACTCTGAACTTGACGCGGTGTTTCGATATGCTCGGCGCACGATACAGAGTCGCTCATCAATCCATGAGGTATTTTTCTTGGCGAGTGACGTGATTTTTCGGATATTCTTCGAATTCGACGTCATCTTCGGCCTCGACGCAGTGTTCCGATCTCCCCGACAAACTATACAAAGATACTTTTTGATTCGTTTCCTATTTCCCTACGCGAGTCACGTGATCTGTCGATTCTTTTCCTAGTTTGCGTCACCTTGGACCTGGACGCGCTTTTTCGAATTCCTTGCCGCATGATACAGAGTCGCCCCTCGGTTTATTTCCGATTTTTATTCTTGAGAGAGCGAATTTACGGAATGTTTTTCAAGCTCAACCCCAACTCTGAACTTGACGCAGTGTTCCGATATGCTCGGCGCACGATACAGAGTCGCTCATGAATCCATGACCTATTAATCTTCGCCAGTGAGGTCATTTTTCGACGTCATCTTCGACCACGACGCAGTGTTTCGATCTCCCCGACAAACTATACAAAGATACTTTTTGATTCGTTTCCTATTTCCCTACGCAAGTCACGTGATCTGTCGAATCTTTTCCTAGTTCGCGTCACCTTGGACCTGGACGCGGTTTTTCGAATTCCTAGCCGCGTGATACAGAGTTGCCCCTCGATTCATTTCCGATTTTCATTTTTGAGATTGCGGATTTTCGGAATGTTTTTCAAGCTCAACCCCAACTCTGAACTTGACGCGGTGTTCCGATATGTCCGGCGCACGATCCAGAGTCGCTCATCAATCCATGAGGTATTTTTCTTGGCGAGTGACGTGATTTTTCGGATTATGTTCGAATTCGACGTCATCTTCGGCCTCGACGCAGTGTTTCGATCTCCCCGACAAACTATACAAAGCTACTTTTTGATTCGTTTCCTATTTCCCTACGCAAGTCACGTGATCTGTCGAATCTTTTCTCAGTTTGACGTCACCTTGGACTCGGACGCGGTTTTTCGATTTCCTTGCCGCATGATTCAGAGTTGCCCCTCGGTTTATTTGCGATTTTTATTCTTGAGATAGCGAATTTACGGAATGTTTTTCAAGCTCACCGTTAACTCTGAACTTGACGCGGTGTTCCGATATGCTCGGCGCACGATACAGAGTCGCTCATGAATCCATGACCTATTAATCTTCGCCAGTGAGGTCATTTTTCGACGTCATCTTCGACCACGACGCAGTGTTTCGATCTCCCCGACAAACTATACAAAGATACTTTTTGATTCGTTTCCTATTTCCCTACGCAAGTCACGTGATCTGTCGAATCTTTTCCTAGTTCGCGTCACCTTGGACCTGGACGCGGTTTTTCGATTTCCTAGCCGCGTGATACAGAGTTGCCCCTCGATTCATTTCCGATTTTCATTTTTGAGATGGCGGATTTTCGGAATGTTTTTCAAGCTCAACGTCAACTCTGAACTTGACGCGGTGTTCCGATATGCTCGGCGCAGGATACAGAGTCGCTCATGAATCCATGACCTATTCTTCTTCGCCAGTGACGTCATTTTTCGAATGTTTTTCGAATTCGACGTCATCTTCGACCTCGACGCAGTGTTTCGATCTCCCCGACAAACTATAGAAAGATACTTTTTGATTCGTTTCCTATTTCCCTACGCAAGTCACGTGATCTGTCGAATCTTTTCCCAGTTCGACGTCACCTTGGACCTGGACGCGGTTTTTCGATTTCCTTGCCGCATGATACAGAGTTGCCCCTCGGTTTATTTCCCATTTTTATTCTTGAGATAGCGAATTTTCGAAATGTTTTTCAAGCTCAACCCCAACTCTGAACTTGACGCGGTGTTTCGATATGCTCGGCGCACGATACAGAGTCGCTCATCAATCCATGAGGTATTTTTCTTGGCGAGTGACGTGATTTTTCGGATGTTCTTCGAATTCGACGTCATCTTCGGCCTCGACGCAGTGTTCCGATCTCCCCGACAAACTATACAAAGATACTTTTTGATTCGTTTCCTATTTCCCTACGCAAGTCACGTGATCTGTCGAATCTTTTCCCAGTTCGACGTCACCTTGGACCTGGACGCGATTTTTCGATTTCCTTGCCGCGTGATACAGAGTTGCCCCTCGATTCATTTCCGATTTTCATTTTTGAGATGGCGGATTTTCGGAATGTTTTTCAAGCTCAACCCCAACTCTGAACTTGACGCGGTGTTCCGATATGCTCGGCGCACGATACAGAGTCGCTCATCAATTCATGAAGTATTTTTCCTGGCGAGTGACGTGATTTTTCGGATGTTCTTCGAATTCGACGTCATCTTCGGCCTCGACGCAGTGTTTCGATCTCCCCGACGAACTATACAAAGATACTCTTTGATTCGTTCTCGATTTCCCTACGCAAGTCACGTGATCTGTCGAATCTCTTTCCAGTTCGACGTCACCTTGGACGTGGACGCGCTTTTTCGAATTCCTTGCCGCATGATACAGAGTTGCCCCTCGGTTTATTTCCGATTTTTATTCTTGAGAGAGCGAATTTACCGAATGTTTTTCAAGCTCAACGTCAACTCTGAACTCGACGCGGTGTTCCGATATGCTCGGCGCAGGATACAGAGTCGCTCATGAATCCATGACCTATTCTTCTATGCCAGTGACGTCATTTTCCGACGTCATCTTCGACCACGACGCAGTGTTTCGATCTGCCCGACAAACTATACAAAGATACTTTTTGATTCGTTTCCTATTTCCCTACGCGAGTCACGTGATCTGTCGAATCTTTTCCTAGTTTGCGTCACCTTGGACCCGGACGCGCTTTTTCGAATTCCTTGCCGCATGATACAGAGTCGCCCCTCGGTTTATTTCCGATTTTTATTCTTGAGAGAGCGAATTTACGGAATGTTTTTCAAGCTCAACCCCAACTCTGAACTTGACGCGGTGTTCCGATATGCTCGGCGCACGATACAGAGTCGCTCATGAATCCATGACCTATTAATCTTCGCCAGTGAGGTCATTTTTCGACGTCATCTTCGACCACGACGCAGTGTTTCGATCTCCCCGACAAACTATACAAAGATACTTTTTGATTCGTTTCCTATTTCCCTACGCAAGTCACGTGATCTGTCGAATCTTTTCCTAGTTCGCGTCACCTTGGACCTGGACGCGGTTTTTCGATTTCCTAGCCGCATGATACAGAGTTGCCCCTCGGTTTATTTCCCATTTTTATTCTTGAGATAGCGAATTTTCGAAATGTTTTTCAAGCTCAACCCCAACTCTGAACTTGACGCGGTGTTTCGATATGCTCGGCGCACGATACAGAGTCGCTCATCAATCCATGAGGTATTTTTCTTGGCGAGTGACGTGATTTTTCGGATATTCTTCGAATTCGACGTCATCTTCGGCCTCGACGCAGTGTTCCGATCTCCCCGACAAACTATACAAAGATACTTTTTGATTCGTTTTCTATTTCCCTACGCAAGTCACGTGATCTGTCGAATCTTTTTCCAGTTCGACGTCACCTTGGACATGGACGCGATTTTTCGATTTCCTTGCCGCGTGATACAGAGTTGCCCCTCGATTCATTTCCGATTTTCATTTTTGAGATGGCGGATTTTCGGAATGTTTTTCAAGCTCACCGTTAACTCTGAACTTGACGCGGTGTTCCGATATGCTCGGCGCACGATACAGAGTCGCTCATGAATCCATGACCTATTAATCTTCGCCAGTGAGGTCATTTTTCGACGTCATCTTCGACCACGACGCAGTGTTTCGATCTCCCCGACAAACTATACAAAGATACTTTTTGATTCGTTTCCTATTTCCCTACGCAAGTCACGTGATCTGTCGAATCTTTTCCTAGTTCGCGTCACCTTGGACCTGGACGCGGTTTTTCGATTTCCTAGCCGCGTGATACAGAGTTGCCCCTCGATTCATTTCCGATTTTCATTTTTGAGATGGCGGATTTTCGGAATGTTTTTCAAGCTCAACGTCAACTCTGAACTTGACGCGGTGTTCCGATATGCTCGGCGCAGGATACAGAGTCGCTCATGAATCCATGACCTATTCTTCTTCGCCAGTGACGTCATTTTTCGAATGTTTTTCGAATTCGACGTCATCTTCGACCTCGACGCAGTGTTTCGATCTCCCCGACAAACTATAGAAAGATACTTTTTGATTCGTTTCCTATTTCCCTACGCAAGTCACGTGATCTGTCGAATCTTTTCCCAGTTCGACGTCACCTTGGACCTGGACGCGGTTTTTCGATTTCCTTGCCGCATGATACAGAGTTGCCCCTCGGTTTATTTCCCATTTTTATTCTTGAGATAGCGAATTTTCGAAATGTTTTTCAAGCTCAACCCCAACTCTGAACTTGACGCGGTGTTTCGATATGCTCGGCGCACGATACAGAGTCGCTCATCAATCCATGAGGTATTTTTCTTGGCGAGTGACGTGATTTTTCGGATGTTCTTCGAATTCGACGTCATCTTCGGCCTCGACGCAGTGTTCCGATCTCCCCGACAAACTATACAAAGATACTTTTTGATTCGTTTCCTATTTCCCTACGCAAGTCACGTGATCTGTCGAATCTTTTCCCAGTTCGACGTCACCTTGGACCTGGACGCGATTTTTCGATTTCCTTGCCGCGTGATACAGAGTTGCCCCTCGATTCATTTCCGATTTTCATTTTTGAGATGGCGGATTTTCGGAATGTTTTTCAAGCTCAACCCCAACTCTGAACTTGACGCGGTGTTCCGATATGCTCGGCGCACGATACAGAGTCGCTCATCAATTCATGAAGTATTTTTCCTGGCGAGTGACGTGATTTTTCGGATGTTCTTCGAATTCGACGTCATCTTCGGCCTCGACGCAGTGTTTCGATCTCCCCGACGAACTATACAAAGATACTCTTTGATTCGTTCTCGATTTCCCTACGCAAGTCACGTGATCTGTCGAATCTCTTTCCAGTTCGACGTCACCTTGGACGTGGACGCGCTTTTTCGAATTCCTTGCCGCATGATACAGAGTTGCCCCTCGGTTTATTTCCGATTTTTATTCTTGAGAGAGCGAATTTACCGAATGTTTTTCAAGCTCAACGTCAACTCTGAACTCGACGCGGTGTTCCGATATGCTCGGCGCAGGATACAGAGTCGCTCATGAATCCATGACCTATTCTTCTATGCCAGTGACGTCATTTTCCGACGTCATCTTCGACCACGACGCAGTGTTTCGATCT
Organism: Tenthredo amoena; assembly: GCA_963966615.1. NCBI lineage: Eukaryota > Metazoa > Arthropoda > Insecta > Hymenoptera > Tenthredinidae > Tenthredo > Tenthredo amoena. Next base: position 11,605,023 of record OZ016488.1, on the reverse strand, counting down.
GCCCGACAAACTATACAAAGATACTTTTTGATTCGTTTCCTATTTCCCTACGCGAGTCACGTGATCTGTCGAATCTTTTCCTAGTTTGCGTCACCTTGGACCTGGACGCGCTTTTTCGAATTCCTTGCCGCATGATACAGAGTCGCCCCTCGGTTTATTTCCGATTTTTATTCTTGAGAGAGCGAATTTACGGAATGTTTTTCAAGCTCAACCCCAACTCTGAACTTGACGCGGTGTTCCGATATGCTCGGCGCACGATACAGAGTCGCTCATGAATCCATGACCTATTAATCTTCGCCAGTGAGGTCATTTTTCGACGTCATCTTCGACCACGACGCAGTGTTTCGATCTCCCCGACAAACTATACAAAGATACTTTTTGATTCGTTTCCTATTTCCCTACGCAAGTCACGTGATCTGTCGAATCTTTTCCTAGTTCGCGTCACCTTGGACCTGGACGCGGTTTTTCGATTTCCTAGCCGCATGATACAGAGTTGCCCCTCGGTTTATTTCCCATTTTTATTCTTGAGATAGCGAATTTTCGAAATGTTTTTCAAGCTCAACCCCAACTCTGAACTTGACGCGGTGTTTCGATATGCTCGGCGCACGATACAGAGTCGCTCATCAATCCATGAGGTATTTTTCTTGGCGAGTGACGTGATTTTTCGGATATTCTTCGAATTCGACGTCATCTTCGGCCTCGACGCAGTGTTCCGATCTCCCCGACAAACTATACAAAGATACTTTTTGATTCGTTTTCTATTTCCCTACGCAAGTCACGTGATCTGTCGAATCTTTTTCCAGTTCGACGTCACCTTGGACATGGACGCGATTTTTCGATTTCCTTGCCGCGTGATACAGAGTTGCCCCTCGATTCATTTCCGATTTTCATTTTTGAGATGGCGGATTTTCGGAATGTTTTTCAAGCTCACCGTTAACTCTGAACTTGACGCGGTGTTCCGATATGCTCGGCGCACGATACAGAGTCGCTCATGAATCCATGACCTATTAATCTTCGCCAGTGAGGTCATTTTTCGACGTCATCTTCGACCACGACGCAGTGTTTCGATCTCCCCGACAAACTATACAAAGATACTTTTTGATTCGTTTCCTATTTCCCTACGCAAGTCACGTGATCTGTCGAATCTTTTCCTAGTTCGCGTCACCTTGGACCTGGACGCGGTTTTTCGATTTCCTAGCCGCGTGATACAGAGTTGCCCCTCGATTCATTTCCGATTTTCATTTTTGAGATGGCGGATTTTCGGAATGTTTTTCAAGCTCAACGTCAACTCTGAACTTGACGCGGTGTTCCGATATGCTCGGCGCAGGATACAGAGTCGCTCATGAATCCATGACCTATTCTTCTTCGCCAGTGACGTCATTTTTCGAATGTTTTTCGAATTCGACGTCATCTTCGACCTCGACGCAGTGTTTCGATCTCCCCGACAAACTATAGAAAGATACTTTTTGATTCGTTTCCTATTTCCCTACGCAAGTCACGTGATCTGTCGAATCTTTTCCCAGTTCGACGTCACCTTGGACCTGGACGCGGTTTTTCGATTTCCTTGCCGCATGATACAGAGTTGCCCCTCGGTTTATTTCCCATTTTTATTCTTGAGATAGCGAATTTTCGAAATGTTTTTCAAGCTCAACCCCAACTCTGAACTTGACGCGGTGTTTCGATATGCTCGGCGCACGATACAGAGTCGCTCATCAATCCATGAGGTATTTTTCTTGGCGAGTGACGTGATTTTTCGGATATTCTTCGAATTCGACGTCATCTTCGGCCTCGACGCAGTGTTCCGATCTCCCCGACAAACTATACAAAGATACTTTTTGATTCGTTTTCTATTTCCCTACGCAAGTCACGTGATCTGTCGAATCTTTTTCCAGTTCGACGTCACCTTGGACATGGACGCGCTTTTTCGAATTCCTTGCCGCATGATACAGAGTCGCCCCTCGGTTTATTTCCGATTTTTATTCTTGAGAGAGCGAATTTACGGAATGTTTTTCAAGGTCAACCCCAACTCTGAACTTGACGCAGTGTTCCGATATGCTCGGCGCACGATACAGAGTCGCTCATGAATCCATGACCTATTAATCTTCGCCAGTGAGGTCATTTTTCGACGTCATCTTCGACCACGACGCAGTGTTTCGATCTCCCCGACAAACTATACAAAGATACTTTTTGATTCGTTTCCTATTTCCCTACGCAAGTCACGTGATCTGTCGAATCTTTTCCTAGTTCGCGTCACCTTGGACCTGGACGCGGTTTTTCGATTTCCTAGCCGCGTGATACAGAGTCGCCCCTCGGTTTATTTCCGATTTTTATTCTTGAGAGAGCGAATTTACGGAATGTTTTTCAAGCTCAACCCCAACTCTGAACTTGACGCGGTGTTCCGATATGCTCGGCGCACGATACAGAGTCGCTCATGAATCCATGACCTATTAATCTTCGCCAGTGAGGTCATTTTTCGACGTCATCTTCGACCACGACGCAGTGTTTCGATCTCCCCGACAAACTATACAAAGATACTTTTTGATTCGTTTCCTATTTCCCTACGCAAGTCACGTGATCTGTCGAATCTTTTCCTAGTTCGCGTCACCTTGGACCTGGACGCGGTTTTTCGATTTCCTAGCCGCGTGATACAGAGTTGCCCCTCGATTCATTTCCGATTTTCATTTTTGAGATTGCGGATTTTCGGAATGTTTTTCAAGCTCAACCCCAACTCTGAACTTGACGCGGTGTTCCGATATGCTCGGCGCGGAATACAGAGTCGCTCATGAATCCATGACCTGTTCTTCTTAGCCAGTGACGTCATTTTTCGAATGTTTTCCGAATTCGACGTCATCTTCGACCTCGACGCAGTGTTTCGATCTCCCTGACAAACTATACAAAGATACTTTTTCATTCGTTTCCTATTTCCCTACGCAAGTCACGTGATTTGTCGAATCTTTTCCCAGTTCGACGTCACCTTGGACGTGGACGCGGTTTTTCGATTTCCTAGCCGCGTGATACGGAGTTGCCCCTCGATTCATTTCCGATTTTCATTTTTGAGATGGCGGATTTTCGGAATGTTTTTCAAGCTCAACCCCAACTCTGAACTTGACGCGGTGTTCCGATAGGTCCGGCGCACGATCCAGAGTCGCTCATCAATCCATGAGGTATTTTTCTTGGCGAGTGACGTGATTTTTCGGATGTTCTTCGAATTCGACGTCATCTTCGGCCTCGACGCAGTGTTTCGATCTCCCCGACGAACTATACAAAGATACTCTTTGATTCGTTCTCGATTTCCCTACGCAAGTCACGTGATCTGTCGAATCTCTTTCCAGTTCGACGTCACCTTGGACGTGGACGCGCTTTTTCGAATTCCTTGCCGCATGATACAGAGTTGCCCCTCGGTTTATTTCCGATTTTTATTCTTGAGAGAGCGAATTTACGGAATGTTTTTCAAGCTCAACGTCAACTCTGAACTCGACGCGGTGTTCCGATATGCTCGGCGCAGGATACAGAGTCGCTCATGAATCCATGACCTATTCTTCTATGCCAGTGACGTCATTTTCCGACGTCATCTTCGACCACGACGCAGTGTTTCGATCTGCCCGACAAACTATACAAAGATACTTTTTGATTCGTTTCCTATTTCCCTACGCGAGTCACGTGATCTGTCGAATCTTTTCCTAGTTTGCGTCACCTTGGACCTGGACGCGCTTTTTCGAATTCCTTGCCGCATGATACAGAGTCGCCCCTCGGTTTATTTCCGATTTTTATTCTTGAGAGAGCGAATTTACGGAATGTTTTTCAAGCTCAACCCCAACTCTGAACTTGACGCGGTGTTCCGATATGCTCGGCGCACGATACAGAGTCGCTCATGAATCCATGACCTATTAATCTTCGCCAGTGAGGTCATTTTTCGACGTCATCTTCGACCACGACGCAGTGTTTCGATCTCCCCGACAAACTATACAAAGATACTTTTTGATTCGTTTCCTATTTCCCTACGCAAGTCACGTGATCTGTCGAATCTTTTCCTAGTTCGCGTCACCTTGGACCTGGACGCGATTTTTCGATTTCCTTGCCGCGTGATACAGAGTTGCCCCTCGATTCATTTCCGATTTTCATTTTTGAGATGGCGGATTTTCGGAATGTTTTTCAAGCTCAACCCCAACTCTGAACTTGACGCGGTGTTCCGATATGCTCGGCGCACGATACAGAGTCGCTCATCAATTCATGAAGTATTTTTCCTGGCGAGTGACGTGATTTTTCGGATGTTCTTCGAATTCGACGTCATCTTCGTCCTCGACGCAGTGTTTCGATCTCCCCGACGAACTATACAAAGATACTCTTTGATTCGTTCTCGATTTCCCTACGCAAGTCACGTGATCTGTCGAATCTCTTTCCAGTTCGACGTCACCTTGGACGTGGACGCGCTTTTTCGAATTCCTTGCCGCATGATACAGAGTTGCCCCTCGGTTTATTTCCGATTTTTATTCTTGAGAGAGCGAATTTACGGAATGTTTTTCAAGCTCAACGTCAACTCTGAACTCGACGCGGTGTTCCGATATGCTCGGCGCAGGATACAGAGTCGCTCATGAATCCATGACCTATTCTTCTATGCCAGTGACGTCATTTTCCGACGTCATCTTCGACCACGACGCAGTGTTTCGATCTGCCCGACAAACTATACAAAGATACTTTTTGATTCGTTTCCTATTTCCCTACGCGAGTCACGTGATCTGTCGATTCTTTTCCTAGTTTGCGTCACCTTGGACCTGGACGCGCTTTTTCGAATTCCTTGCCGCATGATACAGAGTCGCCCCTCGGTTTATTTCCGATTTTTATTCTTGAGAGAGCGAATTTACGGAATGTTTTTCAAGGTCAACCCCAACTCTGAACTTGACGCAGTGTTCCGATATGCTCGGCGCACGATACAGAGTCGCTCATGAATCCATGACCTATTAATCTTCGCCAGTGAGGTCATTTTTCGACGTCATCTTCGACCACGACGCAGTGTTTCGATCTCCCCGACAAACTATACAAAGATACTTTTTGATTCGTTTCCTATTTCCCTACGCAAGTCACGTGATCTGTCGAATCTTTTCCTAGTTCGCGTCACCTTGGACCTGGACGCGGTTTTTCGATTTCCTAGCCGCGTGATACAGAGTCGCCCCTCGGTTTATTTCCGATTTTTATTCTTGAGAGAGCGAATTTACGGAATGTTTTTCAAGCTCAACCCCAACTCTGAACTTGACGCGGTGTTCCGATATGCTCGGCGCACGATACAGAGTCGCTCATGAATCCATGACCTATTAATCTTCGCCAGTGAGGTCATTTTTCGACGTCATCTTCGACCACGACGCAGTGTTTCGATCTCCCCGACAAACTATACAAAGATACTTTTTGATTCGTTTCCTATTTCCCTACGCAAGTCACGTGATCTGTCGAATCTTTTCCTAGTTCGCGTCACCTTGGACCTGGACGCGATTTTTCGATTTCCTTGCCGCGTGATACAGAGTTGCCCCTCGATTCATTTCCGATTTTCATTTTTGAGATGGCGGATTTTCGGAAAGTTTTTCAAGCTCAACCCCAACTCTGAACTTGACGCGGTGTTCCGATATGCTCGGCGCACGATACAGAGTCGCTCATCAATTCATGAAGTATTTTTCCTGGCGAGTGACGTGATTTTTCGGATGTTCTTCGAATTCGACGTCATCTTCGTCCTCGACGCAGTGTTTCGATCTCCCCGACGAACTATACAAAGATACTCTTTGATTCGTTCTCGATTTCCCTACGCAAGTCACGTGATCTGTCGAATCTCTTTCCAGTTCGACGTCACCTTGGACGTGGACGCGCTTTTTCGAATTCCTTGCCGCATGATACAGAGTTGCCCCTCGGTTTATTTCCGATTTTTATTCTTGAGAGAGCGAATTTACGGAATGTTTTTCAAGCTCAACGTCAACTCTGAACTCGACGCGGTGTTCCGATATGCTCGGCGCAGGATACAGAGTCGCTCATGAATCCATGACCTATTCTTCTATGCCAGTGACGTCATTTTCCGACGTCATCTTCGACCACGACGCAGTGTTTCGATCTGCCCGACAAACTATACAAAGATACTTTTTGATTCGTTTCCTATTTCCCTACGCGAGTCACGTGATCTGTCGATTCTTTTCCTAGTTTGCGTCACCTTGGACCTGGACGCGCTTTTTCGAATTCCTTGCCGCATGATACAGAGTCGCCCCTCGGTTTATTTCCGATTTTTATTCTTGAGAGAGCGAATTTACGGAATGTTTTTCAAGGTCAACCCCAACTCTGAACTTGACGCAGTGTTCCGATATGCTCGGCGCACGATACAGAGTCGCTCATGAATCCATGACCTATTAATCTTCGCCAGTGAGGTCATTTTTCGACGTCATCTTCGACCACGACGCAGTGTTTCGATCTCCCCGACAAACTATACAAAGATACTTTTTGATTCGTTTCCTATTTCCCTACGCAAGTCACGTGATCTGTCGAATCTTTTCCTAGTTCGCGTCACCTTGGACCTGGACGCGGTTTTTCGATTTCCTAGCCGCGTGATACAGAGTCGCCCCTCGGTTTATTTCCGATTTTTATTCTTGAGAGAGCGAATTTACGGAATGTTTTTCAAGCTCAACCCCAACTCTGAACTTGACGCGGTGTTCCGATATGCTCGGCGCACGATACAGAGTCGCTCATGAATCCATGACCTATTAATCTTCGCCAGTGAGGTCATTTTTCGACGTCATCTTCGACCACGACGCAGTGTTTCGATCTCCCCGACAAACTATACAAAGATACTTTTTGATTCGTTTCCTATTTCCCTACGCAAGTCACGTGATCTGTCGAATCTTTTCCTAGTTCGCGTCACCTTGGACCTGGACGCGATTTTTCGATTTCCTTGCCGCGTGATACAGAGTTGCCCCTCGATTCATTTCCGATTTTCATTTTTGAGATGGCGGATTTTCGGAAAGTTTTTCAAGCTCAACCCCAACTCTGAACTTGACGCGGTGTTCCGATATGCTCGGCGCACGATACAGAGTCGCTCATCAATTCATGAAGTATTTTTCCTGGCGAGTGACGTGATTTTTCGGATGTTCTTCGAATTCGACGTCATCTTCGTCCTCGACGCAGTGTTTCGATCTCCCCGACGAACTATACAAAGATACTCTTTGATTCGTTCTCGATTTCCCTACGCAAGTCACGTGATCTGTCGAATCTCTTTCCAGTTCGACGTCACCTTGGACGTGGACGCGCTTTTTCGAATTCCTTGCCGCATGATACAGAGTTGCCCCTCGGTTTATTTCCGATTTTTATTCTTGAGAGAGCGAATTTACGGAATGTTTTTCAAGCTCAACGTCAACTCTGAACTCGACGCGGTGTTCCGATATGCTCGGCGCAGGATACAGAGTCGCTCATGAATCCATGACCTATTCTTCTATGCCAGTGACGTCATTTTCCGACGTCATCTTCGACCACGACGCAGTGTTTCGATCTGCCCGACAAACTATACAAAGATACTTTTTGATTCGTTTCCTATTTCCCTACGCGAGTCACGTGATCTGTCGAATCTTTTCCTAGTTTGCGTCACCTTGGACCTGGACGCGCTTTTTCGAATTCCTTGCCGCATGATACAGAGTTGTGTCACAACCCAGGTGGATAATGACAATTAAATATACCATTAACAGTAATAGTCAATGATATTTTGTCTCCTCAATTTAACACCTAAGTGTTGGGATCGGAGACTACCAGAGGAGGAAAGGTTGTATTCATAAATTATTGAAATATTATGTATAAATTGAATAAAATGATCTTTATTATACCTCTTTGAATTTATTCAATATCAACGATTTCCACGATTTTGGGCGTAGAGGGTAATGGGGTGGTTAAAGGTGGAACGTTGAAAACTCGAGTCGTGGTTTCTACGGTATTCACAAGGATGTGGCTTCCGTGATCTTCAATAAAATGTTGGGTCTGAGAGGTACCAGGGGGTAGGTCGTCGAGTGTGGTTTGGGTTGGTTGCACCTGAGGGTTCCCGATGTTGAGTTCTATGGTGTCCTCGTTGTCCAGAGGATGGCTGAATACACGTTCAAAGATGGCTGGGAGCTCCGGTGGACCTAGCCTGATTGCTTTTTCTAGGCAGGCTTCCAATCGTTGTTGGTATTTTAATTGTGCCTTGGCAATCCTTTGTTTGATTACCTTACCCCCGCGTCGATTATTTCTCTTTCTCTTCCTGGGTCTGTCCACGTTCATCTACATGTAAGGTGTGAGGATTTAGAATAATTGGGTGCAAGCTTTGCTCTATGGCTAGCTAATGCTACCCACAAATATAGGAAGTTGGGTGCAAGCGTTGCTCTTGGCTGGCTAATGCTACCCACGAATATGGAAATTGGGTGCAAGCGTTGCTCTTGGCTGGCTAATGCTACCCACGAATATAGGAATAGTAGATTAATTGTTTTCAGCCCCTGGTTGAGTGGAAATACTTGGGGTACTTACTTTGATTTAGGAGGGTTGCACAATGAATTCACTTTGTTTTAATATAGATATTTTAATGAAACTTAATAATTGAGAGTTTTAGTCTTTATGTGAAAATAACTTATTAACTGAGGTAAAACTGTTGAACTGGTATAACTGTGTAGTAAATTTGCGACTGACTGGTACTAGGTTGATTGAACTGAGCTGGTCTTACTGAACTGACTGCTCTTGCTGAACTGTTTGAATACTTCTTGAATACTGACTGGTCTTGACTGGTGATTTTTACTGAACTGCTTGCTCTTGGCCCGTGGGCCTCCTTATATACGCGAGTAAATGTTCGTAGTGGGGAGACTCGTGACTCCGGCCTACGTGACCGTTGGTGGGAGCCTTGCGCTGTGAATCCCCGAGTTATTTTCACATGAGACTGTTTAGGTCAGCCGTAGCTTGGTCATCGCTTACATTATAATATTACATACGGTTCCCAAGGCACGGCTGTTTACAATTTGCGGCTGTGTTTATGAAGCGAGTCTTATGATATCATTTCTTGGAGCGGTGCTCTTGGGTTTTAGTAACCGAAGAGCACGGCTTGCGTTTTATAAACATTTGCAGCTGTGCTCGATATTGAGACCACGGTTTGCGTTTTAATAAACATTTGCAGCTGCGCCATGAAATCAAGAGCACGGCTTGTGTTTTAATAAACATTTGCAGCTGCGCCATGAAATCAAGACCACGGCTTGCGTTTTAATAAACATTTGCAGCTGCGTCGTGAAATCAAGACCACGGCTTGCGTTTTAATAAACATCCGCAGCTGCGTGTTGAAATTGAAGTTGATATAATATTTTAGAAGCGGTGTTCTTGGGTTATGGTAACCGAAGAGCACGGCTTGCGTTTTAATAACATTTGCAGCTGCGGGAGTGTTTATCGTACACAGTTCCCGAGGTTTGGCTTTGTTTATAATTTGCAGCTGCGCTGCCTTACTGCCTGATATCATTCTACTGTGGTAATACTATCGTGGTTACGTCATTGGTTAAAAATTAAGAGTGTATAATGCCTGGGAAGCAGGCTGAGTGTTAGTGGATTATAATATTGGCTTATAATATTTTATAGTTAATTGTGTGATATATATATATATGTATGTATGTGATGTAATAGTGGTATATGTGCCATCTTTTATATGGCTACATGTATTATATGAATATTAATAAAGATTATTGAATAAAGAATTATTTTAGTTTGGTTAGAGTATAGTATGTTTTATGCTTAGACTGGCTGGAGTTTGAATATACTCCGTTAATTTAGTTTGAGTATAGAAGGTGTATTCCTTCATGCTTAGTAAGCTTGAATATGAGATGTATGTATATATATATATATGTGCGAGTAGGTTCTAGAAGGTTATTATATTATAAGGTATTGTAAGATATATAGGTATATAATGACATGAAAAATTACTCCGGTCTTGGGTAAATTATGTGGTTATGTAGAGGGTCGGGGACCGTCACACCTCCCCCCTGGGTTTCAAATGTTTGGGCTACGCTCAACATTTGACGTTTCCTGAGTCGTTCCTGTAGTTCTTCTATGGTGGTGTCCTGGGGTGCGTTGGGTTTTATCTCTTGCAGTTCCTCGCCCTTTTCCACGTCTTCCTGTTCTTCCTCTTTGGGTTGTTTTGCCAGGTAGATCAATAGGTGTGTTACGGAACTCCAAAGGGCTCCTATCACGTGAAGACTCCATCCATAGATGTGGTGAAGGGTATAACCATGGATTACGGTATCTACGGCGAATTTTATCATTCTGAGTACAATAAGTATACCCATTACTCCAGCTGTTGCTGAGCCGAAGACTACAAATCCGTTCCATAGTCTTTTCCCGGTAGATTCTGCTATTTTGTTGAGAGAATCTTCATCTAACATATTATAGAATGAGATGCCATCGTTATCCACGGCGTGTCCAGTGGCTCCTCTAGCTAAATTGTTCAAAACTGCTGGTCTCTCTGCTGGAAATAGTAAATGATCCTTTAGTTTCTGTAGGTCGGCTTGGCTGTAGATTCCGCTTGTTCCTAAAGGACTTGGGTTCACGTATTTCCATGACATCTTGGTTTTGGGTTGAATGGCTTGAGGGGGTACTGCTTCCATAGGGCTTGGCATGAATTTGTACCAGGTGCTATCTACCTTGTACATTGTTGCTAATATAGGATTACATTCCTTTCTCGTTGCTGTTTGAACTAATATCTTGGATTTTGGTGTCATAAATAACGAAGTGTTCCTTACTGAGACTGGTAATTCAGAAAAACAGGAGTCTGTTTTCCTTAGTTGGCATTCTACAGGTGTGCATTTTACAATATGTGCGACTTCACCTGCTATGGTGGCCATATATCCTGGTCCACGCATTAGGTTATATGCGAATTCGTCCGGTGATAGCGTTGCTATTGTAAGTGCGTTACTTATTACCTGCTTTTCTAGTTCACACTTTTGAGTTATAACGTCGCGGTAGAGGGATTTGATTTGATTTCTTATGTGTTTTTCCACATACACGAATTTAGAGTTGACGTATGTAAAGATATCTGTATTTTCTACTGCTAGGTCTGATTTCTCCTTAAACGTGTTACCTCTAGTGGTTTCAAATATTAGTAGTTTCGGGTGCTCGGTTTGGTACAAGTTGTATCCGCAAATCTTTTTTTCAGTAGTCTTGATGAGCGCGAAGGTGAGGTCGTCCGTGGCGATGGTGTAGACTTCTGGTTGGTTCTGTGGTCCCTTTTGGTCTACATCCGTTATTTTTGTGATGAATCCCTCGTAGAGTACGTCATATGCTGTGAATTTGCAGTCATTGTTAGGGACGTCTTCCCAAAATGAGTATCCGCCTTCTTCGTCGAAGCACGATCTTTTGTCTAGTTGTTCTGAAACTCCATTTCTTAATATGAGTGTTTTGGAGTTGAGTCGAACCGTCGCTTCTTGTACTTGTAGGGTAACAGTTATTACTGCTGTTACTATAACCTTGCTGTATTGTCCGTAACCGTCGTCGAAAAATTCGCCTTCGCAGTCGCCGTTGGAGCTGAGTCTTCCTGCTAAGGTCGTACTAATCCTCGTGGTTTGATTTGCATTGAGATTGGTGAATTGCTTACTGCCTATTGTTAGAATTCCTTCGGTATGCATTCGATGGCAGGCTTCGTAGCTTATTCTTTTTATATATACTACGTGTCCCTTATCTATTTCAGAAGTATGAGAGTGCATACCGCAGTATCTGGCGGTTCTATCTATTTTTACACGACACTGGATTACTTTGGTTTTCTTAAAGTCTGTTAACTGTAGTAACTGTCCGTATATTGTATCTATTTTTGGTTCTGTTTCTGGGAGTTCGCAATCCATCGAGTCAATAAGACTGAGGGTGGTTATATTTAAATTTCCTAGTCCACAATCGTAAGCGATGAGGGCTTGGGCGAAAGGTAGTATCAACATGGCGATTCCAAGATACATGTTTCCCTTTATTCTGGAACAGAAGGTTCCAGTTTAATTTTTCTCAGAGAGTATACAACATATATATGCTTCTTATATTTAGTTATTTATGATCTTAAATCGAATATATAACATGAATTTATCTTGTTTGTATATTTTCTTATTTTATGTTTTATTATATTGTATTATTGAGATCTTGAAATTGCCCTTATGGTCTTTCTAAGGTTCCTGCTTGGTATCCCTCATGTGTTGAATATACGTTATAGTTATAAGTATTGGTAAGTAGGAATCCTTGGTGGGCTAAATATTTCAAAATTTCAATTTCAAATGAACTTAAGGTTCTGCTAAATCTTAGTATTATTTTGCTGCATATTTGTTCAACCTCCATTTTTCGAGTATTGAGGTCCCTTTTTTCCTCATAGAGGATGATATATTCAGAGGGTGTCCTTACTAGCTTCATTTTCTACAACAAATGGCGTGCTTAGTACTTAATATTAATTTATAGAGTTATTGGGGTATTCTGCCTTATTCGGAGCTGTCTGAATCATAATCTTGAAATATGGGGATCAGGGCTGTTTCCTGTGTAAATATATAGAATTTATGTTTTAGCTTGTTGGTGATTTTAACATAGGTTCTCTGGAATCTTGTACTTCTAACTAGGTACAGGCTATTTGGTGTGCAAGTTTTTGCGCTTTCCTTGAGTGCGTGTAGTACATCTATCTGATTATTGATTTCGGTTGTATAATGGTAAACTCTTGGAAAGAATGCGTTTATCGTAACTAATTTGGCGAGCACTTCCTGGTGCCATGGTACAAATACCCTATTGCTAGTTAACGTTTTATAATTTGGTACTTCTGGGTTAAATGCCAGGTATCCGTAAGGTCGGTTATCCGTTTTGACAATGTACCATACGACTGGTTCTGCCTGTAGGTGGTTCCCACTCATTTTCTATAACAAATCGTATGCCTATTACTTAATATTAACTTACAGAACTATTGGGGTATCTTGTCGCTGGGCTTATTGTTTGTGCGATTGTCTTTCCCCTTAATGTCTACTTAACGTGATATTTTAAGCTTATTACGGTGGACTATTTTATCCTTTCCGTTAATCCTGATTTTTACGTTCTGGTTATCCAGAACGTCAATTATTTCGTGAGGACCTGTATATTGGTCCCCTAGTTTACCTAGCTTTGGTTCCTTTAGTAGAAAGACTTGATCTCCAATGGACAGGTTTATTGGATTAATTTTCCTGTCGTAATACTGTTTGGATCTTATCTTAGCTTGGTTTAGATTTTGCTTGGCTAATTTTTGAATTTCGTGAATTTTGTAGTATAAATTTAATAAGTATTCCTCATAAGTTCTGTCCTGAATTGATTCAATGATATCGTGATCTGAGGGTAGACGTGCTAGTTTTCCATATACTAATTCAAATGGGGTGTATCTCGTTCCCTCATGTATGCTCGTGTTATATGAAAACATTGCTTGATCCAGCCATTGATCCCAGTCCCTGTTGTTTGATATTACTTGTTTCAGGTACTCGGTCATGACTATGTGAGAACGTTCTAAGGATCCGTTAGATTGAGGATGGAACGCTGTTGTTTTACATTGTTTAATTTTGAATTTCTTTGCAATATTTTTCATGAGTGAACTAGTTAAATTAGCTCCCTGGTCCGTGAGGATTTTCTTAGGGGCTCCATATTTGCAAATGAAGTTTCTTACCAAAGCGTCTGCTATACTGACAGAGGTTGTTTCCCTGAGTGGAATAGCTAATGAGAATTTAGTTAGTTGGTCCTGCATAGTTAGGACGTATTCATTTCCTGAGGGGGTTATGGGTAGAGGACCCACAATGTCTATGGAAATTTTTTCAAAAGCTGTATCCGGGGTATCGGTAAGAGTCATTGGTTGTCGCGTCTTTACCCTGGTAAGTTTCTTTGTTTGGCAATTTATACAAGAATTTATGAAATTTCTAATTTGTTCTTTCATTCCATTCCAAAAATAATTTTGACGGATTCTAGTAAAGGTTTTAGTGATACCTTTATGACCTCCCACAGCTGAGCTGTGGTATTCCTGTAAGATTTCTATTCTTTCGTCTTCTTCAGGAATGCGTACTAAATTTTTACAAATTTGAATTTTGCATGGTATATCTACAAATAGTTGCTTTATAAAATCTAAGATAGTTTTCCAAGATAGTGAATCTATTTGGTTTGTTTGAGCTATTGATATTTCATCAATAGCTAATTCGTAAACGACATTGATTAATGATCGTAAGGCCTCTTTAAATATTTATTCGTCGAGCTGAGTATTCTTTGACTCTTTGATAGGTAATCCTATACATTTCTTGTTACCTACTTGTTTTACAGTGGCTCTGGCTAAGGTAATGTTTGTGAATTTAGGAAACCTTTTAGCTTGGGAGAGATCCTTACTGCCTTCGTCGTATGGTTCCCCTTTAACTGTTATAAAACATACCCAGTTTCCTTTTTGCATGGATAACCTATCGCGTGTCTCACTAATTTGACCTGAGTTTTCGGGTCGTAGCTCGTAATTTCTATTTCCTTCAAATATTTCATCGTCTGAGGATTCTGTATCTGAACTAACTTCTGAAATTTCTGAATGTGCTTCCTCATTTTCAGAGTTGTGATTGCTAACAGAGTCTGAAATTTGTGAATCTACTTCCTCGTTTTCGCGGTCGTTATTTTCTATGTTTTTGTCAGAAAATAAATTTGTCAAGGAATCGTCAATTTCGTCCGTATTGTTATCGACTGGTCCTATGTTATTGCTGAATCGAGAAGTGGTACCGCCGTCACGGTGCGGGTTGTATGTACTTATCAAAATTTTGAAAGGTTTTGTAAATATTATAGCTATTATTTCCTTAACTTTATTCCAATTTAATTTATCAAGACCGCATCCTATTTTTGGCATGGCTATTTTTTGAATTCCAAATTTGATGCATAATCTTCGTAGTTCGTACAGACTTTGCTTGAGATTTTCATACGTTGGTTTGTTCCTACTTTCCTTTTTCGTAATTAAGTAAAAGATGTACCTAGTCCCGTGTTTTATGTATGCTACATCTCCTACCTTTTTATTTTGATTCTTGAGTTCTTCAACCTTACCGAAGCGGTTTTTGAATTCTATGGCTATGCCGGCTCCCATTAATAAGTCTTGGGCTACACAGTGGGCAAGTGAATACGATTCGTCTATGAGGAATAAGTCACTGGTAGTCTCCTGAATATTTGTTAGCTGAGCAGGTGTGGGAGTGAATATTTCGTCATCTGATTCGTCTGTTGACTGAATGCCTTGCGTTGCGAAGGTAACGGGGTATGGTGGGTTATATATTTTTATTTGATATGGTTCCTTGCCGAAAAGTTTCAAGAGTAATTGTTCTATTTTGGTCCACCATAGTCCGTTCTCTTCACATTCTAAATTTGTAAATGCGAGATAAAAATTTTTAAATTCTATTGTGAGTTCTTTTAGTTTGAATAAGCATTGTTTAATGTCTTTGAATTTTGCTTTGTCTTCATCCCTTTCTTTTATTACTAGGTACAAGACCATTCTCTTATCCTTGTTAGAGTATAATGCTGTTACTCCTCCTACGGGAGTGTTGAAAGTTCGTAATCTATCTAATTGTCCAAATCTTGTTAAAAATTCTGATGCTAATTGTCCCGTGAACTCAAGATTTCGTGATGCTACGTGTACTAAGGTGTATTCCGAGGGTGCCTCAAATATTTTGCTCGATTCTGTTGCTTGTAATAATTTGTTAAGATTTGCAGGCTCTTCGTCCTGTAGTTCGTTTGTAATTTCCGGTGGGTTTCTAGACAATGCGTCTGCGTTAAGATTTATTTGTCCAGGTTTGTAAAGCATGGTATAGGTATATTCCGCTAATTTGAGTCTCCATCTCACTAGTCGAGATGATGGGTCTTTTACCGAGTGTAACCATACTAATGGTCTGTGGTCAGTTATTAAAGTGAATTTATTCCCATATAGGTATGGTCGAAAGTGTAAAACGCAGTAAACTATGGCCAAAAGTTCCTTTTCGATGGTAGAGTAATTTCTTTCCGCGTCGTTCAGGAGTCTAGAGGTGTATGCTATGGGTAGATCTTTGCCTATGTCTCCTTGACTTAAAACTCCTCCTATAGCGTAACCTGAGGCGTCAGTGGTTAAAATGAAAGGTTTTGTGAAGTCGGGGTATTGTAAAATGGGTTTTTCGCATAATTTATCCCTCAAAGTTTCGAATGCCTTCTGTTGCTTTGTGTCCCAATGAAATTTTATTTCTTTTTTCAAAAGTTCCGTTAATGGTTTAGCAATTTTAGAAAAATTAGGAATGAATCGTCTGTAATAACCCGCTAGTCCCAAAAATTGTTTAATGTTTTTCGGGTTCCTAGGGATTGGGAAATTTTTGACTGCTTCTAGTTTTTTGGGATCTGGCTTAAGGCCTTCTTCGCTAATTACGTGACCTAGATAATTTACTTCTTTTCTGAGAAATTCACATTTGTCTGGTTGTAGGCAGAGGTTAGCTGCTCTCAAACGGTCCATTAAAGTAGTGAATTTTTGTTCGTGTTCTGTAAGAGAACTTGCGTAAATTACTATGTCATCTAAATATACAAAGAGTTCGCTGCCCTGTAGTCCCGTTAACACGTGGTCCATTAGTCTTTGAAATGTAGCTGGGGCGTTTTTTAATCCGAATGGCATACGGCACCATTCGTAATGTCCGTGCGAAGTTGTGAACGCGGTTTTGTCTTTATCGGATTCTTCCATTTTTATTTGGTGGAATCCGGAGGCCAAGTCAAAAACTGAGAAGTACTTAGCGCTTCCTAGCTGATCTAGAATTTCGACTATGTTTGGTAGCGGGTAGGCGTCACCTACTGTTTTTTCGTTCAACTTACGGTAGTCGATGACCATTCGCCATCTTTTGTTTCCCTGTGAGTCAGGTTTTTTAGGTACGATCCATACCGGCGAATTATACGGAGATAGCGAGGGTTTAATCAAGTCGTTATCTACGAGTTCTTTTACTTGTTTGTTAATTTCATCCTTGTGGATTGATGGAAACCTATACTGTCTGGTATTAATAGGAATATCGTCCGTTGTTGTGATTTTGTGTTTTATTGCGTTAGTAAATCCTAGCGGTTCGCCTGGTATGTGGAATCTATCTGAATTTTGTTTTATTAGGTTTTCTACGCTAGCCCTTTCTTCTGTGTTTAGGTGTTCTAGTCGCAGTAATTTTTTGATTCTAGTCGTCCTATCTTCTTCCTGTGAGTTAAGATCTATTTGGTTCAGAAATATAGAAGTTGTGTTTGTGTCATTAGAGCAGAAGTTTGGAATTTGGCAAAAAGAAGTCGCCTCGTGTGGGCTGGAATTGGAAATTGCCTCGTGTGGGCCAAAATTGGAAGTTGCCTCGTCTGGGCCGAAATTGGAAGTTGCCTCGTGTGGGCCGAAATTGGAAGTTGCCTCGTGTGGGCCAAAATTGGAAGTTGCCTCGTGTGGGCCGAAATTGGAAGTTATATCCGAAATTAATTTGACACCTGAGATGCTGATTGCATTGGCTAATTCTGTATTAAGCTTCACACATTTTGCGCCAGTCCCTAGGGTAGGTCCATGTGTGCCCGAAATAGTAGGAGCGGATCCGTACTGTTGAGAGGTGACTGCCTCCATTTTTGTAATGGGGTCATGTTCTTCCTCTAAGAATGGGAGTAAACTTAATTTTGGAGTTTGCACGTTGAATCGTTTCTCCGTTGTATTAATTATCGGTAATAGAATTTGTCCATTTCGGACAGTGTAAATAGCTTCACCGAGGTATACACCTGGAGTTGTTTGTACCCTTGGGAGGTATCCTTCGGTTAGTTCTGAATTTAGTACATTTGCCTTAATGATTTGTATACTTCTAGCTTCTAATATAGTATTTGGATTAGTCAAGAAGGGTATCCTAAGTTGGTTTACTATCAGACATTCGTTCCCGTAGTCGATAGTAGTTTGCGTTTCCCTAAAGAAAGCTGATCCTAAGATTCCACCTTGCCTAATAGAAAAATCGTCGCGTACTACGTGAAGGTTTATCGGCTCGTTAGCTATCCGGATTGTTACCTTTCCTATGGAGTCAACGAGGTTATTCCCGATTCCTCTCATCCGTATAATGTGTTTGGTGTCTATTGAATTTTTATTTTTTATGTATTTATATTTGATGATATTCGGTTCAGCCCCTGTGTCTATCATGAATTCGGTAGGTCCGATTAATTCCTCTGATTGTATTTCTATAGTGGGTACTGCACCTAAGCTCAAATTTACTGTGGTAATGGTAGGTTGTCGAGGACCTGAGTCGGGTGGACCTGTCGCGATTGGCCCGTCTCTCGGGGAGTTGCGTAATTCCCCGAGGGCCCTGCCTCGTTTCCCTGGTTTGTATTTTGATTCCGATAATTAGGATTTTGTTGAGTATTCCTGTTGCGTTCTTCGTTATACTTTCTTTTACGACAATTTTCTATCGAGTGTCCAGGGAATTTACAATAGTAACAAATTTTAGAAGTGGAAGGATTTTGAACCTTGGGGTTTGTGTTTATTTCGTCAGTTCGTTGCAGATCAGTTCGTTTCTTTTCCTCGCTAAGTTCAGGGTTTGATGGTTTGTTGTTTGTATTTTTGAATCGACAGTTTTCTGATTCGTGGTTTGTTTTCTTACAAAATTTACATGGAGGTTTGCTAGCGTTCGCGTTATTAGTTTGTTTGTCTGATCTTGTTCGCTCGCGGTCGCGTTCGAAACGTTTACCTATTTCTATAGCCTTTGTACAGGCATCCCTGAAGTTTTTGATTCCGGCTAACTGTAGTGAGTTCCGGTAGTCTGCGGGTAAACCGTCTAGAAAGCTTTCGAGGGCGTCTTTATCGATAGCTTCGCGTCTTTCTGTGCTAACATATCCATCGATTCTCCTTTCAGATTCTAAAATTGCAGATTTTAAATCTTTGACTCTACTTATGAAATCTATGATGTGTTCGTTTGGTTTTTTATACGCATTAGCTAGTTCTCCTCTATAGAAATTGATGGATTTTGGTGGACTGAAAATTTCTGCTAAGGAATCTAAGAATCTTTCTAAACTGTCAAATTCTTCGTCTTCTATTGCTGCGTAAGCTCGGCCTGTCAATTTACTTTTTAAAACTCGTACGAAAGCGCTTTCTGCGTTGGGCGAAATCATGTCTCTGGCTCTTTTACAAGATCTAATAAATGAATTTAATTTGTCTCCGTCGCCGTTAAAGGTTGTTATAGTGGCAATAGCGTCTTTTATTGGTATCGTGACTTCTGGTTCTACTCTAATTGTCCTTGGTGAAGGTGTGCTTTGCCTATTTTGTTTTAATGCTTCTATTTCTCGTTTAAGTGTTAGTATTTCGTCCGTAATTTGTAAAGGAAAACCGGGCGGTTGTTCGGGTACAGGAGGTGGATCGCGTCTCGGCGGAGTTTGATCTATTATCGGTTCGTTGTTAAGATTTTCTGGGGTGACCGAAATTGTACTATCTGATTCATGCCTAAGATCGCGTTCCTTTTCTGTCCTAAGCTGCTCGGTTTCGTGTTGTAATTTTTTAATCATTTCTTCTAGATCGGCTTGAGCTCTTAATTCGCGTTGCATGGTTTCTAACTGATTTTGTAATTCTTGATTTGTTTTTTCTACGTTTTGTTCCTTTTTTGAAAGTGTTTCCTGTTTCTTTAAAAATTGAGTTTCCCTAGTTTGTATTTCTTTTTCTCTTTCTTCTAGGTCTTTCTGGAGTCTAGCTAATTCATCCATTGTGAGGTCTTTGCTCCTAGTTCCATGTGCCATTTTATAATTTTAGCAAAAATTTGTTTACGAATACAAGCTTTTTCTCTGGTTTAGGTAAATCCCGGCCGCTGTCACCAAATTTGTCACAACCCAGGTGGATAATGACAATTAAATATACCATTAACAGTAATAGTCAATGATATTTTGTCTCCTCAATTTAACACCTAAGTGTTGGGATCGGAGACTACCAGAGGAGGAAAGGTTGTATTCATAAATTATTGAAATATTATGTATAAATTGAATAAAATGATCTTTATTATACCTCTTTGAATTTATTCAATATCAACGATTTCCACGATTTTGGGCGTAGAGGGTAATGGGGTGGTTAAAGGTGGAACGTTGAAAACTCGAGTCGTGGTTTCTACGGTATTCACAAGGATGTGGCTTCCGTGATCTTCAATAAAATGTTGGGTCTGAGAGGTACCAGGGGGTAGGTCGTCGAGTGTGGTTTGGGTTGGTTGCACCTGAGGGTTCCCGATGTTGAGTTCTATGGTGTCCTCGTTGTCCAGAGGATGGCTGAATACACGTTCAAAGATGGCTGGGAGCTCCGGTGGACCTAGCCTGATTGCTTTTTCTAGGCAGGCTTCCAATCGTTGTTGGTATTTTAATTGTGCCTTGGCAATCCTTTGTTTGATTACCTTACCCCCGCGTCGATTATTTCTCTTTCTCTTCCTGGGTCTGTCCACGTTCATCTACATGTAAGGTGTGAGGATTTAGAATAATTGGGTGCAAGCTTTGCTCTATGGCTAGCTAATGCTACCCACAAATATAGGAAGTTGGGTGCAAGCGTTGCTCTTGGCTGGCTAATGCTACCCACGAATATGGAAATTGGGTGCAAGCGTTGCTCTTGGCTGGCTAATGCTACCCACGAATATAGGAATAGTAGATTAATTGTTTTCAGCCCCTGGTTGAGTGGAAATACTTGGGGTACTTACTTTGATTTAGGAGGGTTGCACAATGAATTCACTTTGTTTTAATATAGATATTTTAATGAAACTTAATAATTGAGAGTTTTAGTCTTTATGTGAAAATAACTTATTAACTGAGGTAAAACTGTTGAACTGGTATAACTGTGTAGTAAATTTGCGACTGACTGGTACTAGGTTGATTGAACTGAGCTGGTCTTACTGAACTGACTGCTCTTGCTGAACTGTTTGAATACTTCTTGAATACTGACTGGTCTTGACTGGTGATTTTTACTGAACTGCTTGCTCTTGGCCCGTGGGCCTCCTTATATACGCGAGTAAATGTTCGTAGTGGGGAGACTCGTGACTCCGGCCTACGTGACCGTTGGTGGGAGCCTTGCGCTGTGAATCCCCGAGTTATTTTCACATGAGACTGTTTAGGTCAGCCGTAGCTTGGTCATCGCTTACATTATAATATTACATACGGTTCCCAAGGCACGGCTGTTTACAATTTGCGGCTGTGTTTATGAAGCGAGTCTTATGATATCATTTCTTGGAGCGGTGCTCTTGGGTTTTAGTAACCGAAGAGCACGGCTTGCGTTTTATAAACATTTGCAGCTGTGCTCGATATTGAGACCACGGTTTGCGTTTTAATAAACATTTGCAGCTGCGCCATGAAATCAAGAGCACGGCTTGTGTTTTAATAAACATTTGCAGCTGCGCCATGAAATCAAGACCACGGCTTGCGTTTTAATAAACATTTGCAGCTGCGTCGTGAAATCAAGACCACGGCTTGCGTTTTAATAAACATCCGCAGCTGCGTGTTGAAATTGAAGTTGATATAATATTTTAGAAGCGGTGTTCTTGGGTTATGGTAACCGAAGAGCACGGCTTGCGTTTTAATAACATTTGCAGCTGCGGGAGTGTTTATCGTACACAGTTCCCGAGGTTTGGCTTTGTTTATAATTTGCAGCTGCGCTGCCTTACTGCCTGATATCATTCTACTGTGGTAATACTATCGTGGTTACGTCATTGGTTAAAAATTAAGAGTGTATAATGCCTGGGAAGCAGGCTGAGTGTTAGTGGATTATAATATTGGCTTATAATATTTTATAGTTAATTGTGTGATATATATATATATGTATGTATGTGATGTAATAGTGGTATATGTGCCATCTTTTATATGGCTACATGTATTATATGAATATTAATAAAGATTATTGAATAAAGAATTATTTTAGTTTGGTTAGAGTATAGTATGTTTTATGCTTAGACTGGCTGGAGTTTGAATATACTCCGTTAATTTAGTTTGAGTATAGAAGGTGTATTCCTTCATGCTTAGTAAGCTTGAATATGAGATGTATGTATATATATATATATGTGCGAGTAGGTTCTAGAAGGTTATTATATTATAAGGTATTGTAAGATATATAGGTATATAATGACATGAAAAATTACTCCGGTCTTGGGTAAATTATGTGGTTATGTAGAGGGTCGGGGACCGTCACAGTTGCCCCTCGGTTTATTTCCGATTTTTATTCTTGAGAGAGCGAATTTACGGAATGTTTTTCAAACTCAACGTCAACTCTGAACTCGACGCGGTGTTCCGATATGCTCGGCGCAGGATACAGAGTCGCTCATGAATCCATGACCTATTCTTCTATGCCAGTGACGTCATTTTCCGACGTCATCTTCGACCACGACGCAGTGTTTCGATCTGCCCGACAAACTATACAAAGATACTTTTTGATTCGTTTCCTATTTCCCTACGCGAGTCACGTGATCTGTCGATTCTTTTCCTAGTTTGCGTCACCTTGGACCTGGACGCGCTTTTTCGAATTCCTTGCCGCATGATACAGAGTCGCCCCTCGGTTTATTTCCGATTTTTATTCTTGAGAGAGCGAATTTACGGAATGTTTTTCAAGGTCAACCCCAACTCTGAACTTGACGCAGTGTTCCGATATGCTCGGCGCACGATACAGAGTCGCTCATGAATCCATGACCTATTAATCTTCGCCAGTGAGGTCATTTTTCGACGTCATCTTCGACCACGACGCAGTGTTTCGATCTCCCCGACAAACTATACAAAGATACTTTTTGATTCGTTTCCTATTTCCCTACGCAAGTCACGTGATCTGTCGAATCTTTTCCTAGTTCGCGTCACCTTGGACCTGGACGCGGTTTTTCGATTTCCTAGCCGCGTGATACAGAGTCGCCCCTCGGTTTATTTCCGATTTTTATTCTTGAGAGAGCAAATTTACGGAATGTTTTTCAAGCTCAACCCCAACTCTGAACTTGACGCGGTGTTCCGATATGTCCGGCGCACGATCCAGAGTCGCTCATCAATCCATGAGGTATTTTTCTTGGCGAGTGACGTGATTTTTCGGATGTTCTTCGAATTCGACGTCATCTTCGGCCTCGACGCAGTGTTTCGATCTCCCCGACGAACTATACAAAGATACTCTTTGATTCGTTCTCGATTTCCCTACGCAAGTCACGTGATCTGTCGAATCTCTTTCCAGTTCGACGTCACCTTGGACGTGGACGCGCTTTTTCGAATTCCTTGCCGCATGATACAGAGTTGCCCCTCGGTTTATTTCCGATTTTTATTCTTGAGAGAGCGAATTTACGGAATGTTTTTCAAGCTCAACGTCAACTCTGAACTCGACGCGGTGTTCCGATATGCTCGGCGCAGGATACAGAGTCGCTCATGAATCCATGACCTATTCTTCTATGCCAGTGACGTCATTTTCCGACGTCATCTTCGACCACGACGCAGTGTTTCGATCTGCCCGACAAACTATACAAAGATACTTTTTGATTCGTTTCCTATTTCCCTACGCGAGTCACGTGATCTGTCGAATCTTTTCCTAGTTTGCGTCACCTTGGACCTGGACGCGCTTTTTCGAATTCCTTGCCGCATGATACAGAGTTGCCCCTCGGTTTATTTCCGATTTTTATTCTTGAGAGAGCGAATTTACGGAATGTTTTTCAAACTCAACGTCAACTCTGAACTCGACGCGGTGTTCCGATATGCTCGGCGCAGGATACAGAGTCGCTCATGAATCCATGACCTATTCTTCTATGCCAGTGACGTCATTTTCCGACGTCATCTTCGACCACGACGCAGTGTTTCGATCTGCCCGACAAACTATACAAAGATACTTTTTGATTCGTTTCCTATTTCCCTACGCGAGTCACGTGATCTGTCGATTCTTTTCCTAGTTTGCGTCACCTTGGACCTGGACGCGCTTTTTCGAATTCCTTGCCGCATGATACAGAGTCGCCCCTCGGTTTATTTCCGATTTTTATTCTTGAGAGAGCGAATTTACGGAATGTTTTTCAAGGTCAACCCCAACTCTGAACTTGACGCAGTGTTCCGATATGCTCGGCGCACGATACAGAGTCGCTCATGAATCCATGACCTACTAATCTTCGCCAGTGAGGTCATTTTTCGACGTCATCTTCGACCACGACGCAGTGTTTCGATCTCCCCGACAAACTATACAAAGATACTTTTTGATTCGTTTCCTATTTCCCTACGCAAGTCACGTGATCTGTCGAATCTTTTCCTAGTTCGCGTCACCTTGGACCTGGACGCGGTTTTTCGATTTCCTAGCCGCGTGATACAGAGTCGCCCCTCGGTTTATTTCCGATTTTTATTCTTGAGAGAGCGAATTTACGGAATGTTTTTCAAGCTCAACCCCAACTCTGAACTTGACGCGGTGTTCCGATATGCTCGGCGCACGATACAGAGTCGCTCATGAATCCATGACCTATTAATCTTCGCCAGTGAGGTCATTTTTCGACGTCATCTTCGACCACGACGCAGTGTTTCGATCTCCCCGACAAACTATACAAAGATACTTTTTGATTCGTTTCCTATTTCCCTACGCAAGTCACGTGATCTGTCGAATCTTTTCCTAGTTCGCGTCACCTTGGACCTGGACGCGATTTTTCGATTTCCTTGCCGCGTGATACAGAGTTGCCCCTCGATTCATTTCCGATTTTCATTTTTGAGATGGCGGATTTTCGGAAAGTTTTTCAAGCTCAACCCCAACTCTGAACTTGACGCGGTGTTCCGATATGCTCGGCGCACGATACAGAGTCGCTCATCAATTCATGAAGTATTTTTCCTGGCGAGTGACGTGATTTTTCGGATGTTCTTCGAATTCGACGTCATCTTCGTCCTCGACGCAGTGTTTCGATCTCCCCGACGAACTATACAAAGATACTCTTTGATTCGTTCTCGATTTCCCAACGCAAGTCACGTGATCTGTCGAATCTCTTTCCAGTTCGACGTCACCTTGGACGTGGACGCGCTTTTTCGAATTCCTTGCCGCATGATACAGAGTTGCCCCTCGGTTTATTTCCGATTTTTATTCTTGAGAGAGCGAATTTACGGAATGTTTTTCAAGCTCAACGTCAACTCTGAACTCGACGCGGTGTTCCGATATGCTCGGCGCAGGATACAGAGTCGCTCATGAATCCATGACCTATTCTTCTATGCCAGTGACGTCATTTTCCGACGTCATCTTCGACCACGACGCAGTGTTTCGATCTGCCCGACAAACTATACAAAGATACTTTTTGATTCGTTTCCTATTTCCCTACGCGAGTCACGTGATCTGTCGAATCTTTTCCTAGTTTGCGTCACCTTGGACCTGGACGCGCTTTTTCGAATTCCTTGCCGCATGATACAGAGTTGCCCCTCGGTTTATTTCCGATTTTTATTCTTGAGAGAGCGAATTTACGGAATGTTTTTCAAACTCAACGTCAACTCTGAACTCGACGCGGTGTTCCGATATGCTCGGCGCAGGATACAGAGTCGCTCATGAATCCATGACCTATTCTTCTATGCCAGTGACGTCATTTTCCGACGTCATCTTCGACCACGACGCAGTGTTTCGATCTGCCCGACAAACTATACAAAGATACTTTTTGATTCGTTTCCTATTTCCCTACGCGAGTCACGTGATCTGTCGATTCTTTTCCTAGTTTGCGTCACCTTGGACCTGGACGCGCTTTTTCGAATTCCTTGCCGCATGATACAGAGTCGCCCCTCGGTTTATTTCCGATTTTTATTCTTGAGAGAGCGAATTTACGGAATGTTTTTCAAGGTCAACCCCAACTCTGAACTTGACGCAGTGTTCCGATATGCTCGGCGCACGATACAGAGTCGCTCATGAATCCATGACCTATTAATCTTCGCCAGTGAGGTCATTTTTCGACGTCATCTTCGACCACGACGCAGTGTTTCGATCTCCCCGACAAACTATACAAAGATACTTTTTGATTCGTTTCCTATTTCCCTACGCAAGTCACGTGATCTGTCGAATCTTTTCCTAGTTCGCGTCACCTTGGACCTGGACGCGGTTTTTCGATTTCCTAGCCGCGTGATACAGAGTCGCCCCTCGGATTATTTCCGATTTTTATTCTTGAGAGAGCGAATTTACGGAATGTTTTTCAAGCTCAACCCCAACTCTGAACTTGACGCGGTGTTCCGATATGTCCGGCGCACGATCCAGAGTCGCTCATCAATCCATGAGGTATTTTTCTTGGCGAGTGACGTGATTTTTCGGATGTTCTTCGAATTCGACGTCATCTTCGGCCTCGACGCAGTGTTTCGATCTCCCCGACGAACTATACAAAGATACTCTTTGATTCGTTCTCGATTTCCCTACGCAAGTCACGTGATCTGTCGAATCTCTTTCCAGTTCGACGTCACCTTGGACGTGGACGCGCTTTTTCGAATTCCTTGCCGCATGATACAGAGTTGCCCCTCGGTTTATTTCCGATTTTTATTCTTGAGAGAGCGAATTTACGGAATGTTTTTCAAGCTCAACGTCAACTCTGAACTCGACGCGGTGTTCCGATATGCTCGGCGCAGGATACAGAGTCGCTCATGAATCCATGACCTATTCTTCTATGCCAGTGACGTCATTTTCCGACGTCATCTTCGACCACGACGCAGTGTTTCGATCTGCCCGACAAACTATACAAAGATACTTTTTGATTCGTTTCCTATTTCCCTACGCGAGTCACGTGATCTGTCGAATCTTTTCCTAGTTTGCGTCACCTTGGACCTGGACGCGCTTTTTCGAATTCCTTGCCGCATGATACAGAGTCGCCCCTCGGTTTATTTCCGATTTTTATTCTTGAGAGAGCGAATTTACGGAATGTTTTTCAAGCTCAACCCCAACTCTGAACTTGACGCGGTGTTCCGATATGCTCGGCGCACGATACAGAGTCGCTCATGAATCCATGACCTATTAATCTTCGCCAGTGAGGTCATTTTTCGACGTCATCTTCGACCACGACGCAGTGTTTCGATCTCCCCGACAAACTATACAAAGATACTTTTTGATTCGTTTCCTATTTCCCTACGCAAGTCACGTGATCTGTCGAATCTTTTCCTAGTTCGCGTCACCTTGGACCTGGACGCGATTTTTCGATTTCCTTGCCGCGTGATACAGAGTTGCCCCTCGATTCATTTCCGATTTTCATTTTTGAGATGGCGGATTTTCGGAATGTTTTTCAAGCTCAACCCCAACTCTGAACTTGACGCGGTGTTCCGATATGCTCGGCGCACGATACAGAGTCGCTCATCAATTCATGAAGTATTTTTCCTGGCGAGTGACGTGATTTTTCGGATGTTCTTCGAATTCGACGTCATCTTCGTCCTCGACGCAGTGTTTCGATCTCCCCGACGAACTATACAAAGATACTCTTCGATTCGTTCTCGATTTCCCTACGCAAGTCACGTGATCTGTCGAATCTCTTTCCAGTTCGACGTCACCTTGGACGTGGACGCGCTTTTTCGAATTCCTTGCCGCATGATACAGAGTTGCCCCTCGGTTTATTTCCGATTTTTATTCTTGAGAGAGCGAATTTACGGAATGTTTTTCAAGCTCAACGTCAACTCTGAACTCGACGCGGTGTTCCGATATGCTCGGCGCAGGATACAGAGTCGCTCATGAATCCATGACCTATTCTTCTATGCCAGTGACGTCATTTTCCGACGTCATCTTCGACCACGACGCAGTGTTTCGATCTGCCCGACAAACTATACAAAGATACTTTTTGATTCGTTTCCTATTTCCCTACGCGAGTCACGTGATCTGTCGAATCTTTTCCTAGTTTGCGTCACCTTGGACCTGGACGCGCTTTTTCGAATTCCTTGCCGCATGATACAGAGTTGCCCCTCGGTTTATTTCCGATTTTTATTCTTGAGAGAGCGAATTTACGGAATGTTTTTCAAACTCAACGTCAACTCTGAACTCGACGCGGTGTTCCGATATGCTCGGCGCAGGATACAGAGTCGCTCATGAATCCATGACCTATTCTTCTATGCCAGTGACGTCATTTTCCGACGTCATCTTCGACCACGACGCAGTGTTTCGATCTGCCCGACAAACTATACAAAGATACTTTTTGATTCGTTTCCTATTTCCCTACGCGAGTCACGTGATCTGTCGATTCTTTTCCTAGTTTGCGTCACCTTGGACCTGGACGCGCTTTTTCGAATTCCTTGCCGCATGATACAGAGTCGCCCCTCGGTTTATTTCCGATTTTTATTCTTGAGAGAGCGAATTTACGGAATGTTTTTCAAGGTCAACCCCAACTCTGAACTTGACGCAGTGTTCCGATATGCTCGGCGCACGATACAGAGTCGCTCATGAATCCATGACCTATTAATCTTCGCCAGTGAGGTCATTTTTCGACGTCATCTTCGACCACGACGCAGTGTTTCGATCTCCCCGACAAACTATACAAAGATACTTTTTGATTCGTTTCCTATTTCCCTACGCAAGTCACGTGATCTGTCGAATCTTTTCCTAGTTCGCGTCACCTT
This sequence comes from Tenthredo amoena, assembly GCA_963966615.1. Classification (NCBI taxonomy): domain Eukaryota; kingdom Metazoa; phylum Arthropoda; class Insecta; order Hymenoptera; family Tenthredinidae; genus Tenthredo; species Tenthredo amoena. The sequence continues at coordinate 11,576,541 of OZ016488.1, read as the reverse complement.
GGACCTGGACGCGGTTTTTCGATTTCCTAGCCGCGTGATACAGAGTCGCCCCTCGGTTTATTTCCGATTTTTATTCTTGAGAGAGCGAATTTACGGAATGTTTTTCAAGCTCAACCCCAACTCTGAACTTGACGCGGTGTTCCGATATGCTCGGCGCACGATACAGAGTCGCTCATGAATCCATGACCTATTAATCTTCGCCAGTGAGGTCATTTTTCGACGTCATCTTCGACCACGACGCAGTGTTTCGATCTCCCCGACAAACTATACAAAGATACTTTTTGATTCGTTTCCTATTTCCCTACGCAAGTCACGTGATCTGTCGAATCTTTTCCTAGTTCGCGTCACCTTGGACCTGGACGCGGTTTTTCGATTTCCTGGCCGCGTGATACAGAGTTGCCCCTCGATTCATTTCCGATTTTCATTTTTGAGATTGCGGATTTTCGGAATGTTTTTCAAGCTCAACCCCAACTCTGAACTTGACGCGGTGTTCCGATATGCTCGGCGCGGAATACAGAGTCGCTCATGAATCCATGACCTGTTCTTCTTAGCCAGTGACGTCATTTTTCGAATGTTTTCCGAATTCGACGTCATCTTCGACCTCGACGCAGTGTTTCGATCTCCCTGACAAACTATACAAAGATACTTTTTCATTCGTTTCCTATTTCCCTACGCAAGTCACGTGATTTGTCGAATCTTTTCCCAGTTCGACGTCACCTTGGACGTGGACGCGGTTTTTCGATTTCCTAGCCGCGTGATACGGAGTTGCCACTCGATTCATTTCCGATTTTCATTTTTGAGATGGCGGATTTTCGGAATGTTTTTCAAGCTCAACCCCAACTCTGAACTTGACGCGGTGTTCCGATATGTCCGGCGCACGATCCAGAGTCGCTCATCAATTCATGAAGTATTTTTCCTGGCGAGTGACGTGATTTTTCGGATGTTCTTCGAATTCGACGTCATCTTCGGCCTCGACGCAGTGTTTCGATCTCCCCGACGAACTATACAAAGATACTCTTTGATTCGTTCTCGATTTCCCTACGCAAGTCACGTGATCTGTCGAATCTCTTTCCAGTTCGACGTCACCTTGGACGTGGACGCGCTTTTTCGAATTCCTTGCCGCATGATACAGAGTTGCCCCTCGGTTTATTTTCGATTTTTATTCTTGAGAGAGCGAATTTACCGAATGTTTTTCAAGCTCAACGTCAACTCTGAACTCGACGCGGTGTTCCGATATGCTCGGCGCAGGATACAGAGTCGCTCATGAATCCATGACCTATTCTTCTATGCCAGTGACGTCATTTTCCGACGTCATCTTCGACCACGACGCAGTGTTTCGATCTGCCCTGTGACGGTCCCCGACCCTCTACATAACCACATAATTTACCCAAGACCGGAGTAATTTTTCATGTCATTATATACCTATATATCTTACAATACCTTATAATATAATAACCTTCTAGAACCTACTCGCACATATATATATATATACATACATCTCATATTCAAGCTTACTAAGCATGAAGGAATACACCTTCTATACTCAAACTAAATTAACGGAGTATATTCAAACTCCAGCCAGTCTAAGCATAAAACATACTATACTCTAACCAAACTAAAATAATTCTTTATTCAATAATCTTTATTAATATTCATATAATACATGTAGCCATATAAAAGATGGCACATATACCACTATTACATCACATACATACATATATATATATATCACACAATTAACTATAAAATATTATAAGCCAATATTATAATCCACTAACACTCAGCCTGCTTCCCAGGCATTATACACTCTTAATTTTTAACCAATGACGTAACCACGATAGTATTACCACAGTAGAATGATATCAGGCAGTAAGGCAGCGCAGCTGCAAATTATAAACAAAGCCAAACCTCGGGAACTGTGTACGATAAACACTCCCGCAGCTGCAAATGTTATTAAAACGCAAGCCGTGCTCTTCGGTTACCATAACCCAAGAACACCGCTTCTAAAATATTATATCAACTTCAATTTCAACACGCAGCTGCGGATGTTTATTAAAACGCAAGCCGTGGTCTTGATTTCACGACGCAGCTGCAAATGTTTATTAAAACGCAAGCCGTGGTCTTGATTTCATGGCGCAGCTGCAAATGTTTATTAAAACACAAGCCGTGCTCTTGATTTCATGGCGCAGCTGCAAATGTTTATTAAAACGCAAACCGTGGTCTCAATATCGAGCACAGCTGCAAATGTTTATAAAACGCAAGCCGTGCTCTTCGGTTACTAAAACCCAAGAGCACCGCTCCAAGAAATGATATCATAAGACTCGCTTCATAAACACAGCCGCAAATTGTAAACAGCCGTGCCTTGGGAACCGTATGTAATATTATAATGTAAGCGATGACCAAGCTACGGCTGACCTAAACAGTCTCATGTGAAAATAACTCGGGGATTCACAGCGCAAGGCTCCCACCAACGGTCACGTAGGCCGGAGTCACGAGTCTCCCCACTACGAACATTTACTCGCGTATATAAGGAGGCCCACGGGCCAAGAGCAAGCAGTTCAGTAAAAATCACCAGTCAAGACCAGTCAGTATTCAAGAAGTATTCAAACAGTTCAGCAAGAGCAGTCAGTTCAGTAAGACCAGCTCAGTTCAATCAACCTAGTACCAGTCAGTCGCAAATTTACTACACAGTTATACCAGTTCAACAGTTTTACCTCAGTTAATAAGTTATTTTCACATAAAGACTAAAACTCTCAATTATTAAGTTTCATTAAAATATCTATATTAAAACAAAGTGAATTCATTGTGCAACCCTCCTAAATCAAAGTAAGTACCCCAAGTATTTCCACTCAACCAGGGGCTGAAAACAATTAATCTACTATTCCTATATTCGTGGGTAGCATTAGCCAGCCAAGAGCAACGCTTGCACCCAATTTCCATATTCGTGGGTAGCATTAGCCAGCCAAGAGCAACGCTTGCACCCAACTTCCTATATTTGTGGGTAGCATTAGCTAGCCATAGAGCAAAGCTTGCACCCAATTATTCTAAATCCTCACACCTTACATGTAGATGAACGTGGACAGACCCAGGAAGAGAAAGAGAAATAATCGACGCGGGGGTAAGGTAATCAAACAAAGGATTGCCAAGGCACAATTAAAATACCAACAACGATTGGAAGCCTGCCTAGAAAAAGCAATCAGGCTAGGTCCACCGGAGCTCCCAGCCATCTTTGAACGTGTATTCAGCCATCCTCTGGACGACGAGGACACCATAGAACTCAACATCGGGAACCCTCAGGTGCAACCAACCCAAACCACACTCGACGACCTACCCCCTGGTACCTCTCAGACCCAACATTTTATTGAAGATCACGGAAGCCACATCCTTGTGAATACCGTAGAAACCACGACTCGAGTTTTCAACGTTCCACCTTTAACCACCCCATTACCCTCTACGCCCAAAATCGTGGAAATCGTTGATATTGAATAAATTCAAAGAGGTATAATAAAGATCATTTTATTCAATTTATACATAATATTTCAATAATTTATGAATACAACCTTTCCTCCTCTGGTAGTCTCCGATCCCAACACTTAGGTGTTAAATTGAGGAGACAAAATATCATTGACTATTACTGTTAATGGTATATTTAATTGTCATTATCCACCTGGGTTGTGACAAATTTGGTGACAGCGGCCGGGATTTACCTAAACCAGAGAAAAAGCTTGTATTCGTAAACAAATTTTTGCTAAAATTATAAAATGGCACATGGAACTAGGAGCAAAGACCTCACAATGGATGAATTAGCTAGACTCCAGAAAGACCTAGAAGAAAGAGAAAAAGAAATACAAACTAGGGAAACTCAATTTTTAAAGAAACAGGAAACACTTTCAAAAAAGGAACAAAACGTAGAAAAAACAAATCAAGAATTACAAAATCAGTTAGAAACCATGCAACGCGAATTAAGAGCTCAAGCCGATCTAGAAGAAATGATTAAAAAATTACAACACGAAACCGAGCAGCTTAGGACAGAAAAGGAACGCGATCTTAGGCATGAATCAGATAGTACAATTTCGGTCACCCCAGAAAATCTTAACAACGAACCGATAATAGATCAAACTCCGCCGAGACGCGATCCACCTCCTGTACCCGAACAACCGCCCGGTTTTCCTTTACAAATTACGGACGAAATACTAACACTTAAACGAGAAATAGAAGCATTAAAACAAAATAGGCAAAGCACACCTTCACCAAGGACAATTAGAGTAGAACCAGAAGTCACGATACCAATAAAAGACGCTATTGCCACTATAACAACCTTTAACGGCGACGGAGACAAATTAAATTCATTTATTAGATCTTGTAAAAGAGCCAGAGACATGATTTCGCCCAACGCAGAAAGCGCTTTCGTACGAGTTTTAAAAAGTAAATTGACAGGCCGAGCTTACGCAGCAATAGAAGACGAAGAATTTGACAGTTTAGAAAGATTCTTAGATTCCTTAGCAGAAATTTTCAGTCCACCAAAATCCATCAATTTCTATAGAGGAGAACTAGCTAATGCGTATAAAAAACCAAACGAACACATCATAGATTTCATAAGTAGAGTCAAAGATTTAAAATCTGCAATTTTAGAATCTGAAAGGAGAATCGATGGATATGTTAGCACAGAAAGACGCGAAGCTATCGATAAAGACGCCCTCGAAAGCTTTCTAGACGGTTTACCCGCAGACTACCGGAACTCACTACAGTTAGCCGGAATCAAAAACTTCAGGGATGCCTGTACAAAGGCTATAGAAATAGGTAAACGTTTCGAACGCGACCGCGAGCGAACAAGATCAGACAAACAAACTAATAACGCGAACGCTAGCAAACCTCCATGTAAATTTTGTAAGAAAACAAACCACGAATCAGAAAACTGTCGATTCAAAAATACAAACAACAAACCATCAAACCCTGAACTTAGCGAGGAAAAGAAACGAACTGATCTGCAACGAACTGACGAAATAAACACAAACCCCAAGGTTCAAAATCCTTCCACTTCTAAAATTTGTTACTATTGTAAATTCCCTGGACACTCGATAGAAAATTGTCGTAAAAGAAAGTATAACGAAGAACGCAACAGGAATACTCAACAAAATCCTAATTATCGGAATCAAAATACAAACCAGGGAAACGAGGCAGGGCCCTCGGGGAATTACGCAACTCCCCGAGAGACGGGCCAATCGCGACAGGTCCACCCGACTCAGGTCCTCGACAACCTACCATTACCACAGTAAATTTGAGCTTAGGTGCAGTACCCACTATAGAAATACAATCAGAGGAATTAATCGGACCTACCGAATTCATGATAGACACAGGGGCTGAACCGAATATCATCAAATATAAATACATAAAAAATAAAAATTCAATAGACACCAAACACATTATACGGATGAGAGGAATCGGGAATAACCTCGTTGACTCCATAGGAAAGGTAACAATCCGGATAGCTAACGAGCCGATAAACCTTCACGTAGTACGCGACGATTTTTCTATTAGGCAAGGTGGAATCTTAGGATCAGCTTTCTTTAGGGAAACGCAAACTACTATCGACTACGGGAACGAATGTCTGATAGTAAACCAACTTAGGATACCCTTCTTGACTAATCCAAATACTATATTAGAAGCTAGAAGTATACAAATCATTAAGGCAAATGTACTAAATTCAGAACTAACCGAAGGATACCTCCCAAGGGTACAAACAACTCCAGGTGTATACCTCGGTGAAGCTATTTACACTGTCCGAAATGGACAAATTCTATTACCGATAATTAATACAACGGAGAAACGATTCAACGTGCAAACTCCAAAATTAAGTTTACTCCCATTCTTAGAGGAAGAACATGACCCCATTACAAAAATGGAGGCAGTCACCTCTCAACAGTACGGATCCGCTCCTACTATTTCGGGCACACATGGACCTACCCTAGGGACTGGCGCAAAATGTGTGAAGCTTAATACAGAATTAGCCAATGCAATCAGCATCTCAGGTGTCAAATTAATTTCGGATATAACTTCCAATTTCGGCCCACACGAGGCAACTTCCAATTTTGGCCCACACGAGGCAACTTCCAATTTCGGCCCACACGAGGCAACTTCCAATTTCGGCCCAGACGAGGCAACTTCCAATTTTGGCCCACACGAGGCAATTTCCAATTCCAGCCCACACGAGGCGACTTCTTTTTGCCAAATTCCAAACTTCTGCTCTAATGACACAAACACAACTTCTATATTTCTGAACCAAATAGATCTTAACTCACAGGAAGAAGATAGGACGACTAGAATCAAAAAATTACTGCGACTAGAACACCTAAACACAGAAGAAAGGGCTAGCGTAGAAAACCTAATAAAACAAAATTCAGATAGATTCCACATACCAGGCGAACCGCTAGGATTTACTAACGCAATAAAACACAAAATCACAACAACGGACGATATTCCTATTAATACCAGACAGTATAGGTTTCCATCAATCCACAAGGATGAAATTAACAAACAAGTAAAAGAACTCGTAGATAACGACTTGATTAAACCCTCGCTATCTCCGTATAATTCGCCGGTATGGATCGTACCTAAAAAACCTGACTCACAGGGAAACAAAAGATGGCGAATGGTCATCGACTACCGTAAGTTGAACGAAAAAACAGTAGGTGACGCCTACCCGCTACCAAACATAGTCGAAATTCTAGATCAGCTAGGAAGCGCTAAGTACTTCTCAGTTTTTGACTTGGCCTCCGGATTCCACCAAATAAAAATGGAAGAATCCGATAAAGACAAAACCGCGTTCACAACTTCGCACGGACATTACGAATGGTGCCGTATGCCATTCGGATTAAAAAACGCCCCAGCTACATTTCAAAGACTAATGGACCACGTGTTAACGGGACTACAGGGCAGCGAACTCTTTGTATATTTAGATGACATAGTAATTTACGCAAGTTCTCTTACAGAACACGAACAAAAATTCACTACTTTAATGGACCGTTTGAGAGCAGCTAACCTCTGCCTACAACCAGACAAATGTGAATTTCTCAGAAAAGAAGTAAATTATCTAGGTCACGTAATTAGCGAAGAAGGCCTTAAGCCAGATCCCAAAAAACTAGAAGCAGTCAAAAATTTCCCAATCCCTAGGAACCCGAAAAACATTAAACAATTTTTGGGACTAGCGGGTTATTACAGACGATTCATTCCTAATTTTTCTAAAATTGCTAAACCATTAACGGAACTTTTGAAAAAAGAAATAAAATTTCATTGGGACACAAAGCAACAGAAGGCATTCGAAACTTTGAGGGATAAATTATGCGAAAAACCCATTTTACAATACCCCGACTTCACAAAACCTTTCATTTTAACCACTGACGCCTCAGGTTACGCTATAGGAGGAGTTTTAAGTCAAGGAGACATAGGCAAAGATCTACCCATAGCATACACCTCTAGACTCCTGAACGACGCGGAAAGAAATTACTCTACCATCGAAAAGGAACTTTTGGCCATAGTTTACTGCGTTTTACACTTTCGACCATACCTATATGGGAATAAATTCACTTTAATAACTGACCACAGACCATTAGTATGGTTACACTCGGTAAAAGACCCATCATCTCGACTAGTGAGATGGAGACTCAAATTAGCGGAATATACCTATACCATGCTTTACAAACCTGGACAAATAAATCTTAACGCAGACGCATTGTCTAGAAACCCACCGGAAATTACAAACGAACTACAGGACGAAGAGCCTGCAAATCTTAACAAATTATTACAAGCAACAGAATCGAGCAAAATATTTGAGGCACCCTCGGAATACACCTTAGTACACGTAGCATCACGAAATCTTGAGTTCACGGGACAATTAGCATCAGAATTTTTAACAAGATTTGGACAATTAGATAGATTACGAACTTTCAACACTCCCGTAGGAGGAGTAACAGCATTATACTCTAACAAGGATAAGAGAATGGTCTTGTACCTAGTAATAAAAGAAAGGGATGAAGACAAAGCAAAATTCAAAGACATTAAACAATGCTTATTCAAACTAAAAGAACTCACAATAGAATTTAAAAATTTTTATCTCGCATTTACAAATTTAGAATGTGAAGAGAACGGACTATGGTGGACCAAAATAGAACAATTACTCTTGAAACTTTTCGGCAAGGAACCATATCAAATAAAAATATATAACCCACCATACCCCGTTACCTTCGCAACGCAAGGCATTCAGTCAACAGACGAATCAGATGACGAAATATTCACTCCCACACCTGCTCAGCTAACAAATATTCAGGAGACTACCAGTGACTTATTCCTCATAGACGAATCGTATTCACTTGCCCACTGTGTAGCCCAAGACTTATTAATGGGAGCCGGCATAGCCATAGAATTCAAAAACCGCTTCGGTAAGGTTGAAGAACTCAAGAATCAAAATAAAAAGGTAGGAGATGTAGCATACATAAAACACGGGACTAGGTACATCTTTTACTTAATTACGAAAAAGGAAAGTAGGAACAAACCAACGTATGAAAATCTCAAGCAAAGTCTGTACGAACTACGAAGATTATGCATCAAATTTGGAATTCAAAAAATAGCCATGCCAAAAATAGGATGCGGTCTTGATAAATTAAATTGGAATAAAGTTAAGGAAATAATAGCTATAATATTTACAAAACCTTTCAAAATTTTGATAAGTACATACAACCCGCACCGTGACGGCGGTACCACTTCTCGATTCAGCAATAACATAGGACCAGTCGATAACAATACGGACGAAATTGACGATTCCTTGACAAATTTATTTTCTGACAAAAACATAGAAAATAACGACCGCGAAAACGAGGAAGTAGATTCACAAATTTCAGACTCTGTTAGCAATCACAACTCTGAAAATGAGGAAGCACATTCAGAAATTTCAGAAGTTAGTTCAGATACAGAATCCTCAGACGATGAAATATTTGAAGGAAATAGAAATTACGAGCTACGACCCGAAAACTCAGGTCAAATTAGTGAGACACGCGATAGGTTATCCATGCAAAAAGGAAACTGGGTATGTTTTATAACAGTTAAAGGGGAACCATACGACGAAGGCAGTAAGGATCTCTCCCAAGCTAAAAGGTTTCCTAAATTCACAAACATTACCTTAGCCAGAGCCACTGTAAAACAAGTAGGTAACAAGAAATGTATAGGATTACCTATCAAAGAGTCAAAGAATACTCAGCTCGACGAAGAAATATTTAAAGAGGCCTTACGATCATTAATCAATGTCGTTTACGAATTAGCTATTGATGAAATATCAATAGCTCAAACAAACCAAATAGATTCACTATCTTGGAAAACTATCTTAGATTTTATAAAGCAACTATTTGTAGATATACCATGCAAAATTCAAATTTGTAAAAATTTAGTACGCATTCCTGAAGAAGACGAAAGAATAGAAATCTTACAGGAATACCACAGCTCAGCTGTGGGAGGTCATAAAGGTATCACTAAAACCTTTACTAGAATCCGTCAAAATTATTTTTGGAATGGAATGAAAGAACAAATTAGAAATTTCATAAATTCTTGTATAAATTGCCAAACAAAGAAACTTACCAGGGTAAAGACGCGACAACCAATGACTCTTACCGATACCCCGGATACAGCTTTTGAAAAAATTTCCATAGACATTGTGGGTCCTCTACCCATAACCCCCTCAGGAAATGAATACGTCCTAACTATGCAGGACCAACTAACTAAATTCTCATTAGCTATTCCACTCAGGGAAACAACCTCTGTCAGTATAGCAGACGCTTTGGTAAGAAACTTCATTTGCAAATATGGAGCCCCTAAGAAAATCCTCACGGACCAGGGAGCTAATTTAACTAGTTCACTCATGAAAAATATTGCAAAGAAATTCAAAATTAAACAATGTAAAACAACAGCGTTCCATCCTCAATCTAACGGATCCTTAGAACGTTCTCACATAGTCATGACCGAGTACCTGAAACAAGTAATATCAAACAACAGGGACTGGGATCAATGGCTGGATCAAGCAATGTTTTCATATAACACGAGCATACATGAGGGAACGAGATACACCCCATTTGAATTAGTATATGGAAAACTAGCACGTCTACCCTCAGATCACGATATCATTGAATCAATTCAGGACAGAACTTATGAGGAATACTTATTAAATTTATACTACAAAATTCACGAAATTCAAAAATTAGCCAAGCAAAATCTAAACCAAGCTAAGATAAGATCCAAACAGTATTACGACAGGAAAATTAATCCAATAAACCTGTCCATTGGAGATCAAGTCTTTCTACTAAAGGAACCAAAGCTAGGTAAACTAGGGGACCAATATACAGGTCCTCACGAAATAATTGACGTTCTGGATAACCAGAACGTAAAAATCAGGATTAACGGAAAGGATAAAATAGTCCACCGTAATAAGCTTAAAATATCACGTTAAGTAGACATTAAGGGGAAAGACAATCGCACAAACAATAAGCCCAGCGACAAGATACCCCAATAGTTCTGTAAGTTAATATTAAGTAATAGGCATACGATTTGTTATAGAAAATGAGTGGGAACCACCTACAGGCAGAACCAGTCGTATGGTACATTGTCAAAACGGATAACCGACCTTACGGATACCTGGCATTTAACCCAGAAGTACCAAATTATAAAACGTTAACTAGCAATAGGGTATTTGTACCATGGCACCAGGAAGTGCTCGCCAAATTAGTTACGATAAACGCATTCTTTCCAAGAGTTTACCATTATACAACCGAAATCAATAATCAGATAGATGTACTACACGCACTCAAGGAAAGCGCAAAAACTTGCACACCAAATAGCCTGTACCTAGTTAGAAGTACAAGATTCCAGAGAACCTATGTTAAAATCACCAACAAGCTAAAACATAAATTCTATATATTTACACAGGAAACAGCCCTGATCCCCATATTTCAAGATTATGATTCAGACAGCTCCGAATAAGGCAGAATACCCCAATAACTCTATAAATTAATATTAAGTACTAAGCACGCCATTTGTTGTAGAAAATGAAGCTAGTAAGGACACCCTCTGAATATATCATCCTCTATGAGGAAAAAAGGGACCTCAATACTCGAAAAATGGAGGTTGAACAAATATGCAGCAAAATAATACTAAGATTTAGCAGAACCTTAAGTTCATTTGAAATTGAAATTTTGAAATATTTAGCCCACCAAGGATTCCTACTTACCAATACTTATAACTATAACGTATATTCAACACATGAGGGATACCAAGCAGGAACCTTAGAAAGACCATAAGGGCAATTTCAAGATCTCAATAATACAATATAATAAAACATAAAATAAGAAAATATACAAACAAGATAAATTCATGTTATATATTCGATTTAAGATCATAAATAACTAAATATAAGAAGCATATATATGTTGTATACTCTCTGAGAAAAATTAAACTGGAACCTTCTGTTCCAGAATAAAGGGAAACATGTATCTTGGAATCGCCATGTTGATACTACCTTTCGCCCAAGCCCTCATCGCTTACGATTGTGGACTAGGAAATTTAAATATAACCACCCTCAGTCTTATTGACTCGATGGATTGCGAACTCCCAGAAACAGAACCAAAAATAGATACAATATACGGACAGTTACTACAGTTAACAGACTTTAAGAAAACCAAAGTAATCCAGTGTCGTGTAAAAATAGATAGAACCGCCAGATACTGCGGTATGCACTCTCATACTTCTGAAATAGATAAGGGACACGTAGTATATATAAAAAGAATAAGCTACGAAGCCTGCCATCGAATGCATACCGAAGGAATTCTAACAATAGGCAGTAAGCAATTCACCAATCTCAATGCAAATCAAACCACGAGGATTAGTACGACCTTAGCAGGAAGACTCAGCTCCAACGGCGACTGCGAAGGCGAATTTTTCGACGACGGTTACGGACAATACAGCAAGGTTATAGTAACAGCAGTAATAACTGTTACCCTACAAGTACAAGAAGCGACGGTTCGACTCAACTCCAAAACACTCATATTAAGAAATGGAGTTTCAGAACAACTAGACAAAAGATCGTGCTTCGACGAAGAAGGCGGATACTCATTTTGGGAAGACGTCCCTAACAATGACTGCAAATTCACAGCATATGACGTACTCTACGAGGGATTCATCACAAAAATAACGGATGTAGACCAAAAGGGACCACAGAACCAACCAGAAGTCTACACCATCGCCACGGACGACCTCACCTTCGCGCTCATCAAGACTACTGAAAAAAAGATTTGCGGATACAACTTGTACCAAACCGAGCACCCGAAACTACTAATATTTGAAACCACTAGAGGTAACACGTTTAAGGAGAAATCAGACCTAGCAGTAGAAAATACAGATATCTTTACATACGTCAACTCTAAATTCGTGTATGTGGAAAAACACATAAGAAATCAAATCAAATCCCTCTACCGCGACGTTATAACTCAAAAGTGTGAACTAGAAAAGCAGGTAATAAGTAACGCACTTACAATAGCAACGCTATCACCGGACGAATTCGCATATAACCTAATGCGTGGACCAGGATATATGGCCACCATAGCAGGTGAAGTCGCACATATTGTAAAATGCACACCTGTAGAATGCCAACTAAGGAAAACAGACTCCTGTTTTTCTGAATTACCAGTCTCAGTAAGGAACACTTCGTTATTTATGACACCAAAATCCAAGATATTAGTTCAAACAGCAACGAGAAAGGAATGTAATCCTATATTAGCAACAATGTACAAGGTAGATAGCACCTGGTACAAATTCATGCCAAGCCCTATGGAAGCAGTACCCCCTCAAGCCATTCAACCCAAAACCAAGATGTCATGGAAATACGTGAACCCAAGTCCTTTAGGAACAAGCGGAATCTACAGCCAAGCCGACCTACAGAAACTAAAGGATCATTTACTATTTCCAGCAGAGAGACCAGCAGTTTTGAACAATTTAGCTAGAGGAGCCACTGGACACGCCGTGGATAACGATGGCATCTCATTCTATAATATGTTAGATGAAGATTCTCTCAACAAAATAGCAGAATCTACCGGGAAAAGACTATGGAACGGATTTGTAGTCTTCGGCTCAGCAACAGCTGGAGTAATGGGTATACTTATTGTACTCAGAATGATAAAATTCGCCGTAGATACCGTAATCCATGGTTATACCCTTCACCACATCTATGGATGGAGTCTTCACGTGATAGGAGCCCTTTGGAGTTCCGTAACACACCTATTGATCTACCTGGCAAAACAACCCAAAGAGGAAGAACAGGAAGACGTGGAAAAGGGCGAGGAACTGCAAGAGATAAAACCCAACGCACCCCAGGACACCACCATAGAAGAACTACAGGAACGACTCAGGAAACGTCAAATGTTGAGCGTAGCCCAAACATTTGAAACCCAGGGGGGAGGTGTGACGGTCCCCGACCCTCTACATAACCACATAATTTACCCAAGACCGGAGTAATTTTTCATGTCATTATATACCTATATATCTTACAATACCTTATAATATAATAACCTTCTAGAACCTACTCGCACATATATATATATATACATACATCTCATATTCAAGCTTACTAAGCATGAAGGAATACACCTTCTATACTCAAACTAAATTAACGGAGTATATTCAAACTCCAGCCAGTCTAAGCATAAAACATACTATACTCTAACCAAACTAAAATAATTCTTTATTCAATAATCTTTATTAATATTCATATAATACATGTAGCCATATAAAAGATGGCACATATACCACTATTACATCACATACATACATATATATATATATCACACAATTAACTATAAAATATTATAAGCCAATATTATAATCCACTAACACTCAGCCTGCTTCCCAGGCATTATACACTCTTAATTTTTAACCAATGACGTAACCACGATAGTATTACCACAGTAGAATGATATCAGGCAGTAAGGCAGCGCAGCTGCAAATTATAAACAAAGCCAAACCTCGGGAACTGTGTACGATAAACACTCCCGCAGCTGCAAATGTTATTAAAACGCAAGCCGTGCTCTTCGGTTACCATAACCCAAGAACACCGCTTCTAAAATATTATATCAACTTCAATTTCAACACGCAGCTGCGGATGTTTATTAAAACGCAAGCCGTGGTCTTGATTTCACGACGCAGCTGCAAATGTTTATTAAAACGCAAGCCGTGGTCTTGATTTCATGGCGCAGCTGCAAATGTTTATTAAAACACAAGCCGTGCTCTTGATTTCATGGCGCAGCTGCAAATGTTTATTAAAACGCAAACCGTGGTCTCAATATCGAGCACAGCTGCAAATGTTTATAAAACGCAAGCCGTGCTCTTCGGTTACTAAAACCCAAGAGCACCGCTCCAAGAAATGATATCATAAGACTCGCTTCATAAACACAGCCGCAAATTGTAAACAGCCGTGCCTTGGGAACCGTATGTAATATTATAATGTAAGCGATGACCAAGCTACGGCTGACCTAAACAGTCTCATGTGAAAATAACTCGGGGATTCACAGCGCAAGGCTCCCACCAACGGTCACGTAGGCCGGAGTCACGAGTCTCCCCACTACGAACATTTACTCGCGTATATAAGGAGGCCCACGGGCCAAGAGCAAGCAGTTCAGTAAAAATCACCAGTCAAGACCAGTCAGTATTCAAGAAGTATTCAAACAGTTCAGCAAGAGCAGTCAGTTCAGTAAGACCAGCTCAGTTCAATCAACCTAGTACCAGTCAGTCGCAAATTTACTACACAGTTATACCAGTTCAACAGTTTTACCTCAGTTAATAAGTTATTTTCACATAAAGACTAAAACTCTCAATTATTAAGTTTCATTAAAATATCTATATTAAAACAAAGTGAATTCATTGTGCAACCCTCCTAAATCAAAGTAAGTACCCCAAGTATTTCCACTCAACCAGGGGCTGAAAACAATTAATCTACTATTCCTATATTCGTGGGTAGCATTAGCCAGCCAAGAGCAACGCTTGCACCCAATTTCCATATTCGTGGGTAGCATTAGCCAGCCAAGAGCAACGCTTGCACCCAACTTCCTATATTTGTGGGTAGCATTAGCTAGCCATAGAGCAAAGCTTGCACCCAATTATTCTAAATCCTCACACCTTACATGTAGATGAACGTGGACAGACCCAGGAAGAGAAAGAGAAATAATCGACGCGGGGGTAAGGTAATCAAACAAAGGATTGCCAAGGCACAATTAAAATACCAACAACGATTGGAAGCCTGCCTAGAAAAAGCAATCAGGCTAGGTCCACCGGAGCTCCCAGCCATCTTTGAACGTGTATTCAGCCATCCTCTGGACGACGAGGACACCATAGAACTCAACATCGGGAACCCTCAGGTGCAACCAACCCAAACCACACTCGACGACCTACCCCCTGGTACCTCTCAGACCCAACATTTTATTGAAGATCACGGAAGCCACATCCTTGTGAATACCGTAGAAACCACGACTCGAGTTTTCAACGTTCCACCTTTAACCACCCCATTACCCTCTACGCCCAAAATCGTGGAAATCGTTGATATTGAATAAATTCAAAGAGGTATAATAAAGATCATTTTATTCAATTTATACATAATATTTCAATAATTTATGAATACAACCTTTCCTCCTCTGGTAGTCTCCGATCCCAACACTTAGGTGTTAAATTGAGGAGACAAAATATCATTGACTATTACTGTTAATGGTATATTTAATTGTCATTATCCACCTGGGTTGTGACAGCCCGACAAACTATACAAAGATACTTTTTGATTCGTTTCCTATTTCCCTACGCGAGTCACGTGATCTGTCGAATCTTTTCCTAGTTTGCGTCACCTTGGACCTGGACGCGCTTTTTCGAATTCCTTGCCGCATGATACAGAGTCGCGCCTCGGTTTATTTCCGATTTTTATTCTTGAGAGAGCGAATTTACGGAATGTTTTTCAAGCTCAACCCCAACTCTGAACTTGACGCGGTGTTCCGATATGCTCGGCGCACGATACAGAGTCGCTCATGAATCCATGACCTATTAATCTTCGCCAGTGAGGTCATTTTCCGACGTCATCTTCGACCACGACGCAGTGTTTCGATCTCCCCGACAAACTATACAAAGATACTTTTTGATTCGTTTCCTATTTCCCTACGCAAGTCACGTGATCTGTCGAATCTTTTCCTAGTTCGCGTCACCTTGGACCTGGACGCGATTTTTCGATTTCCTTGCCGCGTGATACAGAGTTGCCCCTCGATTCATTTCCGATTTTCATTTTTGAGATGGCGGATTTTCGGAATGTTTTTCAAGCTCAACCCCAACTCTGAACTTGACGCGGTGTTCCGATATGCTCGGCGCACGATACAGAGTCGCTCATCAATTCATGAAGTATTTTTCCTGGCGAGTGACGTGATTTTTCGGATGTTCTTCGAATTCGACGTCATCTTCGTCCTCGACGCAGTGTTTCGATCTCCCCGACGAACTATACAAAGATACTCTTTGATTCGTTCTCGATTTCCCTACGCAAGTCACGTGATCTGTCGAATCTCTTTCCAGTTCGACGTCACCTTGGACGTGGACGCGCTTTTTCGAATTCCTTGCCGCATGATACAGAGTTGCCCCTCGGTTTATTTCCGATTTTTATTCTTGAGAGAGCGAATTTACGGAATGTTTTTCAAGCTCAACGTCAACTCTGAACTCGACGCGGTGTTCCGATATGCTCGGCGCAGGATACAGAGTCGCTCATGAATCCATGACCTATTCTTCTATGCCAGTGACGTCATTTTCCGACGTCATCTTCGACCACGACGCAGTGTTTCGATCTGCCCGACAAACTATACAAAGATACTTTTTGATTCGTTTCCTATTTCCCTACGCGAGTCACGTGATCTGTCGAATCTTTTCCTAGTTTGCGTCACCTTGGACCTGGACGCGCTTTTTCGAATTCCTTGCCGCATGATACAGAGTTGCCCCTCGGTTTATTTCCGATTTTTATTCTTGAGAGAGCGAATTTACGGAATGTTTTTCAAACTCAACGTCAACTCTGAACTCGACGCGGTGTTCCGATATGCTCGGCGCAGGATACAGAGTCGCTCATGAATCCATGACCTATTCTTCTATGCCAGTGACGTCATTTTCCGACGTCATCTTCGACCACGACGCAGTGTTTCGATCTGCCCGACAAACTATACAAAGATACTTTTTGATTCGTTTCCTATTTCCCTACGCGAGTCACGTGATCTGTCGATTCTTTTCCTAGTTTGCGTCACCTTGGACCTGGACGCGCTTTTTCGAATTCCTTGCCGCATGATACAGAGTCGCCCCTCGGTTTATTTCCGATTTTTATTCTTGAGAGAGCGAATTTACGGAATGTTTTTCAAGGTCAACCCCAACTCTGAACTTGACGCAGTGTTCCGATATGCTCGGCGCACGATACAGAGTCGCTCATGAATCCATGACCTATTAATCTTCGCCAGTGAGGTCATTTTTCGACGTCATCTTCGACCACGACGCAGTGTTTCGATCTCCCCGACAAACTATACAAAGATACTTTTCGATTCGTTTCCTATTTCCCTACGCAAGTCACGTGATCTGTCGAATCTTTTCCTAGTTCGCGTCACCTTGGACCTGGACGCGGTTTTTCGATTTCCTAGCCGCGTGATACAGAGTTGCCCCTCGATTCATTTCCGATTTTCATTTTTGAGATTGCGGATTTTCGGAATGTTTTTCAAGCTCAACCCCAACTCTGAACTTGACGCGGTGTTCCGATATGCTCGGCGCGGAATACAGAGTCGCTCATGAATCCATGACCTGTTCTTCTTAGCCAGTGACGTCATTTTTCGAATGTTTTCCGAATTCGACGTCATCTTCGACCTCGACGCAGTGTTTCGATCTCCCTGACAAACTATACAAAGATACTTTTTCATTCGTTTCCTATTTCCCTACGCAAGTCACGTGATTTGTCGAATCTTTTCCCAGTTCGACGTCACCTTGGACGTGGACGCGGTTTTTCGATTTCCTAGCCGCGTGATACGGAGTTGCCCCTCGATTCATTTCCGATTTTCATTTTTGAGATGGCGGATTTTCGGAATGTTTTTCAAGCTCAACCCCAACTCTGAACTTGACGCGGTGTTCCGATATGCTCGGCGCACGATACAGAGTCGCTCATCAATTCATGAAGTATTTTTCCTGGCGAGTGACGTGATTTTTCGGATGTTCTTCGAATTCGACGTCATCTTCGGCCTCGACGCAGTGTTTCGATCTCCCCGACGAACTATACAAAGATACTCTTTGATTCGTTCTCGATTTCCCTACGCAAGTCACGTGATCTGTCGAATCTCTTTCCAGTTCGACGTCACCTTGGACGTGGACGCGCTTTTTCGAATTCCTTGCCGCATGATACAGAGTTGCCCCTCGGTTTATTTCCGATTTTTATTCTTGAGAGAGCGAATTTACCGAATGTTTTTCAAGCTCAACGTCAACTCTGAACTCGACGCGGTGTTCCGATATGCTCGGCGCAGGATACAGAGTCGCTCATGAATCCATGACCTATTCTTCTATGCCAGTGACGTCATTTTCCGACGTCATCTTCGACCACGACGCAGTGTTTCGATCTGCCCGACAAACTATACAAAGATACTTTTTGATTCGTTTCCTATTTCCCTACGCGAGTCACGTGATCTGTCGAATCTTTTCCTAGTTTGCGTCACCTTGGACCTGGACGCGCTTTTTCGAATTCCTTGCCGCATGATACAGAGTCGCCCCTCGGTTTATTTCCGATTTTTATTCTTGAGAGAGCGAATTTACGGAATGTTTTTCAAGCTCAACCCCAACTCTGAACTTGACGCGGTGTTCCGATATGCTCGGCGCACGATACAGAGTCGCTCATGAATCCATGACCTATTAATCTTCGCCAGTGAGGTCATTTTTCGACGTCATCTTCGACCACGACGCAGTGTTTCGATCTCCCCGACAAACTATACAAAGATACTTTTTGATTCGTTTCCTATTTCCCTACGCAAGTCACGTGATCTGTCGAATCTTTTCCTAGTTCGCGTCACCTTGGACCTGGACGCGGTTTTTCGATTTCCTAGCCGCATGATACAGAGTTGCCCCTCGGTTTATTTCCCATTTTTATTCTTGAGATAGCGAATTTTCGAAATGTTTTTCAAGCTCAACCCCAACTCTGAACTTGACGCGGTGTTTCGATATGCTCGGCGCACGATACAGAGTCGCTCATCAATCCATGAGGTATTTTTCTTGGCGAGTGACGTGATTTTTCGGATATTCTTCGAATTCGACGTCATCTTCGGCCTCGACGCAGTGTTCCGATCTCCCCGACAAACTATACAAAGATACTTTTTGATTCGTTTTCTATTTCCCTACGCAAGTCACGTGATCTGTCGAATCTTTTTCCAGTTCGACGTCACCTTGGACATGGACGCGATTTTTCGATTTCCTTGCCGCGTGATACAGAGTTGCCCCTCGATTCATTTCCGATTTTCATTTTTGAGATGGCGGATTTTCGGAATGTTTTTCAAGCTCAACCCCAACTCTGAACTTGACGCGGTGTTCCGATATGCTCGGCGCACGATACAGAGTCGCTCATCAATTCATGAAGTATTTTTCCTGGCGAGTGACGTGATTTTTCGGATGTTCTTCGAATTCGACGTCATCTTCGGCCTCGACGCAGTGTTTCGATCTCCCCGACGAACTATACAAAGATACTCTTTGATTCGTTCTCGATTTCCCTACGCAAGTCACGTGATCTGTCGAATCTCTTTCCAGTTCGACGTCACCTTGGACGTGGACGCGCTTTTTCGAATTCCTTGCCGCATGATACAGAGTTGCCCCTCGGTTTATTTCCGATTTTTATTCTTGAGAGAGCGAATTTACGGAATGTTTTTCAAGCTCAACGTCAACTCTGAACTCGACGCGGTGTTCCGATATGCTCGGCGCAGGATACAGAGTCGCTCATGAATCCATGACCTATTCTTCTATGCCAGTGACGTCATTTTCCGACGTCATCTTCGACCACGACGCAGTGTTTCGATCTGCCCGACAAACTATACAAAGATACTTTTTGATTCGTTTCCTATTTCCCTACGCGAGTCACGTGATCTGTCGAATCTTTTCCTAGTTTGCGTCACCTTGGACCTGGACGCGCTTTTTCGAATTCCTTGCCGCATGATACAGAGTCGCCCCTCGGTTTATTTCCGATTTTTATTCTTGAGAGAGCGAATTTACGGAATGTTTTTCAAGCTCAACCCCAACTCTGAACTTGACGCGGTGTTCCGATATGCTCGGCGCACGATACAGAGTCGCTCATGAATCCATGACCTATTAATCTTCGCCAGTGAGGTCATTTTTCGACGTCATCTTCGACCACGACGCAGTGTTTCGATCTCCCCGACAAACTATACAAAGATACTTTTTGATTCGTTTCCTATTTCCCTACGCAAGTCACGTGATCTGTCGAATCTTTTCCTAGTTCGCGTCACCTTGGACCTGGACGCGGTTTTTCGATTTCCTAGCCGCGTGATACAGAGTTGCCCCTCGATTCATTTCCGATTTTCATTTTTGAGATTGCGGATTTTCGGAATGTTTTTCAAGCTCAACCCCAACTCTGAACTTGACGCGGTGTTCCGATATGCTCGGCGCGGAATACAGAGTCGCTCATGAATCCATGACCTGTTCTTCTTAGCCAGTGACGTCATTTTTCGAATGTTTTCCGAATTCGACGTCATCTTCGACCTCGACGCAGTGTTTCGATCTCCCTGACAAACTATACAAAGATACTTTTTCATTCGTTTCCTATTTCCCTACGCAAGTCACGTGATTTGTCGAATCTTTTCCCAGTTCGACGTCACCTTGGACGTGGACGCGGTTTTTCGATTTCCTAGCCGCGTGATACGGAGTTGCCCCTCGATTCATTTCCGATTTTCATTTTTGAGATGGCGGATTTTCGGAATGTTTTTCAAGCTCAACCCCAACTCTGAACTTGACGCGGTGTTCCGATATGTCCGGCGCAGGATACAGAGTCGCTCATGAATCCATGACCTATTCTTCTATGCCAGTGACGTCATTTTCCGACGTCATCTTCGACCACGACGCAGTGTTTCGATCTGCCCGACAAACTATACAAAGATACTTTTTGATTCGTTTCCTATTTCCCTACGCGAGTCACGTGATCTGTCGAATCTTTTCCTAGTTTGCGTCACCTTGGACCTGGACGCGCTTTTTCGAATTCCTTGCCGCATGATACAGAGTCGCCCCTCGGTTTATTTCCGATTTTTATTCTTGAGAGAGCGAATTTACGGAATGTTTTTCAAGCTCAACCCCAACTCTGAACTTGACGCGGTGTTCCGATATGCTCGGCGCACGATACAGAGTCGCTCATGAATCCATGACCTATTAATCTTCGCCAGTGAGGTCATTTTTCGACGTCATCTTCGACCACGACGCAGTGTTTCGATCTCCCCGACAAACTATACAAAGATACTTTTTGATTCGTTTCCTATTTCCCTACGCAAGTCACGTGATCTGTCGAATCTTTTCCTAGTTCGCGTCACCTTGGACCTGGACGCGGTTTTTCGATTTCCTAGCCGCATGATACAGAGTTGCCCCTCGGTTTATTTCCCATTTTTATTCTTGAGATAGCGAATTTTCGAAATGTTTTTCAAGCTCAACCCCAACTCTGAACTTGACGCGGTGTTTCGATATGCTCGGCGCACGATACAGAGTCGCTCATCAATCCATGAGGTATTTTTCTTGGCGAGTGACGTGATTTTTCGGATATTCTTCGAATTCGACGTCATCTTCGGCCTCGAAGCAGTGTTCCGATCTCCCCGACAAACTATACAAAGATACTTTTTGATTCGTTTTCTATTTCCCTACGCAAGTCACGTGATCTGTCGAATCTTTTTCCAGTTCGACGTCACCTTGGACATGGACGCGATTTTTCGATTTCCTTGCCGCGTGATACAGAGTTGCCCCTCGATTCATTTCCGATTTTCATTTTTGAGATGGCGGATTTTCGGAATGTTTTTCAAGCTCAACCCCAACTCTGAACTTGACGCGGTGTTCCGATATGCTCGGCGCACGATACAGAGTCGCTCATCAATCCATGAAGTATTTTTCTTGGCGAGTGACGTGATTTTTCGGATGTTCTTCGAATTCGACGTCATCTTCGGCCTCGACGCAGTGTTCCGATCTCCTCGACAAACTATACAAAGATACTTTTTGATTCGTTTCCTATTTCCCTACGCAAATCACGTGATCTGTCGAATCTTTTCACAGTTCGACGTCACCGTGGACGTGGACGCGGTTTTTCGATTTCCTTGCCGCATGATACAGAGTTGCCCCTCGGTTTATTTCCGATTTTTATTCTTGAGATAGCGAATTTTCGGAATGTTTTTCAAGCTCAACGTCAACTCTGAACTTGACGCGGTAATTCGATATGCTCGGCGCAGAATACAGAGTCGCTCATCAATCCATGACCTATTCTTCTTCGCCAGTGACGTCATTTTTCGAATGTTTTTCGAATTCGACGTCATCTTCGACCTCGACGCAGTGTTTCGATCTCCCCGACAAACTATACAAAAATACTTTTTGATTCGTTTCCTATTTCCCTACGCAAGTCACGTGATCGATCGAATCTTTTCTCAGTTCGACATCACCTTGGACCTGGACGTGGTTTTTCGATTTCCTTGCCGCATGATACAGAGTTGCCCCCCGGTTTATTTCCGATTTTTATTCTTGAGATGGCGGATTCCCGGAATGTTTTTCAAGCTCAACCCCAACTCTGAACTTGACGCGGTGTTCCGATATGCTCGGCGAACGATACAGAGTCGCTCATCAATCCATGAAGTATTTTTCTTGGCGAGTGACGTGATTGTTCGGATGTTCTTCGAATTCGACGTCATCTTTGGCCTCGACGCAGTGTTCCGATCTCCCCGACAAACTATACAAAGATACTTTTTGATTCGTTTCCTATTTCCCTACGCAAGTCACGTGATCTGTCGAATCTTTTCCCAGTTCGACGTCACCGTGGACGTGGACACTGTTTTTCGATTTCCTTGCCGCATGATACAGAGTTGCCCCTCGGTTTATTTCCCATTTTTATTCTTGAGATAGCGAATTTTCGGAATGTTTTTCAAGCTCAACCCCAACTCTGAACTTGACGCGGTGTACCGATATGCTCGGCGCACGATACAGCGTCGCTCATCAATCCATGAGGTATTTTTCTTGGCGAGTGACGTGATTTTTCGGATGTTCTTCGAATTCGACGTCATCTTCGGCCTCGACGCAGTGTTCCGATCTCCTCGACAAACTTTACAAAGATACTTTTTGATTCGTTTCCTATTTCCCTACGCAAGTCACGTGATCTGTCGAATCTTCTCACAGTTCGACGTCACCGTGGACGTGGACGCGGTTTTTCGATTTCCTTGCCGCATGATACAGAGTTGCCCCCCGGTTTATTTCCGATTTTTATTCTTGAGATGGCGGATTTCCGGAATGTTTTTCAAGCTCAACCCCAACTCTGAACTTGACGCGGTGTTCCGATATGCTCGGCGCACGATACAGAGTCGCTCATCAATCCATGAAGTATTTTTCTTGGCGAGTGACGTGATTTTTCGGATGTTGTTCGAATTCGACGTCATCTTCGGCCTCGACGCAGTGTTTCGATCTCCCCGACAAACAATACAATGATACTTTTGGATTCGTTTCCCATTTCCCTACGCAAGTCACGTGATCCGTCGAATCTTTTCCTGGTTCGCGTCACCTTGGACCTGGAGGCGGTTTTTCGATTTCCTAGCCGCGTGATACAGAGTTGCCCCTCGATTCATTTCCGATTTTCATTTTTAAGATGGCGGATTTTCGGAATGTTTTTCAAGCTCAACCCCAACTCTGAACTTGACGCGGTGTTCCGATATGCTCGGCGCACGATACAGAGTCGCTCATCAATCCATGAAGTATTTTTCTTGGCGAGTGACGTGATTTTTCGGATGTTCTTCGAATTCGACGTCATCTTCGGCCTCGACGCAGTGTTCCGATCTCCTCGACAAACTATACAAAGATACTTTTTGATTCGTTTCCTATTTCCCTACGCAAGTCACGTGATCTGTCGAATCTTTTCACAGTTCGACGTCACCGTGGACGTGGACGCGGTTTTTCGATTTCCTTGCCGCATGATACAGAGTTGCCCCTCGGTTTATTTCCGATTTTTATTCTTGAGATAGCGAATTTTCGGAATGTTTTTCAAGCTCAACGTCAACTCTGAACTTGACGCGGTAATTCGATATGCTCGGCGCAGAATACAGAGTCGCTCATCAATCCATGACCTATTCTTCTTCGCCAGTGACGTCATTTTTCGAATGTTTTTCGAATTCGACGTCATCTTCGACCTCGACGCAGTGTTTCGATCTCCCCGACAAACTATACAAAAATACTTTTTGATTCGTTTCCTATTTCCCTACGCAAGTCACGTGATCGATCGAATCTTTTCTCAGTTCGACATCACCTTGGACCTGGACGTGGTTTTTCGATTTCCTTGCCGCATGATACAGAGTTGCCCCCCGGTTTATTTCCGATTTTTATTCTTGAGATGGCGGATTCCCGGAATGTTTTTCAAGCTCAACCCCAACTCTGAACTTGACGCGGTGTTCCGATATGCTCGGCGCACGATACAGAGTCGCTCATCAATCCATGAAGTATTTTTCTTGGCGAGTGACGTGATTGTTCGGATGTTCTTCGAATTCGACGTCATCTTTGGCCTCGACGCAGTGTTCCGATCTCCCCGACAAACTATACAAAGATACTTTTTGATTCGTTTCCTATTTCCCTACGCAAGTCACGTGATCTGTCGAATCTTTTCCCCAGTTCGACGTCACCGTGGACGTGGACACTGTTTTTCGATTTCCTTGCCGCATGATACAGAGTTGCCCCTCGGTTTATTTCCCATTTTTATTCTTGAGATAGCGAATTTTCGGAATGTTTTTCAAGCTCAACCCCAACTCTGAACTTGACGCGGTGTTCCGATATGCTCGGCGCACGATACAGCGTCGCTCATCAATCCATGAAGTATTTTTCTTGGCGAGTGACGTGATTGTTCGGATGTTCTTCGAATTCGACGTCATCTTTGGCCTCGACGCAGTGTTCCGATCTCCCCGACAAACTATACAAAGATACTTTTTGATTCGTTTCCTATTTCCCTACGCAAGTCACGTGATCTGTCGAATCTTTTCCCCAGTTCGACGTCACCGTGGACGTGGACACTGTTTTTCGATTTCCTTGCCGCATGATACAGAGTTGCCCCTCGGTTTATTTCCCATTTTTATTCTTGAGATAGCGAATTTTCGGAATGTTTTTCAAGCTCAACCCCAACTCTGAACTTGACGCGGTGTTCCGATATGCTCGGCGCACGATACAGCGTCGCTCATCAATCCATGAGGTATTTTTCTTGGCGAGTGACGTGATTTTTCGAATGTTCTTCGAATTCGACGTCATCTTCGGCCTCGACGCAGTGTTCCGATCTCCTCGACAAACTTTACAAAGATACTTTTTGATTCGTTTCCTATTTCCCTACGCAAGTCACGTGATCTGTCGAATCTTCTCACAGTTCGACGTCACCGTGGACGTGGACGCGGTTTTTCGATTTCCTTGCCGCATGATACAGAGTTGCCCCCCGGTTTATTTCCGATTTTTATTCTTGAGATGGCGGATTTCCGGAATGTTTTTCAAGCTCAACCCCAACTCTGAACTTGACGCGGTGTTCCGATATGCTCGGCGCACGATACAGAGTCGCTCATCAATCCATGAAGTATTTTTCTTGGCGAGTGACGTGATTTTTCGGATGTTGTTCGAATTCGACGTCATCTTCGGCCTCGACGCAGTGTTTCGATCTCCCCGACAAACAATACAATGATACTTTTGGATTCGTTTCCCATTTCCCTACGCAAGTCACGTGATCCGTCGAATCTTTTCCTGGTTCGCGTCACCTTGGACCTGGAGGCGGTTTTTCGATTTCCTAGCCGCGTGATACAGAGTTGCCCCTCGATTCATTTCCGATTTTCATTTTTAAGATGGCGGATTTTCGGAATGTTTTTCAAGCTCAACCCCAACTCTGAACTTGACGCGGTGTTCCGATATGCTCGGCGCACGATACAGAGTCGCTCATCAATCCATGAAGTATTTTTCTTGGCGAGTGACGTGATTTTTCGGATGTTCTTCGAATTCGACGTCATCTTCGGCCTCGACGCAGTGTTCCGATCTCCTCGACAAACTATACAAAGATACTTTTTGATTCGTTTCCTATTTCCCTACGCAAGTCACGTGATCTGTCGAATCTTTTCACAGTTCGACGTCACCGTGGACGTGGACGCGGTTTTTCGATTTCCTTGCCGCATGATACAGAGTTGCCCCTCGGTTTATTTCCGATTTTTATTCTTGAGATAGCGAATTTTCGGAATGTTTTTCAAGCTCAACGTCAACTCTGAACTTGACGCGGTAATTCGATATGCTCGGTGTCACAACCCAGGTGGATAATGACAATTAAATATACCATTAACAGTAATAGTCAATGATATTTTGTCTCCTCAATTTAACACCTAAGTGTTGGGATCGGAGACTACCAGAGGAGGAAAGGTTGTATTCATAAATTATTGAAATATTATGTATAAATTGAATAAAATGATCTTTATTATACCTCTTTGAATTTATTCAATATCAACGATTTCCACGATTTTGGGCGTAGAGGGTAATGGGGTGGTTAAAGGTGGAACGTTGAAAACTCGAGTCGTGGTTTCTACGGTATTCACAAGGATGTGGCTTCCGTGATCTTCAATAAAATGTTGGGTCTGAGAGGTACCAGGGGGTAGGTCGTCGAGTGTGGTTTGGGTTGGTTGCACCTGAGGGTTCCCGATGTTGAGTTCTATGGTGTCCTCGTCGTCCAGAGGATGGCTGAATACACGTTCAAAGATGGCTGGGAGCTCCGGTGGACCTAGCCTGATTGCTTTTTCTAGGCAGGCTTCCAATCGTTGTTGGTATTTTAATTGTGCCTTGGCAATCCTTTGTTTGATTACCTTACCCCCGCGTCGATTATTTCTCTTTCTCTTCCTGGGTCTGTCCACGTTCATCTACATGTAAGGTGTGAGGATTTAGAATAATTGGGTGCAAGCTTTGCTCTATGGCTAGCTAATGCTACCCACAAATATAGGAAGTTGGGTGCAAGCGTTGCTCTTGGCTGGCTAATGCTACCCACGAATATGGAAATTGGGTGCAAGCGTTGCTCTTGGCTGGCTAATGCTACCCACGAATATAGGAATAGTAGATTAATTGTTTTCAGCCCCTGGTTGAGTGGAAATACTTGGGGTACTTACTTTGATTTAGGAGGGTTGCACAATGAATTCACTTTGTTTTAATATAGATATTTTAATGAAACTTAATAATTGAGAGTTTTAGTCTTTATGTGAAAATAACTTATTAACTGAGGTAAAACTGTTGAACTGGTATAACTGTGTAGTAAATTTGCGACTGACTGGTACTAGGTTGATTGAACTGAGCTGGTCTTACTGAACTGACTGCTCTTGCTGAACTGTTTGAATACTTCTTGAATACTGACTGGTCTTGACTGGTGATTTTTACTGAACTGCTTGCTCTTGGCCCGTGGGCCTCCTTATATACGCGAGTAAATGTTCGTAGTGGGGAGACTCGTGACTCCGGCCTACGTGACCGTTGGTGGGAGCCTTGCGCTGTGAATCCCCGAGTTATTTTCACATGAGACTGTTTAGGTCAGCCGTAGCTTGGTCATCGCTTACATTATAATATTACATACGGTTCCCAAGGCACGGCTGTTTACAATTTGCGGCTGTGTTTATGAAGCGAGTCTTATGATATCATTTCTTGGAGCGGTGCTCTTGGGTTTTAGTAACCGAAGAGCACGGCTTGCGTTTTATAAACATTTGCAGCTGTGCTCGATATTGAGACCACGGTTTGCGTTTTAATAAACATTTGCAGCTGCGCCATGAAATCAAGAGCACGGCTTGTGTTTTAATAAACATTTGCAGCTGCGCCATGAAATCAAGACCACGGCTTGCGTTTTAATAAACATTTGCAGCTGCGTCGTGAAATCAAGACCACGGCTTGCGTTTTAATAAACATCCGCAGCTGCGTGTTGAAATTGAAGTTGATATAATATTTTAGAAGCGGTGTTCTTGGGTTATGGTAACCGAAGAGCACGGCTTGCGTTTTAATAACATTTGCAGCTGCGGGAGTGTTTATCGTACACAGTTCCCGAGGTTTGGCTTTGTTTATAATTTGCAGCTGCGCTGCCTTACTGCCTGATATCATTCTACTGTGGTAATACTATCGTGGTTACGTCATTGGTTAAAAATTAAGAGTGTATAATGCCTGGGAAGCAGGCTGAGTGTTAGTGGATTATAATATTGGCTTATAATATTTTATAGTTAATTGTGTGATATATATATATATGTATGTATGTGATGTAATAGTGGTATATGTGCCATCTTTTATATGGCTACATGTATTATATGAATATTAATAAAGATTATTGAATAAAGAATTATTTTAGTTTGGTTAGAGTATAGTATGTTTTATGCTTAGACTGGCTGGAGTTTGAATATACTCCGTTAATTTAGTTTGAGTATAGAAGGTGTATTCCTTCATGCTTAGTAAGCTTGAATATGAGATGTATGTATATATATATATATGTGCGAGTAGGTTCTAGAAGGTTATTATATTATAAGGTATTGTAAGATATATAGGTATATAATGACATGAAAAATTACTCCGGTCTTGGGTAAATTATGTGGTTATGTAGAGGGTCGGGGACCGTCACACCTCCCCCCTGGGTTTCAAATGTTTGGGCTACGCTCAACATTTGACGTTTCCTGAGTCGTTCCTGTAGTTCTTCTATGGTGGTGTCCTGGGGTGCGTTGGGTTTTATCTCTTGCAGTTCCTCGCCCTTTTCCACGTCTTCCTGTTCTTCCTCTTTGGGTTGTTTTGCCAGGTAGATCAATAGGTGTGTTACGGAACTCCAAAGGGCTCCTATCACGTGAAGACTCCATCCATAGATGTGGTGAAGGGTATAACCATGGATTACGGTATCTACGGCGAATTTTATCATTCTGAGTACAATAAGTATACCCATTACTCCAGCTGTTGCTGAGCCGAAGACTACAAATCCGTTCCATAGTCTTTTCCCGGTAGATTCTGCTATTTTGTTGAGAGAATCTTCATCTAACATATTATAGAATGAGATGCCATCGTTATCCACGGCGTGTCCAGTGGCTCCTCTAGCTAAATTGTTCAAAACTGCTGGTCTCTCTGCTGGAAATAGTAAATGATCCTTTAGTTTCTGTAGGTCGGCTTGGCTGTAGATTCCGCTTGTTCCTAAAGGACTTGGGTTCACGTATTTCCATGACATCTTGGTTTTGGGTTGAATGGCTTGAGGGGGTACTGCTTCCATAGGGCTTGGCATGAATTTGTACCAGGTGCTATCTACCTTGTACATTGTTGCTAATATAGGATTACATTCCTTTCTCGTTGCTGTTTGAACTAATATCTTGGATTTTGGTGTCATAAATAACGAAGTGTTCCTTACTGAGACTGGTAATTCAGAAAAACAGGAGTCTGTTTTCCTTAGTTGGCATTCTACAGGTGTGCATTTTACAATATGTGCGACTTCACCTGCTATGGTGGCCATATATCCTGGTCCACGCATTAGGTTATATGCGAATTCGTCCGGTGATAGCGTTGCTATTGTAAGTGCGTTACTTATTACCTGCTTTTCTAGTTCACACTTTTGAGTTATAACGTCGCGGTAGAGGGATTTGATTTGATTTCTTATGTGTTTTTCCACATACACGAATTTAGAGTTGACGTATGTAAAGATATCTGTATTTTCTACTGCTAGGTCTGATTTCTCCTTAAACGTGTTACCTCTAGTGGTTTCAAATATTAGTAGTTTCGGGTGCTCGGTTTGGTACAAGTTGTATCCGCAAATCTTTTTTTCAGTAGTCTTGATGAGCGCGAAGGTGAGGTCGTCCGTGGCGATGGTGTAGACTTCTGGTTGGTTCTGTGGTCCCTTTTGGTCTACATCCGTTATTTTTGTGATGAATCCCTCGTAGAGTACGTCATATGCTGTGAATTTGCAGTCATTGTTAGGGACGTCTTCCCAAAATGAGTATCCGCCTTCTTCGTCGAAGCACGATCTTTTGTCTAGTTGTTCTGAAACTCCATTTCTTAATATGAGTGTTTTGGAGTTGAGTCGAACCGTCGCTTCTTGTACTTGTAGGGTAACAGTTATTACTGCTGTTACTATAACCTTGCTGTATTGTCCGTAACCGTCGTCGAAAAATTCGCCTTCGCAGTCGCCGTTGGAGCTGAGTCTTCCTGCTAAGGTCGTACTAATCCTCGTGGTTTGATTTGCATTGAGATTGGTGAATTGCTTACTGCCTATTGTTAGAATTCCTTCGGTATGCATTCGATGGCAGGCTTCGTAGCTTATTCTTTTTATATATACTACGTGTCCCTTATCTATTTCAGAAGTATGAGAGTGCATACCGCAGTATCTGGCGGTTCTATCTATTTTTACACGACACTGGATTACTTTGGTTTTCTTAAAGTCTGTTAACTGTAGTAACTGTCCGTATATTGTATCTATTTTTGGTTCTGTTTCTGGGAGTTCGCAATCCATCGAGTCAATAAGACTGAGGGTGGTTATATTTAAATTTCCTAGTCCACAATCGTAAGCGATGAGGGCTTGGGCGAAAGGTAGTATCAACATGGCGATTCCAAGATACATGTTTCCCTTTATTCTGGAACAGAAGGTTCCAGTTTAATTTTTCTCAGAGAGTATACAACATATATATGCTTCTTATATTTAGTTATTTATGATCTTAAATCGAATATATAACATGAATTTATCTTGTTTGTATATTTTCTTATTTTATGTTTTATTATATTGTATTATTGAGATCTTGAAATTGCCCTTATGGTCTTTCTAAGGTTCCTGCTTGGTATCCCTCATGTGTTGAATATACGTTATAGTTATAAGTATTGGTAAGTAGGAATCCTTGGTGGGCTAAATATTTCAAAATTTCAATTTCAAATGAACTTAAGGTTCTGCTAAATCTTAGTATTATTTTGCTGCATATTTGTTCAACCTCCATTTTTCGAGTATTGAGGTCCCTTTTTTCCTCATAGAGGATGATATATTCAGAGGGTGTCCTTACTAGCTTCATTTTCTACAACAAATGGCGTGCTTAGTACTTAATATTAATTTATAGAGTTATTGGGGTATTCTGCCTTATTCGGAGCTGTCTGAATCATAATCTTGAAATATGGG
The DNA here is from genome assembly GCA_963966615.1 of Tenthredo amoena. Lineage (NCBI taxonomy): Eukaryota > Metazoa > Arthropoda > Insecta > Hymenoptera > Tenthredinidae > Tenthredo > Tenthredo amoena. The sequence goes on along the minus strand of OZ016488.1, from coordinate 11,545,103 downwards.
GATCAGGGCTGTTTCCTGTGTAAATATATAGAATTTATGTTTTAGCTTGTTGGTGATTTTAACATAGGTTCTCTGGAATCTTGTACTTCTAACTAGGTACAGGCTATTTGGTGTGCAAGTTTTTGCGCTTTCCTTGAGTGCGTGTAGTACATCTATCTGATTATTGATTTCGGTTGTATAATGGTAAACTCTTGGAAAGAATGCGTTTATCGTAACTAATTTGGCGAGCACTTCCTGGTGCCATGGTACAAATACCCTATTGCTAGTTAACGTTTTATAATTTGGTACTTCTGGGTTAAATGCCAGGTATCCGTAAGGTCGGTTATCCGTTTTGACAATGTACCATACGACTGGTTCTGCCTGTAGGTGGTTCCCACTCATTTTCTATAACAAATCGTATGCCTATTACTTAATATTAACTTACAGAACTATTGGGGTATCTTGTCGCTGGGCTTATTGTTTGTGCGATTGTCTTTCCCCTTAATGTCTACTTAACGTGATATTTTAAGCTTATTACGGTGGACTATTTTATCCTTTCCGTTAATCCTGATTTTTACGTTCTGGTTATCCAGAACGTCAATTATTTCGTGAGGACCTGTATATTGGTCCCCTAGTTTACCTAGCTTTGGTTCCTTTAGTAGAAAGACTTGATCTCCAATGGACAGGTTTATTGGATTAATTTTCCTGTCGTAATACTGTTTGGATCTTATCTTAGCTTGGTTTAGATTTTGCTTGGCTAATTTTTGAATTTCGTGAATTTTGTAGTATAAATTTAATAAGTATTCCTCATAAGTTCTGTCCTGAATTGATTCAATGATATCGTGATCTGAGGGTAGACGTGCTAGTTTTCCATATACTAATTCAAATGGGGTGTATCTCGTTCCCTCATGTATGCTCGTGTTATATGAAAACATTGCTTGATCCAGCCATTGATCCCAGTCCCTGTTGTTTGATATTACTTGTTTCAGGTACTCGGTCATGACTATGTGAGAACGTTCTAAGGATCCGTTAGATTGAGGATGGAACGCTGTTGTTTTACATTGTTTAATTTTGAATTTCTTTGCAATATTTTTCATGAGTGAACTAGTTAAATTAGCTCCCTGGTCCGTGAGGATTTTCTTAGGGGCTCCATATTTGCAAATGAAGTTTCTTACCAAAGCGTCTGCTATACTGACAGAGGTTGTTTCCCTGAGTGGAATAGCTAATGAGAATTTAGTTAGTTGGTCCTGCATAGTTAGGACGTATTCATTTCCTGAGGGGGTTATGGGTAGAGGACCCACAATGTCTATGGAAATTTTTTCAAAAGCTGTATCCGGGGTATCGGTAAGAGTCATTGGTTGTCGCGTCTTTACCCTGGTAAGTTTCTTTGTTTGGCAATTTATACAAGAATTTATGAAATTTCTAATTTGTTCTTTCATTCCATTCCAAAAATAATTTTGACGGATTCTAGTAAAGGTTTTAGTGATACCTTTATGACCTCCCACAGCTGAGCTGTGGTATTCCTGTAAGATTTCTATTCTTTCGTCTTCTTCAGGAATGCGTACTAAATTTTTACAAATTTGAATTTTGCATGGTATATCTACAAATAGTTGCTTTATAAAATCTAAGATAGTTTTCCAAGATAGTGAATCTATTTGGTTTGTTTGAGCTATTGATATTTCATCAATAGCTAATTCGTAAACGACATTGATTAATGATCGTAAGGCCTCTTTAAATATTTCTTCGTCGAGCTGAGTATTCTTTGACTCTTTGATAGGTAATCCTATACATTTCTTGTTACCTACTTGTTTTACAGTGGCTCTGGCTAAGGTAATGTTTGTGAATTTAGGAAACCTTTTAGCTTGGGAGAGATCCTTACTGCCTTCGTCGTATGGTTCCCCTTTAACTGTTATAAAACATACCCAGTTTCCTTTTTGCATGGATAACCTATCGCGTGTCTCACTAATTTGACCTGAGTTTTCGGGTCGTAGCTCGTAATTTCTATTTCCTTCAAATATTTCATCGTCTGAGGATTCTGTATCTGAACTAACTTCTGAAATTTCTGAATGTGCTTCCTCATTTTCAGAGTTGTGATTGCTAACAGAGTCTGAAATTTGTGAATCTACTTCCTCGTTTTCGCGGTCGTTATTTTCTATGTTTTTGTCAGAAAATAAATTTGTCAAGGAATCGTCAATTTCGTCCGTATTGTTATCGACTGGTCCTATGTTATTGCTGAATCGAGAAGTGGTACCGCCGTCACGGTGCGGGTTGTATGTACTTATCAAAATTTTGAAAGGTTTTGTAAATATTATAGCTATTATTTCCTTAACTTTATTCCAATTTAATTTATCAAGACCGCATCCTATTTTTGGCATGGCTATTTTTTGAATTCCAAATTTGATGCATAATCTTCGTAGTTCGTACAGACTTTGCTTGAGATTTTCATACGTTGGTTTGTTCCTACTTTCCTTTTTCGTAATTAAGTAAAAGATGTACCTAGTCCCGTGTTTTATGTATGCTACATCTCCTACCTTTTTATTTTGATTCTTGAGTTCTTCAACCTTACCGAAGCGGTTTTTGAATTCTATGGCTATGCCGGCTCCCATTAATAAGTCTTGGGCTACACAGTGGGCAAGTGAATACGATTCGTCTATGAGGAATAAGTCACTGGTAGTCTCCTGAATATTTGTTAGCTGAGCAGGTGTGGGAGTGAATATTTCGTCATCTGATTCGTCTGTTGACTGAATGCCTTGCGTTGCGAAGGTAACGGGGTATGGTGGGTTATATATTTTTATTTGATATGGTTCCTTGCCGAAAAGTTTCAAGAGTAATTGTTCTATTTTGGTCCACCATAGTCCGTTCTCTTCACATTCTAAATTTGTAAATGCGAGATAAAAATTTTTAAATTCTATTGTGAGTTCTTTTAGTTTGAATAAGCATTGTTTAATGTCTTTGAATTTTGCTTTGTCTTCATCCCTTTCTTTTATTACTAGGTACAAGACCATTCTCTTATCCTTGTTAGAGTATAATGCTGTTACTCCTCCTACGGGAGTGTTGAAAGTTCGTAATCTATCTAATTGTCCAAATCTTGTTAAAAATTCTGATGCTAATTGTCCCGTGAACTCAAGATTTCGTGATGCTACGTGTACTAAGGTGTATTCCGAGGGTGCCTCAAATATTTTGCTCGATTCTGTTGCTTGTAATAATTTGTTAAGATTTGCAGGCTCTTCGTCCTGTAGTTCGTTTGTAATTTCCGGTGGGTTTCTAGACAATGCGTCTGCGTTAAGATTTATTTGTCCAGGTTTGTAAAGCATGGTATAGGTATATTCCGCTAATTTGAGTCTCCATCTCACTAGTCGAGATGATGGGTCTTTTACCGAGTGTAACCATACTAATGGTCTGTGGTCAGTTATTAAAGTGAATTTATTCCCATATAGGTATGGTCGAAAGTGTAAAACGCAGTAAACTATGGCCAAAAGTTCCTTTTCGATGGTAGAGTAATTTCTTTCCGCGTCGTTCAGGAGTCTAGAGGTGTATGCTATGGGTAGATCTTTGCCTATGTCTCCTTGACTTAAAACTCCTCCTATAGCGTAACCTGAGGCGTCAGTGGTTAAAATGAAAGGTTTTGTGAAGTCGGGGTATTGTAAAATGGGTTTTTCGCATAATTTATCCCTCAAAGTTTCGAATGCCTTCTGTTGCTTTGTGTCCCAATGAAATTTTATTTCTTTTTTCAAAAGTTCCGTTAATGGTTTAGCAATTTTAGAAAAATTAGGAATGAATCGTCTGTAATAACCCGCTAGTCCCAAAAATTGTTTAATGTTTTTCGGGTTCCTAGGGATTGGGAAATTTTTGACTGCTTCTAGTTTTTTGGGATCTGGCTTAAGGCCTTCTTCGCTAATTACGTGACCTAGATAATTTACTTCTTTTCTGAGAAATTCACATTTGTCTGGTTGTAGGCAGAGGTTAGCTGCTCTCAAACGGTCCATTAAAGTAGTGAATTTTTGTTCGTGTTCTGTAAGAGAACTTGCGTAAATTACTATGTCATCTAAATATACAAGGAGTTCGCTGCCCTGTAGTCCCGTTAACACGTGGTCCATTAGTCTTTGAAATGTAGCTGGGGCGTTTTTTAATCCGAATGGCATACGGCACCATTCGTAATGTCCGTGCGAAGTTGTGAACGCGGTTTTGTCTTTATCGGATTCTTCCATTTTTATTTGGTGGAATCCGGAGGCCAAGTCAAAAACTGAGAAGTACTTAGCGCTTCCTAGCTGATCTAGAATTTCGACTATGTTTGGTAGCGGGTAGGCGTCACCTACTGTTTTTTCGTTCAACTTACGGTAGTCGATGACCATTCGCCATCTTTTGTTTCCCTGTGAGTCAGGTTTTTTAGGTACGATCCATACCGGCGAATTATACGGAGATAGCGAGGGTTTAATCAAGTCGTTATCTACGAGTTCTTTTACTTGTTTGTTAATTTCATCCTTGTGGATTGATGGAAACCTATACTGTCTGGTATTAATAGGAATATCGTCCGTTGTTGTGATTTTGTGTTTTATTGCGTTAGTAAATCCTAGCGGTTCGCCTGGTATGTGGAATCTATCTGAATTTTGTTTTATTAGGTTTTCTACGCTAGCCCTTTCTTCTGTGTTTAGGTGTTCTAGTCGCAGTAATTTTTTGATTCTAGTCGTCCTATCTTCTTCCTGTGAGTTAAGATCTATTTGGTTCAGAAATATAGAAGTTGTGTTTGTGTCATTAGAGCAGAAGTTTGGAATTTGGCAAAAAGAAGTCGCCTCGTGTGGGCTGGAATTGGAAATTGCCTCGTGTGGGCCAAAATTGGAAGTTGCCTCGTCTGGGCCGAAATTGGAAGTTGCCTCGTGTGGGCCGAAATTGGAAGTTGCCTCGTGTGGGCCAAAATTGGAAGTTGCCTCGTGTGGGCCGAAATTGGAAGTTATATCCGAAATTAATTTGACACCTGAGATGCTGATTGCATTGGCTAATTCTGTATTAAGCTTCACACATTTTGCGCCAGTCCCTAGGGTAGGTCCATGTGTGCCCGAAATAGTAGGAGCGGATCCGTACTGTTGAGAGGTGACTGCCTCCATTTTTGTAATGGGGTCATGTTCTTCCTCTAAGAATGGGAGTAAACTTAATTTTGGAGTTTGCACGTTGAATCGTTTCTCCGTTGTATTAATTATCGGTAATAGAATTTGTCCATTTCGGACAGTGTAAATAGCTTCACCGAGGTATACACCTGGAGTTGTTTGTACCCTTGGGAGGTATCCTTCGGTTAGTTCTGAATTTAGTACATTTGCCTTAATGATTTGTATACTTCTAGCTTCTAATATAGTATTTGGATTAGTCAAGAAGGGTATCCTAAGTTGGTTTACTATCAGACATTCGTTCCCGTAGTCGATAGTAGTTTGCGTTTCCCTAAAGAAAGCTGATCCTAAGATTCCACCTTGCCTAATAGAAAAATCGTCGCGTACTACGTGAAGGTTTATCGGCTCGTTAGCTATCCGGATTGTTACCTTTCCTATGGAGTCAACGAGGTTATTCCCGATTCCTCTCATCCGTATAATGTGTTTGGTGTCTATTGAATTTTTATTTTTTATGTATTTATATTTGATGATATTCGGTTCAGCCCCTGTGTCTATCATGAATTCGGTAGGTCCGATTAATTCCTCTGATTGTATTTCTATAGTGGGTACTGCACCTAAGCTCAAATTTACTGTGGTAATGGTAGGTTGTCGAGGACCTGAGTCGGGTGGACCTGTCGCGATTGGCCCGTCTCTCGGGGAGTTGCGTAATTCCCCGAGGGCCCTGCCTCGTTTCCCTGGTTTGTATTTTGATTCCGATAATTAGGATTTTGTTGAGTATTCCTGTTGCGTTCTTCGTTATACTTTCTTTTACGACAATTTTCTATCGAGTGTCCAGGGAATTTACAATAGTAACAAATTTTAGAAGTGGAAGGATTTTGAACCTTGGGGTTTGTGTTTATTTCGTCAGTTCGTTGCAGATCAGTTCGTTTCTTTTCCTCGCTAAGTTCAGGGTTTGATGGTTTGTTGTTTGTATTTTTGAATCGACAGTTTTCTGATTCGTGGTTTGTTTTCTTACAAAATTTACATGGAGGTTTGCTAGCGTTCGCGTTATTAGTTTGTTTGTCTGATCTTGTTCGCTCGCGGTCGCGTTCGAAACGTTTACCTTGTAACGGATCGGGTGATCCACACCCGAAACAATACGTCACGCCGCGCACCGTCAACCGCGCACAACAAGTGACGTCAATCAGTGACTATATAAGCGCAGCGCTAACATGGCTCCAGCAGCAGTGTTAGGCAAAGCGCCACGCTGTCTCACTAACATATCTTTTCTGAGGCCAGACAGGCAGAGCGCCCTGGTGCTCTTTAGCTTCATTTCTTTAATCACGGAAACTGCCATAGCGGGGTTTTACGTTAGAGTCAATTATTATCTTATTTTTCTACTTTCATTTACATTACCATTTGGATTCCTATTTATCAGATTTAAAATATAACGAAAAATTAAACGAGAAACGAGCGTAGAATCGTAGCATAGCTGAATCTACAAATTAGGTTAAAACTTATGTAATTTAATAATAGTATAAATTTCCGGTTGCAACCATTTCAACTCATTATGATTTATTTGATTAATTAAATATTTTGTTAATCGGGACGGTTTCCTTTTTCTCTACAACCTTCTTCTCCGTAGGCTGAACTGACCTGACTAACACATTTCATTTAATTAGCTAATATACAGCTTCGGTGACGACTGCACTGTCCAGATCCGATACTCGCTTCGGTGCGCTAGGCGTACCCAAGTCGAGATACGGTCTCGGCAAGTGCGTTGAATCCCAAGTCTGATACAGCCTCGGTGCTGCTTGCAGCATCCAGGTCTGAGGGAGGCAGCTACGGTGTGATTCGCTCCACCCTAGTCTGTATTAGGGACTAACAAATTGATTACCTCTACCAAGGAGCCCTAGAAATTAATCTAGAGTAAAGACACTCACAAGTAACTAGCCGTACGCGACACCTTCAGTGTCGCGTAAAGCACCCGAAAAGTAACATTTGGCGCCCAACGTGGGGCTCCTTGTTAGTTGGAGGTAAACCTTCTGTTTACCTGTAAATTCAGTAAAATCATTGCTTAGAGTCATTTGTTTAAATTCGAGTCATTGCTTAATTTAGAGTCTTTTGTTAACTTAGAGTCATTGCATAATTTAGAGTCATTTGTCAAAATGGAAGGTCACAGTTCAGCCTCGAGAAAAGGTGCGGAAAAGGAAACCGGCTCGAAACTTACAGATAAAAATGTAGGTAGGCGTGAGAAAGACAAAGGCACTACTGAGTTTGACAAAACCTTTATTGAAAAACCAACAGAAGTAGGAACATCAAGTAAATTCGCGGATCCGACGCAATCCATGATGATGGAGATCCTAGAACAAATAAACAAAAAGTTAGATGAAAAATTTGCTGCCGTAGAACGTAGGATGATGGTATTTAAAACAGATACAGAAAAAGAATATTCAAAGTTCGAAAACAGAATATCCAAAAAAGTAGACGATCAACAGCAAATAAATCGAAAGCAAATAGAGTCTGTAGAAGCGAATTTACATGATCTAGACGAAAAATATAGTTCCGAAGTGATAGGTTTGCAAGAGCAATTGACAACTTGCCAAGTAGACATCAGAAGCGAATTTAACGGAAATTTAAATAAACTCAATACCAAGGTTAAGGATAACTATCAATTTAGTGTTGACAAATTCGCTGAGTTAGAGAACAAACACGAGAGTTTGAAAACAAACATCGACACAGAGGTTAGGAGAATTAGATTCAGAAACTCTGGCAACAACAGTGAGTGTCACAACATAATTGCTAAGCATATCAAAATGCCGACTTATTCAGGAAAAGCATGGGAAAGACCTGCTAACTTTATTAAAGAACTAGAAGAATACTTTACCTTTGTAGGAGCTGATTGCGATGAATTAGGTTTAAAACTCATAGGCCAATGTCTTAATCAGGATGCAAAAGACTGGTGGACTGCGCGTCGTGACGTGATCAATTCCTGGGACTCGTTCAAAAATAGATTTCTAAATAGATACTGGGGAGAAGAAACCCAGAGGGAGATTAGAAAAGACATTGAGTTCGGATTTTATAATAACGATACGAAGGTAACGTGGTCAGAATACGCAAATAGAAAATTCGCGTCAGCCGCAGGCTTGTCTCCACGCATGGACGAAAGAGAGATAGTTCGTTGCCTTACCCGACATTTTAACGAATCCGTAGTAGAAGCAGCTAGGTGCCGTGACATCCGCGACATCGATGCGCTCCTCGCATTCTTGGACGAATTGCAATTTGGGGGTAGATCAAATGCAACTCGAAGTAAGTTCACTAACACGAACAAACAAAATTCACCGGTTTATCGAACGACAGAGACGCGAGATAAACAAGTGTCATGGCGGACTGAGAACGTTAATCCTGGTTCAAAACAAAGCGACGCCAACCAAAATATTAGGCCTAGTACTCAATATTACAGTCCAAAACAAAACTGGACAAATCATCAAATAAACGCGATCGACTGTGACGACACTACGGATGATCCGATTACAACGGAACCTAGTAACAGTTCGGAAAACTAGAAATCGCTGTGCCGGTCACACCAATAAACGTACCGACACAGCATGAAGTCAATGTTTTCGCGGCAAATCTCACTGATTTAACTACTTTTGAAGATCCGTACGAGTTTTTAATTGCGGAAGAAATAAATGAGAAACCTGTAGATAACAAATGTCCGGAATTAAGTCTCCGAATCGAAAAAATCGAGATGAAAGCTTTGGTAGATACAGGTAGCCAAATAACCTGCGTTTCGGATGAATGGTATCTCAAACATAAAGACAATTTATCAAAATGCGAAAAATTACCGGTTGTTAATTTTCAAGTACAGGGTGTAACAGGGGGCAGACCAGCCCGAGTAAAAGAACAATTTCTTGCGGAAATCAAGATCGGTATGGCAGTCGATGAGGTGGGTTTTCTCGTCGTGCCTGGATTAAAACACGATGTAATAATCGGTATCGACACACTGCGTAAATGGAGAGCTGATCTTGACTTGCAAATAAACAGACTGGAGATCCAAATAAAAGAGAGAAAATATTATATCGAATTGTATAACCCAAGCGATAAACAAAATCGATCAGATTCCACGGCTGGAATCTCTAGCTTAAAAACAACCGAGAATCAAGAAAATAAATATCACATAACCGATGATGAAGTAGAGAGCAAACTAACCGACTGTCAGGTACTAGGAGCCGATGAAGTTAGAGCCTTTACAGACTTAATAAAAAATTATCGAGATGTTTTTCAAAAAATTCCGGGTAGAGTCACCGTATATGAACATAAAATCAAAGTTTACGAAGATAAACCGTTCGTCAAACGATCATATCCCATTTCAATGGTACATAGAGATAAAGTAAACGAAGAAATACAGAAAATGTTAGAGCTTGGAGTGATCGAAAGATCTTATAGTGAGTATGTGAATCCACTGGTAGTTGTTGCTAAAAAATCTGGCGAGATCAGGTTAGTCTTAGATGCGAGATACATCAATCGGCTTATAGTACCTGATCACGATTGCGCGCAATCTACTGAGGTTTTGTTCCAGAAGTGCGGAAATGCAACCGTAATGTCGAGTCTAGACCTAACAGCTAGTTTTTGGCAAGTGCCATTACATAAAGATTCGCGGAAATACACAGCATTCATGCACGAGGGGAAAACCTACCAATTCACTGTCACACCTTATGGGTTAAGTACAAGTCTAGCCAGCCTGATTAGAACTTTAGATCTAGTGTTAAAAGACACAGATCAATTCACAGTAAATTTCGTAGACGACATATTGTGTTTATCTGACTCGATCCAATCACATTTAGAGCACCTGGAATTGTTGTTTAAAGTATTCAGAAAATACAATATGACGATAAATTTTAATAAATCAAAATTCTTCCGTGAGGAAATCGATTTTTTAGGCCACAAGATAACGAAAGAAGGCATACGGCCGCAAACAGAGAAGATCGAGGCAATTCAGAATTTTCCAGAGCCGAAAAATGTTAAACAACTAAAAGGATTCTTGGGCCTAACAAATTATTATAGCAAATTTACGAGATCTTATTCCGAGGCAACAGCACCATTATTAGCGTTGGTAAAGAAGGACTCTAAATGGGATTGGACCGAGGAAATGATAACACATTTTACCACAGTAAAGAAGTTGTTCTGTGACAACATGATAATACATCATCCTGATCCTAAACGTAGATATTATTTGCAGTGCGATGCAAGCAATTACGCTATCGGAGCCGTATTATACCAGCTTTCAGATCAAAATGAAGAATTAATTGTCGGGTTTGCAAGTAGAACATTAAAAGGAGCGGAGTTGAATTACTTCACAACCGAAAAAGAATTGTTAGCAGTAGTGTTCGCATTAGGAAAGTTTCGGACATTTGTGGCAGGAGCTCAATTAACAATTCGGACAGATCATAAGGCATTGACATTTTTATTTGCATGCAGACTATTAAGTTCAAGGCTAACCCGATGGATTTTGTTTGTTCAAACGTATAATTTTGACATCGAGTACGTTAAAGGAAAAGATAATGTTGTCGCAGACACGCTGAGCCGATATCTTCCTGAAAAGAAAGAAAAAATAGCATTAGTAAGGCAGATAATAATATTAGCGCCATTAGCTAAAGAATTAACAAATGAACTAAGAATTAATTTAGAATCACTTGCTAACAATCAAAGACAGGACGAGAGAATTTTATCGATCCTGGAATCAGACGAAATACAATCAGAAAAGCGATATAAAATCATAAATGATGTACTATACCACGTAGAGCCAGGGGGCGGTTTGAAAGCCTACGTGCCTGATTCATTAATTAAAAAATTAATCAAGGAATGCCATGAGATATATGGGCATACAGGCTCGAGCAAATGCTACCGGATATTACGAGAAGGTTTCTATTACCCTAAATTCGCACGAGTAATCCGACAAGAATTAGCGCGATGCGATAGATGTCAAAGATGCAAGGTACCTAGCTCATATAGTTATGCAAGTATGCAAAACATAGTTCCGCGGGGGGTAGGCGATTTAGTATCCATCGATTTTCTGGGACCGTTACCTTCGAGCAGGGGAAATTATAAATGGATCTTGGTGACCTGCGATGCATTCAGTAAATTTGTACGAATGTATCCCTTGAGAACGGCAAACGCGGAGTCCATCATCAAATGCATTTTTGATAAATATATACCGGAACTTGGAAAGCCGAGCAGGATCCAGTTTGATCATGGTACGCAATTTACGTCAGCTAGATGGTTAAATAAATTAGAGGAAGAGGGTATAACCCCAATTTTTTCATCAATACGTCATCCGCAAGGGAACATCGTTGAGAGAGTAAACCGAGAAATAGGAAGGTTTTTTAGGACATTCCTCACGGAGGAACATACCGCATGGATCAATTGGATCTCAGTGATTGAGTGTTGCATAAATGAGGTGTACCATGATTCAACTGGATTCTGCCCGTGCGAAATCCAACTAGGAGAACCTCCATCTAGATTCTGGGAGGAATGGCTCGTAAAAAATAGGGACAATATATCTAGGGACGCAAAACTAGGTTTAGTTCGACAGAATATTCTAAAACACGGATTAAAACGAGCCGATCGTTTTAATCGAACACACAGGCTAGTAAAATTCAATGTTGGAGATCTGGTACTAGTTAAAGCTTTGAACGTATCAGATACTAAAAATAAGAAGATGGGAAAGTTTTTCACCCTTTACGAAGGACCTTATAGATTAAAAACTAGAATTGGCGAAGCCACGTTTATTTTAGAACACCTGAACAATGGCTTAGAAAGAGGCAGATTCCATACTAATATGTTCAAGCTGTATCTAGAACCTTCTCGAGAAATATAGAAAAACATTTTGAATACACACAGACAAAACGTTTAGACTTGGTGACATAGGACTATAGTTGAAAAAAAAAAAGTACTCACCTATATTACACACCTGTAATTAGGCATCTATAAAAGCAGAGCAGCAAGGAAGACACCAGCAGTTTTCGGCAAGATGACCTCGTTCAATTACGGTTACACGAGTGTACAAGACAAGGAAACGCAAACTGAGTCGCAACCATACCTAGATAAAAATAATAATGAATTAAAAATTTTATTTCCGAACAAGACGTTTATCCTGGGTAAGGGAAGATTTGTCAAAGGGAGAGCAATGCAGACGGTTGCAGTAGAGAGGAAGATGAGAAGAAGAAGGAGGGTCGCAGATAAGCCTGTTGAAGTAGAGGAGATTAATAAACAGAAAGTACTTACCAGAGAACAACTTGATCCGACGATGAAGGCAGACACAATGAAGGATGATCAGATAGGCAATACGATTAAAAAGCTCACCCTACCTATACACATCGACCTAGCAAATCTCAACATCGCTGCACCTAAAGAACAAGACAAACAAACATCACCGATTACGACGAAAATATTACCGATTACGACAAAAACATCACCGATTATAACGAAAACATTACCAACTCAATCTTATGAACCTAAGAAAACAAACGAAAAAAGGCAACAGAGACGTACTTACCGTGGAAGCTAATCGCAGTGGAGATACCTGAAGATCGAAAATTACAGCGGAAAGAGCACCGAAAGAAGATCTCGATGCTGAAATTGTTTGGATCCATTGATATTTCGGATGACGACGACGAAAAAACACCTGCGCCGTCGAGCAAGCATAGCAAACGCGAAGAGATCGAGATACCGGTATTGTTCGACCCTAGTGATCCTCTGGGTCTGAAGAGGCTGTAGATGCAACCCGGGTACTACGTCAATCATCGTCCGAACATCTGATAAATCATCCGAAGATCCGATGATTGAAGGGGGCAATGTAACGGATCGGGTGATCCACACCCGAAACAATACGTCACGCCGCGCACCGTCAACCGCGCACAACAAGTGACGTCAATCAGTGACTATATAAGCGCAGCGCTAACATGGCTCCAGCAGCAGTGTTAGGCAAAGCGCCACGCTGTCTCACTAACATATCTTTTCTGAGGCCAGACAGGCAGAGCGCCCTGGTGCTCTTTAGCTTCATTTCTTTAATCACGGAAACTGCCATAGCGGGGTTTTACGTTAGAGTCAATTATTATCTTATTTTTCTACTTTCATTTACATTACCATTTGGATTCCTATTTATCAGATTTAAAATATAACGAAAAATTAAACGAGAAACGAGCGTAGAATCGTAGCATAGCTGAATCTACAAATTAGGTTAAAACTTATGTAATTTAATAATAGTATAAATTTCCGGTTGCAACCATTTCAACTCATTATGATTTATTTGATTAATTAAATATTTTGTTAATCGGGACGGTTTCCTTTTTCTCTACAACCTTCTTCTCCGTAGGCTGAACTGACCTGACTAACACATTTCATTTAATTAGCTAATATACAGCTTCGGTGACGACTGCACTGTCCAGATCCGATACTCGCTTCGGTGCGCTAGGCGTACCCAAGTCGAGATACGGTCTCGGCAAGTGCGTTGAATCCCAAGTCTGATACAGCCTCGGTGCTGCTTGCAGCATCCAGGTCTGAGGGAGGCAGCTACGGTGTGATTCGCTCCACCCTAGTCTGTATTAGGGACTAACAAATTGATTACCTCTACCAAGGAGCCCTAGAAATTAATCTAGAGTAAAGACACTCACAAGTAACTAGCCGTACGCGACACCTTCAGTGTCGCGTAAAGCACCCAAAAAGTTACAACCTATTTCTATAGCCTTTGTACAGGCATCCCTGAAGTTTTTGATTCCGGCTAACTGTAGTGAGTTCCGGTAGTCTGCGGGTAAACCGTCTAGAAAGCTTTCGAGGGCGTCTTTATCGATAGCTTCGCGTCTTTCTGTGCTAACATATCCATCGATTCTCCTTTCAGATTCTAAAATTGCAGATTTTAAATCTTTGACTCTACTTATGAAATCTATGATGTGTTCGTTTGGTTTTTTATACGCATTAGCTAGTTCTCCTCTATAGAAATTGATGGATTTTGGTGGACTGAAAATTTCTGCTAAGGAATCTAAGAATCTTTCTAAACTGTCAAATTCTTCGTCTTCTATTGCTGCGTAAGCTCGGCCTGTCAATTTACTTTTTAAAACTCGTACGAAAGCGCTTTCTGCGTTGGGCGAAATCATGTCTCTGGCTCTTTTACAAGATCTAATAAATGAATTTAATTTGTCTCCGTCGCCGTTAAAGGTTGTTATAGTGGCAATAGCGTCTTTTATTGGTATCGTGACTTCTGGTTCTACTCTAATTGTCCTTGGTGAAGGTGTGCTTTGCCTATTTTGTTTTAATGCTTCTATTTCTCGTTTAAGTGTTAGTATTTCGTCCGTAATTTGTAAAGGAAAACCGGGCGGTTGTTCGGGTACAGGAGGTGGATCGCGTCTCGGCGGAGTTTGATCTATTATCGGTTCGTTGTTAAGATTTTCTGGGGTGACCGAAATTGTACTATCTGATTCATGCCTAAGATCGCGTTCCTTTTCTGTCCTAAGCTGCTCGGTTTCGTGTTGTAATTTTTTAATCATTTCTTCTAGATCGGCTTGAGCTCTTAATTCGCGTTGCATGGTTTCTAACTGATTTTGTAATTCTTGATTTGTTTTTTCTACGTTTTGTTCCTTTTTTGAAAGTGTTTCCTGTTTCTTTAAAAATTGAGTTTCCCTAGTTTGTATTTCTTTTTCTCTTTCTTCTAGGTCTTTCTGGAGTCTAGCTAATTCATCCATTGTGAGGTCTTTGCTCCTAGTTCCATGTGCCATTTTATAATTTTAGCAAAAATTTGTTTACGAATACAAGCTTTTTCTCTGGTTTAGGTAAATCCCGGCCGCTGTCACCAAATTTGTCACAACCCAGGTGGATAATGACAATTAAATATACCATTAACAGTAATAGTCAATGATATTTTGTCTCCTCAATTTAACACCTAAGTGTTGGGATCGGAGACTACCAGAGGAGGAAAGGTTGTATTCATAAATTATTGAAATATTATGTATAAATTGAATAAAATGATCTTTATTATACCTCTTTGAATTTATTCAATATCAACGATTTCCACGATTTTGGGCGTAGAGGGTAATGGGGTGGTTAAAGGTGGAACGTTGAAAACTCGAGTCGTGGTTTCTACGGTATTCACAAGGATGTGGCTTCCGTGATCTTCAATAAAATGTTGGGTCTGAGAGGTACCAGGGGGTAGGTCGTCGAGTGTGGTTTGGGTTGGTTGCACCTGAGGGTTCCCGATGTTGAGTTCTATGGTGTCCTCGTCGTCCAGAGGATGGCTGAATACACGTTCAAAGATGGCTGGGAGCTCCGGTGGACCTAGCCTGATTGCTTTTTCTAGGCAGGCTTCCAATCGTTGTTGGTATTTTAATTGTGCCTTGGCAATCCTTTGTTTGATTACCTTACCCCCGCGTCGATTATTTCTCTTTCTCTTCCTGGGTCTGTCCACGTTCATCTACATGTAAGGTGTGAGGATTTAGAATAATTGGGTGCAAGCTTTGCTCTATGGCTAGCTAATGCTACCCACAAATATAGGAAGTTGGGTGCAAGCGTTGCTCTTGGCTGGCTAATGCTACCCACGAATATGGAAATTGGGTGCAAG
This sequence comes from Tenthredo amoena, assembly GCA_963966615.1. Classification (NCBI taxonomy): domain Eukaryota; kingdom Metazoa; phylum Arthropoda; class Insecta; order Hymenoptera; family Tenthredinidae; genus Tenthredo; species Tenthredo amoena. The sequence goes on along the minus strand of OZ016488.1, from coordinate 11,529,434 downwards.
CGTTGCTCTTGGCTGGCTAATGCTACCCACGAATATAGGAATAGTAGATTAATTGTTTTCAGCCCCTGGTTGAGTGGAAATACTTGGGGTACTTACTTTGATTTAGGAGGGTTGCACAATGAATTCACTTTGTTTTAATATAGATATTTTAATGAAACTTAATAATTGAGAGTTTTAGTCTTTATGTGAAAATAACTTATTAACTGAGGTAAAACTGTTGAACTGGTATAACTGTGTAGTAAATTTGCGACTGACTGGTACTAGGTTGATTGAACTGAGCTGGTCTTACTGAACTGACTGCTCTTGCTGAACTGTTTGAATACTTCTTGAATACTGACTGGTCTTGACTGGTGATTTTTACTGAACTGCTTGCTCTTGGCCCGTGGGCCTCCTTATATACGCGAGTAAATGTTCGTAGTGGGGAGACTCGTGACTCCGGCCTACGTGACCGTTGGTGGGAGCCTTGCGCTGTGAATCCCCGAGTTATTTTCACATGAGACTGTTTAGGTCAGCCGTAGCTTGGTCATCGCTTACATTATAATATTACATACGGTTCCCAAGGCACGGCTGTTTACAATTTGCGGCTGTGTTTATGAAGCGAGTCTTATGATATCATTTCTTGGAGCGGTGCTCTTGGGTTTTAGTAACCGAAGAGCACGGCTTGCGTTTTATAAACATTTGCAGCTGTGCTCGATATTGAGACCACGGTTTGCGTTTTAATAAACATTTGCAGCTGCGCCATGAAATCAAGAGCACGGCTTGTGTTTTAATAAACATTTGCAGCTGCGCCATGAAATCAAGACCACGGCTTGCGTTTTAATAAACATTTGCAGCTGCGTCGTGAAATCAAGACCACGGCTTGCGTTTTAATAAACATCCGCAGCTGCGTGTTGAAATTGAAGTTGATATAATATTTTAGAAGCGGTGTTCTTGGGTTATGGTAACCGAAGAGCACGGCTTGCGTTTTAATAACATTTGCAGCTGCGGGAGTGTTTATCGTACACAGTTCCCGAGGTTTGGCTTTGTTTATAATTTGCAGCTGCGCTGCCTTACTGCCTGATATCATTCTACTGTGGTAATACTATCGTGGTTACGTCATTGGTTAAAAATTAAGAGTGTATAATGCCTGGGAAGCAGGCTGAGTGTTAGTGGATTATAATATTGGCTTATAATATTTTATAGTTAATTGTGTGATATATATATATATGTATGTATGTGATGTAATAGTGGTATATGTGCCATCTTTTATATGGCTACATGTATTATATGAATATTAATAAAGATTATTGAATAAAGAATTATTTTAGTTTGGTTAGAGTATAGTATGTTTTATGCTTAGACTGGCTGGAGTTTGAATATACTCCGTTAATTTAGTTTGAGTATAGAAGGTGTATTCCTTCATGCTTAGTAAGCTTGAATATGAGATGTATGTATATATATATATATGTGCGAGTAGGTTCTAGAAGGTTATTATATTATAAGGTATTGTAAGATATATAGGTATATAATGACATGAAAAATTACTCCGGTCTTGGGTAAATTATGTGGTTATGTAGAGGGTCGGGGACCGTCACATCGGCGCAGAATACAGAGTCGCTCATCAATCCATGACCTATTCTTCTTCGCCAGTGACGTCATTTTTCGAATGTTTTTCGAATTCGACGTCATCTTCGACCTCGACGCAGTGTTTCGATCTCCCCGACAAACTATACAAAAATACTTTTTGATTCGTTTCCTATTTCCCTACGCAAGTCACGTGATCGATCGAATCTTTTCTCAGTTCGACATCACCTTGGACCTGGACGTGGTTTTTCGATTTCCTTGCCGCATGATACAGAGTTGCCCCCCGGTTTATTTCCGATTTTTATTCTTGAGATGGCGGATTCCCGGAATGTTTTTCAAGCTCAACCCCAACTCTGAACTTGACGCGGTGTTCCGATATGCTCGGCGCACGATACAGAGTCGCTCATCAATCCATGAAGTATTTTTCTTGGCGAGTGACGTGATTGTTCGGATGTTCTTCGAATTCGACGTCATCTTTGGCCTCGACGCAGTGTTCCGATCTCCCCGACAAACTATACAAAGATACTTTTTGATTCGTTTCCTATTTCCCTACGCAAGTCACGTGATCTGTCGAATCTTTTCCCCAGTTCGACGTCACCGTGGACGTGGACACTGTTTTTCGATTTCCTTGCCGCATGATACAGAGTTGCCCCTCGGTTTATTTCCCATTTTTATTCTTGAGATAGCGAATTTTCGGAATGTTTTTCAAGCTCAACCCCAACTCTGAACTTGACGCGGTGTTCCGATATGCTCGGCGCACGATACAGCGTCGCTCATCAATCCATGAGGTATTTTTCTTGGCGAGTGACGTGATTTTTCGGATGTTCTTCGAATTCGACGTCATCTTCGGCCTCGACGCAGTGTTCCGATCTCCTCGACAAACTTTACAAAGATACTTTTTGATTCGTTTCCTATTTCCCTACGCAAGTCACGTGATCTGTCGAATCTTCTCACAGTTCGACGTCACCGTGGACGTGGACGCGGTTTTTCGATTTCCTTGCCGCATGATACAGAGTTGCCCCCCGGTTTATTTCCGATTTTTATTCTTGAGATGGCGGATTTCCGGAATGTTTTTCAAGCTCAACCCCAACTCTGAACTTGACGCGGTGTTCCGATATGCTCGGCGCACGATACAGAGTCGCTCATCAATCCATGAAGTATTTTTCTTGGCGAGTGACGTGATTTTTCGGATGTTGTTCGAATTCGACGTCATCTTCGGCCTCGACGCAGTGTTTCGATCTCCCCGACAAACAATACAATGATACTTTTGGATTCGTTTCCCATTTCCCTACGCAAGTCACGTGATCCGTCGAATCTTTTCCTGGTTCGCGTCACCTTGGACCTGGAGGCGGTTTTTCGATTTCCTAGCCGCGTGATACAGAGTTGCCCCTCGATTCATTTCCGATTTTCATTTTTAAGATGGCGGATTTTCGGAATGTTTTTCAAGCTCAACCCCAACTCTGAACTTGACGCGGTGTTCCGATATGCTCGGCGCACGATGTCACAACCCAGGTGGATAATGACAATTAAATATACCATTAACAGTAATAGTCAGTGATATTTTGTCTCCTCAATTTAACACCTAAGTGTTGGGATCGGAGACTACCAGAGGAGGAAAGGTTGTATTCATAAATTATTGAAATATTATGTATAAATTGAATAAAATGATCTTTATTATACCTCTTTGAATTTATTCAATATCAACGATTTCCACGATTTTGGGCGTAGAGGGTAATGGGGTGGTTAAAGGTGGAACGTTGAAAACTCGAGTCGTGGTTTCTACGGTATTCACAAGGATGTGGCTTCCGTGATCTTCAATAAAATGTTGGGTCTGAGAGGTACCAGGGGGTAGGTCGTCGAGTGTGGTTTGGGTTGGTTGCACCTGAGGGTTCCCGATGTTGAGTTCTATGGTGTCCTCGTCGTCCAGAGGATGGCTGAATACACGTTCAAAGATGGCTGGGAGCTCCGGTGGACCTAGCCTGATTGCTTTTTCTAGGCAGGCTTCCAATCGTTGTTGGTATTTTAATTGTGCCTTGGCAATCCTTTGTTTGATTACCTTACCCCCGCGTCGATTATTTCTCTTTCTCTTCCTGGGTCTGTCCACGTTCATCTACATGTAAGGTGTGAGGATTTAGAATAATTGGGTGCAAGCTTTGCTCTATGGCTAGCTAATGCTACCCACAAATATAGGAAGTTGGGTGCAAGCGTTGCTCTTGGCTGGCTAATGCTACCCACGAATATGGAAATTGGGTGCAAGCGTTGCTCTTGGCTGGCTAATGCTACCCACGAATATAGGAATAGTAGATTAATTGTTTTCAGCCCCTGGTTGAGTGGAAATACTTGGGGTACTTACTTTGATTTAGGAGGGTTGCACAATGAATTCACTTTGTTTTAATATAGATATTTTAATGAAACTTAATAATTGAGAGTTTTAGTCTTTATGTGAAAATAACTTATTAACTGAGGTAAAACTGTTGAACTGGTATAACTGTGTAGTAAATTTGCGACTGACTGGTACTAGGTTGATTGAACTGAGCTGGTCTTACTGAACTGACTGCTCTTGCTGAACTGTTTGAATACTTCTTGAATACTGACTGGTCTTGACTGGTGATTTTTACTGAACTGCTTGCTCTTGGCCCGTGGGCCTCCTTATATACGCGAGTAAATGTTCGTAGTGGGGAGACTCGTGACTCCGGCCTACGTGACCGTTGGTGGGAGCCTTGCGCTGTGAATCCCCGAGTTATTTTCACATGAGACTGTTTAGGTCAGCCGTAGCTTGGTCATCGCTTACATTATAATATTACATACGGTTCCCAAGGCACGGCTGTTTACAATTTGCGGCTGTGTTTATGAAGCGAGTCTTATGATATCATTTCTTGGAGCGGTGCTCTTGGGTTTTAGTAACCGAAGAGCACGGCTTGCGTTTTATAAACATTTGCAGCTGTGCTCGATATTGAGACCACGGTTTGCGTTTTAATAAACATTTGCAGCTGCGCCATGAAATCAAGAGCACGGCTTGTGTTTTAATAAACATTTGCAGCTGCGCCATGAAATCAAGACCACGGCTTGCGTTTTAATAAACATTTGCAGCTGCGTCGTGAAATCAAGACCACGGCTTGCGTTTTAATAAACATCCGCAGCTGCGTGTTGAAATTGAAGTTGATATAATATTTTAGAAGCGGTGTTCTTGGGTTATGGTAACCGAAGAGCACGGCTTGCGTTTTAATAACATTTGCAGCTGCGGGAGTGTTTATCGTACACAGTTCCCGAGGTTTGGCTTTGTTTATAATTTGCAGCTGCGCTGCCTTACTGCCTGATATCATTCTACTGTGGTAATACTATCGTGGTTACGTCATTGGTTAAAAATTAAGAGTGTATAATGCCTGGGAAGCAGGCTGAGTGTTAGTGGATTATAATATTGGCTTATAATATTTTATAGTTAATTGTGTGATATATATATATATGTATGTATGTGATGTAATAGTGGTATATGTGCCATCTTTTATATGGCTACATGTATTATATGAATATTAATAAAGATTATTGAATAAAGAATTATTTTAGTTTGGTTAGAGTATAGTATGTTTTATGCTTAGACTGGCTGGAGTTTGAATATACTCCGTTAATTTAGTTTGAGTATAGAAGGTGTATTCCTTCATGCTTAGTAAGCTTGAATATGAGATGTATGTATATATATATATATGTGCGAGTAGGTTCTAGAAGGTTATTATATTATAAGGTATTGTAAGATATATAGGTATATAATGACATGAAAAATTACTCCGGTCTTGGGTAAATTATGTGGTTATGTAGAGGGTCGGGGACCGTCACACCTCCCCCCTGGGTTTCAAATGTTTGGGCTACGCTCAACATTTGACGTTTCCTGAGTCGTTCCTGTAGTTCTTCTATGGTGGTGTCCTGGGGTGCGTTGGGTTTTATCTCTTGCAGTTCCTCGCCCTTTTCCACGTCTTCCTGTTCTTCCTCTTTGGGTTGTTTTGCCAGGTAGATCAATAGGTGTGTTACGGAACTCCAAAGGGCTCCTATCACGTGAAGACTCCATCCATAGATGTGGTGAAGGGTATAACCATGGATTACGGTATCTACGGCGAATTTTATCATTCTGAGTACAATAAGTATACCCATTACTCCAGCTGTTGCTGAGCCGAAGACTACAAATCCGTTCCATAGTCTTTTCCCGGTAGATTCTGCTATTTTGTTGAGAGAATCTTCATCTAACATATTATAGAATGAGATGCCATCGTTATCCACGGCGTGTCCAGTGGCTCCTCTAGCTAAATTGTTCAAAACTGCTGGTCTCTCTGCTGGAAATAGTAAATGATCCTTTAGTTTCTGTAGGTCGGCTTGGCTGTAGATTCCGCTTGTTCCTAAAGGACTTGGGTTCACGTATTTCCATGACATCTTGGTTTTGGGTTGAATGGCTTGAGGGGGTACTGCTTCCATAGGGCTTGGCATGAATTTGTACCAGGTGCTATCTACCTTGTACATTGTTGCTAATATAGGATTACATTCCTTTCTCGTTGCTGTTTGAACTAATATCTTGGATTTTGGTGTCATAAATAACGAAGTGTTCCTTACTGAGACTGGTAATTCAGAAAAACAGGAGTCTGTTTTCCTTAGTTGGCATTCTACAGGTGTGCATTTTACAATATGTGCGACTTCACCTGCTATGGTGGCCATATATCCTGGTCCACGCATTAGGTTATATGCGAATTCGTCCGGTGATAGCGTTGCTATTGTAAGTGCGTTACTTATTACCTGCTTTTCTAGTTCACACTTTTGAGTTATAACGTCGCGGTAGAGGGATTTGATTTGATTTCTTATGTGTTTTTCCACATACACGAATTTAGAGTTGACGTATGTAAAGATATCTGTATTTTCTACTGCTAGGTCTGATTTCTCCTTAAACGTGTTACCTCTAGTGGTTTCAAATATTAGTAGTTTCGGGTGCTCGGTTTGGTACAAGTTGTATCCGCAAATCTTTTTTTCAGTAGTCTTGATGAGCGCGAAGGTGAGGTCGTCCGTGGCGATGGTGTAGACTTCTGGTTGGTTCTGTGGTCCCTTTTGGTCTACATCCGTTATTTTTGTGATGAATCCCTCGTAGAGTACGTCATATGCTGTGAATTTGCAGTCATTGTTAGGGACGTCTTCCCAAAATGAGTATCCGCCTTCTTCGTCGAAGCACGATCTTTTGTCTAGTTGTTCTGAAACTCCATTTCTTAATATGAGTGTTTTGGAGTTGAGTCGAACCGTCGCTTCTTGTACTTGTAGGGTAACAGTTATTACTGCTGTTACTATAACCTTGCTGTATTGTCCGTAACCGTCGTCGAAAAATTCGCCTTCGCAGTCGCCGTTGGAGCTGAGTCTTCCTGCTAAGGTCGTACTAATCCTCGTGGTTTGATTTGCATTGAGATTGGTGAATTGCTTACTGCCTATTGTTAGAATTCCTTCGGTATGCATTCGATGGCAGGCTTCGTAGCTTATTCTTTTTATATATACTACGTGTCCCTTATCTATTTCAGAAGTATGAGAGTGCATACCGCAGTATCTGGCGGTTCTATCTATTTTTACACGACACTGGATTACTTTGGTTTTCTTAAAGTCTGTTAACTGTAGTAACTGTCCGTATATTGTATCTATTTTTGGTTCTGTTTCTGGGAGTTCGCAATCCATCGAGTCAATAAGACTGAGGGTGGTTATATTTAAATTTCCTAGTCCACAATCGTAAGCGATGAGGGCTTGGGCGAAAGGTAGTATCAACATGGCGATTCCAAGATACATGTTTCCCTTTATTCTGGAACAGAAGGTTCCAGTTTAATTTTTCTCAGAGAGTATACAACATATATATGCTTCTTATATTTAGTTATTTATGATCTTAAATCGAATATATAACATGAATTTATCTTGTTTGTATATTTTCTTATTTTATGTTTTATTATATTGTATTATTGAGATCTTGAAATTGCCCTTATGGTCTTTCTAAGGTTCCTGCTTGGTATCCCTCATGTGTTGAATATACGTTATAGTTATAAGTATTGGTAAGTAGGAATCCTTGGTGGGCTAAATATTTCAAAATTTCAATTTCAAATGAACTTAAGGTTCTGCTAAATCTTAGTATTATTTTGCTGCATATTTGTTCAACCTCCATTTTTCGAGTATTGAGGTCCCTTTTTTCCTCATAGAGGATGATATATTCAGAGGGTGTCCTTACTAGCTTCATTTTCTACAACAAATGGCGTGCTTAGTACTTAATATTAATTTATAGAGTTATTGGGGTATTCTGCCTTATTCGGAGCTGTCTGAATCATAATCTTGAAATATGGGGATCAGGGCTGTTTCCTGTGTAAATATATAGAATTTATGTTTTAGCTTGTTGGTGATTTTAACATAGGTTCTCTGGAATCTTGTACTTCTAACTAGGTACAGGCTATTTGGTGTGCAAGTTTTTGCGCTTTCCTTGAGTGCGTGTAGTACATCTATCTGATTATTGATTTCGGTTGTATAATGGTAAACTCTTGGAAAGAATGCGTTTATCGTAACTAATTTGGCGAGCACTTCCTGGTGCCATGGTACAAATACCCTATTGCTAGTTAACGTTTTATAATTTGGTACTTCTGGGTTAAATGCCAGGTATCCGTAAGGTCGGTTATCCGTTTTGACAATGTACCATACGACTGGTTCTGCCTGTAGGTGGTTCCCACTCATTTTCTATAACAAATCGTATGCCTATTACTTAATATTAACTTACAGAACTATTGGGGTATCTTGTCGCTGGGCTTATTGTTTGTGCGATTGTCTTTCCCCTTAATGTCTACTTAACGTGATATTTTAAGCTTATTACGGTGGACTATTTTATCCTTTCCGTTAATCCTGATTTTTACGTTCTGGTTATCCAGAACGTCAATTATTTCGTGAGGACCTGTATATTGGTCCCCTAGTTTACCTAGCTTTGGTTCCTTTAGTAGAAAGACTTGATCTCCAATGGACAGGTTTATTGGATTAATTTTCCTGTCGTAATACTGTTTGGATCTTATCTTAGCTTGGTTTAGATTTTGCTTGGCTAATTTTTGAATTTCGTGAATTTTGTAGTATAAATTTAATAAGTATTCCTCATAAGTTCTGTCCTGAATTGATTCAATGATATCGTGATCTGAGGGTAGACGTGCTAGTTTTCCATATACTAATTCAAATGGGGTGTATCTCGTTCCCTCATGTATGCTCGTGTTATATGAAAACATTGCTTGATCCAGCCATTGATCCCAGTCCCTGTTGTTTGATATTACTTGTTTCAGGTACTCGGTCATGACTATGTGAGAACGTTCTAAGGATCCGTTAGATTGAGGATGGAACGCTGTTGTTTTACATTGTTTAATTTTGAATTTCTTTGCAATATTTTTCATGAGTGAACTAGTTAAATTAGCTCCCTGGTCCGTGAGGATTTTCTTAGGGGCTCCATATTTGCAAATGAAGTTTCTTACCAAAGCGTCTGCTATACTGACAGAGGTTGTTTCCCTGAGTGGAATAGCTAATGAGAATTTAGTTAGTTGGTCCTGCATAGTTAGGACGTATTCATTTCCTGAGGGGGTTATGGGTAGAGGACCCACAATGTCTATGGAAATTTTTTCAAAAGCTGTATCCGGGGTATCGGTAAGAGTCATTGGTTGTCGCGTCTTTACCCTGGTAAGTTTCTTTGTTTGGCAATTTATACAAGAATTTATGAAATTTCTAATTTGTTCTTTCATTCCATTCCAAAAATAATTTTGACGGATTCTAGTAAAGGTTTTAGTGATACCTTTATGACCTCCCACAGCTGAGCTGTGGTATTCCTGTAAGATTTCTATTCTTTCGTCTTCTTCAGGAATGCGTACTAAATTTTTACAAATTTGAATTTTGCATGGTATATCTACAAATAGTTGCTTTATAAAATCTAAGATAGTTTTCCAAGATAGTGAATCTATTTGGTTTGTTTGAGCTATTGATATTTCATCAATAGCTAATTCGTAAACGACATTGATTAATGATCGTAAGGCCTCTTTAAATATTTCTTCGTCGAGCTGAGTATTCTTTGACTCTTTGATAGGTAATCCTATACATTTCTTGTTACCTACTTGTTTTACAGTGGCTCTGGCTAAGGTAATGTTTGTGAATTTAGGAAACCTTTTAGCTTGGGAGAGATCCTTACTGCCTTCGTCGTATGGTTCCCCTTTAACTGTTATAAAACATACCCAGTTTCCTTTTTGCATGGATAACCTATCGCGTGTCTCACTAATTTGACCTGAGTTTTCGGGTCGTAGCTCGTAATTTCTATTTCCTTCAAATATTTCATCGTCTGAGGATTCTGTATCTGAACTAACTTCTGAAATTTCTGAATGTGCTTCCTCATTTTCAGAGTTGTGATTGCTAACAGAGTCTGAAATTTGTGAATCTACTTCCTCGTTTTCGCGGTCGTTATTTTCTATGTTTTTGTCAGAAAATAAATTTGTCAAGGAATCGTCAATTTCGTCCGTATTGTTATCGACTGGTCCTATGTTATTGCTGAATCGAGAAGTGGTACCGCCGTCACGGTGCGGGTTGTATGTACTTATCAAAATTTTGAAAGGTTTTGTAAATATTATAGCTATTATTTCCTTAACTTTATTCCAATTTAATTTATCAAGACCGCATCCTATTTTTGGCATGGCTATTTTTTGAATTCCAAATTTGATGCATAATCTTCGTAGTTCGTACAGACTTTGCTTGAGATTTTCATACGTTGGTTTGTTCCTACTTTCCTTTTTCGTAATTAAGTAAAAGATGTACCTAGTCCCGTGTTTTATGTATGCTACATCTCCTACCTTTTTATTTTGATTCTTGAGTTCTTCAACCTTACCGAAGCGGTTTTTGAATTCTATGGCTATGCCGGCTCCCATTAATAAGTCTTGGGCTACACAGTGGGCAAGTGAATACGATTCGTCTATGAGGAATAAGTCACTGGTAGTCTCCTGAATATTTGTTAGCTGAGCAGGTGTGGGAGTGAATATTTCGTCATCTGATTCGTCTGTTGACTGAATGCCTTGCGTTGCGAAGGTAACGGGGTATGGTGGGTTATATATTTTTATTTGATATGGTTCCTTGCCGAAAAGTTTCAAGAGTAATTGTTCTATTTTGGTCCACCATAGTCCGTTCTCTTCACATTCTAAATTTGTAAATGCGAGATAAAAATTTTTAAATTCTATTGTGAGTTCTTTTAGTTTGAATAAGCATTGTTTAATGTCTTTGAATTTTGCTTTGTCTTCATCCCTTTCTTTTATTACTAGGTACAAGACCATTCTCTTATCCTTGTTAGAGTATAATGCTGTTACTCCTCCTACGGGAGTGTTGAAAGTTCGTAATCTATCTAATTGTCCAAATCTTGTTAAAAATTCTGATGCTAATTGTCCCGTGAACTCAAGATTTCGTGATGCTACGTGTACTAAGGTGTATTCCGAGGGTGCCTCAAATATTTTGCTCGATTCTGTTGCTTGTAATAATTTGTTAAGATTTGCAGGCTCTTCGTCCTGTAGTTCGTTTGTAATTTCCGGTGGGTTTCTAGACAATGCGTCTGCGTTAAGATTTATTTGTCCAGGTTTGTAAAGCATGGTATAGGTATATTCCGCTAATTTGAGTCTCCATCTCACTAGTCGAGATGATGGGTCTTTTACCGAGTGTAACCATACTAATGGTCTGTGGTCAGTTATTAAAGTGAATTTATTCCCATATAGGTATGGTCGAAAGTGTAAAACGCAGTAAACTATGGCCAAAAGTTCCTTTTCGATGGTAGAGTAATTTCTTTCCGCGTCGTTCAGGAGTCTAGAGGTGTATGCTATGGGTAGATCTTTGCCTATGTCTCCTTGACTTAAAACTCCTCCTATAGCGTAACCTGAGGCGTCAGTGGTTAAAATGAAAGGTTTTGTGAAGTCGGGGTATTGTAAAATGGGTTTTTCGCATAATTTATCCCTCAAAGTTTCGAATGCCTTCTGTTGCTTTGTGTCCCAATGAAATTTTATTTCTTTTTTCAAAAGTTCCGTTAATGGTTTAGCAATTTTAGAAAAATTAGGAATGAATCGTCTGTAATAACCCGCTAGTCCCAAAAATTGTTTAATGTTTTTCGGGTTCCTAGGGATTGGGAAATTTTTGACTGCTTCTAGTTTTTTGGGATCTGGCTTAAGGCCTTCTTCGCTAATTACGTGACCTAGATAATTTACTTCTTTTCTGAGAAATTCACATTTGTCTGGTTGTAGGCAGAGGTTAGCTGCTCTCAAACGGTCCATTAAAGTAGTGAATTTTTGTTCGTGTTCTGTAAGAGAACTTGCGTAAATTACTATGTCATCTAAATATACAAGGAGTTCGCTGCCCTGTAGTCCCGTTAACACGTGGTCCATTAGTCTTTGAAATGTAGCTGGGGCGTTTTTTAATCCGAATGGCATACGGCACCATTCGTAATGTCCGTGCGAAGTTGTGAACGCGGTTTTGTCTTTATCGGATTCTTCCATTTTTATTTGGTGGAATCCGGAGGCCAAGTCAAAAACTGAGAAGTACTTAGCGCTTCCTAGCTGATCTAGAATTTCGACTATGTTTGGTAGCGGGTAGGCGTCACCTACTGTTTTTTCGTTCAACTTACGGTAGTCGATGACCATTCGCCATCTTTTGTTTCCCTGTGAGTCAGGTTTTTTAGGTACGATCCATACCGGCGAATTATACGGAGATAGCGAGGGTTTAATCAAGTCGTTATCTACGAGTTCTTTTACTTGTTTGTTAATTTCATCCTTGTGGATTGATGGAAACCTATACTGTCTGGTATTAATAGGAATATCGTCCGTTGTTGTGATTTTGTGTTTTATTGCGTTAGTAAATCCTAGCGGTTCGCCTGGTATGTGGAATCTATCTGAATTTTGTTTTATTAGGTTTTCTACGCTAGCCCTTTCTTCTGTGTTTAGGTGTTCTAGTCGCAGTAATTTTTTGATTCTAGTCGTCCTATCTTCTTCCTGTGAGTTAAGATCTATTTGGTTCAGAAATATAGAAGTTGTGTTTGTGTCATTAGAGCAGAAGTTTGGAATTTGGCAAAAAGAAGTCGCCTCGTGTGGGCTGGAATTGGAAATTGCCTCGTGTGGGCCAAAATTGGAAGTTGCCTCGTCTGGGCCGAAATTGGAAGTTGCCTCGTGTGGGCCGAAATTGGAAGTTGCCTCGTGTGGGCCAAAATTGGAAGTTGCCTCGTGTGGGCCGAAATTGGAAGTTATATCCGAAATTAATTTGACACCTGAGATGCTGATTGCATTGGCTAATTCTGTATTAAGCTTCACACATTTTGCGCCAGTCCCTAGGGTAGGTCCATGTGTGCCCGAAATAGTAGGAGCGGATCCGTACTGTTGAGAGGTGACTGCCTCCATTTTTGTAATGGGGTCATGTTCTTCCTCTAAGAATGGGAGTAAACTTAATTTTGGAGTTTGCACGTTGAATCGTTTCTCCGTTGTATTAATTATCGGTAATAGAATTTGTCCATTTCGGACAGTGTAAATAGCTTCACCGAGGTATACACCTGGAGTTGTTTGTACCCTTGGGAGGTATCCTTCGGTTAGTTCTGAATTTAGTACATTTGCCTTAATGATTTGTATACTTCTAGCTTCTAATATAGTATTTGGATTAGTCAAGAAGGGTATCCTAAGTTGGTTTACTATCAGACATTCGTTCCCGTAGTCGATAGTAGTTTGCGTTTCCCTAAAGAAAGCTGATCCTAAGATTCCACCTTGCCTAATAGAAAAATCGTCGCGTACTACGTGAAGGTTTATCGGCTCGTTAGCTATCCGGATTGTTACCTTTCCTATGGAGTCAACGAGGTTATTCCCGATTCCTCTCATCCGTATAATGTGTTTGGTGTCTATTGAATTTTTATTTTTTATGTATTTATATTTGATGATATTCGGTTCAGCCCCTGTGTCTATCATGAATTCGGTAGGTCCGATTAATTCCTCTGATTGTATTTCTATAGTGGGTACTGCACCTAAGCTCAAATTTACTGTGGTAATGGTAGGTTGTCGAGGACCTGAGTCGGGTGGACCTGTCGCGATTGGCCCGTCTCTCGGGGAGTTGCGTAATTCCCCGAGGGCCCTGCCTCGTTTCCCTGGTTTGTATTTTGATTCCGATAATTAGGATTTTGTTGAGTATTCCTGTTGCGTTCTTCGTTATACTTTCTTTTACGACAATTTTCTATCGAGTGTCCAGGGAATTTACAATAGTAACAAATTTTAGAAGTGGAAGGATTTTGAACCTTGGGGTTTGTGTTTATTTCGTCAGTTCGTTGCAGATCAGTTCGTTTCTTTTCCTCGCTAAGTTCAGGGTTTGATGGTTTGTTGTTTGTATTTTTGAATCGACAGTTTTCTGATTCGTGGTTTGTTTTCTTACAAAATTTACATGGAGGTTTGCTAGCGTTCGCGTTATTAGTTTGTTTGTCTGATCTTGTTCGCTCGCGGTCGCGTTCGAAACGTTTACCTATTTCTATAGCCTTTGTACAGGCATCCCTGAAGTTTTTGATTCCGGCTAACTGTAGTGAGTTCCGGTAGTCTGCGGGTAAACCGTCTAGAAAGCTTTCGAGGGCGTCTTTATCGATAGCTTCGCGTCTTTCTGTGCTAACATATCCATCGATTCTCCTTTCAGATTCTAAAATTGCAGATTTTAAATCTTTGACTCTACTTATGAAATCTATGATGTGTTCGTTTGGTTTTTTATACGCATTAGCTAGTTCTCCTCTATAGAAATTGATGGATTTTGGTGGACTGAAAATTTCTGCTAAGGAATCTAAGAATCTTTCTAAACTGTCAAATTCTTCGTCTTCTATTGCTGCGTAAGCTCGGCCTGTCAATTTACTTTTTAAAACTCGTACGAAAGCGCTTTCTGCGTTGGGCGAAATCATGTCTCTGGCTCTTTTACAAGATCTAATAAATGAATTTAATTTGTCTCCGTCGCCGTTAAAGGTTGTTATAGTGGCAATAGCGTCTTTTATTGGTATCGTGACTTCTGGTTCTACTCTAATTGTCCTTGGTGAAGGTGTGCTTTGCCTATTTTGTTTTAATGCTTCTATTTCTCGTTTAAGTGTTAGTATTTCGTCCGTAATTTGTAAAGGAAAACCGGGCGGTTGTTCGGGTACAGGAGGTGGATCGCGTCTCGGCGGAGTTTGATCTATTATCGGTTCGTTGTTAAGATTTTCTGGGGTGACCGAAATTGTACTATCTGATTCATGCCTAAGATCGCGTTCCTTTTCTGTCCTAAGCTGCTGGGTTTCGTGTTGTAATTTTTTAATCATTTCTTCTAGATCGGCTTGAGCTCTTAATTCGCGTTGCATGGTTTCTAACTGATTTTGTAATTCTTGATTTGTTTTTTCTACGTTTTGTTCCTTTTTTGAAAGTGTTTCCTGTTTCTTTAAAAATTGAGTTTCCCTAGTTTGTATTTCTTTTTCTCTTTCTTCTAGGTCTTTCTGGAGTCTAGCTAATTCATCCATTGTGAGGTCTTTGCTCCTAGTTCCATGTGCCATTTTATAATTTTAGCAAAAATTTGTTTACGAATACAAGCTTTTTCTCTGGTTTAGGTAAATCCCGGCCGCTGTCACCAAATTTGTCACAACCCAGGTGGATAATGACAATTAAATATACCATTAACAGTAATAGTCAATGATATTTTGTCTCCTCAATTTAACACCTAAGTGTTGGGATCGGAGACTACCAGAGGAGGAAAGGTTGTATTCATAAATTATTGAAATATTATGTATAAATTGAATAAAATGATCTTTATTATACCTCTTTGAATTTATTCAATATCAACGATTTCCACGATTTTGGGCGTAGAGGGTAATGGGGTGGTTAAAGGTGGAACGTTGAAAACTCGAGTCGTGGTTTCTACGGTATTCACAAGGATGTGGCTTCCGTGATCTTCAATAAAATGTTGGGTCTGAGAGGTACCAGGGGGTAGGTCGTCGAGTGTGGTTTGGGTTGGTTGCACCTGAGGGTTCCCGATGTTGAGTTCTATGGTGTCCTCGTCGTCCAGAGGATGGCTGAATACACGTTCAAAGATGGCTGGGAGCTCCGGTGGACCTAGCCTGATTGCTTTTTCTAGGCAGGCTTCCAATCGTTGTTGGTATTTTAATTGTGCCTTGGCAATCCTTTGTTTGATTACCTTACCCCCGCGTCGATTATTTCTCTTTCTCTTCCTGGGTCTGTCCACGTTCATCTACATGTAAGGTGTGAGGATTTAGAATAATTGGGTGCAAGCTTTGCTCTATGGCTAGCTAATGCTACCCACAAATATAGGAAGTTGGGTGCAAGCGTTGCTCTTGGCTGGCTAATGCTACCCACGAATATGGAAATTGGGTGCAAGCGTTGCTCTTGGCTGGCTAATGCTACCCACGAATATAGGAATAGTAGATTAATTGTTTTCAGCCCCTGGTTGAGTGGAAATACTTGGGGTACTTACTTTGATTTAGGAGGGTTGCACAATGAATTCACTTTGTTTTAATATAGATATTTTAATGAAACTTAATAATTGAGAGTTTTAGTCTTTATGTGAAAATAACTTATTAACTGAGGTAAAACTGTTGAACTGGTATAACTGTGTAGTAAATTTGCGACTGACTGGTACTAGGTTGATTGAACTGAGCTGGTCTTACTGAACTGACTGCTCTTGCTGAACTGTTTGAATACTTCTTGAATACTGACTGGTCTTGACTGGTGATTTTTACTGAACTGCTTGCTCTTGGCCCGTGGGCCTCCTTATATACGCGAGTAAATGTTCGTAGTGGGGAGACTCGTGACTCCGGCCTACGTGACCGTTGGTGGGAGCCTTGCGCTGTGAATCCCCGAGTTATTTTCACATGAGACTGTTTAGGTCAGCCGTAGCTTGGTCATCGCTTACATTATAATATTACATACGGTTCCCAAGGCACGGCTGTTTACAATTTGCGGCTGTGTTTATGAAGCGAGTCTTATGATATCATTTCTTGGAGCGGTGCTCTTGGGTTTTAGTAACCGAAGAGCACGGCTTGCGTTTTATAAACATTTGCAGCTGTGCTCGATATTGAGACCACGGTTTGCGTTTTAATAAACATTTGCAGCTGCGCCATGAAATCAAGAGCACGGCTTGTGTTTTAATAAACATTTGCAGCTGCGCCATGAAATCAAGACCACGGCTTGCGTTTTAATAAACATTTGCAGCTGCGTCGTGAAATCAAGACCACGGCTTGCGTTTTAATAAACATCCGCAGCTGCGTGTTGAAATTGAAGTTGATATAATATTTTAGAAGCGGTGTTCTTGGGTTATGGTAACCGAAGAGCACGGCTTGCGTTTTAATAACATTTGCAGCTGCGGGAGTGTTTATCGTACACAGTTCCCGAGGTTTGGCTTTGTTTATAATTTGCAGCTGCGCTGCCTTACTGCCTGATATCATTCTACTGTGGTAATACTATCGTGGTTACGTCATTGGTTAAAAATTAAGAGTGTATAATGCCTGGGAAGCAGGCTGAGTGTTAGTGGATTATAATATTGGCTTATAATATTTTATAGTTAATTGTGTGATATATATATATATGTATGTATGTGATGTAATAGTGGTATATGTGCCATCTTTTATATGGCTACATGTATTATATGAATATTAATAAAGATTATTGAATAAAGAATTATTTTAGTTTGGTTAGAGTATAGTATGTTTTATGCTTAGACTGGCTGGAGTTTGAATATACTCCGTTAATTTAGTTTGAGTATAGAAGGTGTATTCCTTCATGCTTAGTAAGCTTGAATATGAGATGTATGTATATATATATATATGTGCGAGTAGGTTCTAGAAGGTTATTATATTATAAGGTATTGTAAGATATATAGGTATATAATGACATGAAAAATTACTCCGGTCTTGGGTAAATTATGTGGTTATGTAGAGGGTCGGGGACCGTCACAACGATACAGAGTCGCTCATCAATCCATGAAGTATTTTTCTTGGCGAGTGACGTGATTTTTCGGATGTTCTTCGAATTCGACGTCATCTTCGGCCTCGACGCAGTGTTCCGATCTCCTCGACAAACTATACAAAGATACTTTTTGATTCGTTTCCTATTTCCCTACGCAAGTCACGTGATCTGTCGAATCTTTTCACAGTTCGACGTCACCGTGGACGTGGACGCGGTTTTTCGATTTCCTTGCCGCATGATACAGAGTTGCCCCTCGGTTTATTTCCGATTTTTATTCTTGAGATAGCGAATTTTCGGAATGTTTTTCAAGCTCAACGTCAACTCTGAACTTGACGCGGTAATTCGATATGCTCGGCGCAGAATACAGAGTCGCTCATCAATCCATGACCTATTCTTCTTCGCCAGTGACGTCATTTTTCGAATGTTTTTCGAATTCGACGTCATCTTCGACCTCGACGCAGTGTTTCGATCTCCCCGACAAACTATACAAAAATACTTTTTGATTCGTTTCCTATTTCCCTACGCAAGTCACGTGATCGATCGAATCTTTTCTCAGTTCGACATCACCTTGGACCTGGACGTGGTTTTTCGATTTCCTTGCCGCATGATACAGAGTTGCCCCCCGGTTTATTTCCGATTTTTATTCTTGAGATGGCGGATTCCCGGAATGTTTTTCAAGCTCAACCCCAACTCTGAACTTGACGCGGTGTTCCGATATGCTCGGCGCACGATACAGAGTCGCTCATCAATCCATGAAGTATTTTTCTTGGCGAGTGACGTGATTGTTCGGATGTTCTTCGAATTCGACGTCATCTTTGGCCTCGACGCAGTGTTCCGATCTCCCCGACAAACTATACAAAGATACTTTTTGATTCGTTTCCTATTTCCCTACGCAAGTCACGTGATCTGTCGAATCTTTTCCCCAGTTCGACGTCACCGTGGACGTGGACACTGTTTTTCGATTTCCTTGCCGCATGATACAGAGTTGCCCCTCGGTTTATTTCCCATTTTTATTCTTGAGATAGCGAATTTTCGGAATGTTTTTCAAGCTCAACCCCAACTCTGAACTTGACGCGGTGTTCCGATATGCTCGGCGCACGATACAGCGTCGCTCATCAATCCATGAGGTATTTTTCTTGGCGAGTGACGTGATTTTTCGGATGTTCTTCGAATTCGACGTCATCTTCGGCCTCGACGCAGTGTTCCGATCTCCTCGACAAACTTTACAAAGATACTTTTTGATTCGTTTCCTATTTCCCTACGCAAGTCACGTGATCTGTCGAATCTTCTCACAGTTCGACGTCACCGTGGACGTGGACGCGGTTTTTCGATTTCCTTGCCGCATGATACAGAGTTGCCCCCCGGTTTATTTCCGATTTTTATTCTTGAGATGGCGGATTTCCGGAATGTTTTTCAAGCTCAACCCCAACTCTGAACTTGACGCGGTGTTCCGATATGCTCGGCGCACGATACAGAGTCGCTCATCAATCCATGAAGTATTTTTCTTGGCGAGTGACGTGATTTTTCGGATGTTGTTCGAATTCGACGTCATCTTCGGCCTCGACGCAGTGTTTCGATCTCCCCGACAAACAATACAATGATACTTTTGGATTCGTTTCCCATTTCCCTACGCAAGTCACGTGATCCGTCGAATCTTTTCCTGGTTCGCGTCACCTTGGACCTGGAGGCGGTTTTTCGATTTCCTAGCCGCGTGATACAGAGTTGCCCCTCGATTCATTTCCGATTTTCATTTTTAAGATGGCGGATTTTCGGAATGTTTTTCAAGCTCAACCCCAACTCTGAACTTGACGCGGTGTTCCGATATGCTCGGCGCACGATACAGAGTCGCTCATCAATCCATGAAGTATTTTTCTTGGCGAGTGACGTGATTTTTCGGATGTTCTTCGAATTCGACGTCATCTTCGGCCTCGACGCAGTGTTCCGATCTCCTCGACAAACTATACAAAGATACTTTTTGATTCGTTTCCTATTTCCCTACGCAAGTCACGTGATCTGTCGAATCTTTTCACAGTTCGACGTCACCGTGGACGTGGACGCGGTTTTTCGATTTCCTTGCCGCATGATACAGAGTTGCCCCTCGGTTTATTTCCGATTTTTATTCTTGAGATAGCGAATTTTCGGAATGTTTTTCAAGCTCAACGTCAACTCTGAACTTGACGCGGTAATTCGATATGCTCGGCGCAGAATACAGAGTCGCTCATCAATCCATGACCTATTCTTCTTCGCCAGTGACGTCATTTTTCGAATGTTTTTCGAATTCGACGTCATCTTCGACCTCGACGCAGTGTTTCGATCTCCCCGACAAACTATACAAAAATACTTTTTGATTCGTTTCCTATTTCCCTACGCAAGTCACGTGATCGATCGAATCTTTTCTCAGTTCGACATCACCTTGGACCTGGACGTGGTTTTTCGATTTCCTTGCCGCATGATACAGAGTTGCCCCCCGGTTTATTTCCGATTTTTATTCTTGAGATGGCGGATTCCCGGAATGTTTTTCAAGCTCAACCCCAACTCTGAACTTGACGCGGTGTTCCGATATGCTCGGCGCACGATACAGAGTCGCTCATCAATCCATGAGGTATTTTTCTTGGCGAGTGACGTGATTTTTCGGATGTTCTTCGAATTCGACGTCATCTTCGGCCTCGACGCAGTGTTCCGATCTCCTCGACAAACTATACAAAGATACTTTTTGATTCGTTTCTTATTTCCCTACGCAAGTCACGTGATCTGTCGAATCTTTTCACAGTTCGACGTCACCGTGGACGTGGACGCGGTTTTTCGATTTCCTTGCCGCATGATACAGAGTTGCCCCTCGGTTTATTTCCGATTTTTATTCTTGAGATAGCGAATTTTCGGAATGTTTTTCAAGCTCAACGTCAACTCTGAACTTGACGCGGTAATTCGATATGCTCGGCGCAGAATACAGAGTCGCTCATCAATCCATGACCTATTCTTCTTCGCCAGTGACGTCATTTTTCGAATGTTTTTCGAATTCGACGTCATCTTCGACCTCGACGCAGTGTTTCGATCTCCCCGACAAACTATACAAAAATACTTTTTGATTCGTTTCCTATTTCCCTACGCAAGTCACGTGATCGATCGAATCTTTTCTCAGTTCGACGTCACCTTGGACCTGGACGTGGTTTTTCGATTTCCTTGCCGCATGATACAGAGTTGCCCCCCGGTTTATTTCCGATTTTTATTCTTGAGATGGCGGATTCCCGGAATGTTTTTCAAGCTGAACCCCAACTCTGAACTTGACGCGGTGTTCCGATATGCTCGGCGCACGATACAGAGTCGCTCATCAATCCATGAGGTATTTTTCTTGGCGAGTGACGTGATTTTTCGGATGTTGTTCGAATTCGACGTCATCTTCGGCCTCGACGCGGTGTTTCGATCTCCCCGACAAACGATACAAAGATACTTTTGGATTCGTTTCCCATTTCCCTACGCAAGTCACGTGATCTGTCGAATCTTTTCCTGGTTCGCGTCACCTTGGACCTGGACGCGGTTTTTCGATTTCCTAGCCGCGTGATACAGAGTTGCCCCTCGATTCATTTCCGATTTTCATTCTTGAGATGGCGGATTTTCGGAATGTTTTTCAAGCTCAACCCTAACTCTGAACTTGACGCGGTGTTCCGATATGCTCGGCGCACGATACAGAGTCGCTCATCAATCCATGAAGTATTTTTCTTGGCGAGTGACGTGATTGTTCGGATGTTCTTCGAATTCGACGTCATCTTCGGCCTCGACGCAGTGTTCCGATCTCCCCGACAAACTATACAAAGATACTTTTTGATTCGTTTCCTATTTCCCTACGCAAGTCACGTGATCTGTCGAATCTTTTCCCAGTTCGACGTCACCGTGGACGTGGACACTGTTTTTCGATTTCCTTGCCGCATGATACAGAGTTGCCCCTCGGTTTATTTCCCATTTTTATTCTTGAGATAGCGAATTTTCGGAATGTTTTTCAAGCTCAACCCCAACTCTGAACTTGACGCGGTGTACCGATATGCTCGGCGCACGATACAGCGTCGCTCATCAATCCATGAGGTATTTTTCTTGGCGAGTGACGTGATTTTTCGGATGTTCTTCGAATTCGACGTCATCTTCGGCCTCGACGCAGTGTTCCGATCTCCTCGACAAACTTTACAAAGATACTTTTTGATTCGTTTCCTATTTCCCTACGCAAGTCACGTGATCTGTCGAATCTTCTCACAGTTCGACGTCACCGTGGACGTGGACGCGGTTTTTCGATTTCCTTGCCGCATGATACAGAGTTGCCCCCCGGTTTATTTCCGATTTTTATTCTTGAGATGGCGGATTTCCGGAATGTTTTTCAAGCTCAACCCCAACTCTGAACTTGACGCGGTGTTCCGATATGCTCGGCGCACGATACAGAGTCGCTCATCAATCCATGAAGTATTTTTCTTGGCGAGTGACGTGATTTTTCGGATGTTGTTCGAATTCGACGTCATCTTCGGCCTCGACGCAGTGTTTCGATCTCCCCGACAAACAATACAATGATACTTTTGGATTCGTTTCCCATTTCCCTACGCAAGTCACGTGATCCGTCGAATCTTTTCCTGGTTCGCGTCACCTTGGACCTGGAGGCGGTTTTTCGATTTCCTAGCCGCGTGATACAGAGTTGCCCCTCGATTCATTTCCGATTTTCATTTTTAAGATGGCGGATTTTCGGAATGTTTTTCAAGCTCAACCCCAACTCTGAACTTGACGCGGTGTTCCGATATGCTCGGCGCACGATACAGAGTCGCTCATCAATCCATGAAGTATTTTTCTTGGCGAGTGACGTGATTTTTCGGATGTTCTTCGAATTCGACGTCATCTTCGGCCTCGACGCAGTGTTCCGATCTCCTCGACAAACTATACAAAGATACTTTTTGATTCGTTTCCTATTTCCCTACGCAAGTCACGTGATCTGTCGAATCTTTTCACAGTTCGACGTCACCGTGGACGTGGACGCGGTTTTTCGATTTCCTTGCCGCATGATACAGAGTTGCCCCTCGGTTTATTTCCGATTTTTATTCTTGAGATAGCGAATTTTCGGAATGTTTTTCAAGCTCAACGTCAACTCTGAACTTGACGCGGTAATTCGATATGCTCGGCGCAGAATACAGAGTCGCTCATCAATCCATGACCTATTCTTCTTCGCCAGTGACGTCATTTTTCGAATGTTTTTCGAATTCGACGTCATCTTCGACCTCGACGCAGTGTTTCGATCTCCCCGACAAACTATACAAAAATACTTTTTGATTCGTTTCCTATTTCCCTACGCAAGTCACGTGATCGATCGAATCTTTTCTCAGTTCGACATCACCTTGGACCTGGACGTGGTTTTTCGATTTCCTTGCCGCATGATACAGAGTTGCCCCCCGGTTTATTTCCGATTTTTATTCTTGAGATGGCGGATTCCCGGAATGTTTTTCAAGCTCAACCCCAACTCTGAACTTGACGCGGTGTTCCGATATGCTCGGCGCACGATACAGAGTCGCTCATCAATCCATGAAGTATTTTTCTTGGCGAGTGACGTGATTGTTCGGATGTTCTTCGAATTCGACGTCATCTTTGGCCTCGACGCAGTGTTCCGATCTCCCCGACAAACTATACAAAGATACTTTTTGATTCGTTTCCTATTTCCCTACGCAAGTCACGTGATCTGTCGAATCTTTTCCCCAGTTCGACGTCACCGTGGACGTGGACACTGTTTTTCGATTTCCTTGCCGCATGATACAGAGTTGCCCCTCGGTTTATTTCCCATTTTTATTCTTGAGATAGCGAATTTTCGGAATGTTTTTCAAGCTCAACCCCAACTCTGAACTTGACGCGGTGTTCCGATATGCTCGGCGCACGATACAGCGTCGCTCATCAATCCATGAGGTATTTTTCTTGGCGAGTGACGTGATTTTTCGAATGTTCTTCGAATTCGACGTCATCTTCGGCCTCGACGCAGTGTTCCGATCTCCTCGACAAACTTTACAAAGATACTTTTTGATTCGTTTCCTATTTCCCTACGCAAGTCACGTGATCTGTCGAATCTTCTCACAGTTCGACGTCACCGTGGACGTGGACGCGGTTTTTCGATTTCCTTGCCGCATGATACAGAGTTGCCCCCCGGTTTATTTCCGATTTTTATTCTTGAGATGGCGGATTTCCGGAATGTTTTTCAAGCTCAACCCCAACTCTGAACTTGACGCGGTGTTCCGATATGCTCGGCGCACGATACAGAGTCGCTCATCAATCCATGAAGTATTTTTCTTGGCGAGTGACGTGATTTTTCGGATGTTGTTCGAATTCGACGTCATCTTCGGCCTCGACGCAGTGTTTCGATCTCCCCGACAAACAATACAATGATACTTTTGGATTCGTTTCCCATTTCCCTACGCAAGTCACGTGATCCGTCGAATCTTTTCCTGGTTCGCGTCACCTTGGACCTGGAGGCGGTTTTTCGATTTCCTAGCCGCGTGATACAGAGTTGCCCCTCGATTCATTTCCGATTTTCATTTTTAAGATGGCGGATTTTCGGAATGTTTTTCAAGCTCAACCCCAACTCTGAACTTGACGCGGTGTTCCGATATGCTCGGCGCACGATACAGAGTCGCTCATCAATCCATGAAGTATTTTTCTTGGCGAGTGACGTGATTTTTCGGATGTTCTTCGAATTCGACGTCATCTTCGGCCTCGACGCAGTGTTCCGATCTCCTCGACAAACTATACAAAGATACTTTTTGATTCGTTTCCTATTTCCCTACGCAAGTCACGTGATCTGTCGAATCTTTTCACAGTTCGACGTCACCGTGGACGTGGACGCGGTTTTTCGATTTCCTTGCCGCATGATACAGAGTTGCCCCTCGGTTTATTTCCGATTTTTATTCTTGAGATAGCGAATTTTCGGAATGTTTTTCAAGCTCAACGTCAACTCTGAACTTGACGCGGTAATTCGATATGCTCGGCGCAGAATACAGAGTCGCTCATCAATCCATGACCTATTCTTCTTCGCCAGTGACGTCATTTTTCGAATGTTTTTCGAATTCGACGTCATCTTCGACCTCGACGCAGTGTTTCGATCTCCCCGACAAACTATACAAAAATACTTTTTGATTCGTTTCCTATTTCCCTACGCAAGTCACGTGATCGATCGAATCTTTTCTCAGTTCGACATCACCTTGGACCTGGACGTGGTTTTTCGATTTCCTTGCCGCATGATACAGAGTTGCCCCCCGGTTTATTTCCGATTTTTATTCTTGAGATGGCGGATTCCCGGAATGTTTTTCAAGCTCAACCCCAACTCTGAACTTGACGCGGTGTTCCGATATGCTCGGCGCACGATACAGAGTCGCTCATCAATCCATGAAGTATTTTTCTTGGCGAGTGACGTGATTGTTCGGATGTTCTTCGAATTCGACGTCATCTTTGGCCTCGACGCAGTGTTCCGATCTCCCCGACAAACTATACAAAGATACTTTTTGATTCGTTTCCTATTTCCCTACGCAAGTCACGTGATCTGTCGAATCTTTTCCCCAGTTCGACGTCACCGTGGACGTGGACACTGTTTTTCGATTTCCTTGCCGCATGATACAGAGTTGCCCCTCGGTTTATTTCCCATTTTTATTCTTGAGATAGCGAATTTTCGGAATGTTTTTCAAGCTCAACCCCAACTCTGAACTTGACGCGGTGTTCCGATATGCTCGGCGCACGATACAGCGTCGCTCATCAATCCATGAGGTATTTTTCTTGGCGAGTGACGTGATTTTTCGAATGTTCTTCGAATTCGACGTCATCTTCGGCCTCGACGCAGTGTTCCGATCTCCTCGACAAACTTTACAAAGATACTTTTTGATTCGTTTCCTATTTCCCTACGCAAGTCACGTGATCTGTCGAATCTTCTCACAGTTCGACGTCACCGTGGACGTGGACGCGGTTTTTCGATTTCCTTGCCGCATGATACAGAGTTGCCCCCCGGTTTATTTCCGATTTTTATTCTTGAGATGGCGGATTTCCGGAATGTTTTTCAAGCTCAACCCCAACTCTGAACTTGACGCGGTGTTCCGATATGCTCGGCGCACGATACAGAGTCGCTCATCAATCCATGAAGTATTTTTCTTGGCGAGTGACGTGATTTTTCGGATGTTGTTCGAATTCGACGTCATCTTCGGCCTCGACGCAGTGTTTCGATCTCCCCGACAAACAATACAATGATACTTTTGGATTCGTTTCCCATTTCCCTACGCAAGTCACGTGATCCGTCGAATCTTTTCCTGGTTCGCGTCACCTTGGACCTGGAGGCGGTTTTTCGATTTCCTAGCCGCGTGATACAGAGTTGCCCCTCGATTCATTTCCGATTTTCATTTTTAAGATGGCGGATTTTCGGAATGTTTTTCAAGCTCAACCCCAACTCTGAACTTGACGCGGTGTTCCGATATGCTCGGCGCACGATACAGAGTCGCTCATCAATCCATGAAGTATTTTTCTTGGCGAGTGACGTGATTTTTCGGATGTTCTTCGAATTCGACGTCATCTTCGGCCTCGACGCAGTGTTCCGATCTCCTCGACAAACTATACAAAGATACTTTTTGATTCGTTTCCTATTTCCCTACGCAAGTCACGTGATCTGTCGAATCTTTTCACAGTTCGACGTCACCGTGGACGTGGACGCGGTTTTTCGATTTCCTTGCCGCATGATACAGAGTTGCCCCTCGGTTTATTTCCGATTTTTATTCTTGAGATAGCGAATTTTCGGAATGTTTTTCAAGCTCAACGTCAACTCTGAACTTGACGCGGTAATTCGATATGCTCGGCGCAGAATACAGAGTCGCTCATCAATCCATGACCTATTCTTCTTCGCCAGTGACGTCATTTTTCGAATGTTTTTCGAATTCGACGTCATCTTCGACCTCGACGCAGTGTTTCGATCTCCCCGACAAACTATACAAAAATACTTTTTGATTCGTTTCCTATTTCCCTACGCAAGTCACGTGATCGATCGAATCTTTTCTCAGTTCGACATCACCTTGGACCTGGACGTGGTTTTTCGATTTCCTTGCCGCATGATACAGAGTTGCCCCCCGGTTTATTTCCGATTTTTATTCTTGAGATGGCGGATTCCCGGAATGTTTTTCAAGCTCAACCCCAACTCTGAACTTGACGCGGTGTTCCGATATGCTCGGCGCACGATACAGAGTCGCTCATCAATCCATGAAGTATTTTTCTTGGCGAGTGACGTGATTGTTCGGATGTTCTTCGAATTCGACGTCATCTTTGGCCTCGACGCAGTGTTCCGATCTCCCCGACAAACTATACAAAGATACTTTTTGATTCGTTTCCTATTTCCCTACGCAAGTCACGTGATCTGTCGAATCTTTTCCCCAGTTCGACGTCACCGTGGACGTGGACACTGTTTTTCGATTTCCTTGCCGCATGATACAGAGTTGCCCCTCGGTTTATTTCCCATTTTTATTCTTGAGATAGCGAATTTTCGGAATGTTTTTCAAGCTCAACCCCAACTCTGAACTTGACGCGGTGTTCCGATATGCTCGGCGCACGATACAGCGTCGCTCATCAATCCATGAGGTATTTTTCTTGGCGAGTGACGTGATTTTTCGGATGTTCTTCGAATTCGACGTCATCTTCGGCCTCGACGCAGTGTTCCGATCTCCTCGACAAACTTTACAAAGATACTTTTTGATTCGTTTCCTATTTCCCTACGCAAGTCACGTGATCTGTCGAATCTTCTCACAGTTCGACGTCACCGTGGACGTGGACGCGGTTTTTCGATTTCCTTGCCGCATGATACAGAGTTGCCCCCCGGTTTATTTCCGATTTTTATTCTTGAGATGGCGGATTTCCGGAATGTTTTTCAAGCTCAACCCCAACTCTGAACTTGACGCGGTGTTCCGATATGCTCGGCGCACGATACAGAGTCGCTCATCAATCCATGAAGTATTTTTCTTGGCGAGTGACGTGATTTTTCGGATGTTGTTCGAATTCGACGTCATCTTCGGCCTCGACGCAGTGTTTCGATCTCCCCGACAAACAATACAATGATACTTTTGGATTCGTTTCCCATTTCCCTACGCAAGTCACGTGATCCGTCGAATCTTTTCCTGGTTCGCGTCACCTTGGACCTGGAGGCGGTTTTTCGATTTCCTAGCCGCGTGATACAGAGTTGCCCCTCGATTCATTTCCGATTTTCATTTTTAAGATGGCGGATTTTCGGAATGTTTTTCAAGCTCAACCCCAACTCTGAACTTGACGCGGTGTTCCGATATGCTCGGCGCACGATACAGAGTCGCTCATCAATCCATGAAGTATTTTTCTTGGCGAGTGACGTGATTTTTCGGATGTTCTTCGAATTCGACGTCATCTTCGGCCTCGACGCAGTGTTCCGATCTCCTCGACAAACTATACAAAGATACTTTTTGATTCGTTTCCTATTTCCCTACGCAAGTCACGTGATCTGTCGAATCTTTTCACAGTTCGACGTCACCGTGGACGTGGACGCGGTTTTTCGATTTCCTTGCCGCATGATACAGAGTTGCCCCTCGGTTTATTTCCGATTTTTATTCTTGAGATAGCGAATTTTCGGAATGTTTTTCAAGCTCAACGTCAACTCTGAACTTGACGCGGTAATTCGATATGCTCGGCGCAGAATACAGAGTCGCTCATCAGCCCATGACCTATTCTTCTTCGCCAGTGACGTCATTTTTCGAATGTTTTTCGAATTCGACGTCATCTTCGTCCTCGACGCAGTGTTTCGATCTCCCCGACAAACTATACAAAAATACTTTTTGATTCGTTTCCTATTTCCCTACGCAAGTCACGTGATCGATCGAATCTTTTCTCAGTTCGACATCACCTTGGACCTGGACGTGGTTTTTCGATTTCCTTGCCGCATGATACAGAGTTGCCCCCCGGTTTATTTCCGATTTTTATTCTTGAGATGGCGGATTCCCGGAATGTTTTTCAAGCTCAACCCCAACTCTGAACTTGACGCGGTGTTCCGATATGCTCGGCGCACGATACAGAGTCGCTCATCAATCCATGAGGTATTTTTCTTGGCGAGTGACGTGATTTTTCGGATGTTCTTCGAATTCGACGTCATCTTCGGCCTCGACGCAGTGTTCCGATCTCCTCGACAAACTATACAAAGATACTTTTTGATTCGTTTCTTATTTCCCTACGCAAGTCACGTGATCTGTAGAATCTTTTCACAGTTCGACGTCACCGTGGACGTGGACGCGGTTTTTCGATTTCCTTGCCGCATGATACAGAGTTGCCCCTCGGTTTATTTCCGATTTTTATTCTTGAGATAGCGAATTTTCGGAATGTTTTTCAAGCTCAACGTCAACTCTGAACTTGACGCGGTAATTCGATATGCTCGGCGCAGAATACAGAGTCGCTCATCAATCCATGACCTATTCTTCTTCGCCAGTGACGTCATTTTTCGAATGTTTTTCGAATTCGACGTCATCTTCGACCTCGACGCAGTGTTTCGATCTCCCCGACAAACTATACAAAAATACTTTTTGATTCGTTTCCTATTTCCCTACGCAAGTCACGTGATCGATCGAATCTTTTCTCAGTTCGACGTCACCTTGGACCTGGACGTGGTTTTTCGATTTCCTTGCCGCATGATACAGAGTTGCCCCCCGGTTTATTTCCGATTTTTATTCTTGAGATGGCGGATTCCCGGAATGTTTTTCAAGCTGAACCCCAACTCTGAACTTGACGCGGTGTTCCGATATGCTCGGCGCACGATACAGAGTCGCTCATCAATCCATGAGGTATTTTTCTTGGCGAGTGACGTGATTTTTCGGATGTTGTTCGAATTCGACGTCATCTTCGGCCTCGACGCGGTGTTTCGATCTCCCCGACAAACGATACAAAGATACTTTTGGATTCGTTTCCCATTTCCCTACGCAAGTCACGTGATCTGTCGAATCTTTTCCTGGTTCGCGTCACCTTGGACCTGGACGCGGTTTTTCGATTTCCTAGCCGCGTGATACAGAGTTGCCCCTCGATTCATTTCCGATTTTCATTCTTGAGATGGCGGATTTTCGGAATGTTTTTCAAGCTCAACCCTAACTCTGAACTTGACGCGGTGTTCCGATATGCTCGGCGCACGATACAGAGTCGCTCATCAATCCATGAAGTATTTTTCTTGGCGAGTGACGTGATTGTTCGGATGTTCTTCGAATTCGACGTCATCTTCGGCCTCGACGCAGTGTTCCGATCTCCCCGACAAACTATACAAAGATACTTTTTGATTCGTTTCCTATTTCCCTACGCAAGTCACGTGATCCGTCGAATCTTTTTCCAGTTCGACGTCACCGCGGACGTGGACACTGTTTTTCGATTTCCTTGCCGCATGATACAGAGTTGCCCCTCGGTTTATTTCCCATTTTTATTCTTGAGATAGCGAATTTTCGGAATGTTTTTCAAGCTCAACCCCAACTCTGAACTTGACGCGGTGTTCCGATATGCTCGGCGCACGATACAGCGTCGCTCATCAATCCATGAGGTATTTTTCTTGGCGAGTGACGTGATTTTTCGGATGTTCTTCGAATTCGACGTCATCTTCGGCCTCGACGCAGTGTTCCGATCTCCTCGACAAACTTTACAAAGATACTTTTTGATTCGTTTCCTATTTCCCTACGCAAGTCACGTGATCTGTCGAATCTTCTCACAGTTCGACGTCACCGTGGACGTGGACGCGGTTTTTCGATTTCCTTGCCGCATGATACAGAGTTGCCCCCCGGTTTATTTCCGATTTTTATTCTTGAGATGGCGGATTTCCGGAATGTTTTTCAAGCTCAACCCCAACTCTGAACTTGACGCGGTGTTCCGATATGCTCGGCGCAGGATACAGAGTCGCTCATGAATCCATGACCTATTCTTCTTCGCCAGTGACGTCATTTTTCGAATGTTTTTCGAATTCGACGTCATCTTCGACCTCGACGCAGTGTTTCGATCTCCCCGACAAACTATACAAAAATACTTTTTGATTCGTTTCCTATTTCCCTACGCAAGTCACGTGATCGATCGAATCTTTTCTCAGTTCGACATCACCTTGGACCTGGACGTGGTTTTTCGATTTCCTTGCCGCATGATACAGAGTTGCCCCCCGGTTTATTTCCGATTTTTATTCTTGAGATTGCGGATTCCCGGAATGTTTTTCAAGCTCAACCCCAACTCTGAACTTGACGCGGTGTTCCGATATGCTCGGCGCACGATACAGAGTCGCTCATCAATCCATGAAGTATTTTTCTTGGCGAGTGACGTGATTTTTCGGATGTTGTTCGAATTCGACGTCATCTTCGGCCTCGACGCAGTGTTTCGATCTCCCCGACAAACAATACAATGATACTTTTGGATTCGTTTCCCATTTCCCTACGCAAGTCACGTGATCCGTCGAATCTTTTCCTGGTTCGCGTCACCTTGGACCTGGAGGCGGTTTTTCGATTTCCTAGCCGCGTGATACAGAGTTGCCCCCCGGTTTATTTCCGATTTTTATTCTTGAGATGGCGGATTCCCGGAATGTTTTTCAAGCTTAACCCCAACTCTGAACTTGACGCGGTGTTCCGATATGCTCGGCGCACGATACAGAGTCGCTCATCAATCCATGAGGTATTTTTCTTGGCGAGTGACGTGATTTTTCGGATGTTCTTCGAATTCGACGTCATTTTCGGCCTCGACGCAGTGTTCCGATCTCCTCGACAAACTATACAAAGATACTTTTCGATTCGTTTCCTATTTCCCTACGCAAGTCACGTGATCTGTCGAATCTTTTCACAGTTCGACGTCACCGTGGACGTGGACGCGGTTTTTCGATTTCCTTGCCGCATGATACAGAGTTGCCCCTCGGTTTATTTCCGATTTTTATTCTTGAGATAGCGAATTTTCGGAATGTTTTTCAAGCTCAACGTCAACTCTGAACTTGACGCGGTAATTCGATATGCTCGGCGCAGAATACAGAGTCGCTCATCAATCCATGACCTATTCTTCTTCGCCAGTGACGTCATTTTTCGAATGTTTTTCGAATTCGACGTCATCTTCGACCTCGACGCAGTGTTTCGATCTCCCCGACAAACTATACAAAAATACTTTTTGATTCGTTTCCTATTTCCCTACGCAAGTCACGTGATCGATCGAATCTTTTCTCAGTTCGACGTCACCTTGGACCTGGACGTGGTTTTTCGATTTCCTTGCCGCATGATACAGAGTTGCCCCCCGGTTTATTTCCGATTTTTATTCTTGAGATGGCGGATTCCCGGAATGTTTTTCAAGCTGAACCCCAACTCTGAACTTGACGCGGTGTTCCGATATGCTCGGCGCACGATACAGAGTCGCTCATCAATCCATGAGGTATTTTTCTTGGCGAGTGACGTGATTTTTCGGATGTTGTTCGAATTCGACGTCATCTTCGGCCTCGACGCGGTGTTTCGATCTCCCCGACAAACGATACAAAGATACTTTTGGATTCGTTTCCCATTTCCCTACGCAAGTCACGTGATCTGTCGAATCTTTTCCTGGTTCGCGTCACCTTGGACCTGGACGCGGTTTTTCGATTTCCTAGCCGCGTGATACAGAGTTGCCCCTCGATTCATTTCCGATTTTCATTCTTGAGATGGCGGATTTTCGGAATGTTTTTCAAGCTCAACCCTAACTCTGAACTTGACGCGGTGTTCCGATATGCTCGGCGCACGATACAGAGTCGCTCATCAATCCATGAAGTATTTTTCTTGGCGAGTGACGTGATTGTTCGGATGTTCTTCGAATTCGACGTCATCTTCGGCCTCGACGCAGTGTTCCGATCTCCCCGACAAACTATACAAAGATACTTTTTGATTCGTTTCCTATTTCCCTACGCAAGTCACGTGATCCGTCGAATCTTTTTCCAGTTCGACGTCACCGCGGACGTGGACACTGTTTTTCGATTTCCTTGCCGCATGATACAGAGTTGCCCCTCGGTTTATTTCCCATTTTTATTCTTGAGATAGCGAATTTTCGGAATGTTTTTCAAGCTCAACCCCAACTCTGAACTTGACGCGGTGTTCCGATATGCTCGGCGCACGATACAGCGTCGCTCATCAATCCATGAGGTATTTTTCTTGGCGAGTGACGTGATTTTTCGGATGTTCTTCGAATTCGACGTCATCTTCGGCCTCGACGCAGTGTTCCGATCTCCTCGACAAACTTTACAAAGATACTTTTTGATTCGTTTCCTATTTCCCTACGCAAGTCACGTGATCCGTCGAATCTTCTCACAGTTCGACGTCACCGTGGACGTGGACGCGGTTTTTCGATTTCCTTGCCGCATGATACAGAGTTGCCCCCCGGTTTATTTCCGATTTTTATTCTTGAGATGGCGGATTTCCGGAATGTTTTTCAAGCTCAACCCCAACTCTGAACTTGACGCGGTGTTCCGATATGCTCGGCGCAGGATACAGAGTCGCTCATGAATCCATGACCTATTCTTCTTCGCCAGTGACGTCATTTTTCGAATGTTTTTCGAATTCGACGTCATCTTCGACCTCGACGCAGTGTTTCGATCTCCCCGACAAACTATACAAAAATACTTTTTGATTCGTTTCCTATTTCCCTACGCAAGTCACGTGATCGATCGAATCTTTTCTCAGTTCGACATCACCTTGGACCTGGACGTGGTTTTTCGATTTCCTTGCCGCATGATACAGAGTTGCCCCCCGGTTTATTTCCGATTTTTATTCTTGAGATGGCGGATTCCCGGAATGTTTTTCAAGCTCAACCCCAACTCTGAACTTGACGCGGTGTTCCGATATGCTCGGCGCACGATACAGAGTCGCTCATCAATCCATGAAGTATTTTTCTTGGCGAGTGACGTGATTTTTCGGATGTTGTTCGAATTCGACGTCATCTTCGGCCTCGACGCAGTGTTTCGATCTCCCCGACAAACAATACAATGATACTTTTGGATTCGTTTCCCATTTCCCTACGCAAGTCACGTGATCCGTCGAATCTTTTCCTGGTTCGCGTCACCTTGGACCTGGAGGCGGTTTTTCGATTTCCTAGCCGCGTGATACAGAGTTGCCCCCCGGTTTATTTCCGATTTTTATTCTTGAGATGGCGGATTCCCGGAATGTTTTTCAAGCTTAACCCCAACTCTGAACTTGACGCGGTGTTCCGATATGCTCGGCGCACGATACAGAGTCGCTCATCAATCCATGAGGTATTTTTCTTGGCGAGTGACGTGATTTTTCGGATGTTCTTCGAATTCGACGTCATTTTCGGCCTCGACGCAGTGTTCCGATCTCCTCGACAAACTATACAAAGATACTTTTCGATTCGTTTCCTATTTCCCTACGCAAGTCACGTGATCTGTCGAATCTTTTCACAGTTCGACGTCACCGTGGACGTGGACGCGGATTTTCGATTTCCTTGCCGCATGATACAGAGTTGCCCCTCGGTTTATTTCCGATTTTTATTCTTGAGATAGCGAATTTTCGGAATGTTTTTCAAGCTCAACGTCAACTCTGAACTTGACGCGGTAATTCGATATGCTCGGCGCAGAATACAGAGTCGCTCATCAATCCATGACCTATTCTTCTTTGCCAGTGACGTCATTTTTCGAATGTTTTTCGAATTCGACGTCATCTTCGACCTCGACGCAGTGTTTCGATCTCCCCGACAAACTATACAAAAATACTTTTTGATTCGTTTCCTATTTCCCTACGCAAGTCACGTGATCGATCGAATCTTTTCTCAGTTCGACGTCACCTTGGACCTGGACGTGGTTTTTCGATTTCCTTGCCGCATGATACAGAGTTGCCCCCCGGTTTATTTCCGATTTTTATTCTTGAGATGGCGGATTCCCGGAATGTTTTTCAAGCTGAACCCCAACTCTGAACTTGACGCGGTGTTCCGATATGCTCGGCGCACGATACAGAGTCGCTCATCAATCCATGAGGTATTTTTCTTGGCGAGTGACGTGATTTTTCGGATGTTGTTCGAATTCGACGTCATCTTCGGCCTCGACGCGGTGTTTCGATCTCCCCGACAAACGATACAAAGATACTTTTGGATTCGTTTCCCATTTCCCTACGCAAGTCACGTGATCTGTCGAATCTTTTCCTGGTTCGCGTCACCTTGGACCTGGACGCGGTTTTTCGATTTCCTAGCCGCGTGATACAGAGTTGCCCCTCGATTCATTTCCGATTTTCATTCTTGAGATGGCGGATTTTCGGAATGTTTTTCAAGCTCAACCCTAACTCTGAACTTGACGCGGTGTTCCGATATGCTCGGCGCACGATACAGAGTCGCTCATCAATCCATGAAGTATTTTTCTTGGCGAGTGACGTGATTGTTCGGATGTTCTTCGAATTCGACGTCATCTTCGGCCTCGACGCAGTGTTCCGATCTCCCCGACAAACTATACAAAGATACTTTTTGATTCGTTTCCTATTTCCCTACGCAAGTCACGTGATCCGTCGAATCTTTTTCCAGTTCGACGTCACCGCGGACGTGGACACTGTTTTTCGATTTCCTTGCCGCATGATACAGAGTTGCCCCCCGGTTTATTTCCGATTTTTATTCTTGAGATGGCGGATTCCCGGAATGTTTTTCAAGCTGAACCCCAACTCTGAACTTGACGCGGTGTTCCGATATGCTCGGCGCACGATACAGAGTCGCTCATCAATCCATGAGGTATTTTTCTTGGCGAGTAACGTGATTTTTCGGATGTTGTTCGAATTCGACGTCATCTTCGGCCTCGACGCAGTGTTCCGATCTCCTCGACAAACTTTACAAAGATACTTTTTGATTCGTTTCCTATTTCCCTACGCAAGTCACGTGATCTGTCGAATCTTCTCACAGTTCGACGTCACCGTGGACGTGGACGCGGTTTTTCGATTTCCTTGCCGCATGATACAGAGTTGCCCCCCGGTTTATTTCCGATTTTTATTCTTGAGATGGCGGATTTCCGGAATGTTTTTCAAGCTCAACCCCAACTCTGAACTTGACGCGGTGTTCCGATATGCTCGGCGCAGGATACAGAGTCGCTCATGAATCCATGACCTATTCTTCTTCGCCAGTGACGTCATTTTTCGAATGTTTTTCGAATTCGACGTCATCT
The DNA here is from genome assembly GCA_963966615.1 of Tenthredo amoena. Lineage (NCBI taxonomy): Eukaryota > Metazoa > Arthropoda > Insecta > Hymenoptera > Tenthredinidae > Tenthredo > Tenthredo amoena. Next base: position 11,493,734 of record OZ016488.1, on the reverse strand, counting down.
TCGACCTCGACGCAGTGTTTCGATCTCCCCGACAAACTATACAAAAATACTTTTTGATTCGTTTCCTATTTCCCTACGCAAGTCACGTGATCGATCGAATCTTTTCTCAGTTCGACATCACCTTGGACCTGGACGTGGTTTTTCGATTTCCTTGCCGCATGATACAGAGTTGCCCCCCGGTTTATTTCCGATTTTTATTCTTGAGATGGCGGATTCCCGGAATGTTTTTCAAGCTCAACCCCAACTCTGAACTTGACGCGGTGTTCCGATATGCTCGGCGCACGATACAGAGTCGCTCATCAATCCATGAAGTATTTTTCTTGGCGAGTGACGTGATTTTTCGGATGTTGTTCGAATTCGACGTCATCTTCGGCCTCGACGCAGTGTTTCGATCTCCCCGACAAACAATACAATGATACTTTTGGATTCGTTTCCCATTTCCCTACGCAAGTCACGTGATCCGTCGAATCTTTTCCTGGTTCGCGTCACCTTGGACCTGGAGGCGGTTTTTCGATTTCCTAGCCGCGTGATACAGAGTTGCCCCCCGGTTTATTTCCGATTTTTATTCTTGAGATGGCGGATTCCCGGAATGTTTTTCAAGCTTAACCCCAACTCTGAACTTGACGCGGTGTTCCGATATGCTCGGCGCACGATACAGAGTCGCTCATCAATCCATGAGGTATTTTTCTTGGCGAGTGACGTGATTTTTCGGATGTTCTTCGAATTCGACGTCATTTTCGGCCTCGACGCAGTGTTCCGATCTCCTCGACAAACTATACAAAGATACTTTTCGATTCGTTTCCTATTTCCCTACGCAAGTCACGTGATCTGTCGAATCTTTTCACAGTTCGACGTCACCGTGGACGTGGACGCGGTTTTTCGATTTCCTTGCCGCATGATACAGAGTTGCCCCTCGGTTTATTTCCGATTTTTATTCTTGAGATAGCGAATTTTCGGAATGTTTTTCAAGCTCAACGTCAACTCTGAACTTGACGCGGTAATTCGATATGCTCGGCGCAGAATACAGAGTCGCTCATCAATCCATGACCTATTCTTCTTCGCCAGTGACGTCATTTTTCGAATGTTTTTCGAATTCGACGTCATCTTCGACCTCGACGCAGTGTTTCGATCTCCCCGACAAACTATACAAAAATACTTTTTGATTCGTTTCCTATTTCCCTACGCAAGTCACGTGATCGATCGAATCTTTTCTCAGTTCGACGTCACCTTGGACCTGGACGTGGTTTTTCGATTTCCTTGCCGCATGATACAGAGTTGCCCCCCGGTTTATTTCCGATTTTTATTCTTGAGATGGCGGATTCCCGGAATGTTTTTCAAGCTCAACCCCAACTCTGAACTTGACGCGGTGTTCCGATATGCTCGGCGCACGATACAGAGTCGCTCATCAATCCATGAGGTATTTTTCTTGGCGAGTGACGTGATTTTTCGGATGTTGTTCGAATTCGACGTCATCTTCGGCCTCGACGCGGTGTTTCGATCTCCCCGACAAACGATACAAAGATACTTTTGGATTCGTTTCCCATTTCCCTACGCAAGTCACGTGATCTGTCGAATCTTTTCCTGGTTCGCGTCACCTTGGACCTGGACGCGGTTTTTCGATTTCCTAGCCGCGTGATACAGAGTTGCCCCTCGATTCATTTCCGATTTTCATTCTTGAGATGGCGGATTTTCGGAATGTTTTTCAAGCTCAACCCTAACTCTGAACTTGACGCGGTGTTCCGATATGCTCGGCGCACGATACAGAGTCGCTCATCAATCCATGAAGTATTTTTCTTGGCGAGTGACGTGATTGTTCGGATGTTCTTCGAATTCGACGTCATCTTCGGCCTCGACGCAGTGTTCCGATCTCCCCGACAAACTATACAAAGATACTTTTCGATTCGTTTCCTATTTCCCTACGCAAGTCACGTGATCCGTCGAATCTTTTTCCAGTTCGACGTCACCGCGGACGTGGACACTGTTTTTCGATTTCCTTGCCGCATGATACAGAGTTGCCCCTCGGTTTATTTCCCATTTTTATTCTTGAGATAGCGAATTTTCGGAATGTTTTTCAAGCTCAACCCCAACTCTGAACTTGACGCGGTGTTCCGATATGCTCGGCGCACGATACAGCGTCGCTCATCAATCCATGAGGTATTTTTCTTGGCGAGTGACGTGATTTTTCGGATGTTCTTCGAATTCGACGTCATCTTCGGCCTCGACGCAGTGTTCCGATCTCCTCGACAAACTTTACAAAGATACTTTTTGATTCGTTTCCTATTTCCCTACGCAAGTCACGTGATCCGTCGAATCTTCTCACAGTTCGACGTCACCGTGGACGTGGACGCGGTTTTTCGATTTCCTTGCCGCATGATACAGAGTTGCCCCCCGGTTTATTTCCGATTTTTATTCTTGAGATGGCGGATTTCCGGAATGTTTTTCAAGCTCAACCCCAACTCTGAACTTGACGCGGTGTTCCGATATGCTCGGCGCAGGATACAGAGTCGCTCATGAATCCATGACCTATTCTTCTTCGCCAGTGACGTCATTTTTCGAATGTTTTTCGAATTCGACGTCATCTTCGACCTCGACGCAGTGTTTCGATCTCCCCGACAAACTATACAAAAATACTTTTTGATTCGTTTCCTATTTCCCTACGCAAGTCACGTGATCGATCGAATCTTTTCTCAGTTCGACATCACCTTGGACCTGGACGTGGTTTTTCGATTTCCTTGCCGCATGATACAGAGTTGCCCCCCGGTTTATTTCCGATTTTTATTCTTGAGATGGCGGATTCCCGGAATGTTTTTCAAGCTCAACCCCAACTCTGAACTTGACGCGGTGTTCCGATATGCTCGGCGCACGATACAGAGTCGCTCATCAATCCATGAAGTATTTTTCTTGGCGAGTGACGTGATTTTTCGGATGTTGTTCGAATTCGACGTCATCTTCGGCCTCGACGCAGTGTTTCGATCTCCCCGACAAACAATACAATGATACTTTTGGATTCGTTTCCCATTTCCCTACGCAAGTCACGTGATCCGTCGAATCTTTTCCTGGTTCGCGTCACCTTGGACCTGGAGGCGGTTTTTCGATTTCCTAGCCGCGTGATACAGAGTTGCCCCCCGGTTTATTTCCGATTTTTATTCTTGAGATGGCAGATTCCCGGAATGTTTTTCAAGCTTAACCCCAACTCTGAACTTGACGCGGTGTTCCGATATGCTCGGCGCACGATACAGAGTCGCTCATCAATCCATGAGGTATTTTTCTTGGCGAGTGACGTGATTTTTCGGATGTTCTTCGAATTCGACGTCATTTTCGGCCTCGACGCAGTGTTCCGATCTCCTCGACAAACTATACAAAGATACTTTTCGATTCGTTTCCTATTTCCCTACGCAAGTCACGTGATCTGTCGAATCTTTTCACAGTTCGACGTCACCGTGGACGTGGACGCGGTTTTTCGATTTCCTTGCCGCATGATACAGAGTTGCCCCTCGGTTTATTTCCGATTTTTATTCTTGAGATAGCGAATTTTCGGAATGTTTTTCAAGCTCAACGTCAACTCTGAACTTGACGCGGTAATTCGATATGCTCGGCGCAGAATACAGAGTCGCTCATCAATCCATGACCTATTCTTCTTTGCCAGTGACGTCATTTTTCGAATGTTTTTCGAATTCGACGTCATCTTCGACCTCGACGCAGTGTTTCGATCTCCCCGACAAACTATACAAAAATACTTTTTGATTCGTTTCCTATTTCCCTACGCAAGTCACGTGATCGATCGAATCTTTTCTCAGTTCGACGTCACCTTGGACCTGGACGTGGTTTTTCGATTTCCTTGCCGCATGATACAGAGTTGCCCCCCGGTTTATTTCCGATTTTTATTCTTGAGATGGCGGATTCCCGGAATGTTTTTCAAGCTGAACCCCAACTCTGAACTTGACGCGGTGTTCCGATATGCTCGGCGCACGATACAGAGTCGCTCATCAATCCATGAGGTATTTTTCTTGGCGAGTGACGTGATTTTTCGGATGTTGTTCGAATTCGACGTCATCTTCGGCCTCGACGCGGTGTTTCGATCTCCCCGACAAACGATACAAAGATACTTTTGGATTCGTTTCCCATTTCCCTACGCAAGTCACGTGATCTGTCGAATCTTTTCCTGGTTCGCGTCACCTTGGACCTGGACGCGGTTTTTCGATTTCCTAGCCGCGTGATACAGAGTTGCCCCTCGATTCATTTCCGATTTTCATTCTTGAGATGGCGGATTTTCGGAATGTTTTTCAAGCTCAACCCTAACTCTGAACTTGACGCGGTGTTCCGATATGCTCGGCGCACGATACAGAGTCGCTCATCAATCCATGAGGTATTTTTCTTGGCGAGTAACGTGATTTTTCGGATGTTGTTCGAATTCGACGTCATCTTCGGCCTCGACGCAGTGTTCCGATCTCCTCGACAAACTTTACAAAGATACTTTTTGATTCGTTTCCTATTTCCCTACGCAAGTCACGTGATCTGTCGAATCTTCTCACAGTTCGACGTCACCGTGGACGTGGACGCGGTTTTTCGATTTCCTTGCCGCATGATACAGAGTTGCCCCCCGGTTTATTTCCGATTTTTATTCTTGAGATGGCGGATTTCCGGAATGTTTTTCAAGCTCAACCCCAACTCTGAACTTGACGCGGTGTTCCGATATGCTCGGCGCAGGATACAGAGTCGCTCATGAATCCATGACCTATTCTTCTTCGCCAGTGACGTCATTTTTCGAATGTTTTTCGAATTCGACGTCATCTTCGACCTCGACGCAGTGTTTCGATCTCCCCGACAAACTATACAAAAATACTTTTTGATTCGTTTCCTATTTCCCTACGCAAGTCACGTGATCGATCGAATCTTTTCTCAGTTCGACATCACCTTGGACCTGGACGTGGTTTTTCGATTTCCTTGCCGCATGATACAGAGTTGCCCCCCGGTTTATTTCCGATTTTTATTCTTGAGATGGCGGATTCCCGGAATGTTTTTCAAGCTCAACCCCAACTCTGAACTTGACGCGGTGTTCCGATATGCTCGGCGCACGATACAGAGTCGCTCATCAATCCATGAAGTATTTTTCTTGGCGAGTGACGTGATTTTTCGGATGTTGTTCGAATTCGACGTCATCTTCGGCCTCGACGCAGTGTTTCGATCTCCCCGACAAACAATACAATGATACTTTTGGATTCGTTTCCCATTTCCCTACGCAAGTCACGTGATCCGTCGAATCTTTTCCTGGTTCGCGTCACCTTGGACCTGGAGGCGGTTTTTCGATTTCCTAGCCGCGTGATACAGAGTTGCCCCCCGGTTTATTTCCGATTTTTATTCTTGAGATGGCGGATTCCCGGAATGTTTTTCAAGCTTAACCCCAACTCTGAACTTGACGCGGTGTTCCGATATGCTCAGCGCACGATACAGAGTCGCTCATCAATCCATGAGGTATTTTTCTTGGCGAGTGACGTGATTTTTCGGATGTTCTTCGAATTCGACGTCATTTTCGGCCTCGACGCAGTGTTCCGATCTCCTCGACAAACTATACAAAGATACTTTTCGATTCGTTTCCTATTTCCCTACGCAAGTCACGTGATCTGTCGAATCTTTTCACAGTTCGACGTCACCGTGGACGTGGACGCGGTTTTTCGATTTCCTTGCCGCATGATACAGAGTTGCCCCTCGGTTTATTTCCGATTTTTATTCTTGAGATAGCGAATTTTCGGAATGTTTTTCAAGCTCAACGTCAACTCTGAACTTGACGCGGTAATTCGATATGCTCGGCGCAGAATACAGAGTCGCTCATCAATCCATGACCTATTCTTCTTCGCCAGTGACGTCATTTTTCGAATGTTTTTCGAATTCGACGTCATCTTCGACCTCGACGCAGTGTTTCGATCTCCCCGACAAACTATACAAAAATACTTTTTGATTCGTTTCCTATTTCCCTACGCAAGTCACGTGATCGATCGAATCTTTTCTCAGTTCGACGTCACCTTGGACCTGGACGTGGTTTTTCGATTTCCTTGCCGCATGATACAGAGTTGCCCCCCGGTTTATTTCCGATTTTTATTCTTGAGATGGCGGATTCCCGGAATGTTTTTCAAGCTCAACCCCAACTCTGAACTTGACGCGGTGTTCCGATATGCTCGGCGCACGATACAGCGTCGCTCATCAATCCATGAGGTATTTTTCTTGGCGAGTGACGTGATTTTTCGGATGTTCTTCGAATTCGACGTCATCTTCGGCCTCGACGCAGTGTTCCGATCTCCTCGACAAACTTTACAAAGATACTTTTTGATTCGTTTCCTATTTCCCTACGCAAGTCACGTGATCTGTCGAATCTTCTCACAGTTCGACGTCACCGTGGACGTGGACGCGGTTTTTCGATTTCCTTGCCGCATGATACAGAGTTGCCCCCCGGTTTATTTCCGATTTTTATTCTTGAGATGGCGGATTTCCGGAATGTTTTTCAAGCTCAACCCCAACTCTGAACTTGACGCGGTGTTCCGATATGCTCGGCGCACGATACAGAGTCGCTCATCAATCCATGAAGTATTTTTCTTGGCGAGTGACGTGATTTTTCGGATGTTGTTCGAATTCGACGTCATCTTCGGCCTCGACGCAGTGTTTCGATCTCCCCGACAAACTATACAAAAATACTTTTTGATTCGTTTCCTATTTCCCTACGCAAGTCACGTGATCGATCGAATCTTTCCTCAGTTCGACATCACCTTGGACCTGGACGTGGTTTTTCGATTTCCTTGCCGCATGATACAGAGTTGCCCCCCGGTTTATTTCCGATTTTTATTCTTGAGATGGCGGATTCCCGGAATGTTTTTCAAGCTCAACCCCAACTCTGAACTTGACGCGGTGTTCCGATATGCTCGGCGCACGATACAGAGTCGCTCATCAATCCATGAGGTATTTTTCTTGGCGAGTGACGTGATTTTTCGGATGTTCTTCGAATTCGACGTCATCTTCGGCCTCGACGCAGTGTTCCGATCTCCTCGACAAACTATACAAAGATACTTTTTGATTCGTTTCTTATTTCCCTACGCAAGTCACGTGATCTGTCGAATCTTTTCACAGTTCGACGTCACCGTGGACGTGGACGCGGTTTTTCGATTTCCTTGCCGCATGATACAGAGTTGCCCCTCGGTTTATTTCCGATTTTTATTCTTGAGATAGCGAATTTTCGGAATGTTTTTCAAGCTCAACGTCAACTCTGAACTTGACGCGGTAATTCGATATGCTCGGCGCAGAATACAGAGTCGCTCATCAATCCATGACCTATTCTTCTTCGCCAGTGACGTCATTTTTCGAATGTTTTTCGAATTCGACGTCATCTTCGACCTCGACGCAGTGTTTCGATCTCCCCGACAAACTATACAAAAATACTTTTTGATTCGTTTCCTATTTCCCTACGCAAGTCACGTGATCGATCGAATCTTTTCTCAGTTCGACGTCACCTTGGACCTGGACGTGGTTTTTCGATTTCCTTGCCGCATGATACAGAGTTGCCCCCCGGTTTATTTCCGATTTTTATTCTTGAGATGGCGGATTCCCGGAATGTTTTTCAAGCTGAACCCCAACTCTGAACTTGACGCGGTGTTCCGATATGCTCGGCGCACGATACAGAGTCGCTCATCAATCCATGAGGTATTTTTCTTGGCGAGTGACGTGATTTTTCGGATGTTGTTCGAATTCGACGTCATCTTCGGCCTCGACGCGGTGTTTCGATCTCCCCGACAAACGATACAAAGATACTTTTGGATTCGTTTCCCATTTCCCTACGCAAGTCACGTGATCTGTCGAATCTTTTCCTGGTTCGCGTCACCTTGGACCTGGACGCGGTTTTTCGATTTCCTAGCCGCGTGATACAGAGTTGCCCCTCGATTCATTTCCGATTTTCATTCTTGAGATGGCGGATTTTCGGAATGTTTTTCAAGCTCAACCCTAACTCTGAACTTGACGCGGTGTTCCGATATGCTCGGCGCACGATACAGCGTCGCTCATCAATCCATGAGGTATTTTTCTTGGCGAGTGACGTGATTTTTCGGATGTTCTTCGAATTCGACGTCATCTTCGGCCTCGACGCAGTGTTCCGATCTCCTCGACAAACTTTACAAAGATACTTTTTGATTCGTTTCCTATTTCCCTACGCAAGTCACGTGATCTGTCGAATCTTCTCACAGTTCGACGTCACCGTGGACGTGGACGCGGTTCTTCGATTTCCTTGCCGCATGATACAGAGTTGCCCCCCGGTTTATTTCCGATTTTTATTCTTGAGATGGCGGATTTCCGGAATGTTTTTCAAGCTCAACCCCAACTCTGAACTTGACGCGGTGTTCCGATATGCTCGGCGCACGATACAGAGTCGCTCATCAATCCATGAAGTATTTTTCTTGGCGAGTGACGTGATTTTTCGGATGTTGTTCGAATTCGACGTCATCTTCGGCCTCGACGCAGTGTTTCGATCTCCCCGACAAACAATACAATGATACTTTTGGATTCGTTTCCCATTTCCCTACGCAAGTCACGTGATCCGTCGAATCTTTTCCTGGTTTGCGTCACTTGCACCTGGAGGCGGTTTTTCGATTTCCTAGCCGCGTGATACAGAGTTGCCCCTCGATTCATTTCCGATTTTCATTTTTAAGATGGCGGATTTTCGGAATGTTTTTCAAGCTCAACCCCAACTCTGAACTTGACGCGGTGTTCCGATATGCTCGGCGCACGATACAGAGTCGCTCATCAATCCATGAAGTATTTTTCTTGGCGAGTGACGTGATTTTTCGGATGTTCTTCGAATTCGACGTCATCTTCGGCCTCGACGCAGTGTTCCGATCTCCTCGACAAACTATACAAAGATACTTTTTGATTCGTTTCCTATTTCCCTACGCAAGTCACGTGATCTGTCGAATCTTTTCACAGTTCGACGTCACCGTGGACGTGGACGCGGTTTTTCGATTTCCTTGCCGCATGATACAGAGTTGCCCCTCGGTTTATTTCCGATTTTTATTCTTGAGATAGCGAATTTTCGGAATGTTTCTCAAGCTCAACGTCAACTCTGAACTTGACGCGGTAATTCGATATGCTCGGCGCAGAATACAGAGTCGCTCATCAATCCATGACCTATTCTTCTTCGCCAGTGACGTCATTTTTCGAATGTTTTTCGAATTCGACGTCATCTTCGACCTCGACGCAGTGTTTCGATCTCCCCGACAAACTATACAAAAATACTTTTTGATTCGTTTCCTATTTCCCTACGCAAGTCACGTGATCGATCGAATCTTTTCTCAGTTCGACATCACCTTGGACCTGGACGTGGTTTTTCGATTTCCTTGCCGCATGATACAGAGTTGCCCCCCGGTTTATTTCCGATTTTTATTCTTGAGATGGCGGATTCCCGGAATGTTTTTCAAGCTCAACCCCAACTCTGAACTTGACGCGGTGTTCCGATATGCTCGGCGCACGATACAGAGTCGCTCATCAATCCATGAAGTATTTTTCTTGGCGAGTGACGTGATTTTTCGGATGTTGTTCGAATTCGACGTCATCTTCGGCCTCGACGCAGTGTTCCGATCTCCCCGACAAACTATACAAAGATACTTTTTGATTCGTTTCCTATTTCCCTACGCAAGTCACGTGATCTGTCGAATCTTTTTCCAGTTCGACGTCACCGTGGACGTGGACACTGTTTTTCGATTTCCTTGCCGCATGATACAGAGTTGCCCCTTGGTTTATTTCCCATTTTTATTCTTGAGATAGCGAATTTTTGGAATGTTTTTCAAGCTCAACCCCAACTCTGAACTTGACGCGGTGTTCCGATATGCTCGGCGCACGATACAGCGTCGCTCATCAATCCATGAGGTATTTTTCTTGGCGAGTGACGTGATTTTTCGGATGTTCTTCGAATTCGACGTCATCTTCGGCCTCGACGCAGTGTTCCGATCTCCTCGACAAACTTTACAAAGATACTTTTTGATTCGTTTCCTATTTCCCTACGCAAGTCACGTGATCTGTCGAATCTTTTCACAGTTCGACGTCACCGTGGACGTGGACGCGGTTTTTCGATTTCCTTGCCGCATGATACAGAGTTGCCCCTCGGTTTATTTCCGATTTTTGTTCTTGAGATAGCGAATTTTCGGAATGTTTTTCAAGCTCAACGTCAACTCTGAACTTGACGCGGTAATTCGATATGCTCGGCGCAGAATACAGAGTCGCTCATCAATCCATGACCTATTCTTCTTCGCCAGTGACGTCATTTTTCGAATGTTTTTCGAATTCGACGTCATCTTCGACCTCGACGCAGTGTTTCGATCTCCCTGACAAACTATACAAAAATACTTTTTGATTCGTTTCCTATTTCCCTACGCAAGTCACGTGATCGATCGAATCTTTTCTCAGTTCGACATCACCTTGGACCTGGACGTGGTTTTTCGATTTCCTTGCCGCATGATACAGAGTTGCCCCCCGGTTTATTTCCGATTTTTATTCTTGAGATGGCGGATTCCCGGAATGTTTTTCAAGCTTAACCCCAACTCTGAACTTGACGCGGTGTTCCGATATGCTCGAGGCACGATACAGAGTCGCTCATCAATCCATGAGGTATTTTTCTTGGCGAGTGACGTGATTTTTCGGATGTTCTTCGAATTCGACGTCATTTTCGGCCTCGACGCAGTGTTCCGATCTCCTCGACAAACTATACAAAGATACTTTTCGATTCGTTTCCTATTTCCCTACGCAAGTCACGTGATCTGTCGAATCTTTTCACAGTTCGACGTCACCGTGGACGTGGACGCGGTTTTTCGATTTCCTTGCCGCATGATACAGAGTTGCCCCTCGGTTTATTTCCGATTTTTATTCTTGAGATAGCGAATTTTCGGAATGTTTTTCAAGCTCAACGTCAACTCTGAACTTGACGCGGTAATTCGATATGCTCGGCGCAGAATACAGAGTCGCTCATCAATCCATGACCTATTCTTCTTCGCCAGTGACGTCATTTTTCGAATGTTTTTCGAATTCGACGTCATCTTCGACCTCGACGCAGTGTTTCGATCTCCCCGACAAACTATACAAAAATACTTTTTGATTCGTTTCCTATTTCCCTACGCAAGTCACGTGATCGATCGAATCTTTTCTCAGTTCGACATCACCTTGGACCTGGACGTGGTTTTTCGATTTCCTTGCCGCATGATACAGAGTTGCCCCCCGGTTTATTTCCGATTTTTATTCTTGAGATGGCGGATTCCCGGAATGTTTTTCAAGCTCAACCCCAACTCTGAACTTGACGCGGTGTTCCGATATGCTCGGCGCACGATACAGCGTCGCTCATCAATCCATGAGGTATTTTTCTTGGCGAGTGACGTGATTTTTCGGATGTTCTTCGAATTCGACGTCATCTTCGGCCTCGACGCAGTGTTCCGATCTCCTCGACAAACTTTACAAAGATACTTTTTGATTCGTTTCCTATTTCCCTACGCAAGTCACGTGATCTGTCGAATCTTCTCACAGTTCGACGTCACCGTGGACGTGGACGCGGTTTTTCGATTTCCTTGCCGCATGATACAGAGTTGCCCCCCGGTTTATTTCCGATTTTTATTCTTGAGATGGCGGATTTCCGGAATGTTTTTCAAGCTCAACCCCAACTCTGAACTTGACGCGGTGTTCCGATATGCTCGGCGCACGATACAGAGTCGCTCATCAATCCATGAAGTATTTTTCTTGGCGAGTGACGTGATTTTTCGGATGTTGTTCGAATTCGACGTCATCTTCGGCCTCGACGCAGTGTTTCGATCTCCCCGACAAACTATACAAAAATACTTTTTGATTCGTTTCCTATTTCCCTACGCAAGTCACGTGATCGATCGAATCTTTCCTCAGTTCGACATCACCTTGGACCTGGACGTGGTTTTTCGATTTCCTTGCCGCATGATACAGAGTTGCCCCCCGGTTTATTTCCGATTTTTATTCTTGAGATGGCGGATTCCCGGAATGTTTTTCAAGCTCAACCCCAACTCTGAACTTGACGCGGTGTTCCGATATGCTCGGCGCACGATACAGAGTCGCTCATCAATCCATGAGGTATTTTTCTTGGCGAGTGACGTGATTTTTCGGATGTTCTTCGAATTCGACGTCATCTTCGGCCTCGACGCAGTGTTCCGATCTCCTCGACAAACTATACAAAGATACTTTTTGATTCGTTTCTTATTTCCCTACGCAAGTCACGTGATCTGTCGAATCTTTTCACAGTTCGACGTCACCGTGGACGTGGACGCGGTTTTTCGATTTCCTTGCCGCATGATACAGAGTTGCCCCTCGGTTTATTTCCGATTTTTATTCTTGAGATAGCGAATTTTCGGAATGTTTTTCAAGCTCAACGTCAACTCTGAACTTGACGCGGTAATTCGATATGCTCGGCGCAGAATACAGAGTCGCTCATCAATCCATGACCTATTCTTCTTCGCCAGTGACGTCATTTTTCGAATGTTTTTCGAATTCGACGTCATCTTCGACCTCGACGCAGTGTTTCGATCTCCCCGACAAACTATACAAAAATACTTTTTGATTCGTTTCCTATTTCCCTACGCAAGTCACGTGATCGATCGAATCTTTTCTCAGTTCGACGTCACCTTGGACCTGGACGTGGTTTTTCGATTTCCTTGCCGCATGATACAGAGTTGCCCCCCGGTTTATTTCCGATTTTTATTCTTGAGATGGCGGATTCCCGGAATGTTTTTCAAGCTGAACCCCAACTCTGAACTTGACGCGGTGTTCCGATATGCTCGGCGCACGATACAGAGTCGCTCATCAATCCATGAGGTATTTTTCTTGGCGAGTGACGTGATTTTTCGGATGTTGTTCGAATTCGACGTCATCTTCGGCCTCGACGCGGTGTTTCGATCTCCCCGACAAACGATACAAAGATACTTTTGGATTCGTTTCCCATTTCCCTACGCAAGTCACGTGATCTGTCGAATCTTTTCCTGGTTCGCGTCACCTTGGACCTGGACGCGGTTTTTCGATTTCCTAGCCGCGTGATACAGAGTTGCCCCTCGATTCATTTCCGATTTTCATTCTTGAGATGGCGGATTTTCGGAATGTTTTTCAAGCTCAACCCTAACTCTGAACTTGACGCGGTGTTCCGATATGCTCGGCGCACGATACAGCGTCGCTCATCAATCCATGAGGTATTTTTCTTGGCGAGTGACGTGATTTTTCGGATGTTCTTCGAATTCGACGTCATCTTCGGCCTCGACGCAGTGTTCCGATCTCCTCGACAAACTTTACAAAGATACTTTTTGATTCGTTTCCTATTTCCCTACGCAAGTCACGTGATCTGTCGAATCTTCTCACAGTTCGACGTCACCGTGGACGTGGACGCGGTTCTTCGATTTCCTTGCCGCATGATACAGAGTTGCCCCCCGGTTTATTTCCGATTTTTATTCTTGAGATGGCGGATTTCCGGAATGTTTTTCAAGCTCAACCCCAACTCTGAACTTGACGCGGTGTTCCGATATGCTCGGCGCACGATACAGAGTCGCTCATCAATCCATGAAGTATTTTTCTTGGCGAGTGACGTGATTTTTCGGATGTTGTTCGAATTCGACGTCATCTTCGGCCTCGACGCAGTGTTTCGATCTCCCCGACAAACAATACAATGATACTTTTGGATTCGTTTCCCATTTCCCTACGCAAGTCACGTGATCCGTCGAATCTTTTCCTGGTTCGCGTCACTTGCACCTGGAGGCGGTTTTTCGATTTCCTAGCCGCGTGATACAGAGTTGCCCCTCGATTCATTTCCGATTTTCATTTTTAAGATGGCGGATTTTCGGAATGTTTTTCAAGCTCAACCCCAACTCTGAACTTGACGCGGTGTTCCGATATGCTCGGCGCACGATACAGAGTCGCTCATCAATCCATGAAGTATTTTTCTTGGCGAGTGACGTGATTTTTCGGATGTTCTTCGAATTCGACGTCATCTTCGGCCTCGACGCAGTGTTCCGATCTCCTCGACAAACTATACAAAGATACTTTTTGATTCGTTTCCTATTTCCCTACGCAAGTCACGTGATCTGTCGAATCTTTTCACAGTTCGACGTCACCGTGGACGTGGACGCGGTTTTTCGATTTCCTTGCCGCATGATACAGAGTTGCCCCTCGGTTTATTTCCGATTTTTATTCTTGAGATAGCGAATTTTCGGAATGTTTCTCAAGCTCAACGTCAACTCTGAACTTGACGCGGTAATTCGATATGCTCGGCGCAGAATACAGAGTCGCTCATCAATCCATGACCTATTCTTCTTCGCCAGTGACGTCATTTTTCGAATGTTTTTCGAATTCGACGTCATCTTCGACCTCGACGCAGTGTTTCGATCTCCCCGACAAACTATACAAAAATACTTTTTGATTCGTTTCCTATTTCCCTACGCAAGTCACGTGATCGATCGAATCTTTTCTCAGTTCGACATCACCTTGGACCTGGACGTGGTTTTTCGATTTCCTTGCCGCATGATACAGAGTTGCCCCCCGGTTTATTTCCGATTTTTATTCTTGAGATGGCGGATTCCCGGAATGTTTTTCAAGCTCAACCCCAACTCTGAACTTGACGCGGTGTTCCGATATGCTCGGCGCACGATACAGAGTCGCTCATCAATCCATGAAGTATTTTTCTTGGCGAGTGACGTGATTTTTCGGATGTTGTTCGAATTCGACGTCATCTTCGGCCTCGACGCAGTGTTTCGATCTCCCCGACAAACAATACAATGATACTTTTGGATTCGTTTCCCATTTCCCTACGCAAGTCACGTGATCCGTCGAATCTTTTCCTGGTTCGCGTCACCTTGGACCTGGAGGCGGTTTTTCGATTTCCTAGCCGCGTGATACAGAGTTGCCCCCCGGTTTATTTCCGATTTTTATTCTTGAGATGGCGGATTCCCGGAATGTTTTTCAAGCTTAACCCCAACTCTGAACTTGACGCGGTGTTCCGATATGCTCGGCGCACGATACAGAGTCGCTCATCAATCCATGAGGTATTTTTCTTGGCGAGTGACGTGATTTTTCGGATGTTCTTCGAATTCGACGTCATTTTCGGCCTCGACGCAGTGTTCCGATCTCCTCGACAAACTATACAAAGATACTTTTCGATTCGTTTCCTATTTCCCTACGCAAGTCACGTGATCTGTCGAATCTTTTCACAGTTCGACGTCACCGTGGACGTGGACGCGGTTTTTCGATTTCCTTGCCGCATGATACAGAGTTGCCCCTCGGTTTATTTCCGATTTTTATTCTTGAGATAGCGAATTTTCGGAATGTTTTTCAAGCTCAACGTCAACTCTGAACTTGACGCGGTAATTCGATATGCTCGGCGCAGAATACAGAGTCGCTCATCAATCCATGACCTATTCTTCTTCGCCAGTGACGTCATTTTTCGAATGTTTTTCGAATTCGACGTCATCTTCGACCTCGACGCAGTGTTTCGATCTCCCCGACAAACTATACAAAAATACTTTTTGATTCGTTTCCTATTTCCCTACGCAAGTCACGTGATCGATCGAATCTTTTCTCAGTTCGACGTCACCTTGGACCTGGACGTGGTTTTTCGATTTCCTTGCCGCATGATACAGAGTTGCCCCCCGGTTTATTTCCGATTTTTATTCTTGAGATGGCGGATTCCCGGAATGTTTTTCAAGCTCAACCCCAACTCTGAACTTGACGCGGTGTTCCGATATGCTCGGCGCACGATACAGCGTCGCTCATCAATCCATGAGGTATTTTTCTTGGCGAGTGACGTGATTTTTCGGATGTTCTTCGAATTCGACGTCATCTTCGGCCTCGACGCAGTGTTCCGATCTCCTCGACAAACTTTACAAAGATACTTTTTGATTCGTTTCCTATTTCCCTACGCAAGTCACGTGATCTGTCGAATCTTCTCACAGTTCGACGTCACCGTGGACGTGGACGCGGTTTTTCGATTTCCGTGCCGCATGATACAGAGTTGCCCCCCGGTTTATTTCCGATTTTTATTCTTGAGATGGCGGTTTCCCGGAATGTTTTTCAAGCTGAACCCCAACTCTGAACTTGACGCGGTGTTCCGATATGCTCGGCGCACGATACAGAGTCGCTCATCAATCCATGAGGTATTTTTCTTGGCGAGTGACGTGATTTTTCGGATGTTGTTCGAATTCGACGTCATCTTCGGCCTCGACGCGGTGTTTCGATCTCCCCGACAAACGATACAAAGATACTTTTGGATTCGTTTCCCATTTCCCTACGCAAGTCACGTGATCTGTCGAATCTTTTCCTGGTTCGCGTCACCTTGGACCTGGACGCGGTTTTTCGATTTCCTAGCCGCGTGATACAGAGTTGCCCCTCGATTCATTTCCGATTTTCATTCTTGAGATGGCGGATTTTCGGAATGTTTTTCAAGCTCAACCCTAACTCTGAACTTGACGCGGTGTTCCGATATGCTCGGCGCACGATACAGAGTCGCTCATCAATCCATGAAGTATTTTTCTTGGCGAGTGACGTGATTGTTCGGATGTTCTTCGAATTCGACGTCATCTTCGGCCTCGACGCAGTGTTCCGATCTCCCCGACAAACTATACAAAGATACTTTTTGATTCGTTTCCTATTTCCCTACGCAAGTCACGTGATCTGTCGAATCTTTTTCCAGTTCGACGTCACCGTGGACGTGGACACTGTTTTTCGATTTCCTTGCCGCATGATACAGAGTTGCCCCTTGGTTTATTTCCCATTTATATTCTTGAGATAGCGAATTTTTGGAATGTTTTTCAAGCTCAACCCCAACTCTGAACTTGACGCGGTGTTCCGATATGCTCGGCGCACGATACAGCGTCGCTCATCAATCCATGAGGTATTTTTCTTGGCGAGTGACGTGATTTTTCGGATGTTCTTCGAATTCGACGTCATCTTCGGCCTCGACGCAGTGTTCCGATCTCCTCGACAAACTTTACAAAGATACTTTTTGATTCGTTTCCTATTTCCCTACGCAAGTCACGTGATCTGTCGAATCTTTTCACAGTTCGACGTCACCGTGGACGTGGACGCGGTTTTTCGATTTCCTTGCCGCATGATACAGAGTTGCCCCTCGGTTTATTTCCGATTTTTGTTCTTGAGATAGCGAATTTTCGGAATGTTTTTCAAGCTCAACGTCAACTCTGAACTTGACGCGGTAATTCGATATGCTCGGCGCAGAATACAGAGTCGCTCATCAATCCATGACCTATTCTTCTTCGCCAGTGACGTCATTTTTCGAATGTTTTTCGAATTCGACGTCATCTTCGACCTCGACGCAGTGTTTCGATCTCCCTGACAAACTATACAAAAATACTTTTTGATTCGTTTCCTATTTCCCTACGCAAGTCACGTGATCGATCGAATCTTTTCTCAGTTCGACATCACCTTGGACCTGGACGTGGTTTTTCGATTTCCTTGCCGCATGATACAGAGTTGCCCCCCGGTTTATTTCCGATTTTTATTCTTGAGATGGCGGATTCCCGGAATGTTTTTCAAGCTTAACCCCAACTCTGAACTTGACGCGGTGTTCCGATATGCTCGGCGCACGATACAGAGTCGCTCATCAATCCATGAGGTATTTTTCTTGGCGAGTGACGTGATTTTTCGGATGTTCTTCGAATTCGACGTCATTTTCGGCCTCGACGCAGTGTTCCGATCTCCTCGACAAACTATACAAAGATACTTTTCGATTCGTTTCCTATTTCCCTACGCAAGTCACGTGATCTGTCGAATCTTTTCACAGTTCGACGTCACCGTGGACGTGGACGCGGTTTTTCGATTTCCTTGCCGCATGATACAGAGTTGCCCCTCGGTTTATTTCCGATTTTTATTCTTGAGATAGCGAATTTTCGGAATGTTTTTCAAGCTCAACGTCAACTCTGAACTTGACGCGGTAATTCGATATGCTCGGCGCAGAATACAGAGTCGCTCATCAATCCATGACCTATTCTTTTTCGCCAGTGACGTCATTTTTCGAATGTTTTTCGAATTCGACGTCATCTTCGACCTCGACGCAGTGTTTCGATCTCCCCGACAAACTATACAAAAATACTTTTTGATTCGTTTCCTATTTCCCTACGCAAGTCACGTGATCGATCGAATCTTTTCTCAGTTCGACATCACCTTGGACCTGGACGTGGTTTTTCGATTTCCTTGCCGCATGATACAGAGTTGCCCCCCGGTTTATTTCCGATTTTTATTCTTGAGATGGCGGATTCCCGGAATGTTTTTCAAGCTCAACCCCAACTCTGAACTTGACGCGGTGTTCCGATATGCTCGGCGCACGATACAGCGTCGCTCATCAATCCATGAGGTATTTTTCTTGGCGAGTGACGTGATTTTTCGGATGTTCTTCGAATTCGACGTCATCTTCGGCCTCGACGCAGTGTTCCGATCTCCTCGACAAACTTTACAAAGATACTTTTTGATTCGTTTCCTATTTCCCTACGCAAGTCACGTGATCTGTCGAATCTTCTCACAGTTCGACGTCACCGTGGACGTGGACGCGGTTTTTCGATTTCCTTGCCGCATGATACAGAGTTGCCCCCCGGTTTATTTCCGATTTTTATTCTTGAGATGGCGGATTTCCGGAATGTTTTTCAAGCTCAACCCCAACTCTGAACTTGACGCGGTGTTCCGATATGCTCGGCGCACGATACAGAGTCGCTCATCAATCCATGAAGTATTTTTCTTGGCGAGTGACGTGATTTTTCGGATGTTGTTCGAATTCGACGTCATCTTCGGCCTCGACGCAGTGTTTCGATCTCCCCGACAAACTATACAAAAATACTTTTTGATTCGTTTCCTATTTCCCTACGCAAGTCACGTGATCGATCGAATCTTTTCTCAGTTCGACATCACCTTGGACCTGGACGTGGTTTTTCGATTTCCTTGCCGCATGATACAGAGTTGCCCCCCGGTTTATTTCCGATTTTTATTCTTGAGATGGCGGATTCCCGGAATGTTTTTCAAGCTGAACCCCAACTCTGAACTTGACGCGGTGTTCCGATATGCTCGGCGCACGATACAGAGTCGCTCATCAATCCATGAGGTATTTTTCTTGGCGAGTGACGTGATTTTTCGGATGTTGTTCGAATTCGACGTCATCTTCGGCCTCGACGCGGTGTTTCGATCTCCCCGACAAACGATACAAAGATACTTTTGGATTCGTTTCCCATTTCCCTACGCAAGTCACGTGATCTGTCGAATCTTTTCCTGGTTCGCGTCACCTTGGACCTGGACGCGGTTTTTCGATTTCCTAGCCGCGTGATACAGAGTTGCCCCTCGATTCATTTCCGATTTTCATTCTTGAGATGGCGGATTTTCGGAATGTTTTTCAAGCTCAACCCTAACTCTGAACTTGACGCGGTGTTCCGATATGCTCGGCGCACGATACAGCGTCGCTCATCAATCCATGAGGTATTTTTCTTGGCGAGTGACGTGATTTTTCGGATGTTCTTCGAATTCGACGTCATCTTCGGCCTCGACGCAGTGTTCCGATCTCCTCGACAAACTTTACAAAGATACTTTTTGATTCGTTTCCTATTTCCCTACGCAAGTCACGTGATCTGTCGAATCTTCTCACAGTTCGACGTCACCGTGGACGTGGACGCGGTTCTTCGATTTCCTTGCCGCATGATACAGAGTTGCCCCCCGGTTTATTTCCGATTTTTATTCTTGAGATGGCGGATTTCCGGAATGTTTTTCAAGCTCAACCCCAACTCTGAACTTGACGCGGTGTTCCGATATGCTCGGCGCACGATACAGAGTCGCTCATCAATCCATGAAGTATTTTTCTTGGCGAGTGACGTGATTTTTCGGATGTTGTTCGAATTCGACGTCATCTTCGGCCTCGACGCAGTGTTTCGATCTCCCCGACAAACAATACAATGATACTTTTGGATTCGTTTCCCATTTCCCTACGCAAGTCACGTGATCCGTCGAATCTTTTCCTGGTTCGCGTCACTTGCACCTGGAGGCGGTTTTTCGATTTCCTAGCCGCGTGATACAGAGTTGCCCCTCGATTCATTTCCGATTTTCATTTTTAAGATGGCGGATTTTCGGAATGTTTTTCAAGCTCAACCCCAACTCTGAACTTGACGCGGTGTTCCGATATGCTCGGCGCACGATACAGAGTCGCTCATCAATCCATGAAGTATTTTTCTTGGCGAGTGACGTGATTTTTCGGATGTTCTTCGAATTCGACGTCATCTTCGGCCTCGACGCAGTGTTCCGATCTCCTCGACAAACTATACAAAGATACTTTTTGATTCGTTTCCTATTTCCCTACGCAAGTCACGTGATCTGTCGAATCTTTTCACAGTTCGACGTCACCGTGGACGTGGACGCGGTTTTTCGATTTCCTTGCCGCATGATACAGAGTTGCCCCTCGGTTTATTTCCGATTTTTATTCTTGAGATAGCGAATTTTCGGAATGTTTTTCAAGCTCAACGTCAACTCTGAACTTGACGCGGTAATTCGATATGCTCGGCGCAGAATACAGAGTCGCTCATCAATCCATGACCTATTCTTCTTCGCCAGTGACGTCATTTTTCGAATGTTTTTCGAATTCGACGTCATCTTCGACCTCGACGCAGTGTTTCGATCTCCCCGACAAACTATACAAAAATACTTTTTGATTCGTTTCCTATTTCCCTACGCAAGTCACGTGATCGATCGAATCTTTTCTCAGTTCGACGTCACCTTGGACCTGGACGTGGTTTTTCGATTTCCTTGCCGCATGATACAGAGTTGCCCCCCGGTTTATTTCCGATTTTTATTCTTGAGATGGCGGATTCCCGGAATGTTTTTCAAGCTGAACCCCAACTCTGAACTTGACGCGGTGTTCCGATATGCTCGGCGCACGATACAGAGTCGCTCATCAATCCATGAGGTATTTTTCTTGGCGAGTGACGTGATTTTTCGGATGTTGTTCGAATTCGACGTCATCTTCGGCCTCGACGCGGTGTTTCGATCTCCCCGACAAACGATACAAAGATACTTTTGGATTCGTTTCCCATTTCCCTACGCAAGTCACGTGATCTGTCGAATCTTTTCCTGGTTCGCGTCACCTTGGACCTGGACGCGGTTTTTCGATTTCCTAGCCGCGTGATACAGAGTTGCCCCTCGATTCATTTCCGATTTTCATTCTTGAGATGGCGGATTTTCGGAATGTTTTTCAAGCTCAACCCTAACTCTGAACTTGACGCGGTGTTCCGATATGCTCGGCGCACGATACAGCGTCGCTCATCAATCCATGAGGTATTTTTCTTGGCGAGTGACGTGATTTTTCGGATGTTCTTCGAATTCGACGTCATCTTCGGCCTCGACGCAGTGTTCCGATCTCCTCGACAAACTTTACAAAGATACTTTTTGATTCGTTTCCTATTTCCCTACGCAAGTCACGTGATCTGTCGAATCTTCTCACAGTTCGACGTCACCGTGGACGTGGACGCGGTTCTTCGATTTCCTTGCCGCATGATACAGAGTTGCCCCCCGGTTTATTTCCGATTTTTATTCTTGAGATGGCGGATTTCCGGAATGTTTTTCAAGCTCAACCCCAACTCTGAACTTGACGCGGTGTTCCGATATGCTCGGCGCACGATACAGAGTCGCTCATCAATCCATGAAGTATTTTTCTTGGCGAGTGACGTGATTTTTCGGATGTTGTTCGAATTCGACGTCATCTTCGGCCTCGACGCAGTGTTTCGATCTCCCCGACAAACAATACAATGATACTTTTGGATTCGTTTCCCATTTCCCTACGCAAGTCACGTGATCCGTCGAATCTTTTCCTGGTTCGCGTCACTTGCACCTGGAGGCGGTTTTTCGATTTCCTAGCCGCGTGATACAGAGTTGCCCCTCGATTCATTTCCGATTTTCATTTTTAAGATGGCGGATTTTCGGAATGTTTTTCAAGCTCAACCCCAACTCTGAACTTGACGCGGTGTTCCGATATGCTCGGCGCACGATACAGAGTCGCTCATCAATCCATGAAGTATTTTTCTTGGCGAGTGACGTGATTTTTCGGATGTTCTTCGAATTCGACGTCATCTTCGGCCTCGACGCAGTGTTCCGATCTCCTCGACAAACTATACAAAGATACTTTTTGATTCGTTTCCTATTTCCCTACGCAAGTCACGTGATCTGTCGAATCTTTTCACAGTTCGACGTCACCGTGGACGTGGACGCGGTTTTTCGATTTCCTTGCCGCATGATACAGAGTTGCCCCTCGGTTTATTTCCGATTTTTATTCTTGAGATAGCGAATTTTCGGAATGTTTCTCAAGCTCAACGTCAACTCTGAACTTGACGCGGTAATTCGATATGCTCGGCGCAGAATACAGAGTCGCTCATCAATCCATGACCTATTCTTCTTCGCCAGTGACGTCATTTTTCGAATGTTTTTCGAATTCGACGTCATCTTCGACCTCGACGCAGTGTTTCGATCTCCCCGACAAACTATACAAAAATACTTTTTGATTCGTTTCCTATTTCCCTACGCAAGTCACGTGATCGATCGAATCTTTTCTCAGTTCGACATCACCTTGGACCTGGACGTGGTTTTTCGATTTCCTTGCCGCATGATACAGAGTTGCCCCCCGGTTTATTTCCGATTTTTATTCTTGAGATGGCGGATTCCCGGAATGTTTTTCAAGCTCAACCCCAACTCTGAACTTGACGCGGTGTTCCGATATGCTCGGCGCACGATACAGAGTCGCTCATCAATCCATGAAGTATTTTTCTTGGCGAGTGACGTGATTTTTCGGATGTTGTTCGAATTCGACGTCATCTTCGGCCTCGACGCAGTGTTTCGATCTCCCCGACAAACAATACAATGATACTTTTGGATTCGTTTCCCATTTCCCTACGCAAGTCACGTGATCCGTCGAATCTTTTCCTGGTTCGCGTCACCTTGGACCTGGAGGCGGTTTTTCGATTTCCTAGCCGCGTGATACAGAGTTGCCCCCCGGTTTATTTCCGATTTTTATTCTTGAGATGGCGGATTCCCGGAATGTTTTTCAAGCTCAACCCCAACTCTGAACTTGACGCGGTGTTCCGATATGCTCGGCGCACGATACAGAGTCGCTCATCAATCCATGAGGTATTTTTCTTGGCGAGTGACGTGATTTTTCGGATGTTCTTCGAATTCGACGTCATCTTCGGCCTCGACGCAGTGTTCCGATCTCCTCGACAAACTATACAAAGATACTTTTTGATTCGTTTCTTATTTCCCTACGCAAGTCACGTGATCTGTCGAATCTTTTCACAGTTCGACGTCACCGTGGACGTGGACGCGGTTTTTCGATTTCCTTGCCGCATGATACAGAGTTGCCCCTCGGTTTATTTCCGATTTTTATTCTTGAGATAGCGAATTTTCGGAATGTTGTTCAAGCTCAACGTCAACTCTGAACTTGACGCGGTAATTCGATATGCTCGGCGCAGAATACAGAGTCGCTCATCAATCCATGACCTATTCTTCTTCGCCAGTGACGTCATTTTTCGAATGTTTTTCGAATTCGACGTCATCTTCGACCTCGACGCAGTGTTTCGATCTCCCCGACAAACTATACAAAAATACTTTTTGATTCGTTTCCTATTTCCCTACGCAAGTCACGTGATCGATCGAATCTTTTCTCAGTTCGACGTCACCTTGGACCTGGACGTGGTTTTTCGATTTCCTTGCCGCATGATACAGAGTTGCCCCCCGGTTTATTTCCGATTTTTATTCTTGAGATGGCGGATTCCCGGAATGTTTTTCAAGCTGAACCCCAACTCTGAACTTGACGCGGTGTTCCGATATGCTCGGCGCACGATACAGAGTCGCTCATCAATCCATGAGGTATTTTTCTTGGCGAGTGACGTGATTTTTCGGATGTTGTTCGAATTCGACGTCATCTTCGGCCTCGACGCGGTGTTTCGATCTCCCCGACAAACGATACAAAGATACTTTTGGATTCGTTTCACATTTCCCTACGCAAGTCACGTGATCTGTCGAATCTTTTCCTGGTTCGCGTCACCTTGGACCTGGACGCGGTTTTTCGATTTCCTAGCCGCGTGATACAGAGTTGCCCCTCGATTCATTTCCGATTTTCATTCTTGAGATGGCGGATTTTCGGAATGTTTTTCAAGCTCAACCCTAACTCTGAACTTGACGCGGTGTTCCGATATGCTCGGCGCACGATACAGAGTCGCTCATCAATCCATGAAGTATTTTTCTTGGCGAGTGACGTGATTGTTCGGATGTTCTTCGAATTCGACGTCATCTTCGGCCTCGACGCAGTGTTCCGATCTCCCCGACAAACTATACAAAGATACTTTTTGATTCGTTTCCTATTTCCCTACGCAAGTCACGTGATCTGTCGAATCTTTTTCCAGTTCGACGTCACCGTGGACGTGGACACTGTTTTTCGATTTCCTTGCCGCATGATACAGAGTTGCCCCTTGGTTTATTTCCCATTTTTATTCTTGAGATAGCGAATTTTTGGAATGTTTTTCAAGCTCAACCCCAACTCTGAACTTGACGCGGTGTTCCGATATGCTCGGCGCACGATACAGAGTCGCTCATCAATCCATGAGGTATTTTTCTTGGCGAGTGACGTGATTTTTCGGATGTTCTTCGAATTCGACGTCATCTTCGGCCTCGACGCAGTGTTCCGATCTCCTCGACAAACTATACAAAGATACTTTTTGATTCGTTTCTTATTTCCCTACGCAAGTCACGTGATCTGTCGAATCTTTTCACAGTTCGACGTCACCGTGGACGTGGACGCGGTTTTTCGATTTCCTTGCCGCATGATACAGAGTTGCCCCTCGGTTTATTTCCGATTTTTATTCTTGAGATAGCGAATTTTCGGAATGTTTTTCAAGCTCAACGTCAACTCTGAACTTGACGCGGTAATTCGATATGCTCGGCGCAGAATACAGAGTCGCTCATCAATCCATGACCTATTCTTCTTCGCCAGTGACGTCATTTTTCGAATGTTTTTCGAATTCGACGTCATCTTCGACCTCGACGCAGTGTTTCGATCTCCCCGACAAACTATACAAGGATACTTTTTGATTAGTTTCCTATTTCCCTACGCAAGTCACGTGATCTGTCGAATCTTTTCCTGGTTCGCGTCACCTTGGACCTGGACGCGGTTTTTCGATTTCCTTGCCGCATGATACAGAGTTGCCCCTCGGTTTATTTCCCATTTTTATTTTTGAGATAGCGAATTTTCGGAATGTTTTTCAAGCTCAACCCCAACTCTGAACTTGAGGCGGTGTTCCGATATGCTCGGCGCACGATACAGAGTCGCTCATCAATCCATGAGGTATTTTTCTTGGCGAGTGACGTGATTTTTCGGATGTTGTTCGAATTCGACGTCATCTTCGGCTTCGACGCAGTGTTCCGATCTCCCCGACAAACTATACAAAGATACTTTTTGATTAGTTTCCTATTTCCCTACGAGGGTCACGTGATCTGTCGAATCTTTTCCCAGTTCGACGTCACCTTGGACCTGTACGCGGTTTTTCGATTTCCTTGCCGCATGATACAGAGTTGCCCCTCGGTTTATTTCCGATTTTTATTCTTGAGATAGCGAATTTACGGAATGTTTTTCAAGCTGAACGTCAACTCTGAACTTGACGCGGTGTTCCGATATGCTCGGCGCAGGATACAGAGTCGCTCATGAATCCATGACCTATTCTTCTTCGCCAGTGACGTCATTTTTCGAATGTTTTTCGAATTTGACGGCATCTTCGACCTCGACGCAGTGTTTCGATCTCCCCGACAAACTATACAGAGATACTTTTTGATTCGTTTCCTATTTCCCTACGCAAGTCACGTGATCGGTCGAATTTTTTCCCAGTTCGACGTCACCTTGGACCTGGACGTGGTTTTTCGATTTCCTTGCCGCATGATACAGAGTTGCCCCCCGGTTTATTTCCGATTTTTATCCTTGAGATGGCGGATTTCCGGAATGTTTTTCAAGCTCAACCCCAACTCTGAACTTGACGCGGTGTTCCGATATGCTCGGCGCACGATACAGAGTCGCTCATCAATCCATGAAGTATTTTTCTTGGCGAGTGACGTGATTTTTCGGATGTTGTTCGAATTCGACGTCATCTTCGGCCTCGACGCAGTGTTTCGATCTCCCCGACAAACTATACAAAAATACTTTTTGATTCGTTTCCTATTTCCCTACGCAAGTCACGTGATCGATCGAATCTTTTCTCAGTTCGACATCACCTTGGACCTGGACGTGGTTTTTCGATTTCCTTGCCGCATGATACAGAGTTGCCCCCCGGTTTATTTCCGATTTTTATTCTTGAGATGGCGGATTCCCGGAATGTTTTTCAAGCTCAACCCCAACTCTGAACTTGACGCGGTGTTCCGATATGCTCGGCGCACGATACAGAGTCGCTCATCAATCCATGAGGTATTTTTCTTGGCGAGTGACGTGATTTTTCGGATGTTCTTCGAATTCGACGTCATCTTCGGCCTCGACGCAGTGTTCCGATCTCCTCGACAAACTATACAGAGATACTTTTTGATTCGTTTCTTATTTCCCTACGCAAGTCACGTGATCTGTTGAATCTTTTCACAGTTCGACGTCACCGTGGACGTGGACGCGGTTTTTCGATTTCCTTGCCGCATGATACAGAGTTGCCCCTCGGTTTATTTCCGATTTTTATTCTTGAGATAGCGAATTTTCGGAATGTTTTTCAAGCTCAACGTCAACTCTGAACTTGACGCGGTAATTCGATATGCTCGGCGCAGAATACAGAGTCGCTCATCAATCCATGACCTATTCTTCTTCGCCAGTGACGTCATTTTTCGAATGTTTTTCGAATTCGACGTCATCTTCGACCTCGACGCAGTGTTTCGATCTCCCCGACAAACTATACAAAAATACTTTTTGATTCGTTTCCTATTTCCCTACGCAAGTCACGTGATCGATCGAATCTTTTCTCAGTTCGACGTCACCTTGGACCTGGACGTGGTTTTTCGATTTCCTTGCCGCATGATACAGAGTTGCCCCCCGGTTTATTTCCGATTTTTATTCTTGAGATGGCGGATTTCCGGAATGTTTTTCAAGCTCAACCCCAACTCTGAACTTGACGCGGTGTTCCGATATGCTCGGCGCACGATACAGAGTCGCTCATCAATCCATGAAGTATTTTTCTTGGCGAGTGACGTGATTTTTCGGATGTTGTTCGAATTCGACGTCATCTTCGGCCTCGACGCAGTGTTTCGATCTCCCCGACAAACAATACAATGATACTTTTGGATTCGTTTCCCATTTCCCTACGCAAGTCACGTGATCCGTCGAATCTTTTCCTGGTTCGCGTCACTTGCACCTGGAGGCGGTTTTTCGATTTCCTAGCCGCGTGATACAGAGTTGCCCCTCGATTCATTTCCGATTTTCATTTTCAAGATGGCGGATTTTCGGAATGTTTTTCAAGCTCAACCCCAACTCTGAACTTGACGCGGTGTTCCGATATGCTCGGCGCACGATACAGAGTCGCTCATCAATCCATGAGGTATTTTTCTTGGCGAGTGACGTGATTTTTCGGATGTTCTTCGAATTCGACGTCATCTTCGGCCTCGACGCAGTGTTCCGATCTCCTCGACAAACTATACAAAGATACTTTTTGATTCGTTTCTTATTTCCCTACGCAAGTCACGTGATCTGTCGAATCTTTTCACAGTTCGACGTCACCGTGGACGTGGACGCGGTTTTTCGATTTCCTTGCCGCATGATACAGAGTTGCCCCTCGGTTTATTTCCGATTTTTATTCTTGAGATAGCGAATTTTCGGAATGTTGTTCAAGCTCAACGTCAACTCTGAACTTGACGCGGTAATTCGATATGCTCGGCGCAGAATACAGAGTCGCTCATCAATCCATGACCTATTCTTCTTCGCCAGTGACGTCATTTTTCGAATGTTTTTCGAATTCGACGTCATCTTCGACCTCGACGCAGTGTTTCGATCTCCCCGACAAACTATACAAAAATACTTTTTGATTCGTTTCCTATTTCCCTACGCAAGTCACGTGATCGATCGAATCTTTTCTCAGTTCGACGTCACCTTGGACCTGGACGTGGTTTTTCGATTTCCTTGCCGCATGATACAGAGATGCCCCCCGGTTTATTTCCGATTTTTATTCTTGAGATGGCGGATTCCCGGAATGTTTTTCAAGCTGAACCCCAACTCTGAACTTGACGCGGTGTTCCGATATGCTCGGCGCACGATACAGAGTCGCTCATCAATCCATGAGGTATTTTTCTTGGCGAGTGACGTGATTTTTCGGATGTTGTTCGAATTCGACGTCATCTTCGGCCTCGACGCGGTGTTTCGATCTCCCCGACAAACGATACAAAGATACTTTTGGATTCGTTTCCCATTTCCCTACGCAAGTCACGTGATCTGTCGAATCTTTTCCTGGTTCGCGTCACCTTGGACCTGGACGCGGTTTTTCGATTTCCTAGCCGCGTGATACAGAGTTGCCCCTCGATTCATTTCCGATTTTCATTCTTGAGATGGCGGATTTTCGGAATGTTTTTCAAGCTCAACCCTAACTCTGAACTTGACGCGGTGTTCCGATATGCTCGGCGCACGATACAGAGTCGCTCATCAATCCATGAAGTATTTTTCTTGGCGAGTGACGTGATTGTTCGGATGTTCTTCGAATTCGACGTCATCTTCGGCCTCGACGCAGTGTTCCGATCTCCCCGACAAACTATACAAAGATACTTTTTGATTCGTTTCCTATTTCCCTACGCAAGTCACGTGATCTGTCGAATCTTTTTCCAGTTCGACGTCACCGTGGACGTGGACACTGTTTTTCGATTTCCTTGCCGCATGATACAGAGTTGCCCCTTGGTTTATTTCCCATTTTTATTCTTGAGATAGCGAATTTTTGGAATGTTTTTCAAGCTCAACCCCAACTCTGAACTTGACGCGGTGTTCCGATATGCTCGGCGCACGATACAGCGTCGCTCATCAATCCATGAGGTATTTTTCTTGGCGAGTGACGTGATTTTTCGGATGTTCTTCGAATTCGACGTCATCTTCGGCCTCGACGCAGTGTTCCGATCTCCTCGACAAACTTTACAAAGATACTTTTTGATTCGTTTCCTATTTCCCTACGCAAGTCACGTGATCTGTCGAATCTTTTCACAGTTCGACGTCACCGTGGACGTGGACGCGGTTTTTCGATTTCCTTGCCGCATGATACAGAGTTGCCCCTCGGTTTATTTCCGATTTTTGTTCTTGAGATAGCGAATTTTCGGAATGTTTTTCAAGCTCAACGTCAACTCTGAACTTGACGCGGTAATTCGATATGCTCGGCGCAGAATACAGAGTCGCTCATCAATCCATGACCTATTCTTCTTCGCCAGTGACGTCATTTTTCGAATGTTTTTCGAATTCGACGTCATCTTCGACCTCGACGCAGTGTTTCGATCTCCCTGACAAACTATACAAAAATACTTTTTGATTCGTTTCCTATTTCCCTACGCAAGTCACGTGATCGATCGAATCTTTTCTCAGTTCGACATCACCTTGGACCTGGACGTGGTTTTTCGATTTCCTTGCCGCATGATACAGAGTTGCCCCCCGGTTTATTTCCGATTTTTATTCTTGAGATGGCGGATTCCCGGAATGTTTTTCAAGCTTAACCCCAACTCTGAACTTGACGCGGTGTTCCGATATGCTCGGCGCACGATACAGAGTCGCTCATCAATCCATGAGGTATTTTTCTTGGCGAGTGACGTGATTTTTCGGATGTTCTTCGAATTCGACGTCATTTTCGGCCTCGACGCAGTGTTCCGATCTCCTCGACAAACTATACAAAGATACTTTTCGATTCGTTTCCTATTTCCCTACGCAAGTCACGTGATCTGTCGAATCTTTTCACAGTTCGACGTCACCGTGGACGTGGACGCGGTTTTTCGATTTCCTTGCCGCATGATACAGAGTTGCCCCTCGGTTTATTTCCGATTTTTATTCTTGAGATAGCGAATTTTCGGAATGTTTTTCAAGCTCAACGTCAACTCTGAACTTGACGCGGTAATTCGATATGCTCGGCGCAGAATACAGAGTCGCTCATCAATCCATGACCTATTTTTCTTCGCCAGTGACGTCATTTTTCGAATGTTTTTCGAATTCGACGTCATCTTCGACCTCGACGCAGTGTTTCGATCTCCCCGACAAACTATACAAAAATACTTTTTGATTCGTTTCCTATTTCCCTACGCAAGTCACGTGATCGATCGAATCTTTTCTCAGTTCGACATCACCTTGGACCTGGACGTGGTTTTTCGATTTCCTTGCCGCATGATACAGAGTTGCCCCCCGGTTTATTTCCGATTTTTATTCTTGAGATGGCGGATTCCCGGAATGTTTTTCAAGCTCAACCCCAACTCTGAACTTGACGCGGTGTTCCGATATGCTCGGCGCACGATACAGAGTCGCTCATCAATCCATGAGGTATTTTTCTTGGCGAGTGACGTGATTTTTCGGATGTTCTTCGAATTCGACGTCATCTTCGGCCTCGACGCAGTGTTCCGATCTCCTCGACAAACTATACAAAGATACTTTTTGATTCGTTTCTTATTTCCCTACGCAAGTCACGTGATCTGTCGAATCTTTTCACAGTTCGACGTCACCGTGGACGTGGACGCGGTTTTTCGATTTCCTTGCCGCATGATACAGAGTTGCCCCTCGGTTTATTTCCGATTTTTATTCTTGAGATAGCGAATTTTCGGAATGTTTTTCAAGCTCAACGTCAACTCTGAACTTGACGCGGTAATTCGATATGCTCGGCGCAGAATACAGAGTCGCTCATCAATCCATGACCTATTCTTCTTCGCCAGTGACGTCATTTTTCGAATGTTTTTCGAATTCGACGTCATCTTCGACCTCGACGCAGTGTTTCGATCTCCCCGACAAACTATACAAGGATACTTTTTGATTAGTTTCCTATTTCCCTACGCAAGTCACGTGATCTGTCGAATCTTTTCCTGGTTCGCGTCACCTTGGACCTGGACGCGGTTTTTCGATTTCCTTGCCGCATGATACAGAGTTGCCCCTCGGTTTATTTCCCATTTTTATTTTTGAGATAGCGAATTTTCGGAATGTTTTTCAAGCTCAACCCCAACTCTGAACTTGACGCGGTGTTCCGATATGCTCGGCGCACGATACAGAGTCGCTCATCAATCCATGAAGTATTTTTCTTGGCGAGTGACGTGATTGTTCGGATGTTCTTCGAATTCGACGTCATCTTCGGCCTCGACGCAGTGTTCCGATCTCCCCGACAAACTATACAAAGATACTTTTTGATTCGTTTCCTATTTCCCTACGCAAGTCACGTGATCTGTCGAATCTTTTCCCAGTTCGACGTCACCTTGGACCTGGACGTGGTTTTTCGATTTCCTTGCTCCATGATACAGAGTTGCCCCCCGGTTTATTTCCGATTTTTATTCTTGAGATGGCGGATTCCCGGAATGTTTTTCAAGCTCAACCCCAACTCTGAACTTGACGCGGTGTTCCGATATGCTCGGAGCACGATACAGAGTCGCTCATCAATCCATGAGGTATTTTTCTTGGCGAGTGACGTCATTTTTCGAATGTTTTTCGAATTCGACGTCATCTTTGACCTCGACGCAGTGTTTCGATCTCCCCGAAAAACTATACAAAAATACTTTTTGATTCGTTTCCTATTTCCCTACGCAAGTCACGTGATCGATCGAATCTTTTCTCAGTTCGACGTCACTTCGGACCTGGACGCGGTTTTTCGATTTCCTTGCCGCATGATACAGAGTTGCCCCTCGGTTTATTTCCGATTTTTATTCTTGAGATAGCGAATTTACGGAATGTTTTTCAAGCTGAACGTCAACTCTGAACTTGACGCGGTGTTCCGATATGCTCGGCGCAGGATACAGAGTCGCTCATGAATCCATGACCTATTCTTCTTCGCCAGTGACGTCATTTTTCGAATGTTTTTCGAATTTGACGTCATCTTCGACCTCGACGCAGTGTTTCGATCTCCCCGACAAACTATACGAAGATACTTTTTGATTCGTTTCCTATTTCCCTACGCAAGTCACGTGATCGGTCGAATTTCTTCCCAGTTCGACGTCACCTTGGACCTGGACGTGGTTTTTCGATTTCCTTGCCGCATGATACAGAGTTGCCCCCCGGTTTATTTCCGATTTTTATTCTTGAGATGGCGGATTTCCGGAATGTTTTTCAAGCTCAACCCCAACTCTGAACTTGACGCGGTGTTCCGATATGCTCGGCGCTCGATACAGAGTCGCTCATCAATCCATGAAGTATTTTTGTGGCGAGTGACGTCATTTTTCGGATGTTCTTCGAATTCGACGTCATCTTCGGCCTCGACGCAGTGTTCCGATCTCCCCGACAAACTATACAAAGATACTTTTTGATTCGTTTCCTATTTCCCTACGCAAGTCACGTGATCCGTCGAATCTTTTCCCAGTTCGACGTCACCTTGGACCTGGACGCGGTTTTTCGATTTCCTAGCCGCGTGATACAGAGTTGCCTCTCGATTCATTTCCGATTTTTATTTTTGAGATGGCGGATTTTCGGAATGTTTTTCAAGCTCAACCCCAACTCTGCACTTGACGCGGTGTTCCGATGTGCTCGGCGCACGATACAGAGTCGCTCATCAATCCATGAAGTATTTTTCTTGGCGAGTGACGTCATTTTTCGGATGTTCTTCGAATTCGACGTCATCTTCGGCCTCGACGCAGTGTTCCGATCTCCCCGACAAACTATACAAAGATACTTTTTGATTCGTTTCCTATTTCCCTACGCAAGTCACGTGATCCGTCGAATCTTTTCCCAGTTCGACGTCACCTTGGACCTGGACGCGGTTTTTCGATTTCCTAGCCGCGTGATACAGAGTTGCCTCTCGATTCATTTCCGATTTTTATTTTTGAGATGGCGGATTTTCGGAATGTTTTTCAAGCTCAACCCCAACTCTGCACTTGACGCGGTGTTCCGATGTGCTCGGCGCACGATACAGAGTCGCTCATTAATCCATGAAGTATTTTTCTTGGCGAGTGACGTGATTTTTCGGATGTTCTTCGAATTCGACGTCATCTTCGGCCTCGACGCAGTGTTTCGATCTCCCCGACAAACTATACAAAGATACTTTTTGATTCGTTTCCCATTTCCCTACGCAAGTCACGTGATCGGTCGAATCTTTTCCCAGTTCGACGTCACCTT
Organism: Tenthredo amoena; assembly: GCA_963966615.1. Classification (NCBI taxonomy): domain Eukaryota; kingdom Metazoa; phylum Arthropoda; class Insecta; order Hymenoptera; family Tenthredinidae; genus Tenthredo; species Tenthredo amoena. The sequence continues at coordinate 11,460,427 of OZ016488.1, read as the reverse complement.
GGACCTGGACGCGGTTTTTCGATTTCCTTGCCGCATGATACAGAGTTGCCCCCCGGTTTATTTCTGATTTTTATTCTTGAGATGGCGGATTTCCGGAATGTTTTTCAAGCTCAACCCCAACTCTGAACTTGACGCGATGTTCCGATATGCTCGGCGCTCGATACAGAGTCGCTCATCAATCCATGAAGTATTTTTCTTGGCGAGTGACGTGATTTTTCGAATGTTTTTCGAATTCGACGTCATCTCCGACCTCGACGCAGTGTTTCGATCTCCCCGACAAACTATACAAAAATACTTTTTGATTCGTTTCCTATTTCCCTACGCAAGTCACGTGATCGATCGAATCTTTTCCCAGTTCGACGTCACCTTGGACCTGGACGTGGTTTTTCGATTTCCTTGCCGCATGATACAGAGTTGCCCCCCGGTTTATTTCCGATTTTTATTCTTGAGATGGCGGATTCCCGGAATGTTTTTCAAGCTCAACCCCAACTCTGAACTTGACGCGGTGTTCCGATATGCTCGGAGCACGATACAGAGTCGCTCATCAATCCATGAGGTATTTTTCTTGGCGAGTGACGTGATTTTTCGGAAGTTGTTCGAATTCGACGTCATCTTTGGCTTCGACGCAGTGTTTCGATCCCCCCGACAAACTATACAAAGATACTTTTTGATTCGTTTCCTATTTCCCTACGCAAGTCACGTGATCTGTCGAATCTTTTCCCAGTTCGACGTCACCGTGGACGTGGACGCGGTTTTTCGATTTCCTAGTCGCGTGATACAGAGTTGCCCCTCGATTCATTTCCGATTCTCATTTTTGAGATGGCGGATTTTCGGAATGTTTTTCAAGCTCAACCCCAACTCTGAACTTGACGCGGTGTTCCGATATGCTCGGCGCTCGATACAGAGTCGCTCATCAATCCATGAAGTATTTTTCTTGGCGAGTGACGTGATTTTTCGGATGTTGTTCGAATTCGACGTCATATTCGGCCTCGACGCAGTGTTTCGATCTCCCCGACAAACGATACAATGATACTTTTGGATTCGTTTCCCATTTCCCTACGCAAGTCACGTGATCTGTCGAATCTCTTCCTGGTTCGCGTCACCTTGAACCTGGACGCGGTTTTTCGATTTCCTAGCCGCGTGATACAGAGTTGCCCCTCGATTCATTTCCGATTCTCATTTTTGAGATGGCGGATTTTCGGAATGTTTTTCAAGCTCAACCCCAACTCTGAACTTGACGCGGTGTTCCGATATGCTCGGCGCACGATACAGAGTCGCTCATGAATCCATGACCTATTTTTCTTCGCCAGTGACGTCATTTTTCGAATGTTTTTCGAATTTGACGTCATCTTCGGCCTCGACGCAGTGTTTTGATCTCCCCGACAAACTATACAAAGATACTTTTTGATTCGTTTCCTATTTCCCTACGCAAGTCACGTGATCTGTCGAATCTTTTCCCAGTTCGACGTCACCTTGGACCTGGACGCGGTTTTTCGATTTCCTTGCCGCATGATACAGAGATGCCCCTCGGTTTATTTCCGATTCTTATTCTTGAGATAGCGAACTTACGGAATGTTTTTCAAGCTCAACCCCAACTCTGAACTTGACGCGGTGTTCCGATATGCTCGGCGCACGATACAGAGTCGCTCATCAATCCATGAGGTATTTTTCTTGGCGAGTGACGCTATTTTCCGGATGTTGTTCGAATTCGACGTCATCGTCGGCTTCGACGCAGTGTTTCGATCTCCCCGACAAACTATACAAAGATACTTTTTGATTCGTTTTCTATTTCCCTACGCAAGTCACGTGATCTGTCGGATCTTTTCCCAGTTCGACGTCACCTTGGACCTGGACGCGGTTTTTCGATTTCCTTGCCGCATGATACAGAGATGCCCCTCGGTTTATTTCCGATTTTTATTCTTGAGATAGCGAATTTACGGAATGTTTTTCAAGCTCAACCCCAACTCTGAACTTGACGCGGTGTTCCGATATGCTCGGCGCACGATACAGAGTCGCTCATCAATCCATGAGGTATTTTTCTTGGCGAGTGACGTGATTTTCCGGATGTTGTTCGAATTCGACGTCATCGTCGGCTTCGACGCAGTGTTTCGATCTCCCCGACAAACTATACAAAGATACTTTTTGATTCGTTTTCTATTTCCCTACGCAAGTCACGTGATCTGTCGGATCTTTTCCCAGTTCGACGTCACCTTGGACCTGGACGCGGTTTTTCGATTTCCTTGCCGCATGATACAGAGTTACCCCTTGGTTTATTTCTGATTTTCATTCTTGAGATGGCGGATTTCCGGAATGTTTTTCAAGCTCAACCCCAACTCTGAACTTGACGCGATGTTCCGATATGCTCGGCGCTCGATACAGAGTCGCTCATCAATCCATGAAGTATTTTTCTTGGCGAGTGACGTGATTTTTCGAATGTTTTTCGAATTCGACGTCATCTCCGACCTCGACGCAGTGTTTCGATCTCCCCGACAAACTATACAAAAATACTTTTTGATTCGTTTCCTATTTCCCTACGCAAGTCACGTGATCGATCGAATCTTTTCCCAGTTCGACGTCACCTTGGACCTGGACGTGGTTTTTCGATTTCCTTGCCGCATGATACAGAGTTGCCCCCCGGTTTATTTCCGATTTTTATTCTTGAGATGGCGGATTCCCGAAATGTTTTTCAAGCTCAACCCCAACTCTGAACTTGACGCGGTGTTCCGATATGCTCGGAGCACGATACAGAGTCGCTCATCAATCCATGAGGTATTTTTCTTGGCGAGTGACGTGATTTTTCGGATGTTCTTCGAATTCGACGTCATCTTCGGCCTCGACGCAGTGTTTCGATCTCCCCGACAAACGATACGAAGATACTTTTGGATTCGTTTCCCATTTCCCTACGCAAGTCACGTGATCTGTCGAATCTTTTCCTGGTTCGCGTCACCTTGGACCTGGACGCGGTTTTTCGATTTCCTAGCCGCGTGATACAGAGTTGCCCCTCGATTTATTTCCGATTTTCATTCTTGAGATGGCGGATTTTCGGAATGTTTTTCAAGCTCAACCCCAACTCTGAACTTGACGCGGTGTTCCGATATGCTCGGCGCTCGATACAGAGTCGCTCATCAATCCATGAAGTATTTTTCTTGGCGAGTGACGTGATTTTTCGGATGTTCGAATTCGACGTCATATTCGGCCTCGACGCAGTGTTTCGATCTCCCCGACAAACGATACAATGATACTTTTGGATTCGTTTCCCATTTCCCTACGCAAGTCACGTGATCTGTCGAATCTCTTCCTGGTTCGCGTCACCTTGAACCTGGACGCGGTTTTTCGATTTCCTAGCCGCGTGATACAGAGTTGCCCCTCGATTCATTTCCGATTCTCATTTTTGAGATGGCGGATTTTCGGAATGTTTTTCAAGCTCAACCCCAACTCTGAACTTGACGCGGTGTTCCGATATGCTCGGCGCACGATACAGAGTCGCTCATGAATCCATGACCTATTTTTCTTCGCCAGTGACGTCATTTTTCGAATGTTTTTCGAATTTGACGTCATCTTCGGCCTCGACGCAGTGTTTTGATCTCCCCGACAAACTATACAAAGATACTTTTTGATTCGTTTCCTATTTCCCTACGCAAGTCACGTGATCTGTCGAATCTTTTCCCAGTTCGACGTCACCTTGGACCTGGACGCGGTTTTTCGATTTCCTTGCCGCATGATACAGAGATGCCCCTCGGTTTATTTCCGATTTTTATTCTTGAGATAGCGAATTTACGGAATGTTTTTCAAGCTCAACCCCAACTCTGAACTTGACGCGGTGTTCCGATATGCTCGGCGCACGATACAGAGTCGCTCATCAATCCATGAGGTATTTTTCTTGGCGAGTGACGCTATTTTCCGGATGTTGTTCGAATTCGACGTCATCGTCGGCTTCGACGCAGTGTTTCGATCTCCCCGACAAACTATACAAAGATACTTTTTGATTCGTTTTCTATTTCCCTACGCAAGTCACGTGATCTGTCGGATCTTTTCCCAGTTCGACGTCACCTTGGACCTGGACGCGGTTTTTCGATTTCCTTGCCGCATGATACAGAGATGCCCCTCGGTTTATTTCCGATTTTTATTCTTGAGATAGCGAATTTACGGAATGTTTTTCAAGCTCAACCCCAACTCTGAACTTGACGCGGTGTTCCGATATGCTCGGCGCACGATACAGAGTCGCTCATCAATCCATGAGGTATTTTTCTTGGCGAGTGACGTGATTTTCCGGATGTTGTTCGAATTCGACGTCATCGTCGGCTTCGACGCAGTGTTTCGATCTCCCCGACAAACTATACAAAGATACTTTTTGATTCGTTTTCTATTTCCCTACGCAAGTCACGTGATCTGTCGGATCTTTTCCCAGTTCGACGTCACCTTGGACCTGGACGCGGTTTTTCGATTTCCTTGCCGCATGATACAGAGTTACCCCTTGGTTTATTTCTGATTTTCATTCTTGAGATGGCGGATTTCCGGAATGTTCTTCAAGCTCAACCCCAACTCTGAACTTGACGCGATGTTCCGATATGCTCGGCGCTCGATACAGAGTCGCTCATCAATCCATGAAGTATTTTTCTTGGCGAGTGACGTGATTTTTCGAATGTTTTTCGAATTCGACGTCATCTCCGACCTCGACGCAGTGTTTCGATCTCCCCGACAAACTATACAAAAATACTTTTTGATTCGTTTCCTATTTCCCTACGCAAGTCACGTGATCGATCGAATCTTTTCCCAGTTCGACGTCACCTTGGACCTGGACGTGGTTTTTCGATTTCCTTGCCGCATGATACAGAGTTGCCCCCCGGTTTATTTCCGATTTTTATTCTTGAGATGGCGGATTCCCGAAATGTTTTTCAAGCTCAACCCCAACTCTGAACTTGACGCGGTGTTCCGATATGCTCGGAGCACGATACAGAGTCGCTCATCAATCCATGAGGTATTTTTCTTGGCGAGTGACGTGATTTTTCGGATGTTCTTCGAATTCGACGTCATCTTCGGCCTCGACGCAGTGTTTCGATCTCCCCGACAAACGATACGAAGATACGTTTGGATTCGTTTCCCATTTCCCTACGCAAGTCACGTGATCTGTCGAATCTTTTCCTGGTTCGCGTCACCTTGGACCTGGACGCGGTTTTTCGATTTCCTAGCCGCGTGATACAGAGTTGCCCCTCGATTCATTTCCGATTTTCATTCTTGAGATGGCGGATTTTCGGAATGTTTTTCAAGCTCAACCCCAACTCTGAACTTGACGCGGTGTTCCGATATGCTCGGCGCACGATACAGAGTCGCTCATCAATCCATGAGGTATTTTTCTTGGCGAGTGACGTGATTTTTCGGATGTTCTTCGAATTCGACGTCATCTTCGGCCTCGACGCAGTGTTCAGATCTCCTCGACAAACTATACAAAGATACTTTTCGATTCGTTTCCTATTTCCCTACGCAAGTCACGTGATCTGTCGAATCTTTTCCCAGTTCGACGTCACCTTGGACCTGGACGCGGTTTTTCGATTTCCTTGCCGCATGATACAGAGTTGCCCCTTGATTCATTTCCGATTTTTATTCTTGAGATGGCGGATTCCCGAAATGTTTTTCAAGCTCAACCCCAACTCTGAACTTGACGCGGTGTTCCGATATGCTCGGAGCACGATACAGAGTCGCTCATCAATCCATGAGGTATTTTTCTTGGCGAGTGACGTGATTTTTCGGATGTTCTTCGAATTCGACGTCATCTTCGGCCTCGACGCAGTGTTTCGATCTCCCCGACAAACGATACGAAGATACTTTTGGATTCGTTTCCCATTTCCCTACGCAAGTCACGTGATCTGTCGAATCTTTTCCTGGTTCGCGTCACCTTGGACCTGGACGCGGTTTTTCGATTTCCTAGCCGCGTGATACAGAGTTGCCCCTCGATTCATTTCCGATTTTCATTCTTGAGATGGCGGATTTTCGGAATGTTTTTCAAGCTCAACCCCAACTCTGAACTTGACGCGGTGTTCCGATATGCTCGGCGCACGATACAGAGTCGCTCATCAATCCATGAGGTATTTTTCTTGGCGAGTGACGTGATTTTTCGGATGTTCTTCGAATTCGACGTCATCTTCGGCCTCGACGCAGTGTTCAGATCTCCTCGACAAACTATACAAAGATACTTTTCGATTCGTTTCCTATTTCCCTACGCAAGTCACGTGATCTGTCGAATCTTTTCCCAGTTCGACGTCACCTTGGACCTGGACGCGGTTTTTCGATTTCCTTGCCGCATGATACAGAGTTGCCCCTTGATTCATTTCCGATTCGCATTTTTGAGATGGCGAATTTTCGGAATGTTTTTCAAGCTCAACCTCAACTCTGAACTTGACGCGGTGTTCCGATATGCTCGGCGCACGATACAGAGTCGCTCATGAATCCATGACCTATTTTTCTTCGCCAGTGACGTCATTTTTCGAATGTTTTTCGAATTTGACGTCATCTTCGGCCTCGACGCAGTGTTTTGATCTCCCCGACAAACTATACAAAGATACTTTTTGATTCGTTTCCTATTTCCCTACGCAAGTCACATGATCTGTCGAATCTTCTCCCAGTTCGACGTCACCTTGGACGTGGACGCGGTTTTTCGATGTCCTTGCCGCATGATACAGAGTTGCCCCTCGGTTTATTTCCGATTTTCATTCTTGAAATAGCGAATTTACGGAATGTTTTCCAAGCTCAACGTCAACTCTGAACTTGACGCGGTGTTCCGATATGCTCGGCGCAGGATACAGAGTCGCTCATGAATCCATGACCTATTCTTCTTCGCCAGTGACGTCATTTTTCGAATGTTTTTCGAATTCGACGTCATCTTCGACCTCGACGCAGTGTTTCGATCTCCCCGACAAACTATACAAAGATACTTTTTGATTCGTTTCCTATTTCCCTACGCAAGTCACGTGATCTGTCGAATCTTTTCCCAGTTCGACGTCACCTTGGACCTGGACGCGGTTTTTCGATTTCCTTGCCGCATGATACAGAGTTGCCCCTCGGTTTATTTCCCATTTTTATTCTTGAGATAGCGAATTTTCGAAATGTTTGTGAAGCTCAACCCCAACTCTGAACTTGACGCGTTGTTTCGATATGCTCGGCGCACGATACAGAGTCGCTCATCAATCCATGAGGTATTTTTTTCGGCGAGTGACGTGATTTTTCGGATGTTCTTCGAATTCGACGTCATCTTCGGCCTCGACGCAGTGTTTCGATCTCCCCGACAAACGATACAATGATACTTTTGGATTCGTTTCTCATTTCCCTACGCAAGTCACGTGATCTGTCGAATTTTTTCCCAGTTCGACGTCACCGTGGACGTGGACGCGGTTTTTCGATTTCCTTGCCGCATGATACAGAGTTGCCCCTCGGTTTATTTCCGATTTTTATTCTTGAGATAGCGAATTTTCGGAATGTTTTTCAAGCTCAACGTCAACTCTGAACTTGACGCGGTAATTCGATATCCTCGGCGCAGAATACAGAGTCGCTCACCAATCCATGACCTATTCTTCTTCGTCAGTGACGTCATTTTTCGAATGTTTTTCGAATTCGACGTCATCTTCGACCTCGACGCAGTGTTTCGATCTCCCCGACAAACTATACAAAAATACTTTTTGATTCGTTTCCTATTTCCCTACGCAAGTCACGTGATCGGTCGAATCTTTTCCCAGTTCGACGTCACCTTGGACCTGGACGTGGTTTTTCGATTTCCTTGCCGCATGATACAGAGTTGCCCCCCGGTTTATTCCCGATTTTTATTCTTGAGATGGCGGATTTCCGGAATGTTTTTCAAGCTCAAGCCCAACTCTGAACTTGACGCGGTGTTCCGATATGCTCGGCGCACGATACAGAGTCGCTCATCAATCCATGAGGTATTTTTCTTGGCGAGTGACGTGATTTTTCGGATGTTGTTCGAATTCGACGTCATCTTCGGCTTCGACGCAGTGTTTCGATCTCCCCGACAAACTATACAGAGATACTTTTTGATTCGTTTCCTATTTCCCTACGCAAGTCACGTGATCTGTCGAATCTTTTCCCAGTTCGACGTCACCTTGGACCTGGACGCGGTTTTTCGATTTCCTTGCCGCATGATACAGAGTTGCCCCTCGGTTTATTTCCCATTTTTATTCTTGAGATAGCGAATTTTCGAAATGTTTGTGAAGCTCAACCCCAACTCTGAACTTGACGCGTTGTTTCGATATGCTCGGCGCACGATACAGAGTCGCTCATCAATCCATGAGGTATTTTTTTCGGCGAGTGACGTGATTTTTCGGATGTTCTTCGAATTCGACGTCATCTTCGGCCTCGACGCAGTGTTTCGATTTCCCCGACAAACGATACAATGATACTTTTGGATTCGTTTCTCATTTCCCTACGCAAGTCACGTGATCTGTCGAATTTTTTCCCAGTTCGACGTCACCGTGGACGTGGACGCGGTTTTTCGATTTCCTTGCCGCATGATACAGAGTTGCCCCTCGGTTTATTTCCGATTTTTATTCTTGAGATAGCGAATTTTCGGAATGTTTTTCAAGCTCAACGTCAACTCTGAACTTGACGCGGTAATTCGATATCCTCGGCGCAGAATACAGAGTCGCTCACCAATCCATGACCTATTCTTCTTCGTCAGTGACGTCATTTTTCGAATGTTTTTCGAATTCGACGTCATCTTCGACCTCGACGCAGTGTTTCGATCGCCCCGACAAACTATACAAAAATACTTTTTGATTCGTTTCCTATTTCCCTACGCAAGTCACGTGATCGATCGAATCTTTTTCCAGTTCGACGTCACCTTGGACCTGGACGCGGTTTTTCGATTTCCTTGCCGCATGATACAGAGTTGCCCCTCGGTTTATTTACGATTTTTATTCTTGAGATAGCGAATTTACGGAATGTTTTTCGAGCTCAACGTCAACTCTGAACTTGACGCGGTGTTCCGATATGCTCGGCGCAGGATACAGAGTCGCTCATGAATCCATGACCTATTCTTCTTCGCCAGTGACGTCATTTTTCGAATGTTTTTCGAATTCGACGTCATCTTCGACCTCGACGCAGTGTTTCGATCTCCCCGACAAACTATACAAAGATACTTTTTGATTCGTTTCCTATTTCCCTACGCAAGTCACGTGATCTGTCGAATCTTTTTCCAGTTCGACGTCACCTTGGACCTGGACGTGGTTTTTCGATTTCCTTGCCGCATGATACAGAGTTGCCCCCCGGTTTATTTCCGATTTTTATTCTTGAGATGGCGGATTCCCGGAATGTTTTTTAAGCTCAACCCCAACTCTGAACTTGACGCGGTGTTCCGATATGCTCGGCGCACGATACAGAGTCGCTCATCAATCCATGAGGTATTTTTCTTGGCGAGTGACGTGATTTTTCGGATGTTGTTCGAATTCGACGTCATCTTCGGCTTCGACGCAGTGTTTCGATCTCCCCGACAAACTATACAAAGATACTTTTTGATTCGTTTCCCATTTCCCTACGCAAGTCACGTGATCTGTCGAATCTTTTCCTGGTTCGCGTCACCTTGGACCTGGACGCGGTTTTTCGATTTCCTTGCCGCATGATACAGAGTTGCCCCTCGGTTTATTTCCCATTTTTATTCTTGAGATAGCGAATTTTCGGAATGTTTTTCAAGCTCAACCCCAACTCTGAACTTGACGCGGTGTTCCGATATGCTCGGCGCACGATACAGAGTCGCTCATCAATCCATGAGGTATTTTTCTTGGCGAGTGACGTGATTTTTCGGATGTTGTTCGAATTCGACGTCATCTTCGGCTTCGACGCAGTGTTTCGATCTCCCCGACAAACTATACAAAGATACTTTTTGATTCGTTTTTTATTTCCCTACGCAAGTCACGTGATCTGTCGAATCTTTTCCCAGTTCGACGTCACCTTGGACCTGGACGCGGTTTTTCGATTTCCTTGCCGCATGATACAGAGTTGCCCCTCGGTTTATTTCCGATTTTCATTTTTAAGATGGCGGATTTTCGGAATGTTTTTCAAGCTCAACCCCAACTCTGAACTTGACGCGGTGTTCCGATATGCTCGGCGCACGATACAGAGTCGCTCATCAATCCATGAGGTATTTTTCTTGGCGAGTGACGTGATTTTCCGGATGTTGTTCGAATTCGACGTCATCGTCGGCTTCGACGCAGTGTTTCGATCTCCCCGACAAACTATACAAAGATACTTTTTGATTCGTTTCCTATTTCCCTACGCAAGTCACGTGATCTGTCGAATCTTTTCCCAGTTCGACGTCACCTTGGACCTGGACGCGGTTTTTCGATTTCCTTGCCGCATGATACAGAGTTGCCCCTCGGTTTATTTCCCATTTTTATTCTTGAGATAGCGAATTTTCGAAATGTTTGTGAAGCTCAACCCCAACTCTGAACTTGACGCGTTGTTTCGATATGCTCGGCGCACGATACAGAGTCGCTCAGCAATCCATGAGGTATTTTTTTCGGCGAGTGACGTGATTTTTCGGATGTTCTTCGAATTCGACGTCATCTTCGGCCTCGACGCAGTGTTTCGATCTCCCCGACAAACGATACAATGATACTTTTGGATTCGTTTCTCATTTCCCTACGCAAGTCACGTGATCTGTCGAATTTTTTCCCAGTTCGACGTCACCGTGGACGTGGACGCGGTTTTTCGATTTCCTTGCCGCATGATACAGAGTTGCCCCTCGGTTTATTTCCGATTTTTATTCTTGAGATAGCGAATTTTCGGAATGTTTTTCAAGCTCAACGTCAACTCTGAACTTGACGCGGTAATTCGATATCCTCGGCGCAGAATACAGAGTCGCTCACCAATCCATGACCTATTCTTCTTCGTCAGTGACGTCATTTTTCGAATGTTTTTCGAATTCGACGTCATCTTCGACCTCGACGCAGTGTTTCGATTTCCCCGACAAACTATACAAAAATACTTTTTGATTCGTTTCCTATTTCCCTACGCAAGTCACGTGATCGATCGAATCTTTTTCCAGTTCGACGTCACCTTGGACCTGGACGCGGTTTTTCGATTTCCTTGCCGCATGATACAGAGTTGCCCCTCGGTTTATTTCCGATTTTTATTCTTGAGATAGCGAATTTACGGAATGTTTTTCGAGCTCAACGTCAACTCTGAACTTGACGCGGTGTTCCGATATGCTCGGCGCAGGATACAGAGTCGCTCATGAATCCATGACCTATTCTTCTTCGCCAGTGACGTCATTTTTCGAATGTTTTTCGAATTCGACGTCATCTTCGACCTCGACGCAGTGTTTCGATCTCCCCGACAAACTATACAAAGATACTTTTTGATTCGTTTCCTATTTCCCTACGCAAGTCACGTGATCTGTCGAATCTTTTTCCAGTTCGACGTCACCTTGGACCTGGACGTGGTTTTTCGATTTCCTTGCCGCATGATACAGAGTTGCCCCCCGGTTTATTTCCGATTTTTATTCTTGAGATGGCGGATTCCCGGAATGTTTTTTCAGCTCAACCCCAACTCTAAACTTGACGCGGTGTTCCGATATGCTCGGCGCACGATACAGAGTCGCTCATCAATCTATGAGGTATTTTTCTTGGCGAGTGACGTGATTTTTCGGATGTTGTTCGAATTCGACGTCATCTTCGGCTTCGACGCAGTGTTTCGATCTCCCCGACAAACTATACAAAGATACTTTTTGATTCGTTTCCCATTTCCCTACGCAAGTCACGTGATCTGTCGAATCTTTTCCTGGTTCGCGTCACCTTGGACCTGGACGCGGTTTTTCGATTTCCTTGCCGCATGATACAGAGTTGCCCCTCGGTTTATTTCCCATTTTTATTCTTGAGATAGCGAATTTTCGGAATGTTTTTCAAGCTCAACCCCAACTCTGAACTTGACGCGGTGTTCCGATATGCTCGGCGCACGATACAGAGTCGCTCATCAATCCATGAGGTATTTTTCTTGGCGAGTGACGTGATTTTTCGGATGTTGTTCGAATTCGACGTCATCTTCGGCTTCGACGCAGTGTTTCGATCTCCCCGACAAACTATACAAAGATACTTTTTGATTCGTTTTTTATTTCCCTACGCAAGTCACGTGATCTGTCGAATCTTTTCCCAGTTCGACGTCACCTTGGACCTGGACGCGGTTTTTCGATTTCCTTGCCGCATGATACAGAGTTGCCCCTCGGTTTATTTCCGATTTTCATTTTTAAGATGGCGGATTTTCGGAATGTTTTTCAAGCTCAACCCCAACTCTGAACTTGACGCGGTGTTCCGATATGCTCGGCGCACGATACAGAGTCGCTCATCAATCCATGAGGTATTTTTCTTGGCGAGTGACGTGATTTTCCGGATGTTGTTCGAATTCGACGTCATCGTCGGCTTCGACGCAGTGTTTCGATCTCCCCGACAAACTATACAAAGATACTTTTTGATTCGTTTTCTATTTCCCTACGCAAGTCACGTGATCTGTCGGATCTTTTCCCAGTTCGACGTCACCTTGGACCTGGACGCGGTTTTTCGATTTCCTTGCCGCATGATACAGAGATGCCCCTCGGTTTATTTCCGATTTTTATTCTTGAGATAGCGAATTTACGGAATGTTTTTCAAGCTCAACCCCAACTCTGAACTTGACGCGGTGTTCCGATATGCTCGGCGCACGATACAGAGTCGCTCATCAATCCATGAGGTATTTTTCTTGGCGAGTGACGTGATTTTCCGGATGTTGTTCGAATTCGACGTCATCGTCGGCTTCGACGCAGTGTTTCGATCTCCCCGACAAACTATACAAAGATACTTTTTGATTCGTTTTCTATTTCCCTACGCAAGTCACGTGATCTGTCGGATCTTTTCCCAGTTCGACGTCACCTTGGACCTGGACGCGGTTTTTCGATTTCCTTGCCGCATGATACAGAGATGCCCCTCGGTTTATTTCCGATTTTTATTCTTGAGATAGCGAATTTACGGAATGTTTTTCGAGCTCAACGTCAACTCTGAACTTGACGCGGTGTTCCGATATGCTCGGCGCAGGATACAGAGTCGCTCATGAATCCATGACCTATTCTTCTTCGCCAGTGACGTCATTTTTCGAATGTTTTTCGAATACGACGTCATCTTCGACCTCGACGCAGTGTTTCGATCTCCCCGACAAACTTTACAAAGATACTTTTTGATTCGTTTCCTATTTCCCTACGCAAGTCACGTGATCGATCGAATCTTTTCCCAGTTCGACGTCACCTTGGACCTGGACGTGGTTTTTCGATTTCCTTGCCGCATGATACAGAGTTGCCCCCCGGTTTATTTCCGATTTTTATTCTTGAGATGGCGGATTCCCGAAATGTTTTTCAAGCTCAACCCCAACTCTGAACTTGACGCGGTGTTCCGATATGCTCGGAGCACGATACAGAGTCGCTCATCAATCCATGAGGTATTTTTCTTGGCGAGTGACGTGATTTTTCGGATGTTCTTCGAATTCGACGTCATCTTCGGCCTCGACGCAGTGTTTCGATCTCCCCGACAAACGATACGAAGATACTTTTGGATTCGTTTCCTATTTCCCTACGCAAGTCACGTGATCTGTCGAATCTTTTCCTGGTTCGCGTCACCTTGGACCTGGACGCGGTTTTTCGATTTCCTAGCCGCGTGATACAGAGTTGCCCCTCGATTCATTTCCGATTTTCATTCTTGAGATGGCGGATTTTCGGAATGTTTTTCAAGCTCAACCCCAACTCTGAACTTGACGCGGTGTTCCGATATGCTCGGCGCTCGATACAGAGTCGCTCATCAATCCATGAAGTATTTTTCTTGGCGAGTGACGTGATTTTTCGGATGTTGTTCGAATTCGACGTCATATTCGGCCTCGACGCAGTGTTTCGATCTCCCCGACAAACGATACAATGATACTTTTGGATTCGTTTCCCATTTCCCTACGCAAGTCACGTGATCTGTCGAATCTCTTCCTGGTTCGCGTCACCTTGAACCTGGACGCGGTTTTTCGATTTCCTAGCCGCGTGATACAGAGTTGCCCCTCGATTCATTTCCGATTCTCATTTTTGAGATGGCGGATTTTCGGAATGTTTTTCAAGCTCAACCCCAACTCTGAACTTGACGCGGTGTTCCGATATGCTCGGCGCACGATACAGAGTCGCTCATGAATCCATGACCTATTTTTCTTCGCCAGTGACGTCATTTTTCGAATGTTTTTCGAATTTGACGTCATCTTCGGCCTCGACGCAGTGTTTTGATCTCCCCGACAAACTATACAAAGATACTTTTTGATTCGTTTCCTATTTCCCTACGCAAGTCACGTGATCTGTCGAATCTTTTCCCAGTTCGACGTCACCTTGGACCTGGACGCGGTTTTTCGATTTCCTTGCCGCATGATACAGAGATGCCCCTCGGTTTATTTCCGATTTTTATTCTTGAGATAGCGAATTTACGGAATGTTTTTCAAGCTCAACCCCAACTCTGAACTTGACGCGGTGTTCCGATATGCTCGGCGCACGATACAGAGTCGCTCATCAATCCATGAGGTATTTTTCTTGGCGAGTGACGCTATTTTCCGGATGTTGTTCGAATTCGACGTCATCGTCGGCTTCGACGCAGTGTTTCGATCTCCCCGACAAACTATACAAAGATACTTTTTGATTCGTTTTCTATTTCCCTACGCAAGTCACGTGATCTGTCGGATCTTTTCCCAGTTCGACGTCACCTTGGACCTGGACGCGGTTTTTCGATTTCCTTGCCGCATGATACAGAGTTACCCCTTGGTTTATTTCTGATTTTCATTCTTGAGATGGCGGATTTCCGGAATGTTTTTCAAGCTCAACCCCAACTCTGAACTTGACGCGATGTTCCGATATGCTCGGCGCTCGATACAGAGTCGCTCATCAATCCATGAAGTATTTTTCTTGGCGAGTGACGTGATTTTTCGAATGTTTTTCGAATTCGACGTCATCTCCGACCTCGACGCAGTGTTTCGATCTCCCCGACAAACTATACAAAAATACTTTTTGATTCGTTTCCTATTTCCCTACGCAAGTCACGTGATCGATCGAATCTTTTCCCAGTTCGACGTCACCTTGGACCTGGACGTGGTTTTTCGATTTCCTTGCCGCATGATACAGAGTTGCCCCCCGGTTTATTTCCGATTTTTATTCTTGAGATGGCGGATTCCCGAAATGTTTTTCAAGCTCAACCCCAACTCTGAACTTGACGCGGTGTTCCGATATGCTCGGAGCACGATACAGAGTCGCTCATCAATCCATGAGGTATTTTTCTTGGCGAGTGACGTGATTTTTCGGATGTTCTTCGAATTCGACGTCATCTTCGGCCTCGACGCAGTGTTTCGATCTCCCCGACAAACGATACGAAGATACTTTTGGATTCGTTTCCCATTTCCCTACGCAAGTCACGTGATCTGTCGAATCTTTTCCTGGTTCGCGTCACCTTGGACCTGGACGCGGTTTTTCGATTTCCTAGCCGCGTGATACAGAGTTGCCCCTCGATTCATTTCCGATTTTCATTCTTGAGATGGCGGATTTTCGGAATGTTTTTCAAGCTCAACCCCAACTCTGAACTTGACGCGGTGTTCCGATATGCTCGGCGCACGATACAGAGTCGCTCATCAATCCATGAGGTATTTTTCTTGGCGAGTGACGTGATTTTTCGGATGTTCTTCGAATTCGACGTCATCTTCGGCCTCGACGCAGTGTTCAGATCTCCTCGACAAACTATACAAAGATACTTTTCGATTCGTTTCCTATTTCCCTACGCAAGTCACGTGATCTGTCGAATCTTTTCCCAGTTCGACGTCACCTTGGACCTGGACGCGGTTTTTCGATTTCCTTGCCGCATGATACAGAGTTGCCCCTTGATTCATTTCCGATTCGCATTTTTGAGATGGCGAATTTTCGGAATGTTTTTCAAGCTCAACCTCAACTCTGAACTTGACGCGGTGTTCCGATATGCTCGGCGCACGATACAGAGTCGCTCATGAATCCATGACCTATTTTTCTTCGCCAGTGACGTCATTTTTCGAATGTTTTTCGAATTTGACGTCATCTTCGGCCTCGACGCAGTGTTTTGATCTCCCCGACAAACTATACAAAGATACTTTTTGATTCGTTTCCTATTTCCCTACGCAAGTCACATGATCTGTCGAATCTTCTCCCAGTTCGACGTCACCTTGGACGTGGACGCGGTTTTTCGATGTCCTTGCCGCATGATACAGAGTTGCCCCTCGGTTTATTTCCGATTTTCATTCTTGAAATAGCGAATTTACGGAATGTTTTCCAAGCTCAACGTCAACTCTGAACTTGACGCGGTGTTCCGATATGCTCGGCGCAGGATACAGAGTCGCTCATGAATCCATGACCTATTCTTCTTCGCCAGTGACGTCATTTTTCGAATGTTTTTCGAATTCGACGTCATCTTCGACCTCGACGCAGTGTTTCGATCTCCCCGACAAACTATACAAAGATACTTTTTGATTCGTTTCCTATTTCCCTACGCAAGTCACGTGATCTGTCGAATCTTTTTCCAGTTCGACGTCACCTTGGACCTGGACGTGGTTTTTCGATTTCCTTGCCGCATGATACAGAGTTGCCCCCCGGTTTATTTCCGATTTTTATTCTTGAGATGGCGGATTCCCGGAATGTTTTTTAAGCTCAACCCCAACTCTAAACTTGACGCGGTGTTCCGATATGCTCGGCGCACGATACAGAGTCGCTCATCAATCCATGAGGTATTTTTCTTGGCGAGTGACGTGATTTTTCGGATGTTGTTCGAATTCGACGTCATCTTCGGCTTCGACGCAGTGTTTCGATCTCCCCGACAAACTATACAAAGATACTTTTTGATTCGTTTCCCATTTCCCTACGCAAGTCACGTGATCTGTCGAATCTTTTCCTGGTTCGCGTCACCTTGGACCTGGACGCGGTTTTTCGATTTCCTTGCCGCATGATACAGAGTTGCCCCTCGGTTTATTTCCCATTTTTATTCTTGAGATAGCGAATTTTCGGAATGTTTTTCAAGCTCAACCCCAACTCTGAACTTGACGCGGTGTTCCGATATGCTCGGCGCACGATACAGAGTCGCTCATCAATCCATGAGGTATTTTTCTTGGCGAGTGACGTGATTTTTCGGATGTTGTTCGAATTCGACGTCATCTTCGGCTTCGACGCAGTGTTTCGATCTCCCCGACAAACTATACAAAGATACTTTTTGATTCGTTTTTTATTTCCCTACGCAAGTCACGTGATCTGTCGAATCTTTTCCCAGTTCGACGTCACCTTGGACCTGGACGCGGTTTTTCGATTTCCTTGCCGCATGATACAGAGTTGCCCCTCGGTTTATTTCCGATTTTCATTTTTAAGATGGCGGATTTTCGGAATGTTTTTCAAGCTCAACCCCAACTCTGAACTTGACGCGGTGTTCCGATATGCTCGGCGCACGATACAGAGTCGCTCATCAATCCATGAGGTATTTTTCTTGGCGAGTGACGTGATTTTCCGGATGTTGTTCGAATTCGACGTCATCGTCGGCTTCGACGCAGTGTTTCGATCTCCCCGACAAACTATACAAAGATACTTTTTGATTCGTTTTCTATTTCCCTACGCAAGTCACGTGATCTGTCGGATCTTTTCCCAGTTCGACGTCACCTTGGACCTGGACGCGGTTTTTCGATTTCCTTGCCGCATGATACAGAGATGCCCCTCGGTTTATTTCCGATTTTTATTCTTGAGATAGCGAATTTACGGAATGTTTTTCAAGCTCAACCCCAACTCTGAACTTGACGCGGTGTTCCGATATGCTCGGCGCACGATACAGAGTCGCTCATCAATCCATGAGGTATTTTTCTTGGCGAGTGACGTGATTTTCCGGATGTTGTTCGAATTCGACGTCATCGTCGGCTTCGACGCAGTGTTTCGATCTCCCCGACAAACTATACAAAGATACTTTTTGATTCGTTTTCTATTTCCCTACGCAAGTCACGTGATCTGTCGAATCTTTTCCCAGTTCGACGTCACCTTGGACCTGGACGCGGTTTTTCGATTTCCTTGCCGCATGATACAGAGTTGCCCCTCGGTTTATTTCCGATTTTCATTTTCAAGATGGCGGATTTTCGGAATGTTTTTCAAGCTCAACCCCAACTCTGAACTTGACGCGGTGTTCCGATATGCTCGGCGCACGATACAGAGTCGCTCATCAATCCATGAGGTATTTTTCTTGGCGAGTGACGTGATTTTTCGGATGTTGTTCGAATTCGACGTCATCTTCGGCTTCGACGCAGTGTTTCGATCTCCCTGACAAACTATACAAAGATACTTTTTGATTCGTTTCCTATTTCCCTACGCAAGTCACGTGATCTGTCGAATCTTTTCCCAGTTCGACGTCACCTTGGACCTGGACGCGGTTTTTCGATTTCCTTGCCGCATGATATAGAGTTGCCCCTCGGTTTATTTCCGATTTTTATTCTTGAGATAGCGAATTTACGGAATGTTTTTCCAGCTCAACGTCAACTCTGAACTTGACGCGGTGTTCCGATATGCTCGGCGCAGGATACAGAGTCGCTCATGAATCCATGACCTATTCTATTCTTCTTCGCCAGTGACGTCATTTTTCGAATGTTTTTCGAATTCGACGTCATCTTCGACCTCGACGCAGTGTTTCGATCTCCCCGACAAACTATACAAAGATACTTTTTGATTCGTTTCCGATTTCCCTACGCAAATCACGTGATCTGTCGAATCTTTTTCCAGTTCGACGTCACCTTGGACCTGGACGCGGTTTTCCGATTTCCTTGCCGCATGATACAGAGTTGCCCCTCGATTCATTTCCGATTTTCATTTTTAAGATGGCGGATTTTCGGAATGTTTTTCAAGCTCAACCCCAACTCTGAACTTGACGCGGTGTTCCGATATGCTCGGCGCTCGATACAAAGTCGCTCATCAATCCATGAAGTATTTTTCTTGGCGAGTGACGTGATTTTTCGGATGTTCTTCGAATTCGACGTCATCTTCGGCCTCGACGCAGTGTTTCGATCTCCCCGACAAACGATACAAAGATACTTTTGGATTCGTTTCCCATTTCCCTACGCAAGTCACGTGATCTGTCGAATCTTTTCCTGGTTCGCGTCACCTTGGACCTGGACGCGGTTTTTCGATTTCCTTGCCGCATGATACAGAGTTGCCCCTCGGTTTATTTCCCATTTTTATTCTTGAGATAGCGAATTTTCGGAATGTTTTTCAAGCTCAACCCCAACTCTGAACTTGACGCGGTTTTCCGATATGCTCGGCGCACGATACAGAGTCGCTCATCAATCCATGAGGTATTTTTCTTGGCGAGTGACGTGATTTTTCGGATGTTGTTCGAATTCGACGTCATCTTCGGCTTCGACGCAGTGTTTCGATCTCCCCGACAAACTATACAAAGATACTTTTTGATTCGTCTTCTATTTCCCTACGCAAGTCACGTGACCTGTCGAATCTTTTCCCAGTTCGACGTCACCTTGGACCTGGACGCGGTTTTTCGATTTCCTTGCCGCATGATACAGAGTTGCCCCTCGGTTTATTTCCGATTTTTATTCTTGAGATAGCGAATTTACGGAATGTTTTTCGAGCTCAACGTCAACTCTGAACTTGACGCGGTGTTCCGATATGCTCGGCGCGGGATACAGAGTCGCTCATGAATCCATGACCTATTCTTCTTCGCCAGTGACGTCATTTTTCGAATGTTTTTCGAATTCGACGTCATCTTCGCCCTCGACGCAGTGTTTCGATCTCCCCGACAAACTATACAAAGATACTTCTTGATTCGTTTCCTATTTCCCTACGCAAGTCACGTGATCTGTCGAATCTTTTCCTGGTTCGCGTCACCTTGGTCCTGGACGCGGTTTTTCGATTTCCTAGCCGCGTGATACAGAGTTGCCCCCGATTCATTTCCGATTTTAATTTCTGAGATGGCGGATTTTCGGAATGTTTTTCAAGCTCAACCCCAACTCTGAACTTGACGCGGTGTTCCGATATGCTCGGCGCACGATACAGAGTCGCTCATCAATCCATGGAGTATTTTTCTTGGCGAGTGACGTGATTTTTCGGATGTTGTTCGAATTCGACGTCATCTTCGGCTTCGACGCAGTGTTTCGATCTCCCCGACAAACTATACAAAGATACTTTTTGATTCGTCTTCTATTTCCCTACGCAAGTCACGTGATCTGTCGAATCTTTTCCCAGTTCGACGTCACCTTGGACCTGGACGCGGTTTTTCGATTTCCTTGCCGCATGATACAGAGTTGCCCCTCGGTTTATTTCCGATTTTTATTCTTGAGATAGCGAATTTACGGAATGTTTTTCGAGCTCAACGTTAACTCTGAACTTGACGCGGTGTTCCGATATGCTCGGCGCGGGATACAGAGTCGCTCATGAATCCATGACCTATTCTTCTTCGCCAGTGACGTCATTTTTCGAATGTTTTTCGAATTCGACGTCATCTTCGACCTCGACGCAGTGTTTCGATCTCCCCGACCAACTATACAAAGATACTTTTTGATTCGTTTCCTATTTCCCTACGCAAGTCACGTGATCTGTCGAATCTTTTTCCAGTTCGACGTCACCGTGGACGTGGACGCGGTTTTTCGATTTCCTCGCCGCATGATACAGAGTTGGCCCTCGATTCATTTCCGATCTTCATTTTTAAGATGGCGGATTTTCGGAATGTTTTTCAAGCTCAACCCCAACTCTGAACTTGACGCGGTGTTCCGATATGCTCGGCGCTCGATACAGAGTCGCTCATTAATCCATGAAGTATTTTTCTTGGCGAGTGACGTGATTTTTCGGATGTTCTTCGAATTCGACGTCATCTTCGGCCTCGACGCAGTGTTTCGATCTCCCCGACAAACTATACAAAGATATTTTTTGATTCGTTTTCTATTTTCCTACGCAAGTCACGTGATCTGTCGAATCTTTTCCCAGTTCGACGTCACCTTGGACCTGGACGCGGTTTTTCGATTTCCTTGCCGCATGATACAGAGTTGCCCCTCGGTTTATTTCCGATTTTCATTTTTAAGATGGCGGATTTTCGGAATGTTTTTCAAGCTCAACCCCAACTCTGAACTTGACGCGGTGTTCCGATATGCTCGGCGCACGATACAGAGTCGCTCATCAATCCATGAGGTATTTTTCTTGGCGAGTGACGTGATTTTTCGGATGTTGTTCGAATTCGACGTCATCTTCGGCTTCGACGCAGTGTTTCGATCTCCCTGACAAACTATACAAAGATACTTTTTGATTCGTTTCCTATTTCCCTACGCAAGTCACGTGATCTGTCGAATCTTTTCCCAGTTCGACGTCACCTTGGACCTGGACGCGGTTTTTCGATTTCCTTGCCGCATGATATAGAGTTGCCCCTCGGTTTATTTCCGATTTTTATTCTTGAGATAGCGAATTTACGGAATGTTTTTCCAGCTCAACGTCAACTCTGAACTTGACGCGGTGTTCCGATATGCTCGGCGCAGGATACAGAGTCGCTCATGAATCCATGACCTATTCTATTCTTCTTCGCCAGTGACGTCATTTTTCGAATGTTTTTCGAATTCGACGTCATCTTCGACCTCGACGCAGTGTTTCGATCTCCCCGACAAACTATACAAAGATACTTTTTGATTCGTTTCCGATTTCCCTACGCAAATCACGTGATCTGTCGAATCTTTTTCCAGTTCGACGTCACCTTGGACCTGGACGCGGTTTTCCGATTTCCTTGCCGCATGATACAGAGTTGCCCCTCGATTCATTTCCGATTTTCATTTTTAAGATGGCGGATTTTCGGAATGTTTTTCAAGCTCAACCCCAACTCTGAACTTGACGCGGTGTTCCGATATGCTCGGCGCTCGATACAAAGTCGCTCATCAATCCATGAAGTATTTTTCTTGGCGAGTGACGTGATTTTTCGGATGTTCTTCGAATTCGACGTCATCTTCGGCCTCGACGCAGTGTTTCGATCTCCCCGACAAACGATACAAAGATACTTTTGGATTCGTTTCCCATTTCCCTACGCAAGTCACGTGATCTGTCGAATCTTTTCCTGGTTCGCGTCTTCTTGGACCTGGACGCGGTTTTTCGATTTCCTTGCCGCATGATACAGAGTTGCCCCTCGGTTTATTTCCCATTTTTATTCTTGAGATAGCGAATTTTCGGAATGTTTTTCAAGCTCAACCCCAACTCTGAACTTGACGCGGTTTTCCGATATGCTCGGCGCACGATACAGAGTCGCTCATCAATCCATGAGGTATTTTTCTTGGCGAGTGACGTGATTTTTCGGATGTTGTTCGAATTCGACGTCATCTTCGGCTTCGACGCAGTGTTTCGATCTCCCCGACAAACTATACAAAGATACTTTTTGATTCGTCTTCTATTTCCCTACGCAAGTCACGTGACCTGTCGAATCTTTTCCCAGTTCGACGTCACCTTGGACCTGGACGCGGTTTTTCGATTTCCTTGCCGCATGATACAGAGTTGCCCCTCGGTTTATTTCCGATTTTTATTCTTGAGATAGCGAATTTACGGAATGTTTTTCGAGCTCAACGTCAACTCTGAACTTGACGCGGTGTTCCGATATGCTCGGCGCGGGATACAGAGTCGCTCATGAATCCATGACCTATTCTTCTTCGCCAGTGACGTCATTTTTCGAATGTTTTTCGAATTTGACGTCATCTTCGCCCTCGACGCAGTGTTTCGATCTCCCCGACAAACTATACAAAGATACTTTTTGATTCGTTTCCTATTTCCCTACGCAAGTCACGTGATCTGTCGAATCTTTTCCTGGTTCGCGTCACCTTGGTCCTGGACGCGGTTTTTCGATTTCCTAGCCGCGTGATACAGAGTTGCCCCTCGATTCATTTCCGATTTTAATTTCTGAGATGGCGGATTTTCGGAATGTTTTTCAAGCTCAACCCCAACTCTGAACTTGACGCGGTGTTCCGATATGCTCGGCGCACGATACAGAGTCGCTCATCAATCCATGGAGTATTTTTCTTGGCGAGTGACGTGATTTTTCGGATGTTCTTCGAATTCGACGTCATCTTCGGCCTCGACGCAGTGTTCCGATCTCCCCGACAAACTATACAAAGATACTTTTTGATTCGTTTCCTATTTCCCTACGCAAGTCACGTGATCTGTCGAATCCTTCCCAGTTCGACGTCACCGTGGACGTGGACGCGGTTTTTCGATTTCCTTGCCGCATGATACAGAGTTGCCCCTCGGTTTATTTCCCATTTTTATTCTTGAGATAGCGAATTTTCGGAATGTTTTTCAAGCTCAACCCCAACTCTGAACTTGACGCGGTGTTCCGATATGCTCGGCGCAGAATACAGAGTCGCTCATCAATCCGTGACCTATTCTTCTTCGCCAGTGACGTCATTTTTCGAATGTTTTTCGAATTCGACGTCATCTTCGACCTCGACGCAGTGTTTCGATCTCCCCGACCAACTATACAAAGATACTTTTTGATTCGTTTCCTATTCCCCTACGCAAGTCACGTGATCTGTCGAATCTTTTCCCAGTTCGACGTCACCGTGGACGTGGACGCGGTTTTTCGATTTCCTTGCCGCATGATACAGAGTTGCCCCTCGGTTTATTTCCCATTTTTATTCTTGAGATAGCGAATTTCCGGAATGTTTTTCAAGCTCAACCCCAACTCTGAACTTGACGCGGTGTTCCGATATGCTCGGCGCTCGATACAGAGTCGCTCATTAATCCATGAAGTATTTTTCTTGGCGAGTGACGTGATTTTTCGGATGTTCTTCGAATTCGACGTCATCTTCGGCCTCGACGCAGTGTTTCGATCTCCCCGACAAACGATACAAAGATACTTTTGGATTCGTTTCCCATTTCCCTACGCAAGTCACGTGATCTGTCTAATCTTTTCCTGGTTCGCGTCACCTTGGTCCTGGACGCGGTTTTTCGATTTCCTAGCCGCGTGATACAGAGTTGCCCCTCGATTCATTTCCGATTTTAATTTCTGAGATGGCGGATTTTCGGAATGTTTTTCAAGCTCAACCTCAACTCTGAACTTGACGCGGTGTTCCGATATGCTCGGCGCACGATACAGAGACGCTCATCAATCCATGGAGTATTTTTCTTGGCGAGTGACGTGATTTTTCGGATGTTCTTCGAATTCGACGTCATCTTCGGCCTCGACGCAGTGTTCCGATCTCCCCGACAAACTATACAAAGATACTTTTTGATTCGTTTCCTATTTCCCTACGCAAGTCACGTGATCTGTCGAATCTTTTTCCAGTTCGACGTCACCGTGGACGTGGACGCGGTTTTTCGATTTCCTTGCCGCATGATACAGAGTTGCCCCTCGGTTTATTTCCCATTTTTATTCTTGAGATAGCGAATTTTCGGAATGTTTTTCAAGCTCAACCCCAACTCTGAACTTGACGCGGTGTTCCGATATTCTCGGCGCAGAATGCAGAGTCGCTCATCAATCCGTGACCTATTCTTCTTCGCCAGTGACGTCATTTTTCGAATGTTTTTCGAATTCGACGTCATCTTCGACCTCGACGCAGTGTTTCGATCTCCCCGACCAACTATACAAAGATACTTTTTGATTCGTTTCCTATTCCCCTACGCAAGTCACGTGATCTGTCGAATCTTTTCCCAGTTCGACGTCACCGTGGACGTGGACGCGGTTTTTCGATTTCCTTGCCGCATGATACAGAGTTGCCCCTCGGTTTATTTCCCATTTTTATTCTTGAGATAGCGAATTTCCGGAATGTTTTTCAAGCTCAACCCCAACTCTGAACTTGACGCGGTGTTCCGATATGTTCGGCGCTCGATACAGAGTCGCTCATTAATCCATGAAGTATTTTTCTTGGCGAGTGACGTGATTTTTCGGATGTTCTTCGAATTCGACGTCATCTTCGGCCTCGACGCAGTGTTTCGATCTCCCCGACAAACGATACAAAGATACTTTTGGATTCGTTTCCCATTTCCCTACGCAAGTCACGTGATCTGTCGAATCTTTTCCTGGTTCGCGTCACCTTGGTCCTGGACGCGGTTTTTCGATTTCCTAGCCGCGTGATACAGAGTTGCCCCTCGATTCATTTCCGATTTTAATTTCTGAGATGGCGGATTCCCGGAATGTTTTTTAAGCTCAACCCCAACTCTAAACTTGACGCGGTGTTCCGATATGCTCGGCGCACGATACAGAGTCGCTCATCAATCCATGAGGTATTTTTCTTGGCGAGTGACGTGATTTTTCGGATGTTGTTCGAATTCGACGTCATCTTCGGCTTCGACGCAGTGTTTCGATCTCCCCGACAAACTATACAAAGATACTTTTTGATTCGTTTCCCATTTCCCTACGCAAGTCACGTGATCTGTCGAATCTTTTCCAGGTTCGCGTCACCTTGGACCTGGACGCGGTTTTTCGATTTCCTTGCCGCATGATACAGAGTTGCCCCTCGGTTTATTTCCCATTTTTATTCTTGAGATAGCGAATTTTCGGAATGTTTTTCAAGCTCAACCCCAACTCTGAACTTGACGCGGTGTTCCGATATGCTCGGCGCACGATACAGAGTCGCTCATCAATCCATGAGGTATTTTTCTTGGCGAGTGACGTGATTTTTCGGATGTTGTTCGAATTCGACGTCATCTTCGGCTTCGACGCAGTGTTTCGATCTCCCCGACAAACTATACAAAGATACTTTTTGATTCGTTTTTTATTTCCCTACGCAAGTCACGTGATCTGTCGAATCTTTTCCCAGTTCGACGTCACCTTGGACCTGGACGCGGTTTTTCGATTTCCTTGCCGCATGATACAGAGTTGCCCCTCGGTTTATTTCCGATTTTCATTTTTAAGATGGCGGATTTTCGGAATGTTTTTCAAGCTCAACCCCAACTCTGAACTTGACGCGGTGTTCCGATATGCTCGGCGCACGATACAGAGTCGCTCATCAATCCATGAGGTATTTTTCTTGGCGAGTGACGTGATTTTCCGGATGTTGTTCGAATTCGACGTCATCGTCGGCTTCGACGCAGTGTTTCGATCTCCCCGACAAACTATACAAAGATACTTTTTGATTCGTTTTCTATTTCCCTACGCAAGTCACGTGATCTGTCGGATCTTTTCCCAGTTCGACGTCACCTTGGACCTGGACGCGGTTTTTCGATTTCCTTGCCGCATGATACAGAGATGCCCCTCGGTTTATTTCCGATTTTTATTCTTGAGATAGCGAATTTACGGAATGTTTTTCAAGCTCAACCCCAACTCTGAACTTGACGCGGTGTTCCGATATGCTCGGCGCACGATACAGAGTCGCTCATCAATCCATGAGGTATTTTTCTTGGCGAGTGACGTGATTTTCCGGATGTTGTTCGAATTCGACGTCATCGTCGGCTTCGACGCAGTGTTTCGATCTCCCCGACAAACTATACAAAGATACTTTTTGATTCGTTTTCTATTTCCCTACGCAAGTCACGTGATCTGTCGAATCTTTTCCCAGTTCGACGTCACCTTGGACCTGGACGCGGTTTTTCGATTTCCTTGCCGCATGATACAGAGTTGCCCCTCGGTTTATTTCCGATTTTCATTTTCAAGATGGCGGATTTTCGGAATGTTTTTCAAGCTCAACCCCAACTCTGAACTTGACGCGGTGTTCCGATATGCTCGGCGCACGATACAGAGTCGCTCATCAATCCATGAGGTATTTTTCTTGGCGAGTGACGTGATTTTTCGGATGTTGTTCGAATTCGACGTCATCTTCGGCTTCGACGCAGTGTTTCGATCTCCCTGACAAACTATACAAAGATACTTTTTGATTCGTTTCCTATTTCCCTACGCAAGTCACGTGATCTGTCGAATCTTTTCCCAGTTCGACGTCACCTTGGACCTGGACGCGGTTTTTCGATTTCCTTGCCGCATGATATAGAGTTGCCCCTCGGTTTATTTCCGATTTTTATTCTTGAGATAGCGAATTTACGGAATGTTTTTCCAGCTCAACGTCAACTCTGAACTTGACGCGGTGTTCCGATATGCTCGGCGCAGGATACAGAGTCGCTCATGAATCCATGACCTATTCTATTCTTCTTCGCCAGTGACGTCATTTTTCGAATGTTTTTCGAATTCGACGTCATCTTCGACCTCGACGCAGTGTTTCGATCTCCCCGACAAACTATACAAAGATACTTTTTGATTCGTTTCCGATTTCCCTACGCAAATCACGTGATCTGTCGAATCTTTTTCCAGTTCGACGTCACCTTGGACCTGGACGCGGTTTTCCGATTTCCTTGCCGCATGATACAGAGTTGCCCCTCGATTCATTTCCGATTTTCATTTTTAAGATGGCGGATTTTCGGAATGTTTTTCAAGCTCAACCCCAACTCTGAACTTGACGCGGTGTTCCGATATGCTCGGCGCTCGATACAAAGTCGCTCATCAATCCATGAAGTATTTTTCTTGGCGAGTGACGTGATTTTTCGGATGTTCTTCGAATTCGACGTCATCTTCGGCCTCGACGCAGTGTTTCGATCTCCCCGACAAACGATACAAAGATACTTTTGGATTCGTTTCCCATTTCCCTACGCAAGTCACGTGATCTGTCTAATCTTTTCCTGGTTCGCGTCACCTTGGTCCTGGACGCGGTTTTTCGATTTCCTAGCCGCGTGATACAGAGTTGCCCCTCGATTCATTTCCGATTTTAATTTCTGAGATGGCGGATTTTCGGAATGTTTTTCAAGCTCAACCTCAACTCTGAACTTGACGCGGTGTTCCGATATGCTCGGCGCACGATACAGAGACGCTCATCAATCCATGGAGTATTTTTCTTGGCGAGTGACGTGATTTTTCGGATGTTCTTCGAATTCGACGTCATCTTCGGCCTCGACGCAGTGTTCCGATCTCCCCGACAAACTATACAAAGATACTTTTTGATTCGTTTCCTATTTCCCTACGCAAGTCACGTGATCTGTCGAATCTTTTCCCAGTTCGACGTCACCGTGGACGTGGACGCGGTTTTTCGATTTCCTTGCCGCATGATACAGAGTTGCCCCTCGGTTTATTTCCCATTTTTATTCTTGAGATAGCGAATTTTCGGAATGTTTTTCAAGCTCAACCCCAACTCTGAACTTGACGCGGTGTTCCGATATTCTCGGCGCAGAATGCAGAGTCGCTCATCAATCCGTGACCTATTCTTCTTCGCCAGTGACGTCATTTTTCGAATGTTTTTCGAATTCGACGTCATCTTCGACCTCGACGCAGTGTTTCGATCTCCCCGACCAACTATACAAAGATACTTTTTGATTCGTTTCCTATTCCCCTACGCAAGTCACGTGATCTGTCGAATCTTTTCCCAGTTCGACGTCACCGTGGACGTGGACGCGGTTTTTCGATTTCCTTGCCGCATGATACAGAGTTGCCCCTCGGTTTATTTCCCATTTTTATTCTTGAGATAGCGAATTTCCGGAATGTTTTTCAAGCTCAACCCCAACTCTGAACTTGACGCGGTGTTCCGATATGTTCGGCGCTCGATACAGAGTCGCTCATTAATCCATGAAGTATTTTTCTTGGCGAGTGACGTGATTTTTCGGATGTTCTTCGAATTCGACGTCATCTTCGGCCTCGACGCAGTGTTTCGATCTCCCCGACAAACGATACAAAGATACTTTTGGATTCGTTTCCCATTTCCCTACGCAAGTCACGTGATCTGTCGAATCTTTTCCTGGTTCGCGTCACCTTGGTCCTGGACGCGGTTTTTCGATTTCCTAGCCGCGTGATACAGAGTTGCCCCTCGATTCATTTCCGATTTTAATTTCTGAGATGGCGGATTTTCGGAATGTTTTTCAAGCTCAACCCCAACTCTGAACTTGACGCGGTGTTCCGATATGCTCGGCGCACGATACAGAGACGCTCATCAATCCATGGAGTATTTTTCTTGGCGAGTGACGTGATTTTTCGGATGTTCTTCGAATTCGACGTCATCTTCGGCCTCGACGCAGTGTTCCGATCTCCCCGACAAACTATACAAAGATACTTTTTGATTCGTTTCCTATTTCCCTACGCAAGTCACGTGATCTGTCGAATCTTTTCCCAGTTCGACGTCACCGTGGACGTGGACGCGGTTTTTCGATTTCCTTGCCGCATGATACAGAGTTGCCCCTCGGTTTATTTCCCATTTTTATTCTTGAGATAGCGAATTTTCGGAATGTTTTTCAAGCTCAACCCCAACTCTGAACTTGACGCGGTGTTCCGATATGCTCGGCGCACGATACAGAGTCGCTCATCAATCCATGAGGTATTTTTCTTGGCGAGTGACGTGATTTTTCGGATGTTGTTCGAATTCGACGTCATCTTCGGCTTCGACGCAGTGTTTCGATCTCCCCGACAAACTATACAAAGATACTTTTTGATTCGTTTTCTATTTCCCTACGCAAGTCACGTGATCTGTCGGATCTTTTCCCAGTTCGACGTCACCTTGGACCTGGACGCGGTTTTTCGATTTCCTTGCCGCATGATACAGAGATGCCCCTCGGTTTATTTCCGATTTTTATTCTTGAGATAGCGAATTTACGGAATGTTTTTCGAGCTCAACGTCAACTCTGAACTTGACGCGGTGTTCCGATATGCTCGGCGCAGGATACAGAGTCGCTCATGAATCCATGACCTATTCTTCTTCGCCAGTGACGTCATTTTTCGAATGTTTTTCGAATACGACGTCATCTTCGACCTCGACGCAGTGTTTCGATCTCCCCGACAAACTATACAGAGATACTTTTTGATTCGTTTCCTATTTCCCTACGCAAGTCACGTGATCTGTCGAATCTTTCTCCAGTTCGACGTCACCTTGGACCTGGACGCGGTTTTTCGATTTCCTTGCCGCATGATACAGAGTTGCCCCTCGATTCATTTCCGATTTTCATTTTTAAGATGGCGGATTGCTGCCAATGCTTTTCAAGCTCAACCCCAACTCTGAACTTGACGCGGTGTTCCGATATGCTCGGCGCGGGATACAGAGTCGCTCATGAATCCATGACCTATTCTTCTTCGCCAGTGACGTCATTTTTCGAATGTTTTTCGAATTCGACGTCATCTTCGACCTCGACGCAGTGTTTCGATCTCCCCGACCAACTATACAAAGATACTTTTTGATTCGTTTCCTATTTCCCTACGCAAGTCACGTGATCTGTCGAATCTTTTTCCAGTTCGACGTCACCGTGGACGTGGACGCGGTTTTTCGATTTCCTCGCCGCATGATACAGAGTTGCCCCTCGATTCATTTCCGATTTTCATTTTTAAGATGGCGGATTTTCGGAATGTTTTTCAAGCTCAACCCCAACTCTGAACTTGACGCGGTGTTCCGATATGCTCGGCGCAGGATACAGAGTCGCTCATGAATCCATGACCTATTCTTCTTCGCCAGTGACGTCATTTTTCGAATGTTTTTCGAATACGACGTCATCTTCGACCTCGACGCAGTGTTTCGATCTCCCCGACAAACTATACAGAGATACTTTTTGATTCGTTTCCTATTTTCCTACGCAAGTCACGTGATCTGTCGAATCTTTTTCCAGTTCGACGTCACCCTGGACCTGGACGCGGTTTTTCGATTTCCTTGCCGCATGATACAGAGTTGCCCCTCGATTCATTTCCGATTTTCATTTTTAAGATGGCGTATTTTCGGAATGTTTTTCAAGCTCAACCCCACTTCTGAACTTGACGCGGTGTTCCGATATGCTCGGCGCTCGATACAAAGTCGCTCATCAATCCATCAAGTATTTTTCTTGGCGAGTGACGTGATTTTTCGGATGTTCTTCGAATTCGACGTCATCTTCGGCCTCGACGCAGTGTTTCGATCTCCCCGACAAACGATACAAAGATACTTTTGGATTCGTTTCCCATTTCCCTACGCAAGTCACGTGATCTGTCGAATCTTTTCCTGGTTCGCGTCTTCTTGGACCTGGACGCGGTTTTTCGATTTCCTTGCCGCATGATACAGAGTTGCCCCTCGGTTTATTTCCCATTTTTATTCTTGAGATAGCGAATTTTCGGAATGTTTTTCAAGCTCAACCCCAACTCTGAACTTGACGCGGTTTTCCGATATGCTCGGCGCACGATACAGAGTCGCTCATCAATCCATGAGGTATTTTTCTTGGCGAGTGACGTGATTTTTCGGATGTTGTTCGAATTCGACGTCATCTTCGGCTTCGACGCAGTGTTTCGATCTCCCCGACAAACTATACAAAGATACTTTTTGATTCGTCTTCTATTTCCCTACGCAAGTCACGTGACCTGTCGAATCTTTTCCCAGTTCGACGTCACCTTGGACCTGGACGCGGTTTTTCGATTTCCTTGCCGCATGATACAGAGTTGCCCCTCGGTTTATTTCCGATTTTTATTCTTGAGATAGCGAATTTACGGAATGTTTTTCGAGCTCAACGTCAACTCTGAACTTGACGCGGTGTTCCGATATGCTCGGCGCGGGATACAGAGTCGCTCATGAATCCATGACCTATTCTTCTTCGCCAGTGACGTCATTTTTCGAATGTTTTTCGAATTTGACGTCATCTTCGCCCTCGACGCAGTGTTTCGATCTCCCCGACAAACTATACAAAGATACTTTTTGATTCGTTTCCTATTTCCCTACGCAAGTCACGTGATCTGTCGAATCTTTTCCTGGTTCGCGTCACCTTGGTCCTGGACGCGGTTTTTCGATTTCCTAGCCGCGTGATACAGAGTTGCCCCTCGATTCATTTCCGATTTTAATTTCTGAGATGGCGGATTTTCGGAATGTTTTTCAAGCTCAACCCCAACTCTGAACTTGACGCGGTGTTCCGATATGCTCGGCGCACGATACAGAGTCGCTCATCAATCCATGGAGTATTTTTCTTGGCGAGTGACGTGATTTTTCGGATGTTCTTCGAATTCGACGTCATCTTCGGCCTCGACGCAGTGTTCCGATCTCCCCGACAAACTATACAAAGATACTTTTTGATTCGTTTCCTATTTCCCTACGCAAGTCACGTGATCTGTCGAATCCTTCCCAGTTCGACGTCACCGTGGACGTGGACGCGGTTTTTCGATTTCCTTGCCGCATGATACAGAGTTGCCCCTCGGTTTATTTCCCATTTTTATTCTTGAGATAGCGAATTTTCGGAATGTTTTTCAAGCTCAACCCCAACTCTGAACTTGACGCGGTGTTCCGATATGCTCG
Organism: Tenthredo amoena; assembly: GCA_963966615.1. Classification (NCBI taxonomy): domain Eukaryota; kingdom Metazoa; phylum Arthropoda; class Insecta; order Hymenoptera; family Tenthredinidae; genus Tenthredo; species Tenthredo amoena. The sequence goes on along the minus strand of OZ016488.1, from coordinate 11,428,183 downwards.
GCGCAGAATACAGAGTCGCTCATCAATCCGTGACCTATTCTTCTTCGCCAGTGACGTCATTTTTCGAATGTTTTTCGAATTCGACGTCATCTTCGACCTCGACGCAGTGTTTCGATCTCCCCGACCAACTATACAAAGATACTTTTTGATTCGTTTCCTATTCCCCTACGCAAGTCACGTGATCTGTCGAATCTTTTCCCAGTTCGACGTCACCGTGGACGTGGACGCGGTTTTTCGATTTCCTTGCCGCATGATACAGAGTTGCCCCTCGGTTTATTTCCCATTTTTATTCTTGAGATAGCGAATTTCCGGAATGTTTTTCAAGCTCAACCCCAACTCTGAACTTGACGCGGTGTTCCGATATGCTCGGCGCTCGATACAGAGTCGCTCATTAATCCATGAAGTATTTTTCTTGGCGAGTGACGTGATTTTTCGGATGTTCTTCGAATTCGACGTCATCTTCGGCCTCGACGCAGTGTTTCGATCTCCCCGACAAACGATACAAAGATACTTTTGGATTCGTTTCCCATTTCCCTACGCAAGTCACGTGATCTGTCTAATCTTTTCCTGGTTCGCGTCACCTTGGTCCTGGACGCGGTTTTTCGATTTCCTAGCCGCGTGATACAGAGTTGCCCCTCGATTCATTTCCGATTTTAATTTCTGAGATGGCGGATTTTCGGAATGTTTTTCAAGCTCAACCTCAACTCTGAACTTGACGCGGTGTTCCGATATGCTCGGCGCACGATACAGAGACGCTCATCAATCCATGGAGTATTTTTCTTGGCGAGTGACGTGATTTTTCGGATGTTCTTCGAATTCGACGTCATCTTCGGCCTCGACGCAGTGTTCCGATCTCCCCGACAAACTATACAAAGATACTTTTTGATTCGTTTCCTATTTCCCTACGCAAGTCACGTGATCTGTCGAATCTTTTTCCAGTTCGACGTCACCGTGGACGTGGACGCGGTTTTTCGATTTCCTTGCCGCATGATACAGAGTTGCCCCTCGGTTTATTTCCCATTTTTATTCTTGAGATAGCGAATTTTCGGAATGTTTTTCAAGCTCAACCCCAACTCTGAACTTGACGCGGTGTTCCGATATTCTCGGCGCAGAATGCAGAGTCGCTCATCAATCCGTGACCTATTCTTCTTCGCCAGTGACGTCATTTTTCGAATGTTTTTCGAATTCGACGTCATCTTCGACCTCGACGCAGTGTTTCGATCTCCCCGACCAACTATACAAAGATACTTTTTGATTCGTTTCCTATTCCCCTACGCAAGTCACGTGATCTGTCGAATCTTTTCCCAGTTCGACGTCACCGTGGACGTGGACGCGGTTTTTCGATTTCCTTGCCGCATGATACAGAGTTGCCCCTCGGTTTATTTCCCATTTTTATTCTTGAGATAGCGAATTTCCGGAATGTTTTTCAAGCTCAACCCCAACTCTGAACTTGACGCGGTGTTCCGATATGTTCGGCGCTCGATACAGAGTCGCTCATTAATCCATGAAGTATTTTTCTTGGCGAGTGACGTGATTTTTCGGATGTTCTTCGAATTCGACGTCATCTTCGGCCTCGACGCAGTGTTTCGATCTCCCCGACAAACGATACAAAGATACTTTTGGATTCGTTTCCCATTTCCCTACGCAAGTCACGTGATCTGTCGAATCTTTTCCTGGTTCGCGTCACCTTGGTCCTGGACGCGGTTTTTCGATTTCCTAGCCGCGTGATACAGAGTTGCCCCTCGATTCATTTCCGATTTTAATTTCTGAGATGGCGGATTCCCGGAATGTTTTTTAAGCTCAACCCCAACTCTAAACTTGACGCGGTGTTCCGATATGCTCGGCGCACGATACAGAGTCGCTCATCAATCCATGAGGTATTTTTCTTGGCGAGTGACGTGATTTTTCGGATGTTGTTCGAATTCGACGTCATCTTCGGCTTCGACGCAGTGTTTCGATCTCCCCGACAAACTATACAAAGATACTTTTTGATTCGTTTCCCATTTCCCTACGCAAGTCACGTGATCTGTCGAATCTTTTCCAGGTTCGCGTCACCTTGGACCTGGACGCGGTTTTTCGATTTCCTTGCCGCATGATACAGAGTTGCCCCTCGGTTTATTTCCCATTTTTATTCTTGAGATAGCGAATTTTCGGAATGTTTTTCAAGCTCAACCCCAACTCTGAACTTGACGCGGTGTTCCGATATGCTCGGCGCACGATACAGAGTCGCTCATCAATCCATGAGGTATTTTTCTTGGCGAGTGACGTGATTTTTCGGATGTTGTTCGAATTCGACGTCATCTTCGGCTTCGACGCAGTGTTTCGATCTCCCCGACAAACTATACAAAGATACTTTTTGATTCGTTTTTTATTTCCCTACGCAAGTCACGTGATCTGTCGAATCTTTTCCCAGTTCGACGTCACCTTGGACCTGGACGCGGTTTTTCGATTTCCTTGCCGCATGATACAGAGTTGCCCCTCGGTTTATTTCCGATTTTCATTTTTAAGATGGCGGATTTTCGGAATGTTTTTCAAGCTCAACCCCAACTCTGAACTTGACGCGGTGTTCCGATATGCTCGGCGCACGATACAGAGTCGCTCATCAATCCATGAGGTATTTTTCTTGGCGAGTGACGTGATTTTCCGGATGTTGTTCGAATTCGACGTCATCGTCGGCTTCGACGCAGTGTTTCGATCTCCCCGACAAACTATACAAAGATACTTTTTGATTCGTTTTCTATTTCCCTACGCAAGTCACGTGATCTGTCGGATCTTTTCCCAGTTCGACGTCACCTTGGACCTGGACGCGGTTTTTCGATTTCCTTGCCGCATGATACAGAGATGCCCCTCGGTTTATTTCCGATTTTTATTCTTGAGATAGCGAATTTACGGAATGTTTTTCAAGCTCAACCCCAACTCTGAACTTGACGCGGTGTTCCGATATGCTCGGCGCACGATACAGAGTCGCTCATCAATCCATGAGGTATTTTTCTTGGCGAGTGACGTGATTTTCCGGATGTTGTTCGAATTCGACGTCATCGTCGGCTTCGACGCAGTGTTTCGATCTCCCCGACAAACTATACAAAGATACTTTTTGATTCGTTTTCTATTTCCCTACGCAAGTCACGTGATCTGTCGAATCTTTTCCCAGTTCGACGTCACCTTGGACCTGGACGCGGTTTTTCGATTTCCTTGCCGCATGATACAGAGTTGCCCCTCGGTTTATTTCCGATTTTCATTTTCAAGATGGCGGATTTTCGGAATGTTTTTCAAGCTCAACCCCAACTCTGAACTTGACGCGGTGTTCCGATATGCTCGGCGCACGATACAGAGTCGCTCATCAATCCATGAGGTATTTTTCTTGGCGAGTGACGTGATTTTTCGGATGTTGTTCGAATTCGACGTCATCTTCGGCTTCGACGCAGTGTTTCGATCTCCCTGACAAACTATACAAAGATACTTTTTGATTCGTTTCCTATTTCCCTACGCAAGTCACGTGATCTGTCGAATCTTTTCCCAGTTCGACGTCACCTTGGACCTGGACGCGGTTTTTCGATTTCCTTGCCGCATGATATAGAGTTGCCCCTCGGTTTATTTCCGATTTTTATTCTTGAGATAGCGAATTTACGGAATGTTTTTCCAGCTCAACGTCAACTCTGAACTTGACGCGGTGTTCCGATATGCTCGGCGCAGGATACAGAGTCGCTCATGAATCCATGACCTATTCTATTCTTCTTCGCCAGTGACGTCATTTTTCGAATGTTTTTCGAATTCGACGTCATCTTCGACCTCGACGCAGTGTTTCGATCTCCCCGACAAACTATACAAAGATACTTTTTGATTCGTTTCCGATTTCCCTACGCAAATCACGTGATCTGTCGAATCTTTTTCCAGTTCGACGTCACCTTGGACCTGGACGCGGTTTTCCGATTTCCTTGCCGCATGATACAGAGTTGCCCCTCGATTCATTTCCGATTTTCATTTTTAAGATGGCGGATTTTCGGAATGTTTTTCAAGCTCAACCCCAACTCTGAACTTGACGCGGTGTTCCGATATGCTCGGCGCTCGATACAAAGTCGCTCATCAATCCATGAAGTATTTTTCTTGGCGAGTGACGTGATTTTTCGGATGTTCTTCGAATTCGACGTCATCTTCGGCCTCGACGCAGTGTTTCGATCTCCCCGACAAACGATACAAAGATACTTTTGGATTCGTTTCCCATTTCCCTACGCAAGTCACGTGATCTGTCTAATCTTTTCCTGGTTCGCGTCACCTTGGTCCTGGACGCGGTTTTTCGATTTCCTAGCCGCGTGATACAGAGTTGCCCCTCGATTCATTTCCGATTTTAATTTCTGAGATGGCGGATTTTCGGAATGTTTTTCAAGCTCAACCTCAACTCTGAACTTGACGCGGTGTTCCGATATGCTCGGCGCACGATACAGAGACGCTCATCAATCCATGGAGTATTTTTCTTGGCGAGTGACGTGATTTTTCGGATGTTCTTCGAATTCGACGTCATCTTCGGCCTCGACGCAGTGTTCCGATCTCCCCGACAAACTATACAAAGATACTTTTTGATTCGTTTCCTATTTCCCTACGCAAGTCACGTGATCTGTCGAATCTTTTCCCAGTTCGACGTCACCGTGGACGTGGACGCGGTTTTTCGATTTCCTTGCCGCATGATACAGAGTTGCCCCTCGGTTTATTTCCCATTTTTATTCTTGAGATAGCGAATTTTCGGAATGTTTTTCAAGCTCAACCCCAACTCTGAACTTGACGCGGTGTTCCGATATTCTCGGCGCAGAATGCAGAGTCGCTCATCAATCCGTGACCTATTCTTCTTCGCCAGTGACGTCATTTTTCGAATGTTTTTCGAATTCGACGTCATCTTCGACCTCGACGCAGTGTTTCGATCTCCCCGACCAACTATACAAAGATACTTTTTGATTCGTTTCCTATTCCCCTACGCAAGTCACGTGATCTGTCGAATCTTTTCCCAGTTCGACGTCACCGTGGACGTGGACGCGGTTTTTCGATTTCCTTGCCGCATGATACAGAGTTGCCCCTCGGTTTATTTCCCATTTTTATTCTTGAGATAGCGAATTTCCGGAATGTTTTTCAAGCTCAACCCCAACTCTGAACTTGACGCGGTGTTCCGATATGTTCGGCGCTCGATACAGAGTCGCTCATTAATCCATGAAGTATTTTTCTTGGCGAGTGACGTGATTTTTCGGATGTTCTTCGAATTCGACGTCATCTTCGGCCTCGACGCAGTGTTTCGATCTCCCCGACAAACGATACAAAGATACTTTTGGATTCGTTTCCCATTTCCCTACGCAAGTCACGTGATCTGTCGAATCTTTTCCTGGTTCGCGTCACCTTGGTCCTGGACGCGGTTTTTCGATTTCCTAGCCGCGTGATACAGAGTTGCCCCTCGATTCATTTCCGATTTTAATTTCTGAGATGGCGGATTTTCGGAATGTTTTTCAAGCTCAACCCCAACTCTGAACTTGACGCGGTGTTCCGATATGCTCGGCGCACGATACAGAGACGCTCATCAATCCATGGAGTATTTTTCTTGGCGAGTGACGTGATTTTTCGGATGTTCTTCGAATTCGACGTCATCTTCGGCCTCGACGCAGTGTTCCGATCTCCCCGACAAACTATACAAAGATACTTTTTGATTCGTTTCCTATTTCCCTACGCAAGTCACGTGATCTGTCGAATCTTTTCCCAGTTCGACGTCACCGTGGACGTGGACGCGGTTTTTCGATTTCCTTGCCGCATGATACAGAGTTGCCCCTCGGTTTATTTCCCATTTTTATTCTTGAGATAGCGAATTTTCGGAATGTTTTTCAAGCTCAACCCCAACTCTGAACTTGACGCGGTGTTCCGATATGCTCGGCGCACGATACAGAGTCGCTCATCAATCCATGAGGTATTTTTCTTGGCGAGTGACGTGATTTTTCGGATGTTGTTCGAATTCGACGTCATCTTCGGCTTCGACGCAGTGTTTCGATCTCCCCGACAAACTATACAAAGATACTTTTTGATTCGTTTTCTATTTCCCTACGCAAGTCACGTGATCTGTCGGATCTTTTCCCAGTTCGACGTCACCTTGGACCTGGACGCGGTTTTTCGATTTCCTTGCCGCATGATACAGAGATGCCCCTCGGTTTATTTCCGATTTTTATTCTTGAGATAGCGAATTTACGGAATGTTTTTCGAGCTCAACGTCAACTCTGAACTTGACGCGGTGTTCCGATATGCTCGGCGCAGGATACAGAGTCGCTCATGAATCCATGACCTATTCTTCTTCGCCAGTGACGTCATTTTTCGAATGTTTTTCGAATACGACGTCATCTTCGACCTCGACGCAGTGTTTCGATCTCCCCGACAAACTATACAGAGATACTTTTTGATTCGTTTCCTATTTCCCTACGCAAGTCACGTGATCTGTCGAATCTTTCTCCAGTTCGACGTCACCTTGGACCTGGACGCGGTTTTTCGATTTCCTTGCCGCATGATACAGAGTTGCCCCTCGATTCATTTCCGATTTTCATTTTTAAGATGGCGGATTGCTGCCAATGCTTTTCAAGCTCAACCCCAACTCTGAACTTGACGCGGTGTTCCGATATGCTCGGCGCGGGATACAGAGTCGCTCATGAATCCATGACCTATTCTTCTTCGCCAGTGACGTCATTTTTCGAATGTTTTTCGAATTCGACGTCATCTTCGACCTCGACGCAGTGTTTCGATCTCCCCGACCAACTATACAAAGATACTTTTTGATTCGTTTCCTATTTCCCTACGCAAGTCACGTGATCTGTCGAATCTTTTTCCAGTTCGACGTCACCGTGGACGTGGACGCGGTTTTTCGATTTCCTCGCCGCATGATACAGAGTTGCCCCTCGATTCATTTCCGATTTTCATTTTTAAGATGGCGGATTTTCGGAATGTTTTTCAAGCTCAACCCCAACTCTGAACTTGACGCGGTGTTCCGATATGCTCGGCGCAGGATACAGAGTCGCTCATGAATCCATGACCTATTCTTCTTCGCCAGTGACGTCATTTTTCGAATGTTTTTCGAATACGACGTCATCTTCGACCTCGACGCAGTGTTTCGATCTCCCCGACAAACTATACAGAGATACTTTTTGATTCGTTTCCTATTTTCCTACGCAAGTCACGTGATCTGTCGAATCTTTTTCCAGTTCGACGTCACCCTGGACCTGGACGCGGTTTTTCGATTTCCTTGCCGCATGATACAGAGTTGCCCCTCGATTCATTTCCGATTTTCATTTTTAAGATGGCGTATTTTCGGAATGTTTTTCAAGCTCAACCCCACTTCTGAACTTGACGCGGTGTTCCGATATGCTCGGCGCTCGATACAAAGTCGCTCATCAATCCATGAGGTATTTTTCTTGGCGAGTGACGTGATTTTTCGGATGTTGTTCGAATTCGACGTCATCTTCGGCTTCGACGCAGTGTTTCGATCTCCCCGACAAACTATACAAAGATACTTTTTGATTCGTCTTCTATTTCCCTACGCAAGTCACGTGATCTGTCGAATCTTTTCCCAGTTCGACGTCACCTTGGACCTGGACGCGGTTTTTCGATTTCCTTGCCGCATGATACAGAGTTGCCCCTCGGTTTATTTCCGATTTTTGTTCTTGAGATAGCGAATTTACGGAATGTTTTTCGAGCTCAACGTCAACTCTGAACTTGACGCGGTGTTCCGATATGCTCGGCGCGGGATACAGAGTCGCTCATGAATCCATGACCTATTCTTCTTCGCCAGTGACGTCATTTTTCGAATGTTTTTCGAATTCGACGTCATCTTCGACCTCGACGCAGTGTTTCGATCTCCCCGACCAACTATACAAAGATACTTTTTGATTCGTTTCCTATTTCCCTACGCAAGTCACGTGATCTGTCGAATCTTTTTCCAGTTCGACGTCACCGTGGACGTGGACGCGGTTTTTCGATTCCTCGCCGCATGATACAGAGTTGCCCCTCGATTCATTTCCGATTTTAATTTCTGAGATGGCGGATTTTCGGAATGTTTTTCAAGCTCAACCCCAACTCTGAACTTGACGCGGTGTTCCGATATGCTCGGCGCACGATACAGAGTCGCTCATCAATCCATGGAGTATTTTTCTTGGCGAGTGACGTGATTTTTCGGATGTTCTTCGAATTCGACGTCATCTTCGGCCTCGACGCAGTGTTCCGATCTCCCCGACAAACTATACAAAGATACTTTTTGATTCGTTTCCTATTTCCCTACGCAAGTCACGTGATCTGTCGAATCCTTCCCAGTTCGACGTCACCGTGGACGTGGACGCGGTTTTTCGATTTCCTTGCCGCATGATACAGAGTTGCCCCTCGGTTTATTTCCCATTTTTATTCTTGAGATAGCGAATTTTCGGAATGTTTTTCAAGCTCAACCCCAACTCTGAACTTGACGCGGTGTTCCGATATGCTCGGCGCAGAATGCAGAGTCGCTCATCAATCCGTGACCTATTCTTCTTCGCCAGTGACGTCATTTTTCGAATGTTTTTCGAATTCGACGTCATCTTCGACCTCGACGCAGTGTTTCGATCTCCCCGACCAACTATACAAAGATACTTTTTGATTCGTTTCCTATTCCCCTACGCAAGTCACGTGATCTGTCGAATCTTTTCCCAGTTCGACGTCACCGTGGACGTGGACGCGGTTTTTCGATTTCCTTGCCGCATGATACAGAGTTGCCCCTCGGTTTATTTCCCATTTTTATTCTTGAGATAGCGAATTTCCGGAATGTTTTTCAAGCTCAACCCCAACTCTGAACTTGACGCGGTGTTCCGATATGCTCGGCGCTCGATACAGAGTCGCTCATTAATCCATGAAGTATTTTTCTTGGCGAGTGACGTGATTTTTCGGATGTTCTTCGAATTCGACGTCATCTTCGGCCTCGACGCAGTGTTTCGATCTCCCCGACAAACGATACAAAGATACTTTTGGATTCGTTTCCCATTTCCCTACGCAAGTCACGTGATCTGTCGAATCTTTTCCTGGTTTGCGTCACCTTGGTCCTGGACGCGGTTTTTCGATTTCCTAGCCGCGTGATACAGAGTTGCCCCTCGATTCATTTCCGATTTTAATTTCTGAGATGGCGGATTTTCGGAATGTTTTTCAAGCTCAACCCCAACTCTGAACTTGACGCGGTGTTCCGATATGCTCGGCGCACGATACAGAGACGCTCATCAATCCATGGAGTATTTTTCTTGGCGAGTGACGTGATTTTTCGGATGTTCTTCGAATTCGACGTCATCTTCGGCCTCGACGCAGTGTTCCGATCTCCCCGACAAACTATACAAAGATACTTTTTGATTCGTTTCCTATTTCCCTACGCAAGTCACGTGATCTGTCGAATCTTTTCCCAGTTCGACGTCACCGTGGACGTGGACGCGGTTTTTCGATTTCCTTGCCGCATGATACAGAGTTGCCCCTCGGTTTATTTCCCATTTTTATTCTTGAGATAGCGAATTTTCGGAATGTTTTTCAAGCTCAACCCCAACTCTGAACTTGACGCGGTGTTCCGATATGCTCGGCGCACGATACAGAGTCGCTCATCAATCCATGACCTATTCTATTCTTCTTCGCCAGTGACGTCATTTTTCGAATGTTTTTCGAATTCGACGTCATCTTCGACCTCGACGCAGTGTTTCGATCTCCCCGACAAACTATACAAAGATACTTTTTGATTCGTTTCCGATTTCCCTACGCAAATCACGTGATCTGTCGAATCTTTTTCCAGTTCGACGTCACCTTGGACCTGGACGCGGTTTTCCGATTTCCTTGCCGCATGATACAGAGTTGCCCCTCGATTCATTTCCGATTTTCATTTTTAAGATGGCGGATTTTCGGAATGTTTTTCAAGCTCAACCCCAACTCTGAACTTGACGCGGTGTTCCGATATGCTCGGCGCTCGATACAAAGTCGCTCATCAATCCATGAAGTATTTTTCTTGGCGAGTGACGTGATTTTTCGGATGTTCTTCGAATTCGACGTCATCTTCGGCCTCGACGCAGTGTTTCGATCTCCCCGACAAACGATACAAAGATACTTTTGGATTCGTTTCCCATTTCCCTACGCAAGTCACGTGATCTGTCTAATCTTTTCCTGGTTCGCGTCACCTTGGTCCTGGACGCGGTTTTTCGATTTCCTAGCCGCGTGATACAGAGTTGCCCCTCGATTCATTTCCGATTTTAATTTCTGAGATGGCGGATTTTCGGAATGTTTTTCAAGCTCAACCTCAACTCTGAACTTGACGCGGTGTTCCGATATGCTCGGCGCACGATACAGAGACGCTCATCAATCCATGGAGTATTTTTCTTGGCGAGTGACGTGATTTTTCGGATGTTCTTCGAATTCGACGTCATCTTCGGCCTCGACGCAGTGTTCCGATCTCCCCGACAAACTATACAAAGATACTTTTTGATTCGTTTCCTATTTCCCTACGCAAGTCACGTGATCTGTCGAATCTTTTCCCAGTTCGACGTCACCGTGGACGTGGACGCGGTTTTTCGATTTCCTTGCCGCATGATACAGAGTTGCCCCTCGGTTTATTTCCCATTTTTATTCTTGAGATAGCAAATTTTCGGAATGTTTTTCAAGCTCAACCCCAACTCTGAACTTGACGCGGTGTTCCGATATTCTCGGCGCAGAATGCAGAGTCGCTCATCAATCCGTGACCTATTCTTCTTCGCCAGTGACGTCATTTTTCGAATGTTTTTCGAATTCGACGTCATCTTCGACCTCGACGCAGTGTTTCGATCTCCCCGACCAACTATACAAAGATACTTTTTGATTCGTTTCCTATTCCCCTACGCAAGTCACGTGATCTGTCGAATCTTTTCCCAGTTCGACGTCACCGTGGACGTGGACGCGGTTTTTCGATTTCCTTGCCGCATGATACAGAGTTGCCCCTCGGTTTATTTCCCATTTTTATTCTTGAGATAGCGAATTTCCGGAATGTTTTTCAAGCTCAACCCCAACTCTGAACTTGACGCGGTGTTCCGATATGTTCGGCGCTCGATACAGAGTCGCTCATTAATCCATGAAGTATTTTTCTTGGCGAGTGACGTGATTTTTCGGATGTTCTTCGAATTCGACGTCATCTTCGGCCTCGACGCAGTGTTTCGATCTCCCCGACAAACGATACAAAGATACTTTTGGATTCGTTTCCCATTTCCCTACGCAAGTCACGTGATCTGTCGAATCTTTTCCTGGTTCGCGTCACCTTGGTCCTGGACGCGGTTTTTCGATTTCCTAGCCGCGTGATACAGAGTTGCCCCTCGATTCATTTCCGATTTTAATTTCTGAGATGGCGGATTTTCGGAATGTTTTTCAAGCTCAACCCCAACTCTGAACTTGACGCGGTGTTCCGATATGCTCGGCGCACGATACAGAGACGCTCATCAATCCATGGAGTATTTTTCTTGGCGAGTGACGTGATTTTTCGGATGTTCTTCGAATTCGACGTCATCTTCGGCCTCGACGCAGTGTTCCGATCTCCCCGACAAACTATACAAAGATACTTTTTGATTCGTTTCCTATTTCCCTACGCAAGTCACGTGATCTGTCGAATCTTTTCCCAGTTCGACGTCACCGTGGACGTGGACGCGGTTTTTCGATTTCCTTGCCGCATGATACAGAGTTGCCCCTCGGTTTATTTCCCATCTTTATTCTTGAGATAGCGAATTTTCGGAATGTTTTTCAAGCTCAACCCCAACTCTGAACTTGACGCGGTGTTCCGATATGCTCGGCGCACGATACAGAGTCGCTCATCAATCCATGAGGTATTTTTCTTGGCGAGTGACGTGATTTTTCGGATGTTGTTCGAATTCGACGTCATCTTCGGCTTCGACGCAGTGTTTCGATCTCCCCGACAAACTATACAAAGATACTTTTTGATTCGTTTTCTATTTCCCTACGCAAGTCACGTGATCTGTCGGATCTTTTCCCAGTTCGACGTCACCTTGGACCTGGACGCGGTTTTTCGATTTCCTTGCCGCATGATACAGAGATGCCCCTCGGTTTATTTCCGATTTTTATTCTTGAGATAGCGAATTTACGGAATGTTTTTCGAGCTCAACGTCAACTCTGAACTTGACGCGGTGTTCCGATATGCTCGGCGCAGGATACAGAGTCGCTCATGAATCCATGACCTATTCTTCTTCGCCAGTGACGTCATTTTTCGAATGTTTTTCGAATACGACGTCATCTTCGACCTCGACGCAGTGTTTCGATCTCCCCGACAAACTATACAGAGATACTTTTTGATTCGTTTCCTATTTCCCTACGCAAGTCACGTGATCTGTCGAATCTTTCTCCAGTTCGACGTCACCTTGGACCTGGACGCGGTTTTTCGATTTCCTTGCCGCATGATACAGAGTTGCCCCTCGATTCATTTCCGATTTTCATTTTTAAGATGGCGGATTGCTGCCAATGCTTTTCAAGCTCAACCCCAACTCTGAACTTGACGCGGTGTTCCGATATGCTCGGCGCGGGATACAGAGTCGCTCATGAATCCATGACCTATTCTTCTTCGCCAGTGACGTCATTTTTCGAATGTTTTTCGAATTCGACGTCATCTTCGACCTCGACGCAGTGTTTCGATCTCCCCGACCAACTATACAAAGATACTTTTTGATTCGTTTCCTATTTCCCTACGCAAGTCACGTGATCTGTCGAATCTTTTTCCAGTTCGACGTCACCGTGGACGTGGACGCGGTTTTTCGATTTCCTCGCCGCATGATACAGAGTTGCCCCTCGATTCATTTCCGATTTTCATTTTTAAGATGGCGGATTTTCGGAATGTTTTTCAAGCTCAACCCCAACTCTGAACTTGACGCGGTGTTCCGATATGCTCGGCGCAGGATACAGAGTCGCTCATGAATCCATGACCTATTCTTCTTCGCCAGTGACGTCATTTTTCGAATGTTTTTCGAATACGACGTCATCTTCGACCTCGACGCAGTGTTTCGATCTCCCCGACAAACTATACAGAGATACTTTTTGATTCGTTTCCTATTTTCCTACGCAAGTCACGTGATCTGTCGAATCTTTTTCCAGTTCGACGTCACCCTGGACCTGGACGCGGTTTTTCGATTTCCTTGCCGCATGATACAGAGTTGCCCCTCGATTCATTTCCGATTTTCATTTTTAAGATGGCGTATTTTCGGAATGTTTTTCAAGCTCAACCCCACTTCTGAACTTGACGCGGTGTTCCGATATGCTCGGCGCTCGATACAAAGTCGCTCATCAATCCATGAGGTATTTTTCTTGGCGAGTGACGTGATTTTTCGGATGTTGTTCGAATTCGACGTCATCTTCGGCTTCGACGCAGTGTTTCGATCTCCCCGACAAACTATACAAAGATACTTTTTGATTCGTCTTCTATTTCCCTACGCAAGTCACGTGATCTGTCGAATCTTTTCCCAGTTCGACGTCACCTTGGACCTGGACGCGGTTTTTCGATTTCCTTGCCGCATGATACAGAGTTGCCCCTCGGTTTATTTCCGATTTTTGTTCTTGAGATAGCGAATTTACGGAATGTTTTTCGAGCTCAACGTCAACTCTGAACTTGACGCGGTGTTCCGATATGCTCGGCGCGGGATACAGAGTCGCTCATGAATCCATGACCTATTCTTCTTCGCCAGTGACGTCATTTTTCGAATGTTTTTCGAATTCGACGTCATCTTCGACCTCGACGCAGTGTTTCGATCTCCCCGACCAACTATACAAAGATACTTTTTGATTCGTTTCCTATTTCCCTACGCAAGTCACGTGATCTGTCGAATCTTTTTCCAGTTCGACGTCACCGTGGACGTGGACGCGGTTTTTCGATTCCTCGCCGCATGATACAGAGTTGCCCCTCGATTCATTTCCGATTTTAATTTCTGAGATGGCGGATTTTCGGAATGTTTTTCAAGCTCAACCCCAACTCTGAACTTGACGCGGTGTTCCGATATGCTCGGCGCACGATACAGAGTCGCTCATCAATCCATGGAGTATTTTTCTTGGCGAGTGACGTGATTTTTCGGATGTTCTTCGAATTCGACGTCATCTTCGGCCTCGACGCAGTGTTCCGATCTCCCCGACAAACTATACAAAGATACTTTTTGATTCGTTTCCTATTTCCCTACGCAAGTCACGTGATCTGTCGAATCCTTCCCAGTTCGACGTCACCGTGGACGTGGACGCGGTTTTTCGATTTCCTTGCCGCATGATACAGAGTTGCCCCTCGGTTTATTTCCCATTTTTATTCTTGAGATAGCGAATTTTCGGAATGTTTTTCAAGCTCAACCCCAACTCTGAACTTGACGCGGTGTTCCGATATGCTCGGCGCAGAATGCAGAGTCGCTCATCAATCCGTGACCTATTCTTCTTCGCCAGTGACGTCATTTTTCGAATGTTTTTCGAATTCGACGTCATCTTCGACCTCGACGCAGTGTTTCGATCTCCCCGACCAACTATACAAAGATACTTTTTGATTCGTTTCCTATTCCCCTACGCAAGTCACGTGATCTGTCGAATCTTTTCCCAGTTCGACGTCACCGTGGACGTGGACGCGGTTTTTCGATTTCCTTGCCGCATGATACAGAGTTGCCCCTCGGTTTATTTCCCATTTTTATTCTTGAGATAGCGAATTTCCGGAATGTTTTTCAAGCTCAACCCCAACTCTGAACTTGACGCGGTGTTCCGATATGCTCGGCGCTCGATACAGAGTCGCTCATTAATCCATGAAGTATTTTTCTTGGCGAGTGACGTGATTTTTCGGATGTTCTTCGAATTCGACGTCATCTTCGGCCTCGACGCAGTGTTTCGATCTCCCCGACAAACGATACAAAGATACTTTTGGATTCGTTTCCCATTTCCCTACGCAAGTCACGTGATCTGTCGAATCTTTTCCTGGTTTGCGTCACCTTGGTCCTGGACGCGGTTTTTCGATTTCCTAGCCGCGTGATACAGAGTTGCCCCTCGATTCATTTCCGATTTTAATTTCTGAGATGGCGGATTTTCGGAATGTTTTTCAAGCTCAACCCCAACTCTGAACTTGACGCGGTGTTCCGATATGCTCGGCGCACGATACAGAGACGCTCATCAATCCATGGAGTATTTTTCTTGGCGAGTGACGTGATTTTTCGGATGTTCTTCGAATTCGACGTCATCTTCGGCCTCGACGCAGTGTTCCGATCTCCCCGACAAACTATACAAAGATACTTTTTGATTCGTTTCCTATTTCCCTACGCAAGTCACGTGATCTGTCGAATCTTTTCCCAGTTCGACGTCACCGTGGACGTGGACGCGGTTTTTCGATTTCCTTGCCGCATGATACAGAGTTGCCCCTCGGTTTATTTCCCATTTTTATTCTTGAGATAGCGAATTTTCGGAATGTTTTTCAAGCTCAACCCCAACTCTGAACTTGACGCGGTGTTCCGATATGCTCGGCGCACGATACAGAGTCGCTCATCAATCCATGAGGTATTTTTCTTGGCGAGTGACGTGATTTTTCGGATGTTGTTCGAATTCGACGTCATCTTCGGCTTCGACGCAGTGTTTCGATCTCCCCGACAAACTATACAAAGATACTTTTTGATTCGTTTTCTATTTCCCTACGCAAGTCACGTGATCTGTCGGATCTTTTCCCAGTTCGACGTCACCTTGGACCTGGACGCGGTTTTTCGATTTCCTTGCCGCATGATACAGAGATGCCCCTCGGTTTATTTCCGATTTTTATTCTTGAGATAGCGAATTTACGGAATGTTTTTCGAGCTCAACGTCAACTCTGAACTTGACGCGGTGTTCCGATATGCTCGGCGCAGGATACAGAGTCGCTCATGAATCCATGACCTATTCTTCTTCGCCAGTGACGTCATTTTTCGAATGTTTTTCGAATACGACGTCATCTTCGACCTCGACGCAGTGTTTCGATCTCCCCGACAAACTATACAGAGATACTTTTTGATTCGTTTCCTATTTCCCTACGCAAGTCACGTGATCTGTCGAATCTTTTTCCAGTTCGACGTCACCTTGGACCTGGACGCGGTTTTTCGATTTCCTTGCCGCATGATACAGAGTTGCCCCTCGATTCATTTCCGATTTTCATTTTTAAGATGGCGGATTTTCGGAATGCTTTTCAAGCTCAACCCCAACTCTGAACTTGACGCGGTGTTCCGATATGCTCGGCGCGGGATACAGAGTCGCTCATGAATCCATGACCTATTCTTCTTCGCCAGTGACGTCATTTTTCGAATGTTTTTCGAATTCGACGTCATCTTCGACCTCGACGCAGTGTTTCGATCTCCCCGACCAACTATACAAAGATACTTTTTGATTCGTTTCCTATTTCCCTACGCAAGTCACGTGATCTGTCGAATCTTTCTCCAGTTCGACGTCACCGTGGACGTGGACGCGGTTTTTCGATTTCCTCGCCGCATGATACAGAGTTGCCCCTCGATTCATTTCCGATTTTCATTTTTAAGATGGCGGATTTTCGGAATGTTTTTCAAGCTCAACCCCAACTCTGAACTTGACGCGGTGTTCCGATATGCTCGGCGCTCGATACAGAGTCGCTCATTAATCCATGAAGTATTTTTCTTGGCGAGTGACGTGATTTTTCGGATGTTCTTCGAATTCGACGTCATCTTCGGCCTCGACGCAGTGTTTCGATCTCCCCGACAAACTATACAAAGATACTTTTTGATTCGTTTTCTATTTCCCTACGCAAGTCACGTGATCTGTCGAATCTTTTCCCAGTTCGACGTCACCTTGGACCTGGACGCGGTTTTTCGATTTCCTTGCCGCATGATACAGAGTTGCCCCTCGGTTTATTTCCGATTTTCATTTTTAAGATGGCGGATTTTCGGAATGTTTTTCAAGCTCAACCCCAACTCTGAACTTGACGCGGTGTTCCGATATGCTCGGCGCACGATACAGAGTCGCTCATCAATCCATGAGGTATTTTTCTTGGCGAGTGACGTGATTTTTCGGATGTTGTTCGAATTCGACGTCATCTTCGGCTTCGACGCAGTGTTTCGATCTCCCTGACAAACTATACAAAGATACTTTTTGATTCGTTTCCTATTTCCCTACGCAAGTCACGTGATCTGTCGAATCTTTTCCCAGTTCGACGTCACCTTGGACCTGGACGCGGTTTTTCGATTTCCTTGCCGCATGATATAGAGTTGCCCCTCGGTTTATTTCCGATTTTTATTCTTGAGATAGCGAATTTACGGAATGTTTTTCCAGCTCAACGTCAACTCTGAACTT
The DNA here is from genome assembly GCA_963966615.1 of Tenthredo amoena. Taxonomy (NCBI): domain Eukaryota; kingdom Metazoa; phylum Arthropoda; class Insecta; order Hymenoptera; family Tenthredinidae; genus Tenthredo; species Tenthredo amoena. The sequence continues at coordinate 11,410,864 of OZ016488.1, read as the reverse complement.
GACGCGGTGTTCCGATATGCTCGGCGCAGGATACAGAGTCGCTCATGAATCCATGACCTATTCTTCTTCGCCAGTGACGTCATTTTTCGAATGTTTTTCGAATTCGACGTCATCTTCGACCTCGACGCAGTGTTTCGATCTCCCCGACAAACTATACAAAGATACTTTTTGATTCGTTTCCTATTTTCCTACGCAAGTCACGTGATCTGTCGAATCTTTTTCCAGTTCGACGTCACCTTGGACCTGGACGTGGTTTTTCGATTTCCTTGCCGCATGATACAGAGTTGCCCCCCGGTTTATTTCCGATTTTTATTCTTGAGATGGCGGATTCCCGGAATGTTTTTTAAGCTCAACCCCAACCCTGAACTTGACGCGGTGTTCCGATATGCTCGGCGCACGATACAGAGTCGCTCATCAATCCATGAGGTATTTTTCTTGGCGAGTGACGTGATTTTTCGGATGTTGTTCGAATTCGACGTCATCTTCGGCTTCGACGCAGTGTTTCGATCTCCCCGACAAACTATACAAAGATACTTTTTGATTCGTTTCCCATTTCCCTACGCAAGTCACGTGATCTGTCGAATCTGTTCCTGGTTCGCGTCACCTTGGACCTGGACGCGGTTTTTCGATTTCCTTGCCGCATGATACAGAGTTGCCCCTCGGTTTATTTCCCATTTTTATTCTTGAGATAGCGAATTTTTGGAATGTTTTTCAAGCTCAACCCCAACTCTGAACTTGACGCGGTGTTCCGATATGCTCGGCGCACGATACAGAGTCGCTCATCAATCCATGAGGTATTTTTCTTGGCGAGTGACGTGATTTTTCGGATGTTGTTCGAATTCGACGTCATCTTCGGCTTCGACGCACTGTTTCGATCTCCCCGACAAACTATACAAAGATACTTTTTGATTCGTTTTCTATTTCCCTACGCAAGTCACGTGATCTGTCGGATCTTTTCCCAGTTCGACGTCACCTTGGACCTGGACGCGGTTTTTCGATTTCCTTGCCGCATGATACAGAGATGCCCCTCGGTTTATTTCCGATTTTTATTCTTGAGATAGCGAATTTACGGAATGTTTTTCGAGCTCAACGTCAACTCTGAACTTGACGCGGTGTTCCGATATGCTCGGCGCAGGATACAGAGTCGCTCATGAATCCATGACCTATTCTTCTTCGCCAGTGACGTCATTTTTCGAATGTTTTTCGAATACGACGTCATCTTCGACCTCGACGCAGTGTTTCGATCTCCCCGACAAACTATACAGAGATACTTTTTGATTCGTTTCCTATTTCCCTACGCAAGTCACGTGATCTGTCGAATCTTTTTCCAGTTCGACGTCACCCTGGACCTGGACGCGGTTTTTCGATTTCCTTGCCGCATGATACAGAGTTGCCCCTCGATTCATTTCCGATTTTCATTTTTAAGATGGCGTATTTTCGGAATGTTTTTCAAGCTCAACCCCAACTCTGAACTTGACGCGGTGTTCCGATATGCTCGGCGCACGATACAGAGTCGCTCATCAATCCATGAGGTATTTTTCTTGGCGAGTGACGTGATTTTTCGGATGTTGTTCGAATTCGACGTCATCTTCGGCTTCGACGCAGTGTTTCGATCTCCCCGACAAACTATACAAAGATACTTTTTGATTCGTTTTTTATTTCCCTACGCAAGTCACGTGATCTGTCGAATCTTTTCCCAGTTCGACGTCACCTTGGACCTGGACGCGGTTTTTCGATTTCCTTGCCGCATGATACAGAGTTGCTCCTCGGTTTATTTCCGATTTTCATTTTTAAGATGGCGGATTTTCGGAATGTTTTTCAAGCTCAACCCCAACTCTGAACTTGACGCGGTGTTCCGATATGCTCGGCGCACGATACAGAGTCGCTCATCAATCCATGAGGTATTTTTCTTGGCGAGTGACGTGATTTTCCGGATGTTGTTCGAATTCGACGTCATCGTCGGCTTCGACGCAGTGTTTCGATCTCCCCGACAAACTATACAAAGATACTTTTTGATTCGTTTTCTATTTCCCTACGCAAGTCACGTGATCTGTCGGATCTTTTCCCAGTTCGACGTCACCTTGGACCTGGACGCGGTTTTTCGATTTCCTTGCCGCATGATACAGAGATGCCCCTCGGTTTATTTCCGATTTTTATTCTTGAGATAGCGAATTTACGGAATGTTTTTCGAGCTCAACGTCAACTCTGAACTTGACGCGGTGTTCCGATATGCTCGGCGCAGGATACAGAGTCGCTCATGAATCCATGACCTATTCTTCTTCGCCAGTGACGTCATTTTTCGAATGTTTTTCGAATACGACGTCATCTTCGACCTCGACGCAGTGTTTCGATCTCCCCGACAAACTATACAGAGATACTTTTTGATTCGTTTCCTATTTCCCTACGCAAGTCACGTGATCTGTCGAATCTTTTTCCAGTTCGACGTCGACCTGGACCTGGACGCGGTTTTTCGATTTCCTTGCCGCATGATACAGAGTTGCCCCTCGATTCATTTCCGATTTTCATTTTTAAGATGGCGTATTTTCGGAATGTTTTTCAAGCTCAACCCCACTTCTGAACTTGACGCGGTGTTCCGATATGCTCGGCGCTCGATACAAAGTCGCTCATCAATCCATGAAGTATTTTTCTTGGCGAGTGACGTGATTTTTCGGATGTTCTTCGAATTCGACGTCATCTTCGGCCTCGACGCAGTGTTTCGATCTCCCCGACAAACGATACAAAGATACTTTCGGATTCGTTTTTCATTTCCCTACGCAAGTCACGTGATCTGTCGAATCTTTTCCTGGTTCGCGTCACCTTGGACCTGGACGCGGTTTTTCGATTTCCTTGCCGCATGATACAGAGTTGCCCCTCGGTTTATTTCCCATTTTTATTCTTGAGATAGCGAATTTTCGGAATGTTTTTCAAGCTCAACCCCAACTCTGAACTTGACGCGGTGTTCCGATATGCTCGGCGCACGATACAGAGTCGTTCATCAATCCATGAGGTATTTTTCTTGGCGAGTGACGTGATTTTCCGGATGTTGTTCGAATTCGACGTCATCTCCGGCTTCGACGCAGTGTTTCGATCTCCCCGACAAACTATACAAAGATACTTTTTGATTCGTCTTCTATTTCCCTACGCAAGTCACGTGATCTGTCGAATCTTTTCCCAGTTCGACGTCACCTTGGACCTGGACGCGGTTTTTCGATTTCCTTGCCGCATGATACAGAGTTGCCCCTCGGTTTATTTCCGATTTTTATTCTTGAGATAGCGAATTTACGGAATGTTTTTCGAGCTCAACGTCAACTCTGAACTTGACGCGGTGTTCCGATATGCTCGGCGCGGGATACAGAGTCGCTCATGAATCCATGACCTATTCTTCTTCGCCAGTGACGTCATTTTTCGAATGTTTTTCGAATTCGACGTCATCTTCGACCTCGACGCAGTGTTTCGATCTCCCCGACCAACTATACAAAGATACTTTTTGATTCGTTTCCTATTTTCCTACGCAAGTCACGTGATCTGTCGAATCTTTTTCCAGTTCGACGTCACCGTGGACGTGGACGCGGTTTTTCGATTCCTCGCCGCATGATACAGAGTTGCCCCTCGATTCATTTCCGATTTTCATTTTTAAGATGGCGGATTTTCGGAATGTTTTTCAAGCTCAACCCCAACTCTGAACTTGACGCGGTGTTCCGATATGCTCGGCGCTCGATACAGAGTCGCTCATTAATCCATGAAGTATTTTTCTTGGCGAGTGACGTGATTTTTCGGATGTTCTTCGAATTCGACGTCATCTTCGGCCTCGACGCAGTGTTTCGATCTCCCCGACAAACTATACAAAGATACTTTTTGATTCGTTTCCTATTTTCCTACGCAAGTCACGTGATCTGTCGAATCTTTTTCCAGTTCGACGTCACCTTGGACCTGGACGTGGTTTTTCGATTTCCTTGCCGCATGATACAGAGTTGCCCCCCGGTTTATTTCCGATTTTTATTCTTGAGATGGCGGATTCCCGGAATGTTTTTTAAGCTCAACCCCAACCCTGAACTTGACGCGGTGTTCCGATATGCTCGGCGCACGATACAGAGTCGCTCATCAATCTATGAGGTATTTTTCTTGGCGAGTGACGTGATTTTTCGGATGTTGTTCGAATTCGACGTCATCTTCGGCTTCGACGCAGTGTTTCGATCTCCCCGACAAACTATACAAAGATACTTTTTGATTCGTTTCCCATTTCCCTACGCAAGTCACGTGATCTGTCGAATCTTTTCCTGGTTCGCGTCACCTTGGACCTGGACGCGGTTTTTTGATTTCCTTGCCGCATGATACAGAGTTGCCCCTCGGTTTATTTCCCATTTTTATTCTTGAGATAGCGAATTTTTGGAATGTTTTTCAAGCTCAACCCCAACTCTGAACTTGACGCGGTGTTCCGATATGCTCGGCGCACGATACAGAGTCGCTCATCAATCCATGAGGTATTTTTCTTGGCGAGTGACGTGATTTTTCGGATGTTGTTCGAATTCGACGTCATCTTCGGCTTCGACGCAGTGTTTCGATCTCCCCGACAAACTATACAAAGATACTTTTTGATTCGTTTTTTATTTCCCTACGCAAGTCACGTGATCTGTCGAATCTTTTCCCAGTTCGACGTCACCTTGGACCTGGACGCGGTTTTTCGATTTCCTTGCCGCATGATACAGAGTTGCCCCTCGGTTTATTTCCCATTTTTATTCTTGAGATAGCGAATTTTCGGAATGTTTTTCAAGCTCAACCCCAACTCTGAACTTGACGCGGTGTGCCGATATGCTCGGCGCACGATACAGAGTCGTTCATCAATCCATGAGGTATTTTTCTTGGCGAGTGACGTGATTTTTCGGATGTTGTTCGAATTCGACGTCATCTTCGGCTTCGACGCAGTGTTTCGATCTCCCCGACAAACTATACAAAGATACTTTTTGATTCGTCTTCTATTTCCCTACGCAAGTCACGTGATCTGTCGAATCTTTTCCCAGTTCGACGTCACCTTGGACCTGGACGCGGTTTTTCGATTTCCTTGCCGCATGATACAGAGTTGCCCCTCGGTTTATTTCCGATTTTTATTCTTGAGATAGCGAATTTACGGAATGTTTTTCGAGCTCAACGTCAACTCTGAACTTGACGCGGTGTTCCGATATGCTCGGCGCGGGATACAGAGTCGCTCATGAATCCATGACCTATTCTTCTTCGCCAGTGACGTCATTTTTCGAATGTTTTTCGAATTCGACGTCATCTTCGACCTCGACGCAGTGTTTCGATCTCCCCGACCAACTATACAAAGATACTTTTTGATTCGTTTCCTATTTTCCTACGCAAGTCACGTGATCTGTCGAATCTTTTTCCAGTTCGACGTCACCGTGGACGTGGACGCGGTTTTTCGATTCCTCGCCGCATGATACAGAGTTGCCCCTCGATTCATTTCCGATTTTCATTTTCAAGATGGCGGATTTTCGGAATGTTTTTCAAGCTCAACCCCAACTCTGAACTTGACGCGGTGTTCCGATATGCTCGGCGCTCGATACAGAGTCGCTCATTAATCCATGAAGTATTTTTCTTGGCGAGTGACGTGATTTTTCGGATGTTCTTCGAATTCGACGTCATCTTCGGCCTCGACGCAGTGTTTCGATCTCCCCGACAAACTATACAAAGATACTTTTTGATTCGTTTTCTATTTCCCTACGCAAGTCACGTGATCTGTCGAATCTTTCCCCAGTTCGACGTCACCTTGGACCTGGACGCGGTTTTTCGATTTCCTTGCCGCATGATACAGAGTTGCCCCTCGGTTTATTTCCGATTTTCATTTTTAAGATGGCGGATTTTCGGAATGTTTTTCAAGCTCAACCCCAACTCTGAACTTGACGCGGTGTTCCGATATGCTCGGCGCACGATACAGAGTCGCTCATCAATCCATGAGGTATTTTTCTTGGCGAGTGACGTGATTTTTCGGATGTTGTTCGAATTCGACGTCATCTTCGGCTTCGACGCAGTGTTTCGATCTCCCTGACAAACTATACAAAGATACTTTTTGATTCGTTTCCTATTTCCCTACGCAAGTCACGTGATCTGTCGAATCTTTTCCCAGTTCGACGTCACCTTGGACCTGGACGCGGTTTTTCGATTTCCTTGCCGCATGATATAGAGTTGCCCCTCGGTTTATTTCCGATTTTTATTCTTGAGATAGCGAATTTACGGAATGTTTTTCCAGCTCAACGTCAACTCTGAACTTGACGCGGTGTTCCGATATGCTCGGCGCAGGATACAGAGTCGCTCATGAATCCATGACCTATTCTATTCTTCTTCGCCAGTGACGTCATTTTTCGAATGTTTTTCGAATTCGACGTCATCTTCGACCTCGACGCAGTGTTTCGATCTCCCCGACAAACTATACAAAGATACTTTTTGATTCGTTTCCGATTTCCCTACGCAAGTCACGTGATCTGTCGAATCTTTTTCCAGTTCGACGTCACCTTGGACCTGGACGCGGTTCTCCGATTTCCTTGCCGCATGATACAGAGTTGCCCCTCGATTCATTTCCGATTTTCATTTTTAAGATGGCGGATTTTCGGAATGTTTTTCAAGCTCAACCCCAACTCTGAACTTGACGCGGTGTTCCGATATGCTCGGCGCTCGATACAAAGTCGCTCATCAATCCATGAAGTATTTTTCTTGGCGAGTGACGTGATTTTTCGGATGTTCTTCGAATTCGACGTCATCTTCGGCCTCGACGCAGTGTTTCGATCTCCCCGACAAACGATACAAAGATACTTTTGGATTCGTTTCCCATTTTCCTACGCAAGTCACGTGATCTGTCGAATCTTTTCCTGGTTCGCGTCACCTTGGACCTGGACGCGGTTTTCCGATTTCCTTGCCGCATGATACAGAGTTGCCCCTCGGTTTATTTCCCATTTTTATTCTTGAGATAGCGAATTTTCGGAATGTTTTTCAAGCTCAACCCCAACTCTGAACTTGACGCGGTTTTCCGATATGCTCGGCGCACGATACAGAGTCGCTCATCAATCCATGAGGTATTTTTCTTGGCGAGTGACGTGATTTTTCGGATGTTGTTCGAATTCGACGTCATCTTCGGCTTCGACGCAGTGTTTCGATCTCCCCGACAAACTATACAAAGATACTTTTTGATTCGTCTTCTATTTCCCTACGCAAGTCACGTGACCTGTCGAATCTTTTTCCAGTTCGACGTCACCTTGGACCTGGACGCGGTTTTTCGATTTCCTTGCCGCATGATACAGAGTTGCCCCTCGGTTTATTTCCGATTTTTATTCTTGAGATAGCGAATTTACGGAATGTTTTTCGAGCTCAACGTCAACTCTGAACTTGACGCGGTGTTCCGATATGCTCGGCGCGGGATACAGAGTCGCTCATGAATCCATGACCTATTCTTCTTCGCCAGTGACGTCATTTTCCGAATGTTTTTCGAATTTGACGTCATCTTCGCCCTCGACGCAGTGTTTCGATCTCCCCGACAAACTATACAAAGATACTTTTTGATTCGTTTCCTATTTCCCTACGCAAGTCACGTGATCCGTCGAATCTTTTCCTGGTTCGCGTCACCTTGGTCCTGGACGCGGTTTTTCGATTTCCTAGCCGCGTGATACAGAGTTGCCCCTCGATTCATTTCCGATTTTAATTTCTGAGATGGCGGATTTTCGGAATGTTTTTCAAGCTCAACCTCAACTCTGAACTTGACGCGGTGTTCCGATATGCTCGGCGCACGATACAGAGTCGCTCATCAATCCATGGAGTATTTTTCTTGGCGAGTGACGTGATTTTTCGGATGTTCTTCGAATTCGACGTCATCTTCGGCTTCGACGCAGTGTTTCGATCTCCCCGACAAACTATACAAAGATACTTTTTGATTCGTTTCCTATTTCCCTACGCAAGTCACGTGATCCGTCGAATCTTTTCCCAGTTCGACGTCACCGTGGACGTGGACGCGGTTTTTCGATTTCCTTGCCGCATGATACAGAGTTGCCCCTCGGTTTATTTCCCATTTTTATTCTTGAGATAGCAAATTTTCGGAATGTTTTTCAAGCTCAACCCCAACTCTGAACTTGACGCGGTGTTCCGATATGCTCGGCGCAGAATACAGAGTCGCTCATCAATCCGTGACCTATTCTTCTTCGCCAGTGACGTCATTTTTCGAATGTTTTTCGAATTCGACGTCATCTTCGACCTCGACGCAGTGTTTCGATCTCCCCGACCAACTATACAAAGATACTTTTTGATTCGTTTCCTATTCCCCTACGCAAGTCACGTGATCTGTCGAATCTTTTCCCAGTTCGACGTCACCGTGGACGTGGACGCGGTTTTTCGATTTCCTTGCCGCATGATACAGAGTTGCCCCTCGGTTTATTTCCCATTTTTATTCTTGAGATAGCGAATTTCCGGAATGTTTTTCAAGCTCAACCCCAACTCTGAACTTGACGCGGTGTTCCGATATGCTCGGCGCTCGATACAGAGTCGCTCATTAATCCATGAAGTATTTTTCTTGGCGAGTGACGTGATTTTTCGGATGTTCTTCGAATTCGACGTCATCTTCGGCCTCGACGCAGTGTTTCGATCTCCCCGACAAACGATACAAAGATACTTTTGGATTCGTTTCCCATTTCCCTACGCAAGTCACGTGATCTGTCGAATCTTTTCCTGGTTCGCGTCACCTTGGTCCTGGACGCGGTTTTTCGATTTCCTAGCCGCGTGATACAGAGTTGCCCCTCGATTCATTTCCGATTTTAATTTCTGAGATGGCGGATTTTCGGAATGTTTTTCAAGCTCAACCCCAACTCTGAACTTGACGCGGTGTTCCGATATGCTCGGCGCACGATACAGAGACGCTCATCAATCCATGGAGTATTTTTCTTGGCGAGTGACGTGATTTTTCGGATGTTCTTCGAATTCGACGTCATCTTCGGCCTCGACGCAGTGTTCCGATCTCCCCGACAAACTATACAAAGATACTTTTTGATTCGTTTCCTATTTCCCTACGCAAGTCACGTGATCTGTCGAATCTTTTCCCAGTTCGACGTCACCTTGGACCTGGACGCGGTTTTTCGATTTCCTTGCCGCATGATACAGAGTTGCCCCTCGGTTTATTTCCGATTTTCATTTTTAAGATGGCGGATTTTCGGAATGTTTTTCAAGCTCAACCCCAACTCTGAACTTGACGCGGTGTTCCGATATGCTCGGCGCACGATACAGAGTCGCTCATCAATCCATGAGGTATTTTTCTTGGCGAGTGACGTGATTTTTCGGATGTTGTTCGAATTCGACGTCATCTTCGGCTTCGACGCAGTGTTTCGATCTCCCTGACAAACTATACAAAGATACTTTTTGATTCGTTTCCTATTTCCCTACGCAAGTCACGTGATCTGTCGAATCTTTTTCCAGTTCGACGTCACCTTGGACCTGGACGCGGTTTTTCGATTTCCTTGCCGCATGATACAGAGTTGCCCCTCGGTTTATTTCCGATTTTTATTCTTGAGATAGCGAATTTACGGAATGTTTTTCCAGCTCAACGTCAACTCTGAACTTGACGCGGTGTTCCGATATGCTCGGCGCAGGATACAGAGTCGCTCATGAATCCATGACCTATTCTTCTTCGCCAGTGACGTCATTTTTCGAATGTTTTTCGAATTCGACGTCATCTTCGACCTCGACGCAGTGTTTCGATCTTCCCGACAAACTATACAAAGATACTTTTTGATTCGTTTCCTATTTCCCTACGCAAGTCACGTGATCTGTCGAATCTTTTTCCAGTTCGACGTCACCTTGGACCTGGACGCGGTTTTCCGATTTCCTAGCCGCATGATACAGAGTTGCCCCTCGATTCATTTCCGATTTTCATTTTTAAGATGGCGGATTTTCGGAATGTTTTTCAAGCTTAACACCAACTCTGAACTTGACGCGGTGTTCCGATATGCTCGGCGCTCGATACAAAGTCGCTCATCTATCCATGAAGTATTTTTCTTGGCGAGTGACGTGATTTTTCGGATGTTCTTCGAATTCGACGTCATCTTCGGCCTCGACGCAGTGTTTCGATCTCCCCGACAAACGATACAAAGATACTTTTGGATTCGTTTCCCATTTCCCTACGCAAGTCACGTGATCTGTCGAATCTTTTCCTGGTTCGCGTCACCTTGGACCTGGACGCGGTTTTTCGATTTTCTTGCCGCATGATACAGAGTTGCCCCTCGGTTTATTTCCCATTTTTATTCTTGAGATAGCGAATTTTCGGAATGTTTTTCAAGCTCAACCCCAACTCTGAACTTGACGCGGTGTTCCGATATGCTCGGCGCACGATACAGAGTCGCTCATCAATCCATGAGGTATTTTTCTTGGCGAGTGACGTGATTTTTCGGATGTTGTTCGAATTCGACGTCATCTTCGGCTTCGACGCAGTGTTTCGATCTCCCCGACAAACTATACAAAGATACTTTTTGATTCGTTTCCTATTTCCCTACGCAAGTCACGTGATCTGTCGAATCTTTTCCTAGTTCGACGTCACCGTGGACGTGGACGCGGTTCTTCGATTTTCTTGCCGCATGATACAGAGTTGCCCCTCGGTTTATTTCCCATTTTTATTCTTGAGATAGCGAATTTTCGGAATGTTTTTCAAGCTCAACCCCAACTCTGAACTTGACGCGGTGTTCCGATATGCTTGGCGCAGAATACAGAGTCGCTCATCAATCCATGACCTATTCTTCTTCGCCAGTGACGTCATTTTTCGAATGTTTTTCGAATACGACGTCATCTTCGACCTCGACGCAGTGTTTCGATCTCCCCGACAAACTATACAGAGATACTTTTTGATTCGTTTCCTATTTCCCTACGCAAGTCACGTGATCTGTCGAATCTTTTTCCAGTTCGACGTCACCTTGGACCTGGACGCGGTTTTTCGATTTCCTTGCCGCATGATACAGAGTTGCCCCTCGGTTTATTTCCGATTTTTATTCTTGAGATAGCGAATTTACGGAATGTTTTTCGAGCTCAACGTCAACTCTGAACTTGACGCGGTGTTCCGATATGCTCGGCGCGGGATACAGAGTCGCTCATGAATCCATGACCTATTCTTCTTCGCCAGTGACGTCATTTTTCGAATGTTTTTCGAATTTGACGTCATCTTCGCCCTCGACGCAGTGTTTCGATCTCCCCGACAAACTATACAAAGATACTTTTTGATTCGTTTCCTATTTCCCTACGCAAGTCACGTGATCTGTCGAATCTTTTCCTGGTTCGCGTCACCTTGGACCTGGACGCGGTTTTCCGATTTCCTAGCCGCGTGATACAGAGTTGCCCCTCGATTCATTTCCGATTTTCATTTTTGAGATGGCGGATTTTCGGAATGTTTTTCAAGCTCAACCCCAACTCTGAACTTGACGCGGTGTTCCGATATGCTCGGCGCACGATACAGAGTCGCTCATCAATCCATGGAGTATTTTTCTTGGCGAGTGACGTGATTTTTCGGATGTTCTTCGAATTCGACGTCATCTTCGGCCTCGACGCAGTGTTCCGATCTCCCCGACAAACTATACAAAGATACTTTTTGATTCGTTTCCCATTTCCCTACGCAAGTCACGTGATCTGTCGAATCTTTTCCTGGTTCGCGTCACCTTGGAATTGGACGCGGTTTTTCGATTTTCTTGCCGCATGATACAGAGTTGCCCCTCGGTTTATTTCCCATTTTTATTCTTGAGATAGCGAATTTTCGGAATGTTTTTCAAGCTCAACCCCAACTCTGAACTTGACGCGGTTTTCCGATATGCTCGGCGCACGATACAGAGTCGCTCATCAATCCATGAGGTATTTTTCTTGGCGAGTGACGTGATTTTTCGGATGTTGTTCGAATTCGACGTCATCTTCGGCTTCGACGCAGTGTTTCGATCTCCCCGACAAACTATACAAAGATACTTTTTGATTCGTCTTCTATTTCCCTACGCAAGTCACGTGACCTGTCGAATCTTTTCCCAGTTCGACGTCACCTTGGACCTGGACGCGGTTTTTCGATTTCCTTGCCGCATGATACAGAGTTGCCCCTCGGTTTATTTCCGATTTTTATTCTTGAGATAGCGAATTTACGGAATGTTTTTCGAGCTCAACGTCAACTCTGAACTTGACGCGGTGTTCCGATATGCTCGGCGCGGGATACAGAGTCGCTCATGAATCCATGACCTATTCTTCTTCGCCAGTGACGTCATTTCTCGAATGTTTTTCGAATTTGACGTCATCTTCGCCCTCGACGCAGTGTTTCGATCTCCCCGACAAACTATACAAAGATACTTTTTGATTCGTTTCCTATTTCCCTACGCAAGTCACGTGATCTGTCGAATCTTTTCCTGGTTCGCGTCACCTTGGTCCTGGACGCGGTTTTTCGATTTCCTAGCCGCGTGATACAGAGTTGCCCCTCGATTCATTTCCGATTTTAATTTCTGAGATGGCGGATTTTCGGAATGTTTTTCAAGCTCAACCCCAACTCTGAACTTGACGCGGTGTTCCGATATGCTCGGCGCACGATACAGAGTCGCTCATCAATCCATGGAGTATTTTTCTTGGCGAGTGACGTGATTTTTCGGATGTTCTTCGAATTCGACGTCATCTTCGGCCTCGACGCAGTGTTCCGATCTCCCCGACAAACCATACAAAGATACTTTTTGATTCGTTTCCTATTTCCCTACGCAAGTCACGTGATCTGTCGAATCTTTTCCCAGTTCGACGTCACCGTGGACGTGGACGCGGTTTTTCGATTTCCTTGCCGCATGATACAGAGTTGCCCCTCGGTTTATTTCCCATTTTTATTCTTGAGATAGCGAATTTTCGGAATGTTTTTCAAGCTCAACCCCAACTCTGAACTTGACGCGGTGTTCCGATATGCTCGGCGCACGATACAGAGTCGCTCATCAATCCATGAGGTATTTTTCTTGGCGAGTGACGTGATTTTTCGGATGTTGTTCGAATTCGACGTCATCTTCGGCTTCGACGCAGTGTTTCGATCTCCCCGACAAACTATACAAAGATACTTTTTGATTCGTTTCCCATTTCCCTACGCAAGTCACGTGATCTGTCGAATCTTTTCCTGGTTCGCGTCACCTTGGAATTGGACGCGGTTTTTCGATTTCCTTGCCGCATGATACAGAGTTGCCCCTCGGTTTATTTCCCATTTTTATTCTTGAGATAGCGAATTTTCGGAATGTTTTTCAAGCTCAACCCCAACTCTGAACTTGACGCGGTTTTCCGATATGCTCGGCGCACGATACAGAGTCGCTCATCAATCCATGAGGTATTTTTCTTGGCGAGTGACGTGATTTTTCGGATGTTGTTCGAATTCGACGTCATCTTCGGCTTCGACGCAGTGTTTCGATCTCCCCGACAAACTATACAAAGATACTTTTTGATTCGTCTTCTATTTCCCTACGCAAGTCACGTGACCTGTCGAATCTTTTCCCAGTTCGACGTCACCTTGGACCTGGACGCGGTTTTTCGATTTCCTTGCCGCATGATACAGAGTTGCCCCTCGGTTTATTTCCGATTTTTATTCTTGAGATAGCGAATTTACGGAATGTTTTTCGAGCTCAACGTCAACTCTGAACTTGACGCGGTGTTCCGATATGCTCGGCGCGGGATACAGAGTCGCTCATGAATCCATGACCTATTCTTCTTCGCCAGTGACGTCATTTTCGAATGTTTTTCGAATTTGACGTCATCTTCGCCCTCGACGCAGTGTTTCGATCTCCCCGACAAACTATACAAAGATACTTTTTGATTCGTTTCCTATTTCCCTACGCAAGTCACGTGATCTGTCGAATCTTCTCCTGGTTCGCGTCACCTTGGTCCTGGACGCGGTTTTTCGATTTCCTAGCCGCGTGATACAGAGTTGCCCCTCGATTGATTTCCGATTTTAATTTCTGAGATGGCGGATTTTCGGAATGTTTTTCAAGCTCAACCCCAACTCTGAACTTGACGCGGTGTTCCGATATGCTCGACGCACGATACAGAGTCGCTCATCAATCCATGGAGTATTTTTCTTGGCGAGTGACGTGATTTTTCGGATGTTCTTCGAATTCGACGTCATCTTCGGCCTCGACGCAGTGTTCCGATCTCCCCGACAAACTATACAAAGATACTTTTTGATTCGTTTCCTATTTCCCCACGCAAGTCACGTGATCTGTCGAATCTTTTCCCAGTTCGACGTCACCGTGGACGTGGACGCGGTTTTTCGATTTCCTTGCCGCATGATACAGAGTTGCCCCTCGGTTTATTTTCCATTTTTATTCTTGAGATAGCGAATTTTTGGAATGTTTTTCAAGCTCAACCCCAACTCTGAACTTGACGCGGTGTTCCGATATGCTTGGCGCAGAATACAGAGTCGCTCATCAATCCATGACCTATTCTTCTTCGCCAGTGACGTCATTTTTCGAATGTTTTTCGAATACGACGTCATCTTCGACCTCGACGCAGTGTTTCGATCTCCCCGACAAACTATACAGAGATACTTTTTGATTCGTTTCCTATTTCCCTACGCAAGTCACGTGATCTGTCGAATCTTTTTCCAGTTCGACGTCACCTTGGACCTGGACGCGGTTTTTCGATTTCCTTGCCGCATGATACAGAGTTGCCCCTCGGTTTATTTCCGATTTTTATTCTTGAGATAGCGAATTTACGGAATGTTTTTCGAGCTCAACGTCAACTCTGAACTTGACGCGGTGTTCCGATATGCTCGGCGCGGGATACAGAGTCGCTCATGAATCCATGACCTATTCTTCTTCGCCAGTGACGTCATTTTTCGAATGTTTTTCGAATTTGACGTCATCTTCGCCCTCGACGCAGTGTTTCGATCTCCCCGACAAACTATACAAAGATACTTTTTGATTCGTTTCCTATTTCCCTACGCAAGTCACGTGATCTGTCGAATCTTTTCCTGGTTCGCGTCACCTTGGACCTGGACGCGGTTTTCCGATTTCCTAGCCGCGTGATACAGAGTTGCCCCTCGATTCATTTCCGATTTTCATTTTTGAGATGGCGGATTTTCGGAATGTTTTTCAAGCTCAACCCCAACTCTGAACTTGACGCGGTGTTCCGATATGCTCGGCGCACGATACAGAGTCGCTCATCAATCCATGGAGTATTTTTCTTGGCGAGTGACGTGATTTTTCGGATGTTCTTCGAATTCGACGTCATCTTCGGCCTCGACGCAGTGTTCCGATCTCCCCGACAAACTATACAAAGATACTTTTTGATTCGTTTCCCATTTCCCTACGCAAGTCACGTGATCTGTCGAATCTTTTCCTGGTTCGCGTCACCTTGGAATTGGACGCGGTTTTTCGATTTTCTTGCCGCATGATACAGAGTTGCCCCTCGGTTTATTTCCCATTTTTATTCTTGAGATAGCGAATTTTCGGAATGTTTTTCAAGCTCAACCCCAACTCTGAACTTGACGCGGTTTTCCGATATGCTCGGCGCACGATACAGAGTCGCTCATCAATCCATGAGGTATTTTTCTTGGCGAGTGACGTGATTTTTCGGATGTTGTTCGAATTCGACGTCATCTTCGGCTTCGACGCAGTGTTTCGATCTCCCCGACAAACTATACAAAGATACTTTTTGATTCGTCTTCTATTTCCCTACGCAAGTCACGTGACCTGTCGAATCTTTTCCCAGTTCGACGTCACCTTGGACCTGGACGCGGTTTTTCGATTTCCTTGCCGCATGATACAGAGTTGCCCCTCGGTTTATTTCCGATTTTTATTCTTGAGATAGCGAATTTACGGAATGTTTTTCGAGCTCAACGTCAACTCTGAACTTGACGCGGTGTTCCGATATGCTCGGCGCGGGATACAGAATCGCTCATGAATCCATGACCTATTCTTCTTCGCCAGTGACGTCATTTTTCGAATGTTTTTCGAATTTGACGTCATCTTCGCCCTCGACGCAGTGTTTCGATCTCCCCGACAAACTATACAAAGATACTTTTTGATTCGTTTCCTATTTCCCTACGCAAGTCACGTGATCTGTCGAATCTTTTCCTGGTTCGCGTCACCTTGGTCCTGGACGCGGTTTTTCGATTTCCTAGCCGCGTGATACAGAGTTGCCCCTCGATTCATTTCCGATTTTAATTTCTGAGATGGCGGATTTTCGGAATGTTTTTCAAGCTCAACCCCAACTCTGAACTTGACGCGGTGTTCCGATATGCTCGGCGCACGATACAGAGTCGCTCATCAATCCATGGAGTATTTTTCTTGGCGAGTGACGTGATTTTTCGGATGTTCTTCGAATTCGACGTCATCTTCGGCCTCGACGCAGTGTTCCGATCTCCCCGACAAACCATACAAAGATACTTTTTGATTCGTTTCCTATTTCCCTACGCAAGTCACGTGATCTGTCGAATCTTTTCCCAGTTCGACGTCACCGTGGACGTGGACGCGGTTTTTCGATTTCCTTGCCGCATGATACAGAGTTGCCCCTCGGTTTATTTCCCATTTTTATTCTTGAGATAGCGAATTTTCGGAATGTTTTTCAAGCTCAACCCCAACTCTGAACTTGACGCGGTGTTCCGATATGCTCGGCGCACGATACAGAGTCGCTCATCAATCCATGAGGTATTTTTCTTGGCGAGTGACGTGATTTTTCGGATGTTGTTCGAATTCGACGTCATCTTCGGCTTCGACGCAGTGTTTCGATCTCCCCGACAAACTATACAAAGATACTTTTTGATTCGTTTTCTATTTCCCTACGCAAGTCACGTGATCTGTCGGATCTTTTCCCAGTTCGACGTCACCTTGGACCTGGACGCGGTTTTTCGATTTCCTTGCCGCATGATACAGAGTTGCCCCTCGGTTTATTTCCGATTTTTATTCTTGAGATAGCGAATTTACGGAATGTTTCTCGAGCTCAACGTCAACTCTGAACTTGACGCGGTGTTCCGATATGCTCGGCGCAGGATACAGAGTCGCTCATGAATCCATGACCTATTCTTCTTCGCCAGTGACGTCATTTTTCGAATGTTTCTCGAATTCGACGTCATCTTCGACCTCGACGCAGTGTTTCGATCTCCCCGACCAACTATACAAAGATACTTTTTGATTCGTTTTCTATTTCCCTACGCAAGTCACGTGATCTGTCGAATCCTTTTCCAGTTCGACGTCACCTTGGACCTGGACGCGGTTTTTCGATTTCCTTGCCGCATGATACAGAGTTGCCCCTCGATTCATTTCCGATTTCCATTTTTTAGATGGCGGATTTTCGGAATGTTTTTCAAGCTCAACCCCAACTCTGAACTTGACGCGGTGTTCCGATATGCTCGGCGCTCGATACAGAGTCGCTCATCAATCCATGGAGTATTTTTCTTGGCGAGTGACGTGATTTTTCGGATGTTCTTCGAATTCGACGTCATCTTCGGCCTCGACGCAGTGTTCCGATCTCCCCGACAAACTATACAAAGATACTTTTTGATTCGTTTCCTATTTCCCTACGCAAGTCACGTGATCTGTCGAATCTTTTCCCAGTTCGACGTCACCGTGGACGTGGACGCGGTCTTTCGATTTCCTTGCCGCATGATACAGAGTTGCCCCTCGGTTAATTTCCCATTTTTATTCTTGAGATAGCGAATTTTCGGAATGTTTTTCAAGCTCAACGTCAACTCTGAACTTGACGCGGTAATTCGATATGCTCGGCGCAGAATACAGAGTCGCTCATCAATCCATGACCTATTCTCCTTCGCCAGTGACGTCATTTTTCGAATGTTTTTCGAATTCGACGTCATCTTCGACCTCGACGCAGTGTTTTGATCTCCCCGACAAACGATTCAAAGATACTTTTGGATTCGTTTCCCATTTTCCTACGCAAGTCACGTGATCTGTCGAATCTTTTCCTGGTTCGCGTCACCTTGGACCTGGACGCGGTTTTTCGATTTCCTTGCCGCATGATACAGAGTTGCCCCTCGGTTTATTTCCCATTTTTATTCTTGAGATAGCGAATTTTCGGAATGTTTTTCAAGGTCAACCCACACTCTGAACTTGACGCGGTGTTCCGATATGCTCGGCGCACGATACAGAGTCGCTCATCAATTCATGAGGTATTTTTCTTGGCGAGTGACGTGATTTTTCGGATGTTGTTCGAATTCGACGTCATCTTTGGCTTCGACGCAGTGTTTCGATCTCCCCGACAAACTATACAAAGATACTTTTTGATTC
The DNA here is from genome assembly GCA_963966615.1 of Tenthredo amoena. NCBI lineage: Eukaryota > Metazoa > Arthropoda > Insecta > Hymenoptera > Tenthredinidae > Tenthredo > Tenthredo amoena. The sequence continues at coordinate 11,392,622 of OZ016488.1, read as the reverse complement.
GTTTTCTATTTCCCTACGCAAGTCACGTGATCTGTCGAATCTTTTCCCAGTTCGACGTCACCTTGGACCTGGACGCGGTTTTTCGATTTCCTTGCCGCATGATACAGAGTTGCCCCTCGATTCATTTCCGATTTTCATTTTTTAGATGGCGGATTTTCGGAATGTTTCTCAAGCTCAACCCCAACTCTGAACTTGACGCGGTGTTCCAATATGCTCGGCGCTCGATACAGAGTCGCTCATCAATCCATGAAGTATTTTTCTTGGCGAGTGACGTGATTTTTCGGATGTTCTTCGAATTCGACGTCATCTTCGGCCTCGACGCAGTGTTTCGATCTCCCCGACAAACGATACAAAGATACTTTTGGATTCGTTTCCCATTTCCCTACGCAAGTCACGTGATCTGTCGAATCTTTTCCTGGTTCGCGTCACCTTGGACCTGGACGCGGTTTTTCGATTTCCTAGCCGCGTGATACAGAGTTGCCCCTCGATTCATTTTCGATTTTCATTTTTGAGATGGCGGATTTTCGGAATGTTTTTCAAGCTCAACCCCAACTCTGAACTTGACGCGGTGTTCCGATATGCTCGGCGCACGATACAGAGTCGCTCATCAATCCATGAAGTATTTTTCTTGGCGAGTGACGTGATTTTTCGGATGTTCTTCGAATACGACGTCATCTTCGGCCTCGACGCAGTGTTCCGATCTCCCCGACAAACTATACAAAGATACTTTTTGATTCGTTTCCTATTTCCCTACGCAAGTCACGTGATCTGTCGAATCTTTTCCCAGTTCGACGTCACCGTGGACGTGGACGCGGTTTCTCGATTTCCTTGCCGCATGATACAGAGTTGCCCCTCGGTTTATTTCTAATTTTTATTCTTGAGATAGCGAATTTTCGGAATGTTTTTCAAGCTCAACCCCAACTCTGAACTTGACGCGGTGTTCCGATATGCTCGGCGCGGAATACAGAGTCGCTCATCAATCCGTGACCTATTCTTCTTCGCCAGTGACGTCATTTTTCGAATGTTTTTCGAATTTGACGTCATCTTCGCCCTCGACGCAGTGTTTCGATCTCCCCGACAAACTATACAAAGATACTTTTTGATTCGTTTCCTATTTCCCTACGCAAGTCACGTGATCTGTCGAATCTTTTTCCAGTTCGACGTCACCTTGGACCTGGACGCGGTTTTTCGATTTCCTTGCCGCATGATACAGAGTTGCCCCTCGATTCATTTCCGATTTTCATTTTTAAGATGGCGGATTTTCGGAATGTTTTTCAAGCTCAACCCCAACTCTGAACTTGACGCGGTGTTCCGATATGCTCGGCGCTCGATACAGAGTCGCTCATCAATCCATGAAGTATTTTTCTTGGCGAGTGACGTGATTTTTCGGATGTTCTTCGAATTCGACGTCATCTTCGGCCTCGACGCAGTGTTTCGATCTCCCCGACAAACGATACAAAGATACTTTTGGATTCGTTTCCCATTTCTCTACGCAAGTCACGTGATCTGTCGAATCTTTTCCTGGTTCGCGTCACCTTGGACCTGGACGCGGTTTTTCGATTTCCTTGCCGCATGATACAGAGTTGCCCCTCGGTTTATTTCCCATTTTTATTCTTGAGATAGCGAATTTTCGGAATGTTTTTCAAGCTCAACATCAACTCTGAACTTGACGCGGTGTTCCGATATGCTCGGCGCACGATACAGAGTCGCTCATCAATCCATGACCTATTCTTCTTCGCCAGTGACGTCATTTTTCGAATGTTTTTCGAATTCGACGTCATCTTCGACCTCGACGCAGTGTTTCGATCTCCCCGACCAACTATACAAAGATACTTTTTGATTCGTTTCCTATTTTCCTACGCAAGTCACGTGATCTGTCGAATCTTTTTCCAGTTCGACGTCACCTTGGACCTGGACGCGGTTTTTCGATTTCCTTGCCGCATGATACAGAGTTGCCCCTCGATTCATTTCCGATTTTCATTTTTTAGATGGCGGATTTTCGGAATGTTTTTCAAGCTTAACCACAACTCTGAACTTGACGCGGTGTTCCGATATGCTCGGCGCTCGATACAGAGTCGCTCATCAATCCATGAGGTATTTTTCTTGGCGAGTGACGTGATTTTTCGGATGTTGTTCGAATTCGACGTCATCTTCGGCTTCGACGCAGTGTTTCGATCTCCCCGACAAACTATACAAAGATACTTTTTGATTCGTCTTCTATTTCCCTACGCAAGTCACGTGACCTGTCGAATCTTTTCCCAGTTCGACGTCACCTTGGACCTGGACGCGGTTTTTCGATTTCCTTGCCGCATGATACAGAGTTGCCCCTCGGTTTATTTCCGATTTTTATTCTTGAGATAGCGAATTTACGGAATGTTTTTCGAGCTCAACGTCAACTCTGAACTTGACGCGGTGTTCCGATATGCTCGGCGCGGGATACAGAGTCGCTCATGAATCCATGACCTATTCTTCTTCGCCAGTGACGTCATTTTTCGAATGTTTTTCGAATTTGACGTCATCTTCGCCCTCGACGCAGTGTTTCGATCTCCCCGACAAACTATACAAAGATACTTTTTGATTCGTTTCCTATTTCCCTACGCAAGTCACGTGATCTGTCGAATCTTTTCCTGGTTCGCGTCACCTTGGTCCTGGACGCGGTTTTTCGATTTCCTAGCCGCGTGATACAGAGTTGCCCCTCGATTCATTTCCGATTTTAATTTCTGAGATGGCGGATTTTCGGAATGTTTTTCAAGCTCAACCCCAACTCTGAACTTGACGCGGTGTTCCGATATGCTCGGCGCACGATACAGAGTCGCTCATCAATCCATGGAGTATTTTTTTTGGCGAGTGACGTGATTTTTCGGATGTTCTTCGAATTCGACGTCATCTTCGGCCTCGACGCAGTGTTCCGATCTCCCCGACAAACCATACAAAGATACTTTTTGATTCGTTTCCTATTTCCCTACGCAAGTCACGTGATCTGTCGAATCTTTTCCCAGTTCGACGTCACCGTGGACGTGGACGCGGTTTTTCGATTTCCTTGCCGCATGATACAGAGTTGCCCCTCGGTTTATTTCCCATTTTTATTCTTGAGATAGCGAATTTTCGGAATGTTTTTCAAGCTCAACCCCAACTCTGAACTTGACGCGGTGTTCCGATATGCTCGGCGCACGATACAGAGTCGCTCATCAATCCATGAGGTATTTTTCTTGGCGAGTGACGTGATTTTTCGGATGTTGTTCGAATTCGACGTCATCTTCGGCTTCGACGCAGTGTTTCGATCTCCCCGACAAACTATACAAAGATACTTTTTGATTCGTTTTCTATTTCCCTACGCAAGTCACGTGATCTGTCGGATCTTTTCCCAGTTCGACGTCACCTTGGACCTGGACGCGGTTTTTCGATTTCCTTGCCGCATGATACAGAGTTGCCCCTCGGTTTATTTCCGATTTTTATTCTTGAGATAGCGAATTTACGGAATGTTTCTCGAGCTCAACGTCAACTCTGAACTTGACGCGGTGTTCCGATATGCTCGGCGCAGGATACAGAGTCGCTCATGAATCCATGACCTATTCTTCTTCGCCAGTGACGTCATTTTTCGAATGTTTTTCGAATTCGACGTCATCTTCGACCTCGACGCAGTGTTTCGATCTCCCCGACCAACTATACAAAGATACTTTTTGATTCGTTTTCTATTTCCCTACGCAAGTCACGTGATCTGTCGAATCCTTTTCCAGTTCGACGTCACCTTGGACCTGGACGCGGTTTTTCGATTTCCTTGCCGCATGATACAGAGTTGCCCCTCGATTCATTTCCGATTTCCATTTTTTAGATGGCGGATTTTCGGAATGTTTTTCAAGCTTAACCCCAACTCTGAACTTGACGCGGTGTTCCGATATGCTCGGCGCTCGATACAGAGTCGCTCATCAATCCATGGAGTATTTTTCTTGGCGAGTGACGTGATTTTTCGGATGTTCTTCGAATTCGACGTCATCTTCGGCCTCGACGCAGTGTTCCGATCTCCCCGACAAACTATACAAAGATACTTTTTGATTCGTTTCCCATTTCCCTACGCAAGTCACGTGATCTGTCGAATCTTTTCCTGGTTCGCGTCACCTTGGACCTGGACGCGGTTTTTCGATTTCCTAGCCGCGTGATACAGAGTTGCCCCTCGATTCATTTCCGATTTTAATTTCTGAGATGGCGGATTTTCGGAATGTTTTTCAAGCTCAACCCCAACTCTGAACTTGACGCGGTGTTCCGATATGCTCGGCGCACGATACAGAGTCGCTCATCAATCCATGGAGTATTTTTTTTGGCGAGTGACGTGATTTTTCGGATGTTCTTCGAATTCGACGTCATCTTCGGCCTCGACGCAGTGTTCCGATCTCCCCGACAAACCATACAAAGATACTTTTTGATTCGTTTCCTATTTCCCTACGCAAGTCACGTGATCTGTCGAATCTTTTCCCAGTTCGACGTCACCGTGGACGTGGACGCGGTTTTTCGATTTCCTTGCCGCATGATACAGAGTTGCCCCTCGGTTTATTTCCCATTTTTATTCTTGAGATAGCGAATTTTCGGAATGTTTTTCAAGCTCAACCCCAACTCTGAACTTGACGCGGTGTTCCGATATGCTCGGCGCACGATACAGAGTCGCTCATCAATCCATGAGGTATTTTTCTTGGCGAGTGACGTGATTTTTCGGATGTTGTTCGAATTCGACGTCATCTTCGGCTTCGACGCAGTGTTTCGATCTCCCCGACAAACTATACAAAGATACTTTTTGATTCGTTTTCTATTTCCCTACGCAAGTCACGTGATCTGTCGGATCTTTTCCCAGTTCGACGTCACCTTGGACCTGGACGCGGTTTTTCGATTTCCTTGCCGCATGATACAGAGTTGCCCCTCGGTTTATTTCCGATTTTTATTCTTGAGATAGCGAATTTACGGAATGTTTCTCGAGCTCAACGTCAACTCTGAACTTGACGCGGTGTTCCGATATGCTCGGCGCAGGATACAGAGTCGCTCATGAATCCATGACCTATTCTTCTTCGCCAGTGACGTCATTTTTCGAATGTTTTTCGAATTCGACGTCATCTTCGACCTCGACGCAGTGTTTCGATCTCCCCGACCAACTATACAAAGATACTTTTTGATTCGTTTTCTATTTCCCTACGCAAGTCACGTGATCTGTCGAATCCTTTTCCAGTTCGACGTCACCTTGGACCTGGACGCGGTTTTTCGATTTCCTTGCCGCATGATACAGAGTTGCCCCTCGATTCATTTCCGATTTCCATTTTTTAGATGGCGGATTTTCGGAATGTTTTTCAAGCTTAACCCCAACTCTGAACTTGACGCGGTGTTCCGATATGCTCGGCGCTCGATACAGAGTCGCTCATCAATCCATGGAGTATTTTTCTTGGCGAGTGACGTGATTTTTCGGATGTTCTTCGAATTCGACGTCATCTTCGGCCTCGACGCAGTATTCCGATCTCCCCGACAAACTATACAAAGATACTTTTTGATTCGTTTCCCATTTCCCTACGCAAGTCACGTGATCGGTCGAATCTTTTCCTGGTTCGCGTCACCTTGGACCTGGACGCGGTTTTTCGATTTCCTAGCCGCGTGATACAGAGTTGCCCCTCGATTCATTTCCGATTTTCATTTTTGAGATGGCGGATTTTCGGAATGTTTTTCAAGCTCAACCCCAACTCTGAACTTGACGCGGTGTTCCGATATGCTCGGCGCACGATACAGAGTCGCTCATCAATCCATGGAGTATTTTTCTTGGCGAGTGACGTGATTTTTCGGATGTTCTTCGAATTCGACGTCATCTTCGGCCTCGACGCAGTGTTCCGATCTCCCCGACAAACTATACAAAGATACTTTTTGATTCGTTTCCTATTTCCCTACGCAAGTCACGTGATCTGTCGAATCTTTTCCCAGTTCGACGTCACCGTGGACGTGGACGCGGTTTTTCGATTTCCTTGCCGCATGATACAGAGTTGCCCCTCGGTTTATTTCCCATTTTTATTCTCGAGATAGCGAATTTTCGGAATGTTTTTCAAGCTCAACCCCAACTCTGAACTTGACGCGGTTTTCCGATATGCTCGGCGCACGATACAGAGTCGCTCATCAATCCATGAGGTATTTTTCTTGGCGAGTGACGTGATTTTTCGGATGTTGTTCGAATTCGACGTCATCTTCGGCTTCGACGCAGTGTTTCGATCTCCCCGACAAACTATACAAAGATACTTTTCGATTCGTTTTCTATTTCCCCGCGCAAGTCACGTGATTTGTCGAATCTTTTCCCAGTTCGACGTCACCTTGAACGTGGACGCGGTTTTTTGATTTCTTTGCCGCATGATACAGAGTTGCCCCTCGGTTTATTTTCGATTCTTATTCTTGAGATAGCGAATCTACGGAATGTTTTCCAAGCTCAACGTCAACTCTGAACTTGACGCGGTGTTTCGATATGCTCGGCGCAGGATACGGAGTCGCTCATAAATCCATGACCTATTCTTCTTCGCCAGTGACGTCATTTTTCGAATGTTTTTCGAATTCGACGTCATCTTCGACCTCGACGCAGTGTTTAGATCTCCCCGACAAACTATACAAAGATACTTTTCGATTCGTGTCCTATTTTCCTACGCAAGTCACGTGATTTGTCGAATGTTTTCCAAGTTCGACGTCACCTTGGACCTGGTCGCGGTTTTTCGATTTCCCAGCCGCGTGATACAGAGTTGCCCCTCGATGTATTCCCGATTTTCATTTTTGAGATAGCGGATTTTCGGAATGTTTTTCAAGCTCAACCTCAACTCTGAACTTGACGCGGTGTTCCGATATGCTCGGCGCACGATACAGAGTCGCTCATAAATCCATGACCTATTCTTCTTTGCCAGTGACGTGATTTTTCGAATGTTTTTCGGAATCGACGTCATCTTCGACTTTGACGCAGTGTTTCGATCCCCCCGACAAACTATACAAAGATACTTTTCGATTCCTGTCTTATTTTCCTACGCCAGTCACGTGATCCGTCGAATCCTTTCCCAGTTCGACGTCACCTTGGACCTGGACGCGGTCTTTCGATTTCCTTGCCGCATGATACAGAGTTGCCCCTCGGTTTATTTTCGATTTTCATTTCTGAGATAGCGGATTTTCGGAATGTTTTTCAAGCTCATGTGACGGTCCCCGACCCTCTACATAATCACATAATTTACCCAAGACCGGAGTAATTTTTCATGCCATTATTATACCTATATATCTTACAATACCTTATAATATAATAACCTCCTAGAACCGAGTCGCATATATATATATACACATACATCTCATATTTAAGCTCACTAAGCATGAAGGAATATACCGTCTATACTCAAACTAAATCAACGGAGTACATTCTAACCCCAGCCAGTCTAAGCATAAAACATACTATACTCTAATCAAACTAAAATAATTCTGTATTCAATAATCTTCATTAATATTCATATAATACATATAGCCATATAAAAGATGGCATATATACCACTATTACATCGCATACATACATATATATATACAGGGTGAATCTTTTCAAAGGTCTCAAATGGGTGGGACTACTTGCGGCGAATACACGCTTATTTAGCCAATCAGGTAAACAATTATCCGGGTGGGGATAGTGAAGCAATGCTTAATTACAAATTTGACATATCACAATACATCGTTGCGTGCCTTCGCCGCAAGTAAGCCCCACCCATTTGAGACCTTTGAAAAGATTCACCCTGTATACCACACAATTAACCATAAAATACTATAAGCCAATATTATAATCCACCAACACTCAGCCTGCTTCCCAGGCATACACTCTTAATTTTTAACCAGTGACGTCACCACAATAGTATTACCACAGTAGAATAATATCAAGCAGTAAGGCAGCGCAGCTGCAAATTATAAACAAAGCCGCGATTCGGGAACTATGTACGATAAATATTCCCGCAGCTGCAAATGTTTACTAAAACGCAAGCCGTGCTTTTGATTTCACGACGCAGCTGCAAATGTTCATTAAAACGCAAGCCGTGGTCTTGATTTCACGACGCAGCTGCAAATGTTCATCAAAACACAAGCCGTGATCTTGATTTCACGACGCGGCTGCAAATGTTTATAAAACGCAAGCCGTGCTCTTCGGTTACTAAAACCCAAGAGCACCGCTTCAAGAAATGATATCATAAGACTCGCTTCATAAACACAGCTGCAAATTGTAAACAGCCGTGCCTTGGGAACCGTATGTAATATTATAATGTAAGCGATGAATAAGCTACGGCTGACCTAAACAGTCTCATGTGAAAACAACTCGGGGATTCACAGCGCAAGGCTCCCACCAACGGTCACGTAGGCCGGAGTCACGAGTCTCCCCACTACGAGCATTTACTCGCGTATATAAGGAGGCTCACGGGCCAAGAGCAGGCAGTTCAGTAAAGAGTAGTTCAGCAAAGACCAGTTCAGTTCAATCAACCAATCTAGTACCAGTCAGTCGCAAATTAGAAACCTATTACACAGTTATACCAGTTCAACAGTTTTTACCTCAGTTAATAAGTTATTTTCACATAAAGACTAAAACTCTCAATTATTAAGTTTCATTAAAATACTTTTATTAATACAAAGTGAGTTCATTGTGCAACCCTCCTAAATCAAAGTAAGTACCCCGAGTATTCTAACTCAACCAGGGCCTGAAAACAATTAGTCTACAGTCACTCAAATTCCATATTCGTGGGTAGCATTAGCCAGCCAAGAGCAACGCTTGCACCCAATTTCCTATATTCGTGGGTAGCATTAGCCAGCCAAGAGCAACGCTTGCACCCAATTTCCATATTTGTGGGTAGCATTAGCCAGCCACAGAGCAACGCTTGCACCCAACTTCCTATATTCGTGGGTAGCATTAGCCAGCCAAGAGCAACGCTTGCACCCAATTTCCATATTCGTGGGTAGCATTAGCCAGCCAAGAGCAACGCTTGCACCCAGTTATTCTAACTCCTCGCACCTTACATGTAGATGAACGTGGAACAGACCCAGGAAGAGAAAGAGAAATAATCGACGCGGGGGTAAGGTAATTAAACAAAGGATTGCCAAGGCACAGTTAAAATACCCACAACGTTTGGAAGCCTGCCTAGAGAAAGCCATCAGGCTAGGTCCGCCCGAGCTCCCGGCCATCTTTGAACGCGTATTCAGCCATCCTCTGGACGACGAGGATACCATAGAACTCAACATCGGGAACCCTCAGGTGCAACCAACCCAAACCACACTCAACGACCTACCCCCTGGTACTTCTCAAACCCAACATTTTATTGAAGATCGCGGAAGCCACATCCTTGTGAATACCGTAGAAACCACGACGCGAGTTTTCAACGTTCCGCCTTTAACCACCCCATTACCCTCTACGCCCAAAATCGTGGAACTCGTTGATATTGAATAAACTCAAAGAGGTATAATAAAGATCATTTTATTCAATTTATACATAATATTTCAGTAATTTATGAATACAACCTTCTCTCCTCTGGTAGTCTCCGATCCCAACACTTAGGTGTTGAATTAAGGAGACAAAATATCATTGACTATTACGGTTAATGGTATATTTAATTGTCATTATCCACCTGGGTTGTGACAAATTTGGTGATAGCGGCCGGGATTTACCTAAACCAGAGAAAAAGCTTGTATTCGTAAACAAATTTTTGCTAAAATTATAAAATGGCACATGGAACTAGGAGCAAAGATCTCACAATGGATGAATTAGCTAGACTACAGAAAGACCTAGAAGAAAGAGGAAAAGAAATACAAACTAGGGAAACTCAATTTTTAAAGAAACAGGAAACACTATCTAAAAAAGAACAAAACGTAGAAAAAACAAATCAAGAATCACAAAATCAATTAGAAACCATGCAACGCGAATTAAGAGCTCAAGCCGATTTAGAAGAAATGATTAAAAAATTACAACACGAAACCGAGCAACTTAGGACAGAAAAGGAACGCAATTCTATGAATCAGATAGTACAATTTCAGTCACCCCAGAAAATCTTAATAACGAACCAATAATAGATCAAACTCCGCCGAGACGCGATCCACCTCCTGTACCCGAACAACCGCCCGGTTTTCCTTTACAAATTACGGACGAAATACTAACACTTAAACGCGAAATAGAAGCATTAAAACAAAATAGGTAAGGCACACCTTCACCAAGGACAATTAGAGTAGAACCAGAAGTCACAATACGAATAAAAGACGCTATTGCCACTATAACAACCTTTAACGGCGACGGAGACAAATTAAATTCATTTATTAGATCGTGTAAAAGAGCCAGAGACATGATTTCGCCTAACGCAGAAAGCGCTTTCGTACGAGTTTTAAAAAGTAAATTGACAGGGCGAGCTTACGCAGCAATAGAAGATGAAGAATTTGACGGTTTAGAAAGATTCTTAGATTCCTTAGCAGAAATTTTCAGTCCACCAAAATCTATAAATTTCTATAGAGGAGAACTAGCTAATGCATATAAAAAACCAAACGAACACATCATAGATTTCATAAGTAGAGTCAAAGATTTAAAATCTGCAATTTTAGAATCTGAAAGGAGAATCGATGGATACGTTAGCGCAGAAAGACGCGAAGCTATCGATAAAGACGCCCTCGAGAGCTTTCTAGACGGTTTACCCGCAGACTACCGGAACTCACTACAGTTAGCCGGAATCAAAAACTTTGGGGATGCCTGTACAAAGGCTATAGAAATAGGTAAACGTTTCGAACGCGACCGCGAGCGGACAAGATCAGATAAACAAACTAATAACGCGAACGCTAACAGACCTCCGTGTAAATTTTGTAAGAAAACAAATCACGAATCAGAAAACTGTCGATTCAAAAATACAAACAACAAACCCTCAAATCCTGAACTTAGTGAGGAAAAGAAACGAACTGATTTGCAACGAACTGACGACATAAACACGAACCCCAAGGTTCAAAACCCTTTCACTTCTAAAATTTGGTACTATTGTAAATTCCCTGGACACTCGATAGAAAATTGTCGTAAAAGAAAGTATAACGAAGAACGCAACAGGAATACTCAACAAAGTCCTAATTATCGGAATCAAAATACAAACCAGGGAAACGAGGCAGGGCCCTCGGGGAATTACGCAACTCCCCGAGAGACGGGCCAATCGCGACAGGTCCACCCGACTCAGGTCCTCGACAACCTACCATTACCACAGTAAATTTGAGCTTAGGTGCAGTACCCACTATAGAAATACAATCGGAGGAATTAATCGGACCTACCGAATTCATGATAGACACAGGGGCTGAACCGAATATTATCAAATATAAACACATAAAAAATAAAAATTCGATAAACACCAACCACATTATACGGATGAGAGGAATCGGAAATAACCTCGTTGACTACATAGGAAAAATAACAATCCGGATAGCTAACGAGCCGATAAACCTTCACGTAGTACGCGACGATTTTTCCATTAGGCAAGGTGGAATCTTAGGATCAGCTTTCTCTAGGGAAACGCAAACTACTATCGACTACGGGAACGAATGTCTGATAGTAAACCAACTTAGGATACCCTTCTTGACTAATCCAAATACTATATTAGAAGCTAGAAGTTGTGACGTGGATTTTTGTTGACCCGCGGATCTGGACCGGATAGCCAGCCTCCGGGGTCAATCCAACGTGCACACAGCTATACCCGAGAATTCGAAATTAATATGTTGGGCGCCAGGCGACTTCTCGCCACTTTCAAAGTCCTCTAAACCAAACAAAGCCTAACGGACTATAGTGCGGCGGCTAGCAACAGTACCGCGGAGAGGGGTCGGGATCAAATGAAGGATGAGCTCGGCGTAGAATAATTACTCGTGGAGTTGAGTTGAACAAAAATATAAAAATTTATTTAAGAAAAAAAAAAAAAAATAGAAAAAAAACGGATTTAAAAATTAATAACAATCATCGTGCGTACCCGGGGTAACTCCCCCTCGGGTACTAGTCGGCTGCAGGCCGTGTAAAGGCGGCCTCGCCTCGATTTGCGAGTTTCACAACAAGACTATAAAAACTAGAGCTTCCACGTAGGATAGCAATAACAGAAAAATAAAGAGCTAATAATTAACTCGGCAAATCGGTCCCTCGTGGAACAATATTACAATTTACCAACAGAATAGCCACCACGAGGTGTTCATAAATAACAGTCTAACATCTAATAAATTAACAGTAACAAGAAAATCGCTCGGCCGTCGGTCGTGTATTGGCGACCGGCGAGCCTACGGGAGGCTAGGCCTCTTCGTTAATTGACTATTTACAAATTTGAACTTAACACTAACTTAACCTAACTCTGCATGCGTAGGCTAACGGAAATTTGAAATAATGTAAGCAAGAGAGACGCAAGAACAAAACAGGCTCACGCCTGAGCTAACTGACTGAGTCTCCTCGTAGGAGAAAGAGAGACAGCGACAGTGACGGACTAAGACTGTCCTTCTCGCACTCGTGTGCGGCAGGACGTAAAGCGACAAAACTACAGATTCCGACTCGAAAAATAGTACTTAAAAGACAACGCGAAACTTCTCTATTAAGGTGAGGACACTGGTGACGGCCTACCGACTCGGGGGTCGTCTTTCGTTGAATCCCAAGGATAGCTAAAAAGCCTCGTGGCTTGACTCAAGGCAAGATGGCAGACGGCCGTTGCCGGATTCAAATCTGAACATGGGTAAAGTTCGTTAACGCTTACCGCTTTCCAGCCACCTCATGAAAGCCTCCGCCTCGTGGGCAAAATCCATCGTCTTGTTCTTTTTTTTTTTTTTTCAAGTATATCCCTCGCGGGCTCACACACACTCCAAATGCCACACTCAAAGCAGCAAACCAAAAAAAAAACAAAAGGACTAAAACACAACTAAGAGCTCTCTAGACGCCTCGCTATATCGCCGGCCTAACGCAGAGTGATCTCTCTAGACCGCATGGCGCCGGTGTTGCGCACCCTCGGCAGTCAGGTAATTATCGATTTGCCTATCGACTGCTAGATCGTAAACCATGGCGGTCTGGCCGCCCTACGCGCGAAACTTCAAATTCGTACAGGGGGATCCTCGAAGATTCTTCTGGCGAAACGCGGTTCGCTGGCTCTTGGGGGGGGCGGGAATCACCTCCACCACCGGTTTCCCTCGTCGCTGAGTGCCCTGGGCACTCCCCCGCGTTCTCGCTAACTTTTTCGGTGCTCGACGTAGGATTAGGCCCCCAGGGGCATAGTGGCCTGCAGTTTAGGTGGGCCTCATACGGTCTGGATCGTCCACGTAAGTGTGTGTCGGTCGGGTCGTGTCATGCTCCACCAACAGTTTGGCCATGTCTCCCACATAATAGAGAAAATGAAAAGAAAACAAACAAAATAAGAAAACAAGTCTACAGTCTCAGTACAGTCACGGTCGCCTCTCGGATAGTAGGTCCTAGCCTCGCGGCTTCTCTAACGCATTCGTGCTTCCCACATTCACGCGACATTCCTTAATTACGGCCGCCTAAGGGTTCGGGAGCTGTTTGTAACGGCAGGTGCACCTTGCAATGTTACAAAGTATACAAATCATTAAGGCAAATGTACTAAATTCAGAACTAACCGAAGGATACCTCCCAAGGGTACAAACAACTCCAGGTGTATACCTCGGTGAAGCTATTTACACTGTCTAAAATGGACAAATTCTATTACCGATAATTAATACAACGGAGAAACGATTCAACGTGCAAACTCCAAAATTAAGTTTACTCCCATTCTTAGAGGAAGAACATGACCCCATTACAAAAATGGAGGCAGTCACCTCTCAACAGTACGGATCCGCTCCTACTATTTCGGGCACACATGGACCTACCCTAGGGACTGGCGCAAAATGTGTGAAGCTTAATACAGAATTAGCCAATGCAATCAGCATCTCAGGTGTCAAATTAATTTCGGATTCAACTACTAATTTTGGCCCACAAGAGGCAACTTCTAATTTTGGCCCACACGAGGCAACTTCCAATTTTGGCCCACACGAGGCAACTTCTAATTCTGGCCCACACGAGGCAATTCCCAATTCCAGCCCACACGAGGCGACTTCTTTTTGCCAAATTCCGAACTTCTGCTCTAATAATACAAATACAACTTCTATATTTCTGAACCAAATAGATCCTAACTCACAGGAAGAAGATAGGACGACTAAAATCAAAAAATTACTGCGACTAGAACACCTAAACACAGAAGAAAGGGCTAGCGTAGAAAACCTCATAAAACAAAATTCAGATAGATTCCACATACCAGGCGAACCGCTAGGATTCACTAACGCAATGAAACACAAAATCACCACAACGGACGATATTCCTATTAATACCAGGCAGTATAGGTTTCCATCAATCCACAAGGATGAAATTAACAAACAAGTAAAAGAACTCGTAGATAACGACTTGATTAAACCCTCGCTATCTCCGTATAATTCGCCGGTATGGATCATACCTAAAAAACCTGACTCACAGGGAAACAAAAGATGGCGAATGGTCATCGACTACCGTAAGTTGAACGAAAAAACGGTAGGTGACGCCTACCCGCTACCAAACATAGTCGAAATTCTAGATCAGCTAGAAAGCCCTAAGTACTTCTCAGTTTTTGACTTGGCCTCCGGATTCCATCAAATAAAAATGGAAGAATCCGATAAAGACAAAACCGCGTTCACAACTTCGCACGGACATTACGAATGGTGCCGTATGCCATTCGGATTAAAAAACGCCCCAGCTACATTTCAAAGACTAATGGACCACGTGTTGACGGGACTACAGGGCAGCGAACTCTTTGTATATTTAGATGACATAGTAATTTACGCAAGTTCCCTTACAGAACACGAACAAAAATTCACTACTTTAATGGACCGTTTGAGAGCAGCTAACCTCTGCCTACAACCAGACAAATGTGGATTTCTCAGAAAAGAAGTAAATTATCTAGGTCACGTAATTAGCGAAGAAGGCCTTAAGCCATATCCAAAAAAACTAGAAGCAGTCAAAAATTTCCCAATCCCTAGGAACCCAAAAAACATTAAACAGTTTTTGGGACTAGCGGGTTATTACAGACGATTCATTCCTAATTTCTCTAAAATTGCTAAACCATTAACGGAACTTTTGAAAAAGGAAATAAAATTTCATTGGGACACAAAGCAACAAAAGGCATTCGAAACTTTAAGTGACAAATTGTGCGAAAAACCCATTTTGCAATACCCCGACTTCACAAAACCCTTCATTTTAACCACTGACGCCTCGGGTTATGCTATAGGAGGAGTTTTAAGTCAAGGAGACATAGGCAAAGATCTACCCATAGCATATACCTCTAGACTCCTGAATGACGCGGAAAGAAACTACTCTACCATTGAAAAGGAACTTTTAGCAATAGTTTACTGCGTTTTACACTTCCGACCATACCTATATGGCAACAAATTCACTTTAATAACTGACCACAGACCACTAGTATGGTTACATTCGGTAAAAGACCCATCATCTCGATTAGTAAGATGGAGACTCAAATTAGCGGAATATACCTATACCATGCTTTACAAACCTGGACAAATAAATCTTAACGCAGACGCATTGTCCAGAAACCCACCGGAAATTACAAACGAGCTACAGGACGAGGATCCTGCAAATCTTAACGAATTATTACAAGCAACAGAATCAAGCAAAATATTTGAGGCACCCTCGGAATACGCCTTAGTACACGTAGCATCACGAAAACTTGAGTTCACGGGACAATTAGCATCAGAATTTTCAACAAGATTTGGACAATTAGATAGATTACGAACTTTCAACACTCCCGTAGGAGGAGTAACAGCATTATACTCTAACAAGGATAAGAGAATGGTCTTGTACCTAGTAATAAAAGAAAGGGATGAATACAAAGCAAAATTCAAAGACATTAAACAATGCTTATTCAAACTAAAAGAACTCACAACAGAATTTAAAATTTTCTATCTCGCATTTACAAATTTAGAATGTGAAGAGAACGGACTATGGTGGAACAAAATAGAACAATTACTCTTGAAACTTTTCGGCAAGGAACCATATCAAATAAAAATATACAATCCACTATGCCCCGTTACCTTCGCAACACAAGGCATTCAGTCAACAGACGAATCAGACGACGAAATATTCACTCCCACACCAGCTCAGCTAACAAATATTCAGGAGACTACCAGTGACTTATTCCTTATAGACGAATCGTATTCACTTGCCCACTGTGTAGCCCAAGACTTATTAATGGGAGCCGGCATAGCCATAGAATTCAAGAACCGCTTCGGTAAGGTTGAAGAACTTAAGAATCAAAATAAAAAGGTAGGAGATGTAGCATACATAAAACACGGGACTAGGTACATCTTTTACTTAATTACGAAAAAGGAAAGTAGGAACAAACCAACGTATGAAAATCTCAAGCGAAGTCTGTACGAACTACGAAGATTATGCATCGGATTTGGAATTCAAAAAATAGCCATGCCAAAAATAGGATGCGGTCTTGATAAATTGAATTGGACTAAAGTTAAGGAAATAATAGCTATAATATTTACAAAACCTTTCAAAATTTTGATAAGTACATACAACCCGCACCGTGACGGCGGTACCACTTCTCGATTCAGCGATAACATAGGACCAGTCAATAACAATACGGACGAAATTGACAATTCCTTGACAAATTTATTTTCTGACAAAAACATAGAAAATCACAACCGCGAAAACGAGGAAGTAGATTCGCAAATTTCAGACTCTGTTAACAATCACAACTCTGAAACTGAGGAAGCACATTCAGAAATTTCAGAAGTTAGTTCAGATACAGAATCCTCAGACGATGAAATATTTGAAGGAAACAGAAATTACGAGCTACGACCCGAAAACTCAGGTCAAATTAGTGAAACACGCGATAGATTATCCATGCAAAAAGGAAACTGGGTATGTTTTATAACAGTTAAAGGAGAACCATACGACGAAGGCAGTAAGGATCTTTCCCAAGCTAAAAGGTTTCCTAAATTCACAAACATTACCTTACCCAGAGCCACTGTAAAACAAGTAGGTAACAAGAAATGTATAGCATTACCTATCAAGGAGTCAAAGAATACTCAGCTCGACGAAGAAATATTTAAAGAGGCCTTACGATCATTAATCAATGTCATTTACGAATTAGCTATTGATGAAATATCAATAGCTCAAACAAACCAAATAGATTCACTATCTTGGAAAACTATCTTAGATTTGATAAAACAACTATTCGTAGATATACCATGCAAAATTTGAATTTGTAAAAAATTAGTACGCATTCCTGAAGAAGACGAAAGAATAGAAATCTTACAGGAATACCACAGCTCAGCTGTGGGAGGTCATAAAGGTATCACTAAGACCTTTACTAGAATCCGACAAAATTACTTTTGGAATGGAATGAAAGAACAAATTAGAAATTTCATAAATTCTTGTATAAATTGCCAAACAAAGAAACTTACCAGGGTAAAGACGCGACAACCAATGACTCTTACCGATACCCCGGATACAGCTTTTGAAAAAATTTCCATAGACATTGTGGGTCCTCTACCCATAACCCCCTCAGGAAACGAATACGTCCTAACTATGCAGGACCAACTAACTAAATTCTCACTAGCTATTCCACTCAGGGAAACAACCTCTGTCAGTATAGCAGACGCTTTGGTAAGAAACTTCATTTGCAAATATGGAGCCCCTAAGAAAATCTTCACGGATCACGGAGCTAATTTAACTAGTTCACTCATGAAAAATATTGCAAGGAAATTCAAAATTAAACAATGTAAAACAACAGCGTTCCATCCTCAATCTAACGGATCCTTAGAACGTTCTCACATAGTCATGACCGAGTACCTGAAACAAGTAATATCAAACAACAGGGACTGGGATCAATGGCTGGATCAAGCAATGTTTTCATATAACACGAGCATACATGAGGGAACGAGATACACCCCATTTGAATTAGTATATGGAAAACTAGCACGTCTACCCTCAGATCACGATATCATTGAATCAATTCAGGACAGAACTTATGAGGAATACTTATTAAATTTATATTACAAAATTCACGAAATTCAAAAATTAGCCAAGCAAAATCTAAACCAAGCTAAGATAAGATCCAGACAGTATTACGACAGAAGAATTAATCCAATAAACCTGTCCATTGGAGATCAAGTCTTTTTACTAAAGGAACCAAAGCTAGGTAAACTAGGGGACCAATATACAGGTCCTCACGAAATAATTGACATTCTGGATAACCAGAACGTAAAAATCAGGATTAACGGAAAGGATAAAGTAGTCCACCGTAATAAGCTTAAAATATCACGTTAAGTAGACATTAAGGGGAAAGACAATCGCACAAGCAATAAGCCCAGCGACAAGATACCCCAATAGTTCTGTAAGTTAATATTAAGTAATAGGCATACGATTTGTTATAGAAAATTAGTGGGAACCACCTACAGGCAGAACCAGCCTTATGGTACATTGTCAAAACGGATAACCGACCTTACGGATACCTGGCATTTAACCCAGAAATACCAAATTATAAAACGTTAACTAGCAATAGGGTATTTGTACCATGGCATCAGGAAGTGCTCACCAAATTAGTTACGATAAACGCATTCTTTCCAAGAGTTTACCATTATACAACCGAAATTAATAATCAAATAGATGTACTACACGCACTCAGGGAAAGCGCAAAAACTTGCACACCAAATAGCCTGTACCTAGTTAGAAGTACAAGATTCCAGAGAACCTATGTTAAAATCACCAACGAGCTAAAACATAGATTCTATATATTTACAAAGGAAACAGTCCTGATCCCCATATTTCAAGATTATGATTCAGACAGCTCCGAATAAGGCAGGATATCCCAACAACTCTATAAATTAATATTAAGTATTAAGCACGCCATTTGTTGTAGAAAATGAAGCTAGTAAGGACACCCTCTAAGTATATCATCCTCTATGAGAAAAAGAAGGACCTCAATACTCGAACGATGGAGGTTGAACAAATAGGCAGCAAAATAATATTCAGATTCAACAGAACCTTAAGTTCATTTGAAATTGAAATTTTGGAATATTTGGCCCACCAAGGATTCCTATTTACCAATAGTTATAACTATGACGTATATTCAACACACGAGGGATACCAAGCAGGAACCTTAGAAAGAATAGCAAAACACCCTCTAAAAGTGTTGATAATATACGAAAGGGAAGGCAATATCATAAATTGTCTCGTCCAAAATTATGAAAAGCAGCATACCATAAGGGCAATTTCAAGATCTCAATAATACAATATAATAGAACATAAAATAAGAAAACATACAAATAAGATAAATTCATGTTAAATATTCGATTTAAGACCATAAATAACTAAATATAAGAAGCGTATATATGTTGTATACTCTCTGAATAAAAATTAAACTGGAACCTTCTGTTCCAGAATGAAGGAAAACATGTATCTAGATAGAACCGCCAGATACTGCGGTATGCACTCTCATACTTCTGAAATAGATAAGGGACACGTAGTATATATAAAAAGAATAAGCTACGAAGCCTGCCATCGAATGCATACCGAAGGAATTCTAACAATAGGCAGAAAGCAATTCACCAATCTCAATGCAAATCAAACCACGAGGATTAGTACAACCTTAGCAGGAAGACTCAGCTCCAACGGCGACTGCGAAGGCGAATTTTTCGACGACGGTTACGGACAATACAGCAAGGTTATAGTAACAGCAGTAATAACTGTTACCCTACAAGTGCAAGAAGCCACAGTTCGACTCAACTCCAAAACGCTCATATTAAGGAATGGAGTTTCAGAACAACTAGACAAAAGATCGTGCTTCGATGAAGAAGGCGGATACTCATTTTGGGAAGACGTCCCTAATAATGACTGCAAATTCACAGCATATGACGTACTCTACGAGGGATTCATCACAAAAATGACGGATGTAGACCAAAAGGGACCACAGAACCAACCAGAAGTCTACACCATCTCCACGGACGACCTCACCTTCGCGCTCATTAAGACTACTGAAAAAAAGATTTGCGGATACAACTTGTACCAAACCGAGCACCCGAAACTACTAATATTTGAAACCACTAGAGGTAACACGTTTAAGGAGAAATCAGACCTAGCAGTAGAAAATACAGATATCTTTACATACGTCAACTCTAAATTCGTGTATGTGGAAAAACACATAAGAAATCAAATCAAATCCCTCTACCGCGACGTTATAACTCAAAAGTGTGAACTAGAAAAGCAGGTAATAAGTAACGCACTTACGATAGCAACGCTATCACCGGACGAATTCGCATATAATCTAATGCGTGGACCAGGATATATGGCCACCATAGCAGGTGAAGTCGCACATATTGTAAAATGCACACCTGTAGAATGCCAACTAAGGAAAACAGATTCCTGTTTTTCTGAATTACCAGTCTCAGTAAGAAACACTTCACTATTTATGACACCAAAATCCAAGATATTAGTTCAAACAGCAACAAGAAGAGAATGTAATCCTATATTAGCAACAATGTACAAGGTAGATAGCACCTGGTACAAATTCATGCCAAGCCCTATGGAAGCAGTACCCCCTCAAGCCATTCAACCCAAAACCAAGATGTCATGGAAATACGTGAATCCAAGTCCTTTAGGAACAAGCGGAATCTACAGCCAAGCCGACCTACAAAAACTAAAGGATCATTTACTATTCCCAGCAGAGAGACCAGCAGTTTTGAACAATTTAGCTAGAGGAGCCACTGGACACGCCGTGGATAACGATGGCATCTCATTCTATAATATGTTAGACGAAGATTCTCTCAACAAAATAGCAGAATCTACCGGGAAAAGACTATGGAACGGATTTGTGGTCTTCGGCTCAGCAACAGCTGGAGTAATGGGTATACTGATTGTACTCAGAATGATAAAATTCGCCGTAGATACCGTAATCCATGGTTATACCCTTCACCACATCTATGGATGGAGTCTTCACGTGATAGGAGCCCTTTGGAGTTCCGTAACGCACCTATTGATCTACCTGGCGAAACAACCCAAAGAGGAAGAAAAGGAAGACGTGGAAAAGGGCGAGGAACTGCAAGAGATAAAACCCAACGCACCCCAGGACACCACCATAGAAGAACTACAGGAACGACTCAGGAAACGTCAAATGTTGAGCGTAGCCCAAACATTTGAAACCCAGGGGGGAGGTGTGACGGTCCCCGACCCTCTACATAATCACATAATTTACCCAAGACCGGAGTAATTTTTCATGCCATTATATACCTATATATCTTACAATACCTTATAATATAATAACCTTCTAGAACCTACTCGCATATATATATATATATATACATACATCTTATATTCAAGCTAACTAAGCATGAAGGAATATACCTTCTATACTCAAACTAAATTAAGGAGATGAAATATCATTGACTATTACGGTTAATGGTATATTTAATTGTCATTATCCACCTGGGTTGTGACAGTAGAATTTTTGCTCCGTTTAATTCTCGTGAACCGTCGTCGTATGGTTCGCCTTTACAAGTTAGAAAGAAAATAATCGTGCCTTTCTGCATAGAGAGTCTATCGCGAGTATGCGTTATTCTAACCAGGTTTTGCCTGATTTCGTAGTTTCTGGAACTAGGTTCAATTATTTCCTCGTTGTCTGAGTCACTGTCTGTTTCATCTTCGGTTTCGTAGCGTGCGTCTTGTGACTCGTTTGACTCTGAATCAGAGATGTGGTTGCTGAAATTATCTGGTAAGGTTAAATCGTTATTAGGCTGCGTCTCGTTCGTATTTAGTTCGTCTTGTTCCTCTGGGGTATCGGTAGATGGTAAATTTGAATTATTAAGGTTACAAATTAATATTTCGAAAGGAGGTTTGAATATTTGAGTGAGTGCGTGTTTTACGTGTGGCCAGAAGAGTTTATCGAGTCCGCATCCAATTCGAGGCATCGCTATTCTTGTTATACCTAATTTCATGCAGAGGTTTCGTAGATAGATTAAGCTGGACCTGAGATCTTCGAACTCTGGTTTCTCGTAGCTGCACTTTTTAGTTATTAGGTAAAATAAATATCGTTGACCGTTCTTGATATAGGCTACTTCTTCTATAGTTTTTCGTTGGCTAAATAATGCTGGTAATTGATTGAAACGGTCCTTAAATTCTCTAGCTATTCCGGCGTTCATTTTAAGATCTTCTGCTACACAGTGGGCTAAAGCATATGAGTCGTCTGTTGTGAAAAGATCTTGGTCAATTTCTGTTACTACGGGTTTTTTAGGAGTGGGGAAGATTGCGTCATCTGAACTGTCGCCTGCTTCTGTCGGTCCCGCGACCTGTGTTGTCTGTATTATTTGTTTGATATCGTAAGGTATTAAATTATTACGTACAGGGAGTACGATGGGGTGTGGAGGATCTCCTACATGTATTCTGATTTTGTAAAGTGTCCCACTGAATAATTCGAAAAGAGTTGGTTCTATTTGTGACCAGTTTAAATCGTTTTCTTCCAGGTCTAGATTTGTGAATGCTAAATGAGAGATTTTGAATTCCTGGGTTAACTGGTGGAGCAGCCTGAGGGCTCCTTCTACGTCTTCTAGTTTTGCCTGATCAATATCCTTTTCTTCTATAACTAGGTAAATTACCAGTCTACCTTTAATGATTAACAGCAGTTACCCCTCCTATGGGTGTATTATAGGTTTTAAGTTTTTCGATTTGTCCCACGGTTGTTCGGAATAGGGGTCCTAGGCCCCTTTCAAACTTGAAGTCCTGAGATGTCGTATGAACTAACGCGTATCCTTTCGGCGCGTTAAAAATGTCTCCTTTTGAAAGTACGAGTCTATTTATTTCGCTAGGTTCTGAATCAAGAGGTTTTTCTGGAGGATTACGGGAAAGTGCGTCCGCGTTTGCATTTATTCTACCGGGCTTGTAAACCATATTATATTCGTATTCCGCTAACTTTAATCTCCACCTAACTAGACGCGACGTTGGATCTTTTACTGAGTTCAGCCATACCAAGGGTCTATGATCGGTTACTAACGTGAACTTAGTACCGTATACGTATGATCGGAATTGGGAAGTGCAGTAAATTATAGCCAAAAGTTCCTGTTCTATTGTGGAATATCTTTGTTCGGCTGGTTGAAGTAGTCGCGAGGTGTAGGCGATTGGTAAATCTTTTCCTATTTCGCCCTGGCTAAGTATTCCTCCTATCGCTTGTCCTGATGCGTCCGTGGTTATTATAAAAGGTTTCGTGAAGTCCGGGTATTGCAATATTGGTTTTTCGCATAATTTGTCCCGTAATATTTCGAAGGCTTCTTGTTGTTTTTCCTTCCAATTGAAGGGTGTAGTTTTCTTTAAGAGTTCCGTCATTGGTTCTGCGATTTTTGAGAAATTAGGAATGAATCTGCGATAATAGCCTGCTAATCCAAGGAATTGTTTAATATTTTTCGCGTTTTTTGGTACCGGAAAGTTTCTTACGGCTTCTACCTTTTTCGGATCGGGTTTTACTCCGATTTCGCTTATTACGTGTCCTAAATACATGACTTCTCTTCTGAGGAATTCACATTTATCCGGTTGTAGTTGAAGGTTAGCTCCGCGTAGTCTTTTCATTAGAAGGTTAAATTTTTGTTCGTGTTCCTGAAGGGAACTGGCATAGAGGACTATGTCATCTAAGTAGATGAATAGTTCGTTTCCCTGTAGTCCTGTTAATACGGTGTCCATTAAACGTTGGAAGGTGGCTGGCGCGTTTTTTAGTCCGAACGGCATTCGCGTAAACTCGTAATGTCCGTAGGGGGTAGAGAACGCGGTTTTAGGGCCATCTGCTTCCTTCATTCGTATTTGGTGAAAACCTGAAGCTAAATCGAAGACCGAGAAATATTTTGCGTTGCCTAGTTGGTCTAAAATTTCGTTGATATTTGGTAGTGGATACGCGTCTCCGATGGTTTTTTCGTTCACATTTCTATAGTCAATTACCATTCGCCAACGTTTGTTCCCTTGCGAGTCGGGTTTTTTGGGTACAATCCATACGGGCGAGTTGTATGGGGATAGTGAGGTTTTAATTAAGTTATTTTTTTCCAAGTCCGCGACCTGCTTATTTATTTCTTCCTTGTGAATTGGTGGGAATCTGTATTGTCGCGTATTAACTGGAGTATCGTCCGTTGTGGTTATACCGTGTTCTATCGCAATGGTTGCTTTTAAGGGTTCGTCGGGTAAATGGAATATATCGACGTTTAGTTGTATTAATTTTTCGACGTGTTTTGTTTCTTCCGGATTTAAGTGTTCTAGCCTGAGTAATAGTTTTATTTGTTCGAATCGTCGGGTCTGTTGGTCACTTAATATATAGGTATGCTTTACATGCGTGATCCTTCCTTGTTCTTGGTTATAGGGGAAAATTTCGACTTCTGGTGTTTCAATTATTATATCCTTTTCTGTGGTATTGATAATTGGAATTATAGCTTGTTCGTTCTGAACGCTAACTAGTGCTTCTCCCGCATAAATTCCTTCGATGTGACCTAGCCGCGGTAGGTATCCTTCTCGGAGATTAGTGCTTTCTACGTTTACCTGAATGATTCGTGTGGTACGAGCCTTTATTGTAAATGTGTCTTTAGGTATGAAGGCTAATGATTGGTCATTGATGGTTAGGCATTCGTTTTCGTAATTTATGGTTGCTTTTGTTCCACGAAAGAAGGCTGATCCCAATATTCCGTCTTGTTTGATTCTAAAGTTGTCGTCGACTACGTGAAAGGGTACCGTTTCTCCTGCTATATCTATTTCTGTACTGCCTAGGGATTTAATCAAATTTTCGGTGATGCCTTTCATTTCTATTTTATCTGAGGTGTTTATTTTCTGTCGATCCTTTAAATTTCCTACCTTAATTATATTGGGTTCCGCTCCCGTGTCTATCATTAATTTGGTATTCATTTTTAGGTCCTTAGAATCTATTTCGATCGGTGGGTACTGCGCCTAAGCTGAGGTTGACGGTTGCGATAGTATTTCTTCCAGGGTTGGCAATGGGTTGACCGTTCGCGTCGGCCCTGTTTCTCGGGGTTTCGCGTTCCCCGAGGGGCCTGCCTCGTTTCCCGAATTCTGTTTGCTAGCCTGGTCGGTCTGTCTTCGTTCGTCGGCCCATTTCTTTTTCCTACATTCGTCGATGTTGTGGCCCGTGTATTTACAGAATTTACATGACTTATTTGGGTCATACGCGCTGCGAGTTGGATCATAATCAGGTCGAGGCCTATTATTATTGTTATTACTCTGAGGTTGATTATCACGCGTTCGTTCATAATTATTATTACGTGAGGCGTTAGTTGGAGTTGGGGTTTCTTGTTCCCTTTTCATGAATCTGCATTTTTCGGTTACGTGTCCTATTTTCTTGCAGTTCAGGCAAACCGGTGGCTCGTTTTTTCGTGAATAGAAACTTGTTTTATCGCCCTGATTATTCTCAAATCTTTCTTTGTCTTTATCGAATTGTTTTCCTATCTCTATAGCCTTAACCGTGGCTTCCGCAAAGGTTCTGACTCCCGCGATTTGGAGTGCGTTCCTATAGTCTGCTGGAAGTCGACGAACTATACGTAGGGCCAGACGACAGTGACAGCCGTGACACTATTATAATACCGAAAACCGATCAAACTCAGTCAAATCATACGGACAATAGTTTCTCGGGCACCGAAGTTCCTTCGCCACAACCAGCTGAATTACCGGAGGGACCCTTCCGAGGATATTTAGAAGAAACTCCAAGGACAATAGTCCAACACAGCATCGACTACCAGGGTGCCAGGTGCATAGTCGATACCGTGGAAACAACTCTGACGAGACGATCCTTCGACATCCGCCATCTTGACAACCCCTCACAACCCGCTACGCCCAAAATCATCGAGATCGTCGAGCTAGAATGAAGGTAAGACTAATAATAATAATACTTCACCATTCCTTCTCATAATACTGCTGTTCCCTGTTAACCTCCCGTAAGCCCGTCCATGTGGATCTAAAGGAGGTGCGTTGAACCTGAACGTCGACCTTCGTTGACTGGTCAAACGGATCCAGAGCTTCCTCTCTTCCCGTTTCCTTCATTCAGCGATAACTGCATGTCAGTCTGTAACAACGCGTAAATAATTTTGGTGTCAGGTCGTGGGATTCTTACGATCAGGGAAACAACTTTCATTATAAATATACGAAACATAAAATAAAATGGCTTCAGGACTAAGAAGTAAAACTTTAGATGCCACTGAATTAGCACGCTTAGATTCAGAATTAACAGAAAAACTTAAACAAATAGAAGCACGGGAAAAAGAAGTCATAAAATTACAACAGAATATTAGCTCAAAAGAACAAACACACCAAGCTAGAGAATTAGAATCAACGGAAAGAAACAGAAACTGACAAGAACAACTAAATATGTTACAAGCACAAGCTAAAAGCCAAGAACAATTAGAATTAGAATCGCAAAGACTTAGAAATTAAATCTCAGGATTACGGGCAAATAATTCAGAAACAACAACACAAGTAGACCCCGAAGCCTCAACCTCAAATCAAGTCAATATGCCAGGAACAGAAGCAACGCCCACTTTACCTGTCAGACCAGCCCCAGATCCTCCTGCACTACCAACTACTCCTCCGCAAAATCAAAATCCATCACCCAACGATAACCCCATACATGCATTAGCCGAAGAATTGAGAACGCTTAGGCAAGAGATGGAATCTTTCAGGAGAAGTTCGAGGTGACACGAAGTTAAAACAGCTTCGCACACCAGCTCAAATCCCGAAAATACGATTACTATAAAACAAGCTATCGAATTAGTACCGACGTTTAACGGGGACACATCAGGCCTCATGGCATTTACTAGAGCATGTAGGCGGGCGAAAGGTATGATCGCCCCTTCAGCCGAAATAACACTGGTTAGAAAGATTTAAGAATAATCAGGGCGATAGAACAAGTTTCTATTCACGAAAAAACGAGCCACCGGTTTGCCTGAACTGCAAGAAAATAGGACACGTAACCGAAAAATGCAGATTCATGAAAAGGGAACAAGAAACCCCAACTCCAACTAACGCCTCACGTAATAATAATTATGAACGAACGCGTGATAATCAACCTCAGAGTAATAACAATAATAATAGGCCTCGACCTGATTATGATCCAACTCGCAGCGCGTATGACCCAAATAAGTCATGTAAATTCTGTAAATACACGGGCCACAACATCGACGAATGTAGGAAAAAGAAATGGGCCGACGAACGAAGACAGACCGACCAGGCTAGCAAACAGAATTCGGGAAACGAGGCAGGCCCCTCGGGGAACGCGAAACCCCGAGAAACAGGGCCGACGCGAACGGTCAACCCATTGCCAACCCTGGAAGAAATACTATCGCAACCGTCAACCTCAGCTTAGGCGCAGTACCCACCGATCGAAATAGATTCTAAGGACCTAAAAATGAATACCAAATTAATGATAGACACGGGAGCGGAACCCAATATAATTAAGGTAGGAAATTTAAAGGATCGACAGAAAATAAACACCTCAGATAAAATAGAAATGAAAGGCATCACCGAAAATTTGATTAAATCCCTAGGCAGTACAGAAATAGATATAGCAGGAGAAACGGTACCCTTTCACGTAGTCGACGACAACTTTAGAATCAAACAAGACGGAATATTGGGATCAGCCTTCTTTCGTGGAACAAAAGCAACCATAAATTACGAAAACGAATGCCTAACCATCAATGACCAATCATTAGCCTTCATACCTAAAGACACATTTACAATAAAGGCTCGTACCACACGAATCATTCAGGTAAACGTAGAAAGCACTAATCTCCGAGAAGGATACCTACCGCGGCTAGGTCACATCGAAGGAATTTATGCGGGAGAAGCACTAGTTAGCGTTCAGAACGAACAAGCTATAATTCCAATTATCAATACCACAGAAAAGGATATAATAATTGAAACACCAGAAGTCGAAATTTTCCCCTATAACCAAGAACAAGGAAGGATCACGCATGTAAAGCATACCTATATATTAAGTGACCAACAGACCCGACGATTCGAACAAATAAAACTATTACTCAGGCTAGAACACTTAAATCCGGAAGAAACAAAACACGTCGAAAAATTAATACAACTAAACGTCGATATATTCCATTTACCCGACGAACCCTTAAAAGCAACCATTGCGATAGAACACGGTATAACCACAACGGACGATACTCCAGTTAATACGCGACAATACAGATTCCCACCAATTCACAAGGAAGAAATAAATAAGCAGGTCGCGGACTTGGAAAAAAATAACTTAATTAAAACCTCACTATCCCCATACAACTCGCCCGTATGGATTGTACCCAAAAAACCCGACTCGCAAGGGAACAAACGTTGGCGAATGGTAATTGACTATAGAAATGTGAACGAAAAAACCATCGGAGACGCGTATCCACTACCAAATATCAACGAAATTTTAGACCAACTAGGCAACGCAAAATATTTCTCGGTCTTCGATTTAGCTTCAGGTTTTCACCAAATACGAATGAAGGAAGCAGATGGCCCTAAAACCGCGTTCTCTACCCCCTACGGACATTACGAGTTTACGCGAATGCCGTTCGGACTAAAAAACGCGCCAGCCACCTTCCAACGTTTAATGGACACCGTATTAACAGGACTACAGGGAAACGAACTATTCATCTACTTAGATGACATAGTCCTCTATGCCAGTTCCCTTCAGGAACACGAACAAAAATTTAACCTTCTAATGAAAAGACTACGCGGAGCTAACCTTCAACTACAACCGGATAAATGTGAATTCCTCAGAAGAGAAGTCATGTATTTAGGACACGTAATAAGCGAAATCGGAGTAAAACCCGATCCGAAAAAGGTAGAAGCCGTAAGAAACTTTCCGGTACCAAAAAACGCGAAAAATATTAAACAATTCCTTGGATTAGCAGGCTATTATCGCAGATTCATTCCTAATTTCTCAAAAATCGCAGAACCAATGACGGAACTCTTAAAGAAAACTACACCCTTCAATTGGAAGGAAAAACAACAAGAAGCCTTCGAAATATTACGGGACAAATTATGCGAAAAACCAATATTGCAATACCCGGACTTCACGAAACCTTTTATAATAACCACGGACGCATCAGGACAAGCGATAGGAGGAATACTTAGCCAGGGCGAAATAGGAAAAGATTTACCAATCGCCTACACCTCGCGACTACTTCAACCAGCCGAACAAAGATATTCCACAATAGAACAGGAACTTTTGGCTATAATTTACTGCACTTCCCAATTCCGATCATACGTATACGGTACTAAGTTCACGTTAGTAACCGATCATAGACCCTTGGTATGGCTGAACTCAGTAAAAGATCCAACGTCGCGTCTAGTTAGGTGGAGATTAAAGTTAGCGGAATACGAATATAATATGGTTTACAAGCCCGGTAGAATAAATGCAAACGCGGACGCACTTTCCCGTAATCCTCCAGAAAAACCTCTTGATTCAGAACCTAGCGAAATAAATAGACTCGTACTTTCAAAAGGAGACATTTTTAACGCGCCGAAAGGATACGCGTTAGTTCATACGACATCTCAGGACTTCAAGTTTGAAAGGGGCCTAGGACCCCTATTCCGAACAACCGTGGGACAAATCGAAAAACTTAAAACCTATAATACACCCATAGGAGGGGTAACTGCTGTTAATCATTAAAGGTAGACTGGTAATTTACCTAGTTATAGAAGAAAAGGATATTGATCAGGCAAAACTAGAAGACGTAGAAGGAGCCCTCAGGCTGCTCCACCAGTTAACCCAGGAATTCAAAATCTCTCATTTAGCATTCACAAATCTAGACCTGGAAGAAAACGATTTAAACTGGTCACAAATAGAACCAACTCTTTTCGAATTATTCAGTGGGACACTTTACAAAATCAGAATACATGTAGGAGATCCTCCACACCCCATCGTACTCCCTGTACGTAATAATTTAATACCTTACGATATCAAACAAATAATACAGACAACACAGGTCGCGGGACCGACAGAAGCAGGCGACAGTTCAGATGACGCAATCTTCCCCACTCCTAAAAAACCCGTAGTAACAGAAATTGACCAAGATCTTTTCACAACAGACGACTCATATGCTTTAGCCCACTGTGTAGCAGAAGATCTTAAAATGAACGCCGGAATAGCTAGAGAATTTAAGGACCGTTTCAATCAATTACCAGCATTATTTAGCCAACGAAAAACTATAGAAGAAGTAGCCTATATCAAGAACGGTCAACGATATTTATTTTACCTAATAACTAAAAAGTGCAGCTACGAGAAACCAGAGTTCGAAGATCTCAGGTCCAGCTTAATCTATCTACGAAACCTCTGCATGAAATTAGGTATAACAAGAATAGCGATGCCTCGAATTGGATGCGGACTCGATAAACTCTTCTGGCCACACGTAAAACACGCACTCACTCAAATATTCAAACCTCCTTTCGAAATATTAATTTGTAACCTTAATAATTCAAATTTACCATCTACCGATACCCCAGAGGAACAAGACGAACTAAATACGAACGAGACGCAGCCTAATAACGATTTAACCTTACCAGATAATTTCAGCAACCACATCTCTGATTCAGAGTC
The DNA here is from genome assembly GCA_963966615.1 of Tenthredo amoena. Classification (NCBI taxonomy): domain Eukaryota; kingdom Metazoa; phylum Arthropoda; class Insecta; order Hymenoptera; family Tenthredinidae; genus Tenthredo; species Tenthredo amoena. The sequence continues at coordinate 11,361,966 of OZ016488.1, read as the reverse complement.
AAACGAGTCACAAGACGCACGCTACGAAACCGAAGATGAAACAGACAGTGACTCAGACAACGAGGAAATAATTGAACCTAGTTCCAGAAACTACGAAATCAGGCAAAACCTGGTTAGAATAACGCATACTCGCGATAGACTCTCTATGCAGAAAGGCACGATTATTTTCTTTCTAACTTGTAAAGGCGAACCATACGACGACGGTTCACGAGAATTAAACGGAGCAAAAATTCTACTGTCACAACCCAGGTGGATAATGACAATTAAATATACCATTAACCGTAATAGTCAATGATATTTCATCTCCTTAATTTAGTTTGAGTATAGAAGGTATATTCCTTCATGCTTAGTTAGCTTGAATATAAGATGTATGTATATATATATATATATATGCGAGTAGGTTCTAGAAGGTTATTATATTATAAGGTATTGTAAGATATATAGGTATATAATGGCATGAAAAATTACTCCGGTCTTGGGTAAATTATGTGATTATGTAGAGGGTCGGGGACCGTCACACCTCCCCCCTGGGTTTCAAATGTTTGGGCTACGCTCAACATTTGACGTTTCCTGAGTCGTTCCTGTAGTTCTTCTATGGTGGTGTCCTGGGGTGCGTTGGGTTTTATCTCTTGCAGTTCCTCGCCCTTTTCCACGTCTTCCTTTTCTTCCTCTTTGGGTTGTTTCGCCAGGTAGATCAATAGGTGCGTTACGGAACTCCAAAGGGCTCCTATCACGTGAAGACTCCATCCATAGATGTGGTGAAGGGTATAACCATGGATTACGGTATCTACGGCGAATTTTATCATTCTGAGTACAATCAGTATACCCATTACTCCAGCTGTTGCTGAGCCGAAGACCACAAATCCGTTCCATAGTCTTTTCCCGGTAGATTCTGCTATTTTGTTGAGAGAATCTTCGTCTAACATATTATAGAATGAGATGCCATCGTTATCCACGGCGTGTCCAGTGGCTCCTCTAGCTAAATTGTTCAAAACTGCTGGTCTCTCTGCTGGGAATAGTAAATGATCCTTTAGTTTTTGTAGGTCGGCTTGGCTGTAGATTCCGCTTGTTCCTAAAGGACTTGGATTCACGTATTTCCATGACATCTTGGTTTTGGGTTGAATGGCTTGAGGGGGTACTGCTTCCATAGGGCTTGGCATGAATTTGTACCAGGTGCTATCTACCTTGTACATTGTTGCTAATATAGGATTACATTCTCTTCTTGTTGCTGTTTGAACTAATATCTTGGATTTTGGTGTCATAAATAGTGAAGTGTTTCTTACTGAGACTGGTAATTCAGAAAAACAGGAATCTGTTTTCCTTAGTTGGCATTCTACAGGTGTGCATTTTACAATATGTGCGACTTCACCTGCTATGGTGGCCATATATCCTGGTCCACGCATTAGATTATATGCGAATTCGTCCGGTGATAGCGTTGCTATCGTAAGTGCGTTACTTATTACCTGCTTTTCTAGTTCACACTTTTGAGTTATAACGTCGCGGTAGAGGGATTTGATTTGATTTCTTATGTGTTTTTCCACATACACGAATTTAGAGTTGACGTATGTAAAGATATCTGTATTTTCTACTGCTAGGTCTGATTTCTCCTTAAACGTGTTACCTCTAGTGGTTTCAAATATTAGTAGTTTCGGGTGCTCGGTTTGGTACAAGTTGTATCCGCAAATCTTTTTTTCAGTAGTCTTAATGAGCGCGAAGGTGAGGTCGTCCGTGGAGATGGTGTAGACTTCTGGTTGGTTCTGTGGTCCCTTTTGGTCTACATCCGTCATTTTTGTGATGAATCCCTCGTAGAGTACGTCATATGCTGTGAATTTGCAGTCATTATTAGGGACGTCTTCCCAAAATGAGTATCCGCCTTCTTCATCGAAGCACGATCTTTTGTCTAGTTGTTCTGAAACTCCATTCCTTAATATGAGCGTTTTGGAGTTGAGTCGAACTGTGGCTTCTTGCACTTGTAGGGTAACAGTTATTACTGCTGTTACTATAACCTTGCTGTATTGTCCGTAACCGTCGTCGAAAAATTCGCCTTCGCAGTCGCCGTTGGAGCTGAGTCTTCCTGCTAAGGTTGTACTAATCCTCGTGGTTTGATTTGCATTGAGATTGGTGAATTGCTTTCTGCCTATTGTTAGAATTCCTTCGGTATGCATTCGATGGCAGGCTTCGTAGCTTATTCTTTTTATATATACTACGTGTCCCTTATCTATTTCAGAAGTATGAGAGTGCATACCGCAGTATCTGGCGGTTCTATCTAGATACATGTTTTCCTTCATTCTGGAACAGAAGGTTCCAGTTTAATTTTTATTCAGAGAGTATACAACATATATACGCTTCTTATATTTAGTTATTTATGGTCTTAAATCGAATATTTAACATGAATTTATCTTATTTGTATGTTTTCTTATTTTATGTTCTATTATATTGTATTATTGAGATCTTGAAATTGCCCTTATGGTATGCTGCTTTTCATAATTTTGGACGAGACAATTTATGATATTGCCTTCCCTTTCGTATATTATCAACACTTTTAGAGGGTGTTTTGCTATTCTTTCTAAGGTTCCTGCTTGGTATCCCTCGTGTGTTGAATATACGTCATAGTTATAACTATTGGTAAATAGGAATCCTTGGTGGGCCAAATATTCCAAAATTTCAATTTCAAATGAACTTAAGGTTCTGTTGAATCTGAATATTATTTTGCTGCCTATTTGTTCAACCTCCATCGTTCGAGTATTGAGGTCCTTCTTTTTCTCATAGAGGATGATATACTTAGAGGGTGTCCTTACTAGCTTCATTTTCTACAACAAATGGCGTGCTTAATACTTAATATTAATTTATAGAGTTGTTGGGATATCCTGCCTTATTCGGAGCTGTCTGAATCATAATCTTGAAATATGGGGATCAGGACTGTTTCCTTTGTAAATATATAGAATCTATGTTTTAGCTCGTTGGTGATTTTAACATAGGTTCTCTGGAATCTTGTACTTCTAACTAGGTACAGGCTATTTGGTGTGCAAGTTTTTGCGCTTTCCCTGAGTGCGTGTAGTACATCTATTTGATTATTAATTTCGGTTGTATAATGGTAAACTCTTGGAAAGAATGCGTTTATCGTAACTAATTTGGTGAGCACTTCCTGATGCCATGGTACAAATACCCTATTGCTAGTTAACGTTTTATAATTTGGTATTTCTGGGTTAAATGCCAGGTATCCGTAAGGTCGGTTATCCGTTTTGACAATGTACCATAAGGCTGGTTCTGCCTGTAGGTGGTTCCCACTAATTTTCTATAACAAATCGTATGCCTATTACTTAATATTAACTTACAGAACTATTGGGGTATCTTGTCGCTGGGCTTATTGCTTGTGCGATTGTCTTTCCCCTTAATGTCTACTTAACGTGATATTTTAAGCTTATTACGGTGGACTACTTTATCCTTTCCGTTAATCCTGATTTTTACGTTCTGGTTATCCAGAATGTCAATTATTTCGTGAGGACCTGTATATTGGTCCCCTAGTTTACCTAGCTTTGGTTCCTTTAGTAAAAAGACTTGATCTCCAATGGACAGGTTTATTGGATTAATTCTTCTGTCGTAATACTGTCTGGATCTTATCTTAGCTTGGTTTAGATTTTGCTTGGCTAATTTTTGAATTTCGTGAATTTTGTAATATAAATTTAATAAGTATTCCTCATAAGTTCTGTCCTGAATTGATTCAATGATATCGTGATCTGAGGGTAGACGTGCTAGTTTTCCATATACTAATTCAAATGGGGTGTATCTCGTTCCCTCATGTATGCTCGTGTTATATGAAAACATTGCTTGATCCAGCCATTGATCCCAGTCCCTGTTGTTTGATATTACTTGTTTCAGGTACTCGGTCATGACTATGTGAGAACGTTCTAAGGATCCGTTAGATTGAGGATGGAACGCTGTTGTTTTACATTGTTTAATTTTGAATTTCCTTGCAATATTTTTCATGAGTGAACTAGTTAAATTAGCTCCGTGATCCGTGAAGATTTTCTTAGGGGCTCCATATTTGCAAATGAAGTTTCTTACCAAAGCGTCTGCTATACTGACAGAGGTTGTTTCCCTGAGTGGAATAGCTAGTGAGAATTTAGTTAGTTGGTCCTGCATAGTTAGGACGTATTCGTTTCCTGAGGGGGTTATGGGTAGAGGACCCACAATGTCTATGGAAATTTTTTCAAAAGCTGTATCCGGGGTATCGGTAAGAGTCATTGGTTGTCGCGTCTTTACCCTGGTAAGTTTCTTTGTTTGGCAATTTATACAAGAATTTATGAAATTTCTAATTTGTTCTTTCATTCCATTCCAAAAGTAATTTTGTCGGATTCTAGTAAAGGTCTTAGTGATACCTTTATGACCTCCCACAGCTGAGCTGTGGTATTCCTGTAAGATTTCTATTCTTTCGTCTTCTTCAGGAATGCGTACTAATTTTTTACAAATTCAAATTTTGCATGGTATATCTACGAATAGTTGTTTTATCAAATCTAAGATAGTTTTCCAAGATAGTGAATCTATTTGGTTTGTTTGAGCTATTGATATTTCATCAATAGCTAATTCGTAAATGACATTGATTAATGATCGTAAGGCCTCTTTAAATATTTCTTCGTCGAGCTGAGTATTCTTTGACTCCTTGATAGGTAATGCTATACATTTCTTGTTACCTACTTGTTTTACAGTGGCTCTGGGTAAGGTAATGTTTGTGAATTTAGGAAACCTTTTAGCTTGGGAAAGATCCTTACTGCCTTCGTCGTATGGTTCTCCTTTAACTGTTATAAAACATACCCAGTTTCCTTTTTGCATGGATAATCTATCGCGTGTTTCACTAATTTGACCTGAGTTTTCGGGTCGTAGCTCGTAATTTCTGTTTCCTTCAAATATTTCATCGTCTGAGGATTCTGTATCTGAACTAACTTCTGAAATTTCTGAATGTGCTTCCTCAGTTTCAGAGTTGTGATTGTTAACAGAGTCTGAAATTTGCGAATCTACTTCCTCGTTTTCGCGGTTGTGATTTTCTATGTTTTTGTCAGAAAATAAATTTGTCAAGGAATTGTCAATTTCGTCCGTATTGTTATTGACTGGTCCTATGTTATCGCTGAATCGAGAAGTGGTACCGCCGTCACGGTGCGGGTTGTATGTACTTATCAAAATTTTGAAAGGTTTTGTAAATATTATAGCTATTATTTCCTTAACTTTAGTCCAATTCAATTTATCAAGACCGCATCCTATTTTTGGCATGGCTATTTTTTGAATTCCAAATCCGATGCATAATCTTCGTAGTTCGTACAGACTTCGCTTGAGATTTTCATACGTTGGTTTGTTCCTACTTTCCTTTTTCGTAATTAAGTAAAAGATGTACCTAGTCCCGTGTTTTATGTATGCTACATCTCCTACCTTTTTATTTTGATTCTTAAGTTCTTCAACCTTACCGAAGCGGTTCTTGAATTCTATGGCTATGCCGGCTCCCATTAATAAGTCTTGGGCTACACAGTGGGCAAGTGAATACGATTCGTCTATAAGGAATAAGTCACTGGTAGTCTCCTGAATATTTGTTAGCTGAGCTGGTGTGGGAGTGAATATTTCGTCGTCTGATTCGTCTGTTGACTGAATGCCTTGTGTTGCGAAGGTAACGGGGCATAGTGGATTGTATATTTTTATTTGATATGGTTCCTTGCCGAAAAGTTTCAAGAGTAATTGTTCTATTTTGTTCCACCATAGTCCGTTCTCTTCACATTCTAAATTTGTAAATGCGAGATAGAAAATTTTAAATTCTGTTGTGAGTTCTTTTAGTTTGAATAAGCATTGTTTAATGTCTTTGAATTTTGCTTTGTATTCATCCCTTTCTTTTATTACTAGGTACAAGACCATTCTCTTATCCTTGTTAGAGTATAATGCTGTTACTCCTCCTACGGGAGTGTTGAAAGTTCGTAATCTATCTAATTGTCCAAATCTTGTTAAAAATTCTGATGCTAATTGTCCCGTGAACTCAAGATTTCGTGATGCTACGTGTACTAAGGCGTATTCCGAGGGTGCCTCAAATATTTTGCTTGATTCTGTTGCTTGTAATAATTCGTTAAGATTTGCAGGATCCTCGTCCTGTAGCTCGTTTGTAATTTCCGGTGGGTTTCTGGACAATGCGTCTGCGTTAAGATTTATTTGTCCAGGTTTGTAAAGCATGGTATAGGTATGTAAGACAAATGATGTTAATCTCCAAAATTAATTGGGGTTTACTTTTATTTTCCGGGTAGGTTGTGAGAGAAATAACCAAAATGGGTTGCTCTGTAACAAGAGATTGAATGTTTATTTAACAACTAGGTGTTATGTACAATATTTACAATCTTACCTGTAACAAGAGAAACGACAATTAAAGTTTTTTCTCTGTCACACTTTTCTACTCTCTCTTCTATTAATGTAATTGTCTTTCTAATCGATGTAATTGTCTATCTCGCATATTCCACCTGTTCTATCTCGCTATCTATCTTTCTCTCTCTATCTCTGTCCAGCCGTGTCGCTAGGTTCACGTTCGCTACCAACCGCGGTGGCGCGGCAAATTCAATTAAAGAAAATACTTGTTCTTTACATCTCCCCCCCCCGGCGGTGAAGATTTTTAACCTCTTAACTTCATCATTCGTCTTCCTCTGCGTCTATTTTTCTCCTAGGGATTAACTTCGTGATATGGAATAGTGTCGATTCGTTTTTCTTCTTTCCTATATTTATTTTATAGATTGTGTCCGATATTTTTTCTGTTATTTTTAGTGGTCCAATGTATAACTCATCTAATTTTTTCCTATTAAGTCTGTTACCGTTTTCTATATATACTGTATCTCCTACGTTAAATGTATATTGTATTCGGTTTTTATCAAACAGTTTTTTATTATAACTGTGTGATTTGATGGTGTTTTCATATGCTAATTTTTTATCTTTAATCCAATCGTCTTTATTAACTTCTTTTCTTAATTCTTTTGGTGCGGTGGTTGTCATTGTAGCGTCTAATAAATATTTCGGTGGAAATCCAGTGACTGAGTGTTCTGTCTCGTTGTACTTATTTACACATTCTCTTGCGATTGTTGTCCAAGTTTTCCTATTTCCTTGACCGTTTATTGAGCATCTTATTTTATTTGTTATCGTCTGGTTAAGCCTTTCATTTAAACCATTGGAGGACGGAGTATTTACTGCTGTGAACATCAGCTTAATATTCTTTTCTTTTAGGAAGTCTTTAAATTCTTTTGAATTTATTCCCGGGTATTGGTCTGTGAGGATTAATGCAATTTCGTCTGTGTCTAGGACGTTTGTTACTAACCTTATGAAATCACTAGCGTTTTGCGTCTTTGATGTCACTATGAACGCATATCTTGTAAAATGATCCACTAGTAGGTGTAGGTATTTCTTCGTCGACCTAGATCCTCCAAAACCTCCTATGGTGTCGATTGATACTATTTCGAACGGTTTGTTTGGCGGTCCTAAATGTGACATTAAGCCGTATTTCTCTTTTCCTCTTGATTTGTTTTTTATGCATACTTCGCAGTTTTTGCATAGGTTTCTTATATTTTTTGTTAGGTTTTTCGCTGTATATATCGGACCTACCATTTTTGTCATTTGTCTAATGCCTATGTGACACCACCCTTCGTGTATTTGTTTTATGATTTTTTTGCTTAGATGCTCCGATAGAATGATCTTTTCCCTCTTTCTTATTTTTTTGTAGTATATTCCATTTCTCCGTACTATATTGTTCTTTGGTGTCTTTTCTATCTTGTTCTGTGTTTGGTCCATTTTTATATCTTCTATTTGTATCGCGTTTACTATCTTGAGCACTTCATCTTCATTTTCTTCTGCTGTTAGCACTGGATTCCTACTTAAGCAATCTGCTTCTATGTTTTCTCTTCCCGGTGTATATCTTATTTCGAATTCATATTGGGACAAGTAGTAAGTTAGGTCTCCTAGTTCTTCGTCCGTTCTATTTTTGATGTTCAAGTTCTCGAGTGGCTTATGGTCTGAGTATACTATAAACTTTTTCCCGATGAGCCAGTGTTGCCAGTATTTCACGGCCTCTTTTATTGCTAAGCATTCCAAGTAGATTGCTTTTTTCCTTTTTTGTGTTTCGTTTAATTTCTTTGAGAAATATGCTACTGGCCGATCTTTTTTATCCTTTTGTTCCTGTTTAAGTACCGCGCCGATACCTTCTAGTGATGCGTCCGTGAATATTTTAATTGGTAGGTTGTTGTCAAAAATCTCCAGTACTGGTTGTGAACATAGCAAGTTCTTTATTTTTTTAAATGATTCCTCGCAGTCCTTTGACCATACAAATTTTTCATTCTTTCTTAATAATCTATGTAGAGGTTCCAATATTATTGCACTATTCGGTACATATTCGTGATAGAAATTTATTTTCCCCAGAAATTGCCTTATGTTTTTTTGGGTTCTTGGAACGGGAAAATCCCTGATGGAAACCAAATTATCTTTTATTGGTTTTACCGAATTATTATTGATTATGTGGCCTAGATATTTTACTGAGTCAGCGGCAAATGTGCATTTCTTTAGTTTCAATCTAAATCCTTCCTTCACTATTGCTTCTAATACTAGTTTTATATGTTTTATGTGGTCCTCGAAGGTTTTTGAAAATATCAATATGTCCTTATTAAAGTCTACTAGAAGTTTTTCTTTCTTCATGGCGTAATCAGTTAATGAACCTTCTCTATATTTAAATGTTAGCGCGTAAGTTACATTGTTCCATCCGTTATCAGCAAAACATTCTACAAATCTATTCCTCCATTCTAACCATCCTGCGGTTATTGTTAATCTTATAAGTGTTGAAGCGTGCCAGTCCAAACCTGCTTTGTCTACGAATAGTTTTAGTACTTCGATTTTTTCTTCATCCTCGTTTATCTCGAATCGGGCACATTCTTTTTCGAAATTCTCCATCCACTGTTTAGCGTTGGTGCTTTTGCTTGAAAACTTTTCTATCAGGAATTTTTCTGCCATATCTTTCAATTTTCGTTTTCCATTTTTATTTTGTGTTGTTTCTATTAATTTTTCTAATATTTTTTTCAAATTATCATCCTGTTGTACGTTTTCCACATCTTTTTCATTTATCTCTTCCAGGTACTGATCACCAAACTGCAGGTTCCCATCTTCATCTGTATATATATTTTGTAACTCCTTTGTTATTGTAATCCAGATACATCTTGTCTGGTGTCTTTTTTTGAGTGTATTCATTAATTTTGCAAAATTCTCGGTTTTTCTTAGCTCTGCGTGTTGTCCTGCATATCTCAACTCTTCTGGTAGTATATACTTTTTCCCATCTTCCGTCGCGATTGAGGTTATGGCGACTATGTTTGTCTTATCATCCTTCGGTGATGCTACCACTTTAAATTCAAACAGTAGTTTTGGCATTGTAAACAAAATTGTCGTTTTGTAAGACAAATGATGTTAATCTCCAAAATTAATTGGGGTTTACTTTTATTTTCCGGGTAGGTTGTGAGAGAAATAACCAAAATGGGTTGCTCTGTAACAAGAGATTGAATGTTTATTTAACAACTAGGTGTTATGTACAATATTTACAATCTTACCTGTAACAAGAGAAACGACAATTAAAGTTTTTTCTCTGTCACACTTTTCTACTCTCTCTTCTATTAATGTAATTGTCTTTCTAATCGATGTAATTGTCTATCTCGCATATTCCACCTGTTCTATCTCGCTATCTATCTTTCTCTCTCTATCTCTGTCCAGCCGTGTCGCTAGGTTCACGTTCGCTACCAACCGCGGTGGCGCGGCAAATTCAATTAAAGAAGATACTTGTTCTTTACAGGTATATTCCGCTAATTTGAGTCTCCATCTTACTAATCGAGATGATGGGTCTTTTACCGAATGTAACCATACTAGTGGTCTGTGGTCAGTTATTAAAGTGAATTTGTTGCCATATAGGTATGGTCGGAAGTGTAAAACGCAGTAAACTATTGCTAAAAGTTCCTTTTCAATGGTAGAGTAGTTTCTTTCCGCGTCATTCAGGAGTCTAGAGGTATATGCTATGGGTAGATCTTTGCCTATGTCTCCTTGACTTAAAACTCCTCCTATAGCATAACCCGAGGCGTCAGTGGTTAAAATGAAGGGTTTTGTGAAGTCGGGGTATTGCAAAATGGGTTTTTCGCACAATTTGTCACTTAAAGTTTCGAATGCCTTTTGTTGCTTTGTGTCCCAATGAAATTTTATTTCCTTTTTCAAAAGTTCCGTTAATGGTTTAGCAATTTTAGAGAAATTAGGAATGAATCGTCTGTAATAACCCGCTAGTCCCAAAAACTGTTTAATGTTTTTTGGGTTCCTAGGGATTGGGAAATTTTTGACTGCGTCTAGTTTTTTTGGATATGGCTTAAGGCCTTCTTCGCTAATTACGTGACCTAGATAATTTACTTCTTTACTGAGAAATTCACATTTGTCTGGTTGTAGGCAGAGGTTAGCTGCTCTCAAACGGTCCATTAAAGTAGTGAATATCCCGTAGATCGCGCAAGTTATGCGCATGGACATGAAAAATATCTGGATTACCGACAGCGGCGCGTCACGCCATATTACCCACCGGCGCGAGTGGCTCAGTGAGTATCGTACCATAAGCGGTGAGTCAGTCTCACTCGATGACGACGGTATGTGCGAAGTGCTTGGTACCGGAACAGTAATCATAGAGAAATTAGTTGGTGACACATGGAGTGAATCGCGAATTGAGAATATCTTATACGTGCCTAAAGTACGAAAAAATCTATTTTCCGTCGGAGTATGTACGACGAAAGGATTTGATGTTCTTTCAAAGGACAGCGTGTCGTGCTAGTACGAGATGGTGAAGTGTATGGACAGGGAGTGAAACAAGACAATGAAATCTACCGAATGATGTTTCGCGTAAAGACTAAATCAAACACCGGAGAAGCAAACGTGGCTACAACAAACCTAAAGTTATGGCACGAACGCCTAGGACATGTCAACAAAAACACGCTAACACAGATGGTGAAGAAAGGCGTCGTGCAAGGTGTGAAATTAGCAGATCTGGCAGACTTTTTCTGTGAGGCGTGCCAGCTAGGTAAGTCTCATAGATTAAGCTTCAAAGAAAAAGAAACCAAAGAAGCCACACAACCTGGGGAGTATTTTCACTCAGATGTAGTAGGACCAATGTCCGTAGAATCTCTTGGAGGAGCAAGATATTTCGTTGCCTTCAAGGATGACTCCTCAGGATTCCGACATGTCTATTTCATCAGAAACAAAACAGATGTAGTCGAGAGGTTCAACGAGTTCGAGAGGATGATCGCTAATAAATTCAACCGACCTATGAAAACCCTACGAACAGACAACGGGAAGGAATATTGCAATTCGGAGATGCAAAAACTGCTGCTATCACGAGGTATCCGTTTGGAAACAACAGCACCCTACACGCCACACAGTGGGGAATTTTCAAGAAAACGTGGCCAAAACTCGAAAAACGAACTTTCCTATGCAGGTATAATGACCAAGGGGATTGGTTAAGAACTAATTTCTGCGTAACCTCCCGTTTGTCCCAACCCTCTAACCCTCATAGTCTCTTAGATATTTCAGTTCAAAGTTGACCTTCGTCCGTGACGGTTGCGTACCTGAATTTTGGTATAATATTCGCTCTAACTTTGAACACTTCTAACTCAACAGTGTAAAGTGATAATCAATTTCACCAAAATGGATGATCTTCCTCAAGGTATGTAGAAAATTTTTCCCATTTTACAATTGAAAAATAATATTTATTGTCCCTGTTTATGTAGTCTAACGATAATCCTGTAAAGTGCCTTCGATCGGAAATAAATATAGACTTTGCGTAGACTTTTAGTTGAGAGTCCCACGACATCCCGCCTTCGTTTTTTTTTTAAATTAAAGCTTAGAATATCAGCTTTCGAATGAAGTGTGAATCAGAGTGCGCAAACGTGCGCGGGCTGGTCCAGAGCATTTTTAGTGAGCGTATGCGTGTTCCGAGAAGGCCCCCGGCGGCGGCGCGGCACTCGCTTGCCGCGCCGCGCCGCGTTTCCATGCCAGTGCGCTGCCTAGTCAGCCGAGCTGGGCAGGTAGCTCGCTTACTTGGAACTTTCTCACCCTAAGCGGACTCGGTCGACTGGTTTACTCTGACAATAGATTCTAAATATTAATATATTGTTCATAGACATTCTGATACCTGATTTGGCATACCTACGTACAATTTGTTTCCGAGAGGCGAAGGGATTTGTTCGAAATTTGTTATTGTATTCGAAAAATTGTGTTACCAAGTGCACAAAGGCGTATGTCTAATCCTCATTCGGATCACAATGACATTTATAATTAATACGAAATACTATTTTTTTTTTCTAGGTTCTGGAACTTCCCTTATTACTTTCAAACGAAGGGAAATCTTTTCGATAATACAAAAACACTTGGCCGCGGATCTCCAGGAGCAGATAATCCATTTGGAGCGAGAATTATCCGAGAAAAGTGAATGTGCCATTCGAATTCACCGGGATACCAAGATAAATTTGTCGAAGTTATTCTCCTAAATGCGCACAAAATGGCAAGAATCAGGAAGGAAAATGACAAATTTTCTCAATAACAATCAAGAGTGGCTAGAGATGGATGTAGCCTTTCCTACTGATTCGAAGCCGAATGAAGCCACCACAACTGGTCGTCCGTCGCAAGACTTTGCTGCATCAAGTGAGCGATCAAAACGACGAAGAACAGAAGAACTTCGTAAAAGTCATACCGCTGAGGAGTTGTGCTATGCAGCGCAGATGAGTCTCCGCTCTTCCGGAGACTTAGATTCGTCGAAAATTGTTAAGGCCGTTATAACACCCTCACCTGTACCTACATCATCAAGGGCAGAACATACGACACTATCAACGGATGAAGCTCTTTCGGTTATGGTCGAAGCCAAACTCACCAGACATCAGTATAATGCTATCAGAACATCGATGAAAGATCATAACTGTCGGTTATATCCGAATTACGAAGCAGTTCGAGAGGCCAAAGCATTATGTTACCCACCACGGTCTAGTATATCTATCACCGAAAATTGTGCTGATATTAAATTGCAAGACTTGCTGGACCACACATGCAAGCGTATTCTTCTTAGTCAGAGAGAAGTTCTGAAATCAGTGCATAAGGACAACTTGGCAAATGCGAACTTAATCTGTAAATGGGGGTGTGACGGAAGTTCCGGCCAAAGTGTATACAAACAGAAATTTGACGATGACAGTAATTCAGACGCAAGCATATTCCTAACATCCCTTGTGCCGTTACAGCTCACATTTTTTGAGAGTGAATCGATGGACTCCGGTGGTCAAATTGTGTGGAAAAATCCGAGGCCATCATCTCCTCGTTTTTGCCGTCCTATAAGAATGCAATTTCTGCACGAAAATACGCAATCTACGAAGGATGAAGTGGAGTATATCGAGAAACAAATCTCATCCTTGAAACCATTGAAAATTGGAATTGATGGCAGAGAAGTAACGGTTAATTATAAAATGCTATTTACTATGATAGATGGAAAAGTCTGCAACGCTGTTACGTCTACGAGTTCTTCACAGAGATGCTATTTATGTGGAGCTACTTCAAAAGATTTTAACAATCTCGATAAAATCCTGGAGAGAGAGGTGGACGCAAAGAACTTGAATTTCGGAATGTCTACGTTACATGCATGGATTCGATTTTTTGAGTGCCTTTTGCATCCATCATACAAAATCGATCTGAAAAAGTGGCAGGCACGAACCGAAGATGACAAAAAGCTGGTTAATGATCGAAAAGCACAGATTCAAAAATCTTTGAAGTCTGAATTGGGGTTGATAGTAGATCGTCCAAAGCCTGGGTATGGGAGCACCAATGATGGAAATACTGCGCGTCGCTTTTTTGAGAACCACGAAGTAACATCAATGATAACTGGCTTGAAAGAAGAACTTATAAAAAGATTCCATGTGATTCTACAAGTTATCTCCAGTGGGTACGATATAAACGTGGAAAACTTTAAAGAATACGCGTTGGATACTGCGAAACTGTACGTGCGCGAATATTCATGGTATTATATGCCAACAACCGTCCACAAAATATTGATCCATGGTCCTTTAATAATAGCTTCGGCTATTTTACCTATTGGACAATTATCAGAGGAGGCTCAGGAAGCAAGAAACAAGGATATTAAGAAGTTTAGAGATGGATTTTCTCGTAAATCATCGCGTGAAAACACTATGCAAGATATTTTACATTGGCTGCTAGTTTCATCCGACCCCTTCATCACAAGCCTGAGGAAACTACCTCAAAAAAAATTGAAGCAATTTTCGTCAGAAGCCATTTCACTATTAGCGAGCCCAACTATCGCACATGAAGATCTGTATCCGGATTCGGATTGAATTATTACTTTTAGTTCCTGCCAATAAACACTGTTTACTATATTGCAAGAGAATGATTATTTTACCCCGGAATTCCCGAATCTATTGTCTAATCTAGTATAGCAGTCGCTCCACACACATATTTTAAGTTCACCATTTTGTTTTTCTAAATTTGAATATCAGATTCGTAAACAGCGACCCCGAAAACATCGATAAAGTATACAAACAATCGAGTTTTTTACGAAATTCATGTCTGATTCGGCCATATTCGAGCCGCCATTTTGTTTTTCTAAATTTGGATACCAGATTCGTAATCAGCGACCCCGAAACCATCGGTAAAGTGTATTATCAATCGAGTTTTTCACGAAATTCATGTCTGATTCGGCCATATCAAGTCCGCCATTTTGTTTTTCTGAATTTGGATACCAGATTCGTAATCAGCGACCCCGATAACATCGGTAAAGTGTATAATCAATCGAGTTTATCACGAAATTAATGTGTTCATCGGCCATATTGGAGCCGCCATTTTGTTTTTCCAAATTTGGATACCAGATTCGTAATCAGCGACCCCGAAGACATCGGTAAAGTGTATAATCAATCGAGTTTATCACGAAATTAATGTGTTCATCGGCCATATTGGAGCCGCCATTTTGTTTTTCCAAATTTGGATACCAGATTCGTAATCAGCGACCCCAAAAACGTTGGTATACCAAATTTGGAAGAATTCCGATGATCCCCTGGATTATGGCCACGTTTTCGTGAAAATTCCCCACTGTGCGCCACAGCAAAATGGCAAGGCGGAGAGAGATAATCGAACCATGGTAGAGAGTGCAAGAGCCATGCTACATGCAAAGAACTTACCGCCAACTCTCTGGGCTGAAGCAATAAGTACAGCCGTCCATATTCTCAACAGAACCGCGTCAAGCAACAATGACAGCGTCACACCGTACGAAGTATGGACGGGTAAGAAACCTAACCTATCTTATCTTCGAGTATTTGGATCCGAAGCGTACACACACATAGACAAACAGTTTAGAAAGAAGCTTGATGCGAAAGCAAAGAAAACTCTGCTGATAGGATATCAAGCAGAATCATCAAACTATCGGCTATATGACCCAATAACGAAACGAGTATTGGTCTCGAGAAATGTAGTATTCAATGAGAAATTTCAGACTGAGAATACTCCGGACGAGAACTGCAACAACCCAATTTTCAAATTGATGACAGACGAGCAGCAGGAAGAAGAAGCACAAGCAGATGATCCCGATTCGGAAGAAGATCCCGCAGAAGAATACGTAGACGCACCAGAAGTACCAGCCCAACGAGAAGTCGAAAGGACACCACCACGTGATGGTGATGAACAGAGAAATCGCCTCAGGGACCGCGGAACACTCCGGCGACCTATCAGGTATAACGCAAATATCGCTGAGTATAACGTACCCAATACATTCAAGGAAGCAACCTGTGGTCCCGACTCTGAAAAGTGGAAGAAGGCTATAGAAGATGAACTCGACGCACACACACAAAATGAAACTTGGGTGATCGTACCCAAATCACCAGCACTCAGAACCATAGACTCAAAGTGGGTTTTTAAAGTACTTCAAGACGCAGATGGGAAAATCTACCGGCATAAGGCAAGACTCTGTGCCCGTGGGTTCTTACAACGTGAAGGAAGTGACTACTTTGAAACCTACGCACCAGTCATAAGATATGACTCACTGAGATTGTTCCTAGCAATCGTCGCAGCAGAGGATCTCGAGCTAATCCAGTTCGACATCAAGACCGCATTCCTGTACGGCGAGCTTCAAGAACAAATCTACATGGAGCTACCAGAAGGCCTATGTGACGACAGTGAAAGTGAAAGTGTGTGCAAGTTGCAAAAATCTCTGTATGGCCTGAAACAGGCACCGCGTTGTTGGAGTGAAAAATGTAGCAACTTTCTAAAACAGTATAATCTGTATGAGTGTGAGTCTGAAAAATGCATATTCACTGGCACTGTGAATGGATGCAGTGTGTACCTAGCTCTCTTTGTAGACGACGGGCTAGTAGCATCAAAGTCACAGACAGTCCTAACCTCAATAATCAAATGTTTTGAGAGATCTTTCAATATAACTCTTGGTGATGCTACCAGCTTCATAGGTGTACAAATAGAGCGAGATCGTGTGAACAAGTCAGTATTGTTACATCAAACAAGTTATGTTAATAGAATAATAAGTAAGTTTAGATTAAGTGAAGCGAAACCAATCAGTATTCCAGCTGATCCGCATAGCATATTGAGTCCCGTCCAAGACGGAGAAAAAGTTCAAACAATTGTACCTTACAGAGAGGCAGTCGGCTCCCTAATGTTTCTTTCGACTGTATCTCGCCCCGACATATCATACGCTGTAAACAATGTAAGCAAGTACCTGAACAGTCATAACGACAGTCATTGGCGGACAGTAGTAAGGATTTATAGATATTTGATAGGAACCCCTAGCCTAGGAATAGAATACCGAAGTGCAGGAGAAGAATCTCAACTCATGGGATTCTCAGACGCAGATTACGCGAATGATTTGGAGACAGGAAGATCAACCACAGGTTACGCATTCTGTTTCTCAAATGGGCTAATCACCTGGTCAGCGCAACGCCAGAACCTAGTAACACTAAGCACAACCGAGGCAGAGTATGTAGCCGCAGCAACTGCCACTAAAGAAGCAGTATGGCTTAGAAAACTCTTGGAAGAGCTCGGATATCGGTGTGCTCAACCTACAGTATTATTTATCGATAATCAAAGCGCCATACGGCTTAGCAAAAATCCAGAATATCACAAAAGGACGAAGCACATCGACATCCGATACCATTTTATAAGAGAAAAAGTAG
The DNA here is from genome assembly GCA_963966615.1 of Tenthredo amoena. Taxonomy (NCBI): domain Eukaryota; kingdom Metazoa; phylum Arthropoda; class Insecta; order Hymenoptera; family Tenthredinidae; genus Tenthredo; species Tenthredo amoena. The sequence goes on along the minus strand of OZ016488.1, from coordinate 11,344,735 downwards.
ATGCAGGTGAAATAGTAGTCAAGTACGTCTCAAGCGAACTGCAAAGAGCAGACATATTTACTAAGCCTCTACCAAAGAATCGATTTAAATTCCTGTGCGACGAGTTAAAGTTAAAGTTAAGAGAGTAGAACAAGTCAAAAGAAAAGTACAGAAACAGGGAAGGTGTTAAGATAAGTAATAGTTCCTTCGACTTTTCTTTCTGACCATATCGTCCTTAGTCGTATGACTTCGATCCCAGGTGCGCACGCATCGCCATGAGGCGAAGCCGACCTAGTTAGTTAGTTGATCCTGATCGATAGATACGATAACAAGTATAATTCTATGCATGTTCTAATTAAATAAAACCATATTTAAAGTTAATATAAAAGAAAATAATTCTTTAATCCTAAACAATAAAACAATAAACACAAATATTACAACATATGCATTAGCTAGTTCTCCTCTATAGAAATTTATAGATTTTGGTGGACTGAAAATTTCTGCTAAGGAATCTAAGAATCTTTCTAAACCGTCAAATTCTTCATCTTCTATTGCTGCGTAAGCTCGCCCTGTCAATTTACTCTTTAAAACTCGTACGAAAGCGCTTTCTGCGTTAGGCGAAATCATGTCTCTGGCTCTTTTACACGATCTAATAAATGAATTTAATTTGTCTCCGTCGCCGTTAAAGGTTGTTATAGTGGCAATAGCGTCTTTTATTCGTATTGTGACTTCTGGTTCTACTCTAATTGTCCTTGGTGAAGGTGTGCCTTACCTATTTTGTTTTAATGCTTCTATTTCGCGTTTAAGTGTTAGTATTTCGTCCGTAATTTGTAAAGGAAAACCGGGCGGTTGTTCGGGTACAGGAGGTGGATCGCGTCTCGGCGGAGTTTGATCTATTATTGGTTCGTTATTAAGATTTTCTGGGGTGACTGAAATTGTACTATCTGATTCATAAGATTGCGTTCCTTTTCTGTCCTAAGTTGCTCGGTTTCGTGTTGTAATTTTTTAATCATTTCTTCTAAATCGGCTTGAGCTCTTAATTCGCGTTGCATGGTTTCTAATTGATTTTGTGATTCTTGATTTGTTTTTTCTACGTTTTGTTCTTTTTTAGATAGTGTTTCCTGTTTCTTTAAAAATTGAGTTTCCCTAGTTTGTATTTCTTTTCCTCTTTCTTCTAGGTCTTTCTGTAGTCTAGCTAATTCATCCATTGTGAGATCTTTGCTCCTAGTTCCATGTGCCATTTTATAATTTTAGCAAAAATTTGTTTACGAATACAAGCTTTTTCTCTGGTTTAGGTAAATCCCGGCCGCTATCACCAAATTTGTCACAACCCAGGTGGATAATGACAATTAAATATACCATTAACCGTAATAGTCAATGATATTTTGTCTCCTTAATTTAACACCTAAGTGTTGGGATCGGAGACTACCAGAGGAGGAAAGGTTGTATTCATAAATTACTGAAATATTATGTATAAATTGAATAAAATGATCTTTATTATACTTCTTTGAGTTTATTCAATATCAACGAGTTCCACGGTTAAAGGCGGAACGTTGAAAACTCGCGTCGTGGTTTCTACGGTATTCACAAGGATGTGGCTTCCGCGATCTTCAATAAAATGTTGGGTTTGAGAAGTACCAGGGGGTAGGTCGTTGAGTGTGGTTTGGGTTGGTTGCACCTGAGGGTTCCCGATGTTGAGTTCTATGGTATCCTCGTCGTCCAGAGGATGGCTGAATACGCGTTCAAAGATGGCCGGGAGCTCGGGCGGACCTAGCCTGATGGCTTTCTCTAGGCAGGCTTCCAAACGTTGTTGGTATTTTAACTGTGCCTTGGCAATCCTTTGTTTAATTACCTTACCCCCGCGTCGATTATTTCTCTTTCTCTTCCTGGGTCTGTTCCACGTTCATCTACATGTAAGGTGCGAGGAGTTAGAATAACTGGGTGCAAGCGTTGCTCTTGGCTGGCTAATGCTACCCACGAATATGGAAATTGGGTGCAAGCGTTGCTCTTGGCTGGCTAATGCTACCCACGAATATAGGAAGTTGGGTGCAAGCGTTGCTCTGTGGCTGGCTAATGCTACCCACAAATATGGAAATTGGGTGCAAGCGTTGCTCTTGGCTGGCTAATGCTACCCACGAATATAGGAAATTGGGTACAAGCGTTGCTCTTGGCTGGCTAATGCTACCCACGAATATGGAATTTGAGTGACTGTAGACTAATTGTTTTCAGGCCCTGTTTGAGTTAGAATACTCGGGGTACTTACTTTGATTTAGGAGGGTTGCACAATGAACTCACTTTGTATTAATAAAAGTATTTTAATGAAACTTAATAATTGAGAGTTTTAGTCTTTATGTGAAAATAACTTATTAACTGAGGTAAAAACTGTTGAACTGGTATAACTGTGTAATAGGTTTCTAATTTGCGACTGACTGGTACTAGATTGGTTGATTGAACTGAACTGGTCTTTGCTGAACTACTCTTTACTGAACTGCCTGCTCTTGGCCCGTGAGCCTCCTTATATACGCGAGTAAATGCTCGTAGTGGGGAGACTCGTGACTCCGGCCTACGTGACCGTTGGTGGGAGCCTTGCGCTGTGAATCCCCGAGTTGTTTTCACATGAGACTGTTTAGGTCAGCCGTAGCTTATTCATCGTTTACATTATAATATTACATACGGTTCCCAAGGCACGGCTGTTTACAATTTGCAGCTGTGTTTATGAAGCGAGTCTTATGATATTATTTCTTGGAGCGGTGCTCTTGGGTTTTAGTAACCGAAGAGCACGGCTTGCGTTTTATAAACATTTGCAGCTGCGTCGTGAAATCAAGACCACGGCTTGTGTTTCAATAAACATTTGCAGCTGCGTCGTGAAATCAAGACCACGGCTTGCGTTTTAATAAACATTTGCAGCTGCGTCGTGAAATCAAAAGCACGGCTTGCGTTTTAGTAAACATTTGCAGCTGCGGGAATGTTTATCGTACATAGTTCCCGAGGCGCGGCTTTGTTTATAATTTGCAGCTGCGCTGCCTTACTGCCTGATATTATTCTACTGTGGTAATACTATTGTGGTTACGTCACTGGTTAAAAATTAAGAGTGTATAATGCCTGGGAAGCAGGCTGAGTGTTAGTGGATTATAATATTGGCTTATAGTATTTTATGGTTAATTGTGTGGTATATATTGTAACGGATCGGGTGATCTAATCCCGAGACAATACGTCACCCCGCGCACCGTCAACCGCGCACAACAAGTGAGGTCAATCGGTGACTATATAAGCGCAGCGCTAACATGGCTCCAGCAGCAGTGTTAGGCAAAGCGCCACGCTGTCTCACTACGATATCTTTTCTGAGGCCAGACAGGCAGAGCGCCCTGGTACTCTTTAGCGTCATTTCTTTAATTACGGAAACTGCCATAGCGGGGTTTCACGTTAGAGTCAATTATTATCTTTACTTTTTTACTTTCATTTTCATTATCACTTCAATTACTTTATATCAAATTTATAATATAACGAAAATTTAAACAAGAAACGAGCGTAGAATCGTTGCATAGCTAAATCTACGAATTAGGTTAAACTTATGTAATAAAATTATAGTATAAATTTCCGGTTGCAACCACTTCAATTGATTATGAGTTATTTGACTAATTAAATATTTTGTTAATCGGGACGGTTTCCTTTTCTTTAAAACCTCTTTCTCCGTAGGCTGAACTGACCTGACTAACACATTGCATTTAATTAGCTAATATACAGCTTCGGTGACGACTGCACTGTCCAGATCCGATACTCGCTTCGGTGCGCTAGGCGTACCCAAGTCGAGATACGGTCTCGGCAAGTGCGTTGAATCCCAAGTCTGATACAGCCTCGGTGCTGCTTGCAGCATCCAGGTCTGAGGAAGGCAGCTACGGTGTGATTCGCTCCACCCTAGTCTGTATTAGGGACTAACAAATTGATTACCTCTTCCAAGGAGCCCTAGAAATTAATCTAGAGTAAAGACACTCACAAGTAACTAGCCACACGCGACACCTTCCGTGTCGCGTAAAGCACCCGAAAAGTTACAATATATATGTATGTATGCGATGTAATAGTAGTATATATGCCATCTTTTATATGGCTATATGCATTATATGAATATTAATAAAGATTATTGAATACAGAATTATTTTAGTTTAATTAGAGTATAGTATGTTTTATGCTTAGACTGGCTGGAGTTAGAATGTACTCCGTTAATTTAGTTTGAGTATAGAAGGTATATTCCTTCATGCTTAGTTAGCTTGAATATAAGATGTATGTATACCGTGCGTTTTCGTGGATGAGCGACATGCCTAGATCCGAAGGTAGCCGAACTTACGCCCTATTATATGCAATTAAGGGTACATGTCATATATATATCAGTATTTCTGACACTCCACCCTTGACGACAAGCTGTCAGTTGCTGTAGAGCCTTTGTATCTATTGGCCGCAATGTTTATAGGTTATTCTTTAATCACACGTAATTATTCGAAATCGATTGCTCAGCGATCCGCGTCATTCAGCTAGTTTTATGATTAAAGAATAACCTATAAACGTCGCCGCCAATGCACGTAGCCTCTACAGTAGCTGACAGCTCGCCGTCAAATGTCAAAAATACTGATATATATATGACATGTACCCTTAATTGCATATAATAGGGCGTACGTTCGGCTATCTTCGGATCTCGGCATGTCGCTCATCCACGAAAACGCACGGTATATATATATATATATATATATATATATATATATACATATATATATATATATATATGCGAGTAGGTTCTAGAAGGTTATTATATTATAAGGTATTGTAAGATATATAGGTATATAATGGCATAAAAAATTACTCCGGTCTTGGGTAAATTATGTGATTATGTAGAGGGTCAGGAACCGTCACAGGGAAAAGAAATGGGCCGACGAACGAAGACAGACCGACCAGGCTAGCAAACAGAACTCGGGAAACGAGGCAGGCCCCTCGGGGAACGCGAAACCCCGAGAAACAGGGCCGACGCGAACGGTCAACCCATTGCCAACCCTGGAAGAAATACTATCGCAACCGTCAACCTCAGCTTAGGCGCAGTACCCACCGATCGAAATAGATTCTAAGGACCTAAAAATGAATACCAAATTAATGATAGACACGGGAGCGGAACCCAATATAATTAAATTAGGAAATTTAAAGGATCGACAGAAAATAAACACCTCAGATAAAATAGAAATGAAAGGCATCACCGAAAATTTGATTAAATCCCTAGGCAGTACAGAAATAGATATAGCAGGAGAAACGGTACCCTTTCACGTAGTCGACGACAACTTTAGAATCAAACAAGACGGAATATTGGGATCAGCCTTCTTTCGTGGAACAAAAGCAACCATAAATTACGAAAACGAATGCCTAACCATCAATGACCAATCATTAGCCTTCATACCTAAAGACACATTTACAATAAAGGCTCGTACCACACAAATCATTCAGGTAAACGTAGAAAGCACTAATCTCCGAGAAGGATACCTACCGCGGCTAGGTCACATCGAAGGAATTTATGCGGGAGAAGCACTAGTGAGCGTTCAGAACGAACAAGCTATAATTCCAATTATCAATACCACAGAAAAGGATATAATAATTGAAACACCAGAAGTCAAAATTTTCCCCTATAACCAAGAACAAGGAAGGATCACGCATGTAAAGCATACCTATATGTTAAGTGACCAACAGACCCGACGATTCGAACAAATAAAACCATTACTCAGGCTAGAACACTTAAATCCGGAAGAAACAAAACACGTAGAAAAATTTATACAACTAAACGTCGATATATTCCATTTATACGACGAACCCTTAAAAGCAACCAACGCGATAGAACACGGTATAACCACAACGGACGATACTCCAGTTAATACGCGACAATACAGATTCCCACCAATTCACAAGGAAGAAATAAATAAGCAGGTCGCGGACTTGGAAAAAAATAACTTAATTAAAACCTCACTATCCCCATACAACTCGCCCGTATGGATTGTACCCAAAAAACCCGACTCGCAAGGAAATAAACGTTGGCGAATGGTAATTGACTATAGAAATCTGAACGAAAAAACCATCGGAGACGCGTATCCACTACCAAATATCAACGCAATCTTAGACCAACTAGGCAACGCAAAATATTTCTCGGTCTTCGATTTAGCTTCAGGTTTTCACCAAATACGAATGAAGGAAGCAGATGGCCCTAAAACCGCGTTCTCTACCCCCTACGGACATTACGAGTTTACGCGAATGCCGTTCGGACTACAAAACGCGCCAGCCACTTTCCAACGTTTAATGGACACCGTATTGACAGGACTACAGGGAAATGAACTATTCGTTTACTTAAATGACATAGTCCTCTGTGCCAGTTCCCTTCAGGAACACGAACAAAAATTTAACCTTCTAATGAAAAAACTACGCGGAGCTAACCTTCAACTACAACCGGATAAATGCGAATTACTCAGAAGAGAAGTCATGTATTTAGGACACGTAATAAGCGAAAACGGAGTAAAACCCGATCCGAAAAAGGTAGAAGCCGTAAGAAACTTTCCGGTACCTAAAAATGCGAAAAATATTAAACAATTCCTTGGATTAGCAGGCTATTATCGCAGATTCATTCCTAATTTCTCAAAAATCGCAAAACCAATGACGGAACTCTTAAGGAAAACTACACCTTTCAATTGGAAGGAAAAACAACAAGAAGCCTTCAAAATATTACGGGACAAATTATGCGAAAAACCAATATTGCAATACCCAGACTTCACGAAACCTTTTATAATAACCACGGACGCATCAGGACAAGCGATAGGAGGAGTACTTAGCCAGGGCGAAATAGGAAAAGATTTACCAATCGCCTACACCTCGCGACTACTTCAACCAGCCGAACAAAGATATTCCACAATAGAACAGGAACTTTTGGCTATAATTTACTGCACTTCCCAATTCCGATCATACGTATACGGTACTAAGTTCACGTTAGTAACCGACCATAGACCCTAGATATGGCTAAATTCGGTGAAAGATCCAACGTCGCGTCTAGTTAGGTGGAGATTGAAGTTAGCAGAATACGAATATAATATGGTTTACAAGCCCGGTAGAATAAATGCAAACGCGGACGCACTTTCCCGTAATCCTCCAGAGAAACCTCTTGATCCAGAACCTAGCGAAATAAATAGACTCGTACTTCCGAAAGGAGACATTTTTAACGCGCCAAAAGGATACGCGTTAGTTCATACGACATCTCAAGACTTCAAGTTTGAAAGAGGCCTAGGACCCCTATTCCGAACAGCCGTGGGACAAATCGAAAAACTTAAAACCTATAATACACCCATAGGAGGGGTAACTGCTGTTAATCATAAAGGTAGACTGGTAATTTACCTAGTTATAAAATAAAAGGATACCGATCAGGCAAAACTAGAAGACGTAGAAGGAGCCCTCAGGCTGCTCCACCAGTTAACCCAGGAATTCAAAATCTCTCATTTAGCATTCACAAATCTAGACCTGGAAGAAAACGATTTAAACTGGTCACAAATAGAACCAACTCTTTTCGAATTATTCAGTGGAACACTTTACAAAATCAGAATACATGTAGGAGATCCTCCACACCCCATCGTACTCCCTGTACGTAATAATTTAATACCTTACGATATCAAACAAATAATACAGACAACACAGGTCGCGGGACCGACAGAAGCAGGCGACAGTTCAGATGACGCAATTTTCCCCACTCCTAAAAAACCCGTAGTAGCAGAAATTGACCAAGATCTTTTCACAACAGACGACTCATATGCTTTAGCCCACTGCGTAGCAGAAGATCTTAAAATGAACGCCGGAATAGCTAGAGAATTTAAGAGCCGTTTTAATCAATTACCAGCAATATTTAGCCAACGAAAAACTATAGGAGAAGTAGCCTATATCAAGAACGGTCAACGATATTTATTTTACCTAATAACTAACAAATGCAGCTACGAGAAACCAGAGTTCGAAGATCTCAGGTCCAGCTTATTCTATCTACGAAGCCTCCGCATGAAATTAGGTATAACAAGAATAGCAATGCCTCGAATTGGATGCGGACTCGATAAACTCTTCTGGCCACACGTAAAACACGCACTCACTCAAATATTCAAACCCCCTTTCGAAATATTCATTTGTAACCTTAATAATTCAAATTTACCAACCACAGATACCCCAGAGGAACAAGACGAACTAAATACGAACGAAACGCAGCCTAATAACGATTTAACCTTACCAGATAATTTCAGCAACCACCTCTCTGATGCAGAGTCAAACGAGTCACAAGGCGCACGCTACGAAACCGAAGATGGAACAGACAGTGACTCAGACAACGAGGAAATAATTGAACCTAGTTCCAGAAACTACGAAATCAGGCAAAACCTGGTTAGAATAACGCATACTCGCGATAGACTCTCCATGCAGAAAGGCACGATTATTTTCTTTCTAACTTGTAAAGGCGAACCATACGACGACGGTTCACGAGAATTAAACGAAGCAAAAATTCTACCAAAATTTAAAGATCTCACTTTAGGCAGAGCAAAGGTAGAAAAAGTAAAATCAAAAATTTTTGTAGGACTACCTATAAAAGAGAATTCAAAAACGCAGCTTGACCCAGATATATTCAACGATGCTATAAATTCACTCATAGACGTCCTCAATGAACTTAACTTTACATCTTTCTCGATATCAAAATGACCCAAAAAGATTCAATAAGTTGGAAGCAAGTAGAAACCCACTTGAAGAATATTAGCCAGGAATATGAAACACAAATCCAGATTTGCACCAATTTAGTAAGAATACCCCTAGAAGAAGAACGAGAAGGTATAATACAGGAATACCATAGCTCCGCTTTAGGAGGGCATAAAGGAATGACCAAAACCTACACTAGGATTAGGCAAAATTATTATTGGGACGGTATGAAGAAACAAATTCAGGATCTTATATCCACATTTATTAATTGCCAAACTAAAAAATTAACTCGGGTAAAAACCAAACAACCAATGACATTAACAGACACTCCAAATTCAGCCTTTGATAAAGTTTCAATGGACATAGTAGGTCCACTTCCCATATCACCCTCAGGTAATGAATATATCCTAACCATACAAGATCAGCTTTCGAAATACTCTTTAGCAATACCATTAATGGAGACTAACTCAATTGCTATAGCAAACGCCCTAATAACGCATCTAATATGCAAATTTGGGGCTCCAAAACAAATTCTAACAGATCAAGGCGCTAATTTAACTAGCTCTTTAATGAAAGAAGTCGCCAGAAAATTTAAAATCAAACAACTAAGGACTACTGCCTTCCACCCCCAATCTAATGGATCTATAGAACGATCACATCACGTACTAACAGAATATTTAAAGCAATTTGTGGATAAAAATAATAATTGGGACCAATGGTTAGCACAAGCTATGTTCTCTTATAACACTAGCACCCACGAAGGAACCAAGTATACTCCTCATGAGCTAGTCTTCGGTAAACCGGCAAGAATGCCCTCAGAACACGAAGTAATAGATCCCCTCACGGATAAAACGTACGAAGACTATCTCATTGAGCTTTACACCAAAACAAGAGAAATTCAAAACCTAGCTAAAGAAAATCTAGAACAGGCAAAGATTAGGCCCAAACAATATTATGACAGAAAAATAAACCCATTACATCTTACGGAACAAGATGAGGTATACCTCCTAAAGGAACCTCAAAAAGTAAAACTAGGAGACCAATATACAGGACCATATAAGACCATTGAAATAAAACAAGTAGCTTCTAAAATAGTAATAGGAATCAGTAGAACACTAAGAGAACACGAAGCCGATATTTTAGAGCAATTGGTTAATGAAGGACTAATAGAGCCACGCGTATACGGATTTACATCATACACTACCAATGTAGATTACGATGAACACACGCTAGAAGACCTAGTGACGCAATCAAATGAAATTATCATCATATACGAATCACACAAAGATTTTGCTAACACTCTCATCTGCAATAATGGAAAGCGTTATAGCAATAGACCAAGCCTCTAAAAAACCGACTTCAAATTCAAAACCTAGAATATAATTTAAGATAATAAAATATACGAGAGTAAAGAACGAATGGAACCTTCTGTTCCAGAGGATTGACAATGCGACATACGCCACTGCTACTATTAATAGCTACAACAGCCCAAGCACTAATCGGGTATGACTGCGGCGGGGGCGGACTCAACATTACAACATTAAGTTTACTCGACGCGACAAACTGCGACCTACCTGAAAATAAACCTGAAATCCAACAGACATACATACAGCTTCTTCAACTATCAAAATTTAGGAAAACAAAAGTAATGCAGTACCGTGTAGAAATCGACCGGACAATATATCATTGTGGAATGCACTCCCACATATCCATCACTGAAGGGGGCAGACAAGCATACATACGCGAAGTTAGCGAAACGGAATGCCGCCATATGCAAGAGAGAGGCGAATTAAACATAGGACATAACAGATACCTGACAAACATCAAACGAAATACAACGACTAGGACAACAGCAACCTTGGCAGGAAGCGTGACGAGAGACGGGGCCTGCGAAGGAGAATTTTTCGATGACGGATACGGACAGTGGACGAAAGTCGTAGTACAAGCAACTATTAAAATAACACTAACCATGCAAATGGCAACGGTCAGACTCGACGAAAATAAGATTACGCTGCAAAATGGAGTTACGTGCGAACTGAATAAACTCACATGCTTCGACGAAGAAGGAGGATATTCATTTTGGGCGGACACCCCAGAAGACAACTGTAGGTTCAACGAATACGACGTTTTATACGAAGGGACTGTCTCGAAAATAACTGAAAGACCGGACAGACCAACGGACAACCCTATGACGATATACTCAATAGCATCTGACGACGTTACCTTCGCTTTAATTAAAACAACTGAAGAACGAACCTGCGGCTATACAATAATGAGGACGGAACATCCGAAATTATTCATATTCGAAACCACAAAGGGTAACACCTTTATTCAAAAAACAGCAGTAAAAGTAGAAAATATAGACATATTCACATACATAAACTCAAAATTTATCTACGTCGAACGACATATACGAAACCAACTGACGACCTTATACAGAGATATTATAACCCAAAAATGCGAACTAGAAAAACAGGTTATACGAAACGCACTGACGATAGCCACGCTATCACCAGACGAATTTGCCCATAACTTAATGCAGGGTCCCGGATATATGGCAACGGTCGCCGGAGAAGTGGTACATATAATAAAATGCATACCCATAGAATGCAGCCTCAGACAAACGAATCATTGCTACTAGGAACTTCCCATAGAGATCAGAAACACTTCGTTATTCTTAACACCGAAATCCAAAATAATAGGCAAGGTGGGAACTCAAAAAGAATGCAACCCCATATTAGCAACGATGTACAAAATAGAAGACACCTGGTATAAATTCACGCCAACACCTATAGACGTTATACCTCCAAAATCGCTAAATCCAAAAACCAAAATGACATGGAAATACATCAGTGCAGGACCACTAGGAACGAATGGTATATATAGACAACAAGACCTGGACAACCTACGGGACCACTTACTATTCCCTGCCGAAAGACCAGCAGTACTCAATACTATAGCGAGAGGAGCAACAGGTCATACAGTAACGAAAGAAGGAATCTCCATATATAACCTAATGAACGAATCAACTCTAGATGAAATAGCAGAATCAACTGAGAAAAGAATTTGGTCAGGATTCATGTCATTCGGGTCAATGTCTGCAGGATTCTTAGGCATTTTTATTATAATCCGAATAATCAAATTCGTGATAGATACAATCATACACGGATACACTATACATGATATATAGGGTTGGAGTATACACCTACTGGGAGCCTTGTGGGGATCCGCAACACACCTCATTACTCACCTTGGAAGAAGGACGACAACACAAGACCCAGAGGCAGGAAATGAAGTAGCACAACCCCAACAACCAACAAGTCCACCTACAGAACAGACAGAGACAGCATCAATTGAAGAACTCACTAATCGCCTACGTCAAATGCACAGCAATGCTGTAGCATTTGATACTAAGGGGGGAGGTGTGACGTTCTCACCAACTTACCATATGGAACACACACTTACCAACGAAGGACACTGACAGACCAAATTCCTTCTTTACTCTCTAGTAATATTAACCTATTATATCTAACCATAGCATATAAGAAACCTACCTTACCACTAGCAGTTCATACTAGAGGATAAGTAACACTCAGCGATCGGCAATATACCACCAGCAAAACTTATATCAATGCAAGGTATACACCGCTGCTACCCTCTGGTATGACCCATGCTAAACCATAAGAATATATTCATGTTAATACTCTATACTATATAAAAAAGATTATTACTGACTTCAAGTATTATTCATACATATATACATATATATATATATTCATATGAGGGAACATATTAAAACTCATATAAGAATACCACTACACATTTAACATCATATACTTACCTTATGTATCATATATTAGACTATACCCTATATATTATATTATATACCTAAAATATTATAACCAACTACCATATAAGAAATAATTATAAGAAATAGAGAATGAATTCCCCTTGGTAAAAACTAAGAGCAATTCAAACTCTACGTGAACTCAGAACAACCGCATATGAATTACATAAGATAAGGGGTACGCTCAACCGAACACTCAATACCCACTTATCAAGTGTTGATTTTGAAACTCTAAACTCCGAAACAGATTAGACACATCCGGAGTTCGCTAGAAATATTATTTAAACATACCCAAGCAGGCACCGACTTGCAAATATTAAACATATGCAGCTGGCCAGAGTCCACCGTGGGATAAGAATTTGTATTTAACTAAACAACCCCACCACATAGATTTTAAGGCCTATATAAGCCCCCACTTACCACACAAGACTACCGCAATCTTACCGCAGCCTTGCATACGTCAGTCTTCATTCAAAACTCGTGCAAGTAGTTACTCTGCTCAGATCTCTAATCGAATTTTGACAAGTTAACATCTGTTCGCGAAAGATTCTTAACTCGTGTCCACGGTCGCACATTCAGAATAGAATAACGTTAATAGTAGTAAGACGCGTAAGTCTTTTGTGGTCTTGGCGCTTCTAGAATTATTCTATTTTCTTATTAAACTTGTGAAACAGTTTAACTGACATTCATATTCATATAAAATAAAACTAAAGGTTAATCTTAAATCAAACAGTTTATTAACCTCAACCAACTCAAGGTAAATTACACCTTCATTCATATATTATTACAAAATCCAAAACCCTACACTTAACGAATATACGGGCGAAGTACCTAGGTCTCTGAGCCAGTATAACCTCACAATTTCAAGACTCTGTCGTACAGGCGAGGACTTAGCGATCCAAGCTTACTTCAGTTCTTACACGTGTTTAGCGACATAGGCGAGGAACTACTTTCCAAGCTTGCGTTAAACCCTTCTATACTTATACGACGTCAAGGCGAGGATATCAAAACCCAAGCCGACGTTAACCACCTCCTTTTCTTTCCCGTAGATGGATGGAGCTGTAATAAAGAAAAGAAAATTCAAACGTCGTTCGGGAAAAAGAGCAAACGCGCGTCTAGCCAAGGCTATAGCTAGACGGCAACGTTTAATAGAGTCACTCAATTCAGCAACGCCAGACTGGTTAAAAGACTACATAAACGAATTATACGTAGGGCCAGACGACAGTGACAGCCGTGACACTATTATAGTACCGAAAACCGATCAAACTCAGTCAAATCATACGGACAATAGTTTCTCGGGCACCGAAGTTCCTTCGCCACAACCAGCTGAATTACCGGAGGGACCCTTCCGAGGATATCTAGAAGAAACTCCAAGTACAATAGTCCAGCACAGCATCGACTACCAGGGTGCCAGGTGCATAGTCGATACCGTAGAAACAACTCTGACGCGGCGATCTTTCGACATCCGCCATCTTGACAACCCATCACAACCCGCCACGCCCAAAATCGTCGAGATCGTCGAGCTAGAATGAAGGTAAGAATAATAATAATACTTCACTATTCCTTCTTATAATACTGCTGTTCCCTGTTAACCTCCCGTAAGCCCGTCCATGTGAATATAAAGGAGGTGCGTTGAACCTGAACGTCGACCTTCGTTGACTGGTCAAACGGATCCAGAGCTTCCTCTCTTCCCGTTTCCTTCATTCAGCGATAACTGCATGTCAGTCTGTAACACAGTTCGACGTCACCTTGGACCTGGACGCGGTTTTTCGATTTCCTTGCCGCATGATACAAAGTTGCCCCTCGGTTTATTTCCGATTTTTATTCTTGAGATAGCGAATTTTCGGAATGTTTTTCAAGCTCAACGTCAACTCTGAACTTGACGCGGTGTTCCGATATGCTCGGCGCAGGACACAGAATCGCTCATAAATCCATGACCTATTCTTCTTTGCCAGTGACGTGATTTTTCGAATGTATTTTGAATTCGCCGTCATCTTCGACCTCGACGCAGTGTTTCGATCTCCCCAGACAAACTATACAAAGATACTTCTCGATTCGTGTCCTATTTTCCTACGCGAGTCACGTGATCTGTCGAATCTTTTCCCAGTTCGACGTTACCTTGGACCTGGACGCGGTTTTTCGATTTCCTTGCCGCATGATACAGAGTTGCCCCTCCACTTATTTCCGATTTTCATTCCTGAGATAGCGGATTTTCGGAATGTTTTTCAAGCTCAACGTCAACTCTGAAATTGACACGGTGTTCCGATATGCTCGGCGCACGATTGTTACAGACTGACATGCGGTTATCGCTGAATGAAGGAAACGGGAAGAGAGGAAGCTCTGGATCCGTTTGACCAGTCAACGAAGGTCGACGTTCAGGTTCAACGCACCTCCTTTCGATCCACATGGACGGGCTTACGGGAGGTTAACAGGGAACAGCAGAATTATAAGAAGGAAGAGTGAGGTATTATCATTAATCTCATCTTTATTCTAGCTCGACGATCTCGACGATTTTGGGCGTAGCGGGTTGTGATGGGTTGTCAAGATGGCGGATGTCGAAGGATCGTCTCGTCAGAGTTGATTCTATGGTGTTGACTATGCACCTGGCACCCTGGTAGTCGATGCTGTGTTGGACTATTGTCCTTGGAGTCTTTTTTCGATATCCTCGGAAGGGTCTTTCCGGTAATTCAGCTGGTTGTGGTGAACGAACTTCGGTGCCCGAGAAACTATTGCCCGTATGATTTGTCTGAGTTTGATCGGTTTTCGGTATTAAAATAGCCTGACGGCTGTCACTGTCGTCTGGCCCTACGTATAATTCATTTATGTAGTCTTTCAACCAGTCTGGCGTTACTGAATCGAGTGACTCTATTAAACGTTGCCGTCTAGCTATAGCCTTAGCTCGACGCGCGTTTGCTTTTTTTCCCGAACGACGTTTGAATTTTCTTTTCTTTATTACAGCTCCATCCATCTACGGGAAAGAAAAGGAGGTGGTTAACGTCGGCTTGGGTTTTGATATCCTCGCCTTGACGTTGTGTAATTATAGAAGGGTTTAACGCAAGCTTGGAAAGTAGTTCCTCGCCTGTGCTCGCTCAACGCGTGTAAGAAACTGAAGTAAGCTTGGATCACTGAATCCTCGCCTATACGACAGAGTCTTGAAATAGTGTAAGAAAAGGAGAGTTTAACGCAAGCTTGGAAAGTAATTCCTCGCCTGTGCTCGCTAAACGCGTGTAAGAAACTGAAGTAAGCTTGGATCACTAAATCCTCGCCTATACGACAGAGTCTTGAAATTGTGTGGATATACTGGCTTAGAGACCTAGGTACTTCGCCTGTATATTCGTTAAGTGTAGGATATTGCATTTTGTAATAATATGTGAATGAAGGTGTAATTTACCTTGAGTTGGTTGAGGTTAATAAACTGTTTGATTTAAGATTAACCTTTAGTTTTATTTTATATGAATATGAATGTCAGTTAAACTGTTTCACAAGTTTAATAAGAAAATAGAATAATTCTAGAAGCGCCAAGACCACAAAAGACTCACGCGTCTTACTACTATTAACGTTATTCTATTTTGAATGTGCGACCGTGGACACGAGTTAAGAATCTTTCGCGAACAGAAGTTAACTTGTCAAAATTCGGTTAGTGATCCGAGCAGAGTAACTACTTGCACGAGTTTTGAATGAAGACTGACGTATGCAAGGCTGCGGTAAGATTGCGGTAGTCTTGTGTGGTAAGTGGGGGTTTATATAGGCCTTAAAATCTATGTTATGGGGTTGTTCAGTTAAATATAAATTCTTATCTCACGGTGGACTCTGGCCAGCTGCATATGAATAATATTTGCAAGTCGGTGCCTGCTTGGGTATGTTTAAATAATATTTCGAGCGAACTCCGGATGTGTCTAATCTGTTTCGGAGTTCAGAGTTTTAAAATCAACACTTGATGAGTGGGTATTGAGCGTTCGGTTGAGCGTACCCCTTATCTTATGTAATTCATATGCGGTTGTTCTGAGTTCACGTAGAGTTTGAATTGCTCTTAGTTTTACCAAGAGGAATTTATTCTCTATTTCTTATAATTATTTCTTATATGGTAGTTGGTTATAATATTTTAGGTTTATAATATAATATATATAAGGTAAGTATATGATTTTAAATGTGTAGTGGTATTCTGATATGAGTTTTAATATATTTCCTCATATGATTATAATATATATACAGGTTGATTTACTGCTACCGGGCCATTTCAAATAGGCGGATACCTTGGAAAATTCTAAGACTAAAAGTCCTTTACCAAAAATTCGATAGACCTCCAGTTTTCGAGCTATGGAGGATCTAAGATAACCAATTACAGAGCTTATACGTGACTCGGACAGGGCCGTCTAGATATCTTAAATTAATAAAATGTAATTCTTATTTCGTCATAAGTAATTTCAGCATCACTTGTAACTAAAACTGGGATTGCTGCTGGCGTTGGTCTCGACGTCCAGGTCGTCCAGGGTATCCTCCTCGTGATCCAGGTCGTCCGCTTCGTAGTTTTCGTAGTCCAGGTCGTTCGCAACGTGGTTTCCAGCGTCCAGGTTGTGCGCATCGTAGTTTTCGTAGTCCAAGTCGTGCGCTTCGTAGTCTTCGTTGTCCAGGTCCTGGGCTTCGTAGATTTCGTTGTCTAGGTCGTAAAGTACGAGCTGGACAACGAACATCGCTGGGAGCCACGTTGCGAACGACCTGGACTGCGAAAACTACGAAGCGGATGACCTGGACAACGAAGACTACAAAGCGCACGACTTGGACTACGAAAACTACGATGCGCACAACCTGGACGCTGAAAACCACGTTGCGAAGGACCTGGACTACGAAAACTACGAAGCGGACGACCTGGATCACGAGGAGGATACCCTGGACGACCTGGACGTCGAGACCAACGCCAGCAGCAATTCCAGTTTCAGTTACAAGTGATGCTGAAATTACTTATGACGAAATAAAAATTACATTTTATCAATTTAAGATATCTAGACGGCCCTGTCCGAGTCACGTATAAGCTCTGCAATTGGTTATCCTAGATCCTCCATAGCTCGAGAACTGGAGGTGTATCGAATTTTTGGTAAAGGACTTTTAGTCTTAGAAGTTCCTAAGGAATCTGCCTATCTAAAATGGCCCGGTAGCAGTGAATCACCCTGTATATATATATGTATGAATAAAAAAATGTATGAATAATACTTGAAGTTAGGACTTCCGGTAAGGACACCGAACAGAGTGGACGCGTGTTTGTGCAAGTGCGTGAAAAAGTGTTCACAGGGTCGGTAAATCCAAATAAGTCTAAGGAAAAGAAAGAAACGGAACGGAAAGTGCAGAGAAGGACAACCGTGTAGGAAACAAGACAGAGAAAGGGTAAGAGCAAAGGAGAATCGGAAAAGAGAAAAGATAACCTAGAAATAGCGGCGGGAATGGCGGGGAACGGAAGAGAGTCATGGACGTTAGGCGCAAGCGCAGGAACGGACAGTTCCGCCGAAACAACAGAGAGGGCAGCAGGAGAACTTACAGAACGAAGACAAGTTAAAGGGAAAGAGGAATCAGAGAAGGAGGACACAGATAGAGAAAGCAAAGCATGGAAATATGGAGTACACCGGCAACATCACCGAAACATAGAAAAAGAGGAAGACCAATAAACCCACCCAAAGCGGGAAAGGACGTAATGCAATGCCAAAAACTGGACAGAAGAACAAGGAATAGAGGGTGACGAGGATACAGAGGACCAGGAGCAGACCGTCAAAAGGAAAAATTTAAGAAAATCGCCAGAAACAGAGAAAAAAGAGAGAAGGATGCAAACAGAGGAAGGCCCAACAAGGAAGAAAGCGGTGAACGAGCAGGAAGAAGGCACCGGGAAAGCACTAGAAGAAATACAAAAGGTAATGAGCGCCATGGTATTAGAAATGAAAAAGATGAGAGACGAGGTAGAGAGAAGCAGGAAAGAGGCGAGAGAGGACAAAACGAGTCTGACAAGCATGATAGAACAACTGAAGGAACAAGGAGAAAAAGAAAGGAAGAGACTGGAAGACAGAATCACAAGACTCGAAGCAGACAGGACCGGCCAAGAAAGCACAGGAAGGGAGACAGAGAAATTGGTAATGGAAGAAGAAGTAAGGAGGGTCGTGGTAGAAGAGATACAACACAGGAACAGCGATAAAAACGGAGATCTGTACCAAAGAATGAGAGAGCTAGAGAACAAACAAGAAGCAAAGGATAAGCGAGACAGAAAAAACAATATTATAATAAAAGGACAAGACGTAGCTACTGGAGGAAACGCAGAGGAGATAGCAAAAGATATTATCAAAAAGGTAGCAGGGGGGGAAGTGGAAACAAGAGAGATAATAGACATGAGAAACAGCCAGGGAACAGTAATCCTAGTGAAGGTCAAAAGCTGGGAGGGGAAAAGAAAAATAATGGAAGGCAAAAAGAAATTGGCTGACAGGAAAATATACATAGATGACGACCTGACAGAAAGAGAAAGAGACATACAGAGGCGAATCCTAGACATAGCCAGAAAGGAGAGGGAGAAGAACCCGGGCGTTAAGACCAAAATAGGATACAAAAAGCTCTGGATCGGAGACAATCTATGGGAATGGAGCGAAGAACGAGAACAACTGATAGAGAGAAAAACAAGAGAGAAAGATCGAACAAGAGGCAGGGGCAGAGGAGAGAGCAGAAGGGGGGGATATTAGCGGGGACAAGAGGGGGGGGCAACAAAAGCAATATTCTGGAATGTTGCAGGCATAAGAGATAAGGATGAAGAGTTCTGGGAGTATCTGAGAGAATTTGACGTAATAGGACTAACCGAGACATGGCTGGAGAAGAAAGAGTGGGAAAACTGGGAAAAAAGAATGCCAACGGGTTGGAAATGGAAATGTCAAGGAGCCAAAAGAACAGAGAAGAAAGGAAGAGCAATGGGAGGCATTATAACAGGGGTGAGACACGATAGAGCACACGAAGAAACGACCCAGGAAATAGAAGGACTACAGGAGAGGAAAATACGACACAAAGGAGAGACATGGAGAATAATTACAGTATACAATAGAGCAGGGGAGAAACAAAAACTAAAGGAACTAGCAAGCCTAATAGGCGAAGTAAGAAACGAAGAAAAGTTACTAATCGGAGGGGACTTCAACGCAAGGATTGGGAACAAAGGAGGTAGGGCAGACGGCGAGAACCAAGAAAAAGAGGAAGGACGAAACACAAAAGATGACAAAACAAACAAAGAAGGGACAGACTTACTGGAACTGGTTGAAGATAGGGGATGGACAGTAATGAATGGCAACAAGAGAGGAGATGAAGAAGGAGAACTGACATATCACAGAGGAAACAGAGGAACAACAATCGACTTCGGAATATCGAACGAAGAAGCATGGGAACAGATAGAAAGGTTCGAGGTTAGGAGCAGGACGGACTCCGATCACCAACCCATCATAGTGGAAATAGGAATAGGAGAAAAGGACACGCAAGGGAAAGAAGTGGAAAGGAAAAGAATGACTCAAGTCTGGGAGAAAGAACAAGCGACAACCTTCAAAAACAAAATGGAGAAAGTCGAATGGACAGCGAAAGGAGTAGAAGAAGAATGGTCTGAACTACACTCAGAAATAAATAAAGCAACAACAAAAAGAGAAATGAAGCCAAACAGAAAAACCGGATTCAGGGAGTGGTGGGACAAGGAATGCAGAGAGCTAAAGAAATCACTACAGAAGGAATGGAGAAGAGCGAGAGAAGGGTGTAAGGGGGCCTCACTCGGTTTCAAGAACAAGAGAACAGAATATAAGAAAAAATGCGACGTCAAGAAGAACGAATGGAAAAAGAGAGAGGAAGAGGAACTCGGGAAAATCAAAGACGAAAGCGAAGCATGGAGATATGTAAACAAATTCAGAAAAAAGAAAGGAGAAATATGCGACAAAATAACATTGGAGACATGGAGGAGGCACTTTGCAGCAACACTAGGAGGCACAGATGTAAGACCGCACATCAGTGAGGAAGAAGCAGCGAGGGTCAACCTGAACGGAGAAGACATAGAGGAAAGTGTAATGGACTGGGAAAAGGAAATTGAGGAACGAATCGAGAAACTAAAAAAAGGGAAAGCGGCAGGATACGACACTATAAAGAATGAAGCATGGATGTATGGAGGAAAAAAGGTGACAGAAAAATTAGGAGAAATACTGGAAAAAGTGTGGAAGGGAGAAGGATTCCCGGAACCATGGAAAGAGGGGGTGATAACCCCGATCCTGAAGAAAGGCGACGCAGAAGACATTAAGAATTACAGGGGAATAACGCTAACAGCAACGGCCTACAAAATCTATGCAGGCATCCTGAACAAATACCTGACCAAAGAAGTAGAAGCAAAGGACATAATGAAAGAGAACCAAGTAGGATTCAGAAGAGGCAGAGGAGTAATAGACAACATCTACACACTAAACACATCATGGGAACAAGGATCAAAGAAAAGGGGGGGAAAGTGTTCCTGGCATTTCTAGACCTCAAGGCGGCATTTGACAGACTGGACAGAGACATATTATGGAAAACAATGGAGAAAGGGAAAGTATCGAGGAAAATGATAGACAGAGTCAAAGAAATATATAAAGAAACCAAATGCAGGGTCAAGTCAAAGGACGATTTATCGAGAGAATTCTGGGTAGAAAGGGGGGTAAGGCAGGGATGTCCCCTTAGCCCTACCCTGTTTAATATATATATAGCAGACCTAGAAGAAACACTGAAGAAGGGACAGGGTGGAGGGGTAACAATCGGGAGGGAGAAAGTATGGACTCTAGGTTACGCAGACGACATCGTTCTATTGGCCGAAAACGAAGAAGAGATGAAAGAGATGCTGGAGAGAACAAGAAAATACTTTATGAGTAAGAAGCTGGAGGTGAGTGAAGAAAAAACAAAAATAATGGTAGCAAGGAAGGGAGTAGGGAAAGGAAAAGCAAGAATCTGGAAATGGGGAGAAAAGGAACTGGAAGAAGTCAAAGAGATAAAATATCTAGGATATATTATCACAAAAGATAACAGAGAAGAACCACACATCAGAGAAAGAGCAAGGAGAGCAAAGCTAGCAATGGGTAAGATTTGGGGAATAGGAGAAAGGAAATTTAAAGGAGATGTAAGGTGGAGACTGAAACTATTTGACGCAATCATAAAAGGAATAATGCTGTTCAGGGTGGAAATATGGGGCTGGAAGGAAAGAGAAGAAATAGAAAAGATACAAGAAAGATACCTCAGATGGATACTGGGAGTAGAAAGAACAACCCCAGGATACATAGTAAGAGAAGAACTAAAAAGAGACAAAATAAGGGTGGAAGCTGGAAGAAGGGCGATACGATTTGAAGAGAGGATAAGGAAGGAAGGAAATAAAAAAATACTCATAGCATGCAGAGAAGAAAGGAGGAAAGAAGAGACAAAAGAAAAGAGCTCCAGGGAATGGTTGGAAAGGAAAAAATACCTCTGGAGATGCGGAATAGGGAATGGGGAAGCGGAGAGAATTATGGAGGCAGAAGAAAATATAGGAGAGAAGACGTCAAAAAGGGACAAAGAAATTCAAGAACAAGAGAGAAGGGACAAGATATGGAGCTCCAGAAGTGTAAAAAGATATAGCGAGATCGCGGAGGTGGGAATCCCAAAGTACCTGATAGGAAAGAAGGGCAGAAGAGGTGACACGGTTTCGATAGTTGCAAGACTAAGATGTGGCAACGAAGAAAGAGGAAACAAGTTCTGGCTAGACGGGACAAAAAGACTATGCAGACTATGTAAAGGGGAAGAGGAAACGCTGGAATACATGGCAGAAAGGTGCAGAGGAATGGAAGACGAAACAGAAAAACTAGAAGTAATATTAGGAGGAGAAGGAAAAGGGAGCAAATGGGGACGGACACTAAGGGCAAAGAGAGAAGAGAAAGAGAGGAGAGACAGAGAAGAATGGAAAGAGAACGCAGACAACCCGGAAGATTCAGAGGCGGGTCAGAGAAGTTGAAGAAAGAATGAATTTAAAAAAAAGTACAAAGACACAGTCAAAGATTAAGTATAGGATAGATTTAGGATGACTATAAGAATAAGGAATTATACTATTAACTATACAGGGTGTCCCAGAAGTAACGGACGTAATTGTTGCCTATGATAGAAAAATAAATTCTGAGACGAAAAGTCCTTAGCCATTTTTTGATTTGACCCATAGATAATTAGTTATTAATTAAAACGAGTAACCAATCCCGTGGACTATCGCGCGCCAGCTTACGGCTGTACTTCTCGCATCTCATTGTCGCAGTCACCTCTCACTCTCGCTCTGCTCTTCCTTACCGCTATAGCGCGCACCTGATTGGTTACTCATTTTAATTAATAACTAATTATCTATGGGTCAAATCAAAAAATGGCTAAGGACTTTTCGTCTCAGAATTTATTTTTCTATCATAGGCAACAATTACGTCCGTTACTTCTGGGACACCCTGTATAAGAGAATACTAAACATTTAAGAATATTATTAACATATATAACTATATAAGAACATATATAAGAGAAGGGGATGATTGTGAGGCCTGGTAGGCCGATAAATACCATGTAACGCCGTAAAAGCAAGCAATAAACTACTACTACTACTACTACTTGAAGTTAGTAATAGTCTTTCTTATATAGTATAGAGTATTAACATGGATATATCCTTATAGTTTAGCATGGGTCATACCAGAGGGTAGCAGTGGTGTATATCTTGCGTTGATATAAGTTTTGCTGGTGGTATATTGCCGATTGCTGAGTGTTACTTATCCTCTAGTATGAACTGCTAGTGGTAAGGTAGGTTTCTTACATGCTATGGTTAGATATAATAGGTTAATATTACTAGAGAGTAAAGAAGGAATTTGGTCTGTCAGCGTCCTTCGTTGGTGTGTGTTCCATATGGTAAGTTGGTGAGAACGTCACACTGCTTTCGAGCGACTATTATAATTTAGTTCAGTCTGGATTCCTATCGATGGTTGATGTTTAGCTTATGTGTTTACGTCCAGACATATTTGTTAGTATTGAGACCCTTAGGTCTAGGATCTCTGCAAGTGGCGCAGAGGGGGATGCGAAATAGAGGCACTCATGGTGGTGCCTTTGCCGAACGTAGCCACAGCCCTAGAAATGTTAATTTGGAAAAGGCGGTCTCATTTTTGATCTCGAACAGAGAACTGGTTGCAAGAAAAGACCTCTAAGAGATTGTAGATCGGCTCGTGGATTCGATATCGTGTCTCCCTTCGCGGTATTGAAGCTTATGAAGTAATGCTGTTATTATATCGTGTTGCGATTATTGGGAGTGTATGCCATTGCTTGTTTATATAACAGTTGTTTAAATGATTATCCTGCAAGAGTAGCCAAATACGCTCGTAACCGATCAGATCCATCCATGCGCTCGTAGTTTGTTCGGTCACCGCTCCGACATATCTTTAAAATATTATAACCAACTACCATATAAGAAATAAGTATAAGGAATAGAGAATGAATTCCTCTCGATAAAACTAAGAGCAATATCTACGTGGACTCAGAGCAAACCGCATATGAATTCACCCAAAGCACACTATTCTAAGATAAGGGGGTACATCTGACTGGACCCTCGAGACTCATTCACCACTCACGCATATTGAGTTTTGTTTTCGAAACTCTCAACTTCAAAACAGATTAGCCACATCCGGAGTTTGCTATTTGAACAATGAAATCATATCCAAGCAGGCACCGACTCGCGAATATTATTTTGAACAATTAGTCATATGCAGCTGGCCAGAGTCCAGCGTGGGATAAGAATTTATATTCAATTAAACAACCCCACTACTTAGATTTTAAGGCCTTTATAAGCCCCCACTCACCACACAAGACTTACCGCAACCACAAACGTCAGTCTTCAGCTAAAACTCGTGCAAGGAGTTACTCTGCTCGAATCATTAAACCAATTTTGACAGTTAATCTCTGTTCGCGAAAGATTCTTAACTCGTGTCCACGGTCGCACATCTAAAATAGAATAACATCGATATTAGTAAGACGCGTAATTCTTTTGTAGTCTTGGCGCTTTGAGAATTATTCTGTTCTTTTATTAAAATTATAAAACTACAAACTCAAATCATATTCTCGTTAAATAAAACTAAAGGTTGATCTTAAATCAAACAATTCATTAACCTCAACCAACTCAAGGTAAATTACACCTTCATTCACATATTATTACAAAATCCAATACCTGACAACTGACTTAAGGGGATATGAAACGTTTCAAGGCCACGGCCGGGTCCCCTTTCACCGCTAGATGGCCCAATATTGGGACCTCTGCATACCGCTAGATGGCGCAGCACGCATCTTCTAACCAGCAACTCAGTTAGCAGACGTTTGCGACACCAATATATACGTATACACTAATACTCGCGATTATTACGCGGCAGAGTCCATGAGCACCGCAATGCATGCGAGTAGTTGCACTAAATTATAGCCTGAACAAATCGAGAATTATTCATGTACATCATGTACGTACCACTGTGTTCGACAAACGTCACAGTATCTAGCAACAAAAGTGGCTTATTCTCGCTCTTGTTCGGAGCGGTATATATGAGTAAAAACTGATTCACTATAATATTGCAAATGTGATAAACATTTTGAACAAACCTAGAGAAAATCTTTGATCAGAATTTTCATCGGTATGACGAGCTAGTCGCCCTCGCTCTTGTTCAGAGCGGTGGATATCAGTGAAAACTAATTCACTATAATATTGCAAATGTGATAAACATTTTGAACAAACCAAGAGAAAATCCTTACTCAGGTTTCTCATGGGTATGACGAGCAAGTCGTCCTCACTCTTGAGCAGAGTGGTAAATACGAGTGAAAACTAATTCACTATAATAATTCTAACTTACAATTAGACATGAAAAACGAATACATAGAAAATCCTTATTCAGATTTCTCATGGGTATGACGAGCTAGTCGTCCTCACTCTTGAGCAGAGTGGTAAATACGAGTGAAAACTAATTCACTATAATAATTCTAACTTACAATTAGACATGAAAAACGAATACATAGAAAATCCTTACTCAGGTTTCTCATGGGTATGACGAGCAAGTCGTCCTCACTCTTGAGCAGAGTGGTAGATACGAGTGAAAACTAATTCACTATAATAATTCTAACTTACAATTAGACATGAAAAACGAATACATAGAAAATCCTTATTCAGATTTCTCATGAGTATGATGAGCTAGTCACCCTCGCTCTTGTTCAGAGCGGTAGGTATCAGTGAAAACTAATTCACTGTGATATTGCAAATGTGATAAAGGTTTTGAACAAACCTAGAGAAAATCCTTACTCAGGTTTCTCATGGGTATGACGAGCAAGTCGTCCTCACTCTTGAGCAGAGTGGTAGATACGAGTGAAAACTAATTCACTATAACAATTCTAACTTACAATTAGACGTGAAAAACGAATACATAGAAAATCCTTATTCAGATTTCTCATGGGTATGACGAGCTAGTCGCCCTCGCTCTTGTTCAGAGCGGTAGATATCAGTGAAAACTAATTGACTCTAATATTGCAAATGTGATAAAGGTTTTGAACAAACCTAGAGAAAATCCTTACTCAGGTTTCTCATGGGTATGACGAGCAAGTCGTCCTCACTCTTGAGCAGAGTGGTAGATACGAGTGAAAACTAATTCACTATAATAATTCTAACTTACAATTAGACATGAAAAACGAATACATAGAAAATCCTTATTCAGATTTCTCATGGGTATGACGAGCTAGTCACCCTCGCTCTTGTTCAGAGCGGTAGGTATCAGTGAAAACTAATTCACTGTAATATTGCAAATGTGATAAAGGTTTTGAACAAACCTAGAGAAAATCCTTACTCAGGTTTCTCATGGGTATGACGAGCAAGTCGTCCTCACTCTTGAGCAGAGTGGTAGATACGAGTGAAAACTAATTCACTATAATAATTCTAACTTACAATTAGACATGAAAAACGAATACATAGAAAATCCTTATTCAGATTTCTCATGGGTATGACGAGCTAGTCGCCCTCGCTCTTGTTCAGAGCGGTAGGTATCAGTGAAAACTAATTCACTGTAATATTGCAAATGTGATAAACATTTTGAACAAACCTAGAGAAAATCCTTACTCAGGTTTCTCATGGGTATGACGAACAAGTCGTCCTCACTCTTGAACAGAGTGGTAGATACGAGTAAAAACTAATTCACTATAATAATTCTAACTTACAATTAGACATGAAAAACGAATACATAGAAAATCCTTATTCAGATTTCTCATGGGTATGACGAGCTAGTCGCCCTCGCTCTTGTTCAGAGCGGTAGATATCAGTGAAAACTAATTGACTCTAATATTGCAAATGTGATAAACATTTTGAACAAACCTAGAGAAAATCCTTACTCAGGTTTCTCATGGGTATGACGAGCAAGTCGTCCTCACTCTTGAGCAGAGTGGTAGATACGAGTGAAAACTAATTCACTATAATAATTCTAACTTACAATTAGACATGAAAAACGAATACATAGAAAATCCTTATTCAGATTTCTCATGGGTATGACGAGCTAGTCACCCTCGCTCTTGTTCAGAGCGGTAGGTATCAGTGAAAACTAATTCACTGTAATATTGCAAATGTGATAAAGGTTTTGAACAAACCTAGAGAAAATCCTTACTCAGGTTTCTCATGGGTATGACGAGCAAGTCGTCCTCACTCTTGAGCAGAGTGGTAAATACGAGTGAAAACTAATTCACTATAATAATTCTAACTTACAATTAGACATGAAAAACGAATACATAGAAAATCCTTATTCAGATTTCTCATGGGTATGACGAGCTAGTCGCCCTCGCTCTTGTTCAGAGCGGTAGGTATCAGTGAAAACTAATTCACTGTAATATTGCAAATGTGATCAACATTTTGAACAAACCTAGAGAAAATCCTTACTCAGGTTTCTCATGGGTATGACGAACAAGTCGTCCTCACTCTTGAACAGAGTGGTAGATACGAGTAAAAACTAATTCACTATAATAATTCTAACTTACAATTAGACATGAAAAACGAATACATAGAAAATCCTTATTCAGATTTCTCATGGGTATGACGAGCTAGTCGCCCTCGCTCTTGTTCAGAGCGGTGGATATCAGTGAAAACTAATTCACTATAATATTGCAAATGTGATAAACATTTTGAACAAACCTAGAGAAAATCCTTACACAGGTTTCTCATGGGTATGACAAGCAAGTCGTCCTCACTCTTGAGCAGAGTGGTAGATACGAGTGAAAACTAATTCACTATAATAATTCTAACTTACAATTAGACGTGAAAAACGAATACATAGAAAATCCTTATTCAGATTTCTCATGGGTATGACGAGCTAGTCGCCCTCGCTCTTGTTCAGAGCGGTAGATATCAGTGAAAACTAATTGACTCTAATATTGCAAATGTGATAAAGGTTTTGAACAAACCTAGAGAAAATCCTTACTCAGGTTTCTCATGGGTATGACGAGCACGGTGTCCTCACTCTTGAACAGAGTGGTAGATACGAGTGAAAACTAATTCACTATAATAATTCTAACTTACAATTAGACATGAAAAACGAATACATAGAAAATCCTCATTCAGATTTCTCATGGGTATGACGAGCTAGTCGCCCTCGCTCTTGTTCAGAGCGGTGGATATCAGTGAAAACTAATTCACTATAATATTGCAAATGTGATAAACATTTTGAACAAACCAAGAAAAAATCCTTACTCAGGTTTCTCATGGGTATGACGAGCAAGTCGTCCTCACTCTTGAGCAGAGTGGTAAATACGAGTGAAAACTAATTCACTATAATAATTCTAACTTACAATTAGACATGAAAAACGAATACATAGAAAATCCTTATTCAGATTTCTCATGGGTATGACGAGCTAGTCACCCTCGCTCTTGTTCAGAGCGGTAGGTATCAGTGAAAACTAATTCACTGTAATATTGCAAATGTGATAAAGGTTTTGAACAAACCTAGAGAAAATCCTTACTCAGGTTTCTCATGGGTATGACGAGCAAGTCGTCCTCACTCTTGAGCAGAGTGGTAAATACGAGTGAAAACTAATTCACTATAATAATTCTAACTTACAATTAGATATGAAAAACGAATACATATAAAATCCTTATTCAGATTTCTCATGGGTATGACGAGCTAGTCGCCCTCGCTCTTGTTCAGAGCGGTAGATATCAGTGAAAACTAATTGACTCTAATATTGCAAATGTGATAAACATTTTGACCAAACCTAGAGAAAATCCTTACTCAGGTTTCTCATGGGTATGACGAGCAAGTCGTCCTCACTCTTGTTCAGAGCGGTAGATATCAGTGAAAACTAATTGACTCTAATATTGCAAATGTGATAAAGGTTTTGAACAAACCTAGAGAAAATCCTTATTCAGGTTTCTCATGGGTATGACGAGCAAGTCGTCCTCACTTTTGAGCAGAGTGGTAGATACGAGTGAAAACTAATTCACTATAACAATTCTAACTTACAATTAGACGTGAAAAACGAATACATAGAAAATCCTTATTCAGATTTCTCATGGGTATGACGAGCTAGTCGCCCTCGCTCTTGTTCAGAGCGGTAGATATCAGTGAAAACTAATTGACTCTAATATTGCAAATGTGATGAAGGTTTTGAACAAACCTAGAGAAAATCCTTACTCAGGTTTCTCATGGGTATGACGAGCAAGTCGTCCTCACTCTTGAGCAGAGTGGTAGATACGAGTGAAAACTAATTCGCTATAATAATTCTAACTTACAATTAGACATGAAAAACGAATACATAGAAAATCCTTATTCAGATTTCTCATGGGTATGACGAGCTAGTCACCCTCGCTCTTGTTCAGAGCGGTAGGTATCAGTGAAAACTAATTCACTGTAATATTGCAAATGTGATAAAGGTTTTGAACAAACCTAGAGAAAATCCTTACTCAGGTTTCTCATGGGTATGACGAGCAAGTCGTCCTCACTCTTGAGCAGAGTGGTAGATACGAGTGAAAACTAATTCACTATAATAATTCTAACTTACAATTAGACATGAAAAACGAATACATAGAAAATCCTTATTCAGATTTCTCATGGGTATGACGAGCTAGTCGCCCTCGCTCTTGTTCAGAGCGGTAGGTATCAGTGAAAACTAATTCACTGTAATATTGCAAATGTGATAAACATTTTGAACAAACCTAGAGAAAATCCTTACTCAGGTTTCTCATGGGTATGACGAACAAGTCGTCCTCACTCTTGAACAGAGTGGTAGATACGAGTAAAAACTAATTCACTATTGTAGGCGCGTAAGGTAGCCAGGGCTACCAACCGGAAAAAGTAACTAGAAGTAGTGCGCAATATGTCTGCCTTGACAGACCGACGCTCGAAAGGTACTCCTCAATAAAACAGTCATAACGTACATTTGTCGGGTTTTATTACAAGTGCCCATTACCACCACAATTCAGAAGTGGGATAACCTAACGTTAACCGGTTATCAAAGGAAGGGGAAGCTGTGTGCTCCCTAAGAAAACAAGAAATCCGATCCGTAGAGCTCTGTGCCGCGTGTTCGGGCGTGTTGGCGTCTCATGCTTTGTGCTTCAACGAGACCGGCATTAGTAGATTTAGTGAGCTGCGTGCCCGTGATAAATCTGAAACAAAAAGAAAGTGAGCTATGTGCCAAAGAACAAGCTGAAAAAAGAAAAACATCAGTGAAAAACTCGGTGAAAATAGCAAGGACTCGAAGCGTTGGTATATATCTATATATATTAGGGAAGCGTCGGGACGCGTACAGAGTATCCGGTGGTAAAGAAGGACCACTGAATCGATAATATCGATATCTTAGCTTTACGAATACTACACAAACGAGGTCGATAAAATCTATCGACGGAAGACAAGGAGCGAGTCACGTGACAACAGTCGCACGCAGATCAGGTTAGTGCTACGAACACAACGACTCGCGATGGATCCGCAACAACTAACAATGGCGCAAATAAAAGTAGTTTTGCAGCAGCGTAATCTGCTTATAACCGGACGCAAAGCAGAATTAATCATACGAATGAATGAAGCTGATCCATCAGGAAAATGGGTCGAAGAAGCTCGCCAGGCTGCCGAAGAAGAGGACGACGAGGCCCGGGGCACGTCACGGCAATCAGTTGAAAACGAGGTAAGAGGATTGGAGGAGCGAGAAGCAACCATCCGACAAGCAGAAACAGCTCTCATGAGACGAGAACTTGAATTGTTACGACGGGAAAATGAGATGCTGAGAACGTCTCCGGCGCCAAGCTCCAGATCAACCTCTTCCAGGACATCACTGAGTGTAAAGAACGTGAGCGAGCTTCTCAGTGAATATAATGGATCGGGCGAGGACTACGAACGGTGGAAAGCCCAGGTAAATCTCCTTCGACGAACTTATGACTTGGATGATAATTCTTGCAAAGTAATGATCGGCTCTAAGCTTAAGGGAAAGGCACTGAATTGGTATCACTCCAAGGCAGAGCATCTGTTACTAACCGTAGAGCAGTTGTTGGAGCAAATGGCATCTATGTTTGACCAACGACCAGACAGACTGCAGCTGCGCAGGAGGTTCGAAGCCAGAGAGTGGCAACGCAATGAATCCTTCAGCGACTATTGCCATAATAAGATTATTTTGGCAAACAAGGTACCGATTGCTGAAGAAGAAATCATAGATTATGTCATCGAGGGAATCCCTTCAGAATATTTGAAGAATCAGGCACGTATGCAAACATTCCCTTCAGTACAAAATCTTCTTGAAGCATTTAAGAAAATTCAGCTGAACCCTCAAAAACCGTTCATTAACAAGCGTGACTATCAGCAGCCTAAAAATGTAAGAAACAAACCTAAAACCGACTCATCATACCAAGGCACAGGGTCAGCATTGACCAAGGAGGCAAACAATACTTCCAAACCTACACCTAGAGGCATAACGAAGTGCTACAACTGTAATAACAATGGCCATTATGCCAAGGACTGTCCACAACCAAGAAAGGAGAGAAGGGAACCAGCACCGAAAGAGACCGGAGTCAGGACTGACCGCCAAATTGGGTGTGTCTGTCACACCACCGCTGAAGAAGATGAGGAACGGGAACCCCAGTTCCAGTCAGAAGAAGAGGAAAGGACTTCGGACCAGGACGACGAAGAAGAGATAGCTTTCATTGACCTGAACGCCGAAAACAGAGATGAATTTCAGAAACTTACAGACTTTAAGATTAAGGAGTGTCAGCCTTTCACACTGTTGTCTAGAATAGATACAGGTTGTCCTATTAGTCTTATCCAGGAGCAATTCGTAAGTAGGAAAGCTATGAGTACCCCTGGGTGCGAATGGCAAAAATACCATGGTCTGAATCAATCAGTAGTGAGAATCGTAGGGGTA
Source organism: Tenthredo amoena (assembly GCA_963966615.1). Lineage (NCBI taxonomy): Eukaryota > Metazoa > Arthropoda > Insecta > Hymenoptera > Tenthredinidae > Tenthredo > Tenthredo amoena. The sequence continues at coordinate 11,312,778 of OZ016488.1, read as the reverse complement.
ATAGACACACAAGTCACTCTTGACGGTGACACTAAAGACATTACGTTAGGCGTAGTTTCAAACGAGACCATGAATGCACCGGTTCTATTGGGAAGGGATGCGCTCAAAGTGTTTGGTTACGCCCTTACAAAAAGTCCTGCCTATGACGCTGCCGTAACTGGTATTATGCACATTGGTATGGAAGATCAGGTGGAGATCGATCAAATTAGGATTAACCCAATTATTCCGCGTGAATACAAAGATCGATTTAAGACCGTTTTCATGAAATACTATGTAAATCCGGGGCGACCCGTAAACCCCAAAATACAAGTAGAAGCAAGGATAAACTTAAAAAATAACCAACCTATTCATTTTGGTCCACGCCGACTGGCCTACACAGACAAGGAGAAAGTTAGACGTATATTAGATACATTACTTAGAGATCATATTATACAAGAGAGCAAATCTGAATATGCATCGCCTATAGTCTTAACCCGTAAAAAGAATGGAGACATTAGAATGTGTGTAGACTTCCGTGCTTTGAACAAAATCATGTCCAGGGATAACTATCCCCTACCGCTTATAGATGACCAATTAGATCAGCTACGGGGTAAAGAATACTTTAGTGGGCTGGATCTTAAAGACGGCTTTTACCATGTGATAATGGCCCCAGAATCAGTCAAATACACTTCCTTCACCACTCCCATGGGTCAGTTTGAGTATCTGCGAATGCCGTTTGGCTTAAAGATTGGACCGCAGTGCTTCCAGCGGTTTATCAATGAAGCCTTAGCAGAATATATTCGTTCAGGCGACGTTGCCGTGTACATGGATGATATCTTAATAGCAACTAAAACATTGGAAAAACACTTAGACGTACTAAAGTCCTTATTCCGCACCTTAGTTCAGAACAAATTAGAGCTGCGACTCGACAAGTGCTCCTTCCTGGAGACTGAAATCGAACACTTGGGATACAAAATCACCAAAGAAGGGTTGAGCCCGACCGATAGCGGCGTAGCCGCAGTAGTAGGTTTCCCTACTCCAAAATCGGTTAGAGAGGTACAAGGTTTTTTAGGTCTTGCATCGTGGTTCCGCCGGTATATCAAAGATTTCTCTATCATAGCTAAACCCCTGTACAATCTCGTGAAAAAGAATGCGATATTCGTCTTCGGCGATGACGAAAGACGGGCGTTTGAGTTGCTTAAAAGTAAACTAACGGAATCTCCCATCTTAGCAATTTACGACCCCCACGCAGCTACCGAACTCCATTGTGACGCGAGCGCGTTAGGATACGGAGCAGTTCTGCTGCAGATGCAGCCCGACCGTTTGATGCATCCCATCTTTTACTTTAGTCGTCGTACTACAGAAGCTGAATCCCGTTATCACAGCTTCGAGCTGGAAACGCTGGCTATCGTGTACGCCCTACGCCGATTTCGAGTATACTTGCAGGGAATGCAATTCACTATCGTATCGGACTGTAGCGCGGTAACACAGACGTTGGAAAAGCGAGACATAAACTCCCGTATTGCACGGTGGAGTTTGGAACTACAAAGTTTTGATTTTAGGATAATCCATCGACTCGGATCGCGAATGGGGCACGTAGACGCCTTAAGTCGCGCGTTTGGAATTCTTGTCGTGGAAGACAATCCGTTCGAATGGAACCTGACGGTTTCACAAAGTAAAGATCCGAAGATCTACGAAATCATGCAAAAATTAGACAAAACGGAGGACCCTCACTACGAAATGCGCAACGGGTTGATATACAAAAAGCATAAGGGTGCTAGCTTATTTCTAGTTCCCGATCAAATGGTGAATCACGTGTTGTTCCACTACCATAACGATATGGGGCACGTTGGTATTAATAAAATGGTCGAGATCATAGGACGTACTTACTGGATCCCCAGGTTGCGAATAAGATGCGAGGATCACGTTCGCCACTGTCTGCGATGCATCTCTTTCTCTCCCCAGACAGGCAAAACCGAGGGTTACCTAAACCCTATACCCAAGGGCGATAAGCCTTTCGATACCATACACATCGATCATTTTGGGCCTGTAGATCAGCGGGTAGCTCTGAAAAAACATATTCTCCTAGTGATTGACGCTTTTACCAAATTTGTTCGCTTGTACGCCACCAAAACGACTAGCTCTAAAGAGGCCGTTGATTGCTTACAACAATATTTTAATAGTTATAGCCGACCGAGAGTGATTATTTCCGATCGCGGAAGCGCTTTCACTTCTACCGAATTTGAAACGTTCCTTGAAGACTATAAGATTCACCACATTAAGATAGCGACTGGGTCCCCCAAAGCCAATGGGCAGGTAGAACGGGTTAACAGAGACCTCGCCCCAATGCTTGCCAAACTCACCAATGATTCCGAAGGAAAACAGTGGTATAAAATGTTAGGTGAGGTTGAACATTCAATGAATAATACGATTAATAGGTCGACTGGGTTCTCACCCAGTCAGTTATTGTTCGGATTGGACCAGCGTGGTCACGCAGTTGACCGAGTAAGAGACGCCGTGCAGGCACCAGCCGAACTTGGCGCTCGTAGATTGACAGAAAAGCGGGCCAAAGCGGCAGAAGCCATCGTACAAGCTCAGGCACAGCAGAAACGTACTTATGATCGTAAACGCAAAAAACCACACACCTATGACGTGGGTGACATGGTTATGATCAGGAATTTTGAAAGTACTCCGGGCATATCGAAAAAAATGATACCTCGATTTAAGGGTCCTTACGAGATTTCAAAGGTACTCCGAAACAACCGGTATGTGGTCACCGACAAACAGGGCTTCCAGAATACTCAAAAGCAGTATGTGGGTACTTGGGAGTCTCCCAATCTCCGTCCTTGGCCCTGAAAGAAAATGTGATGACAGAATATATCTAAGAAACCAAAGATTGCCAAATGTATTACCATATAATATTTACTCTTTAAAATATTACGTTTTATACTTACCTGTATTGTTAACTATTCCGATTGAACCTAGAATGTAAATTGTTGATTAGCATAACACTAGACTTAAGGATAAATATTGTCACTTATTGTCATGAATATACTTACCTCTACTTCGTTAAAATCCCAGTTTGGGACAAACTTCATGTCAAGATAAGCCGAACTGTAGGCGCGTAAGGTAGCCAGGGCTACCAACCGGAAAAAGTAACTAGAAGTAGTGCGCAATATGTCTGCCTTGACAGACCGACACTCGAAAGGTACTTCTCAATAAAACAGTCATAACGTACATTTGTCGGGTTTTATTACAAGTGCCCATTACCACCACACTATAATAATTCTAACTTACAATTAGACATGAAAAACGAATACATAGAAAATCCTTATTCAGATTTCTCATGGGTATGACGAGCTAGTCGCCCTCGCTCTTGTTCAGAGCGGTAGATATCAGTGAAAACTAATTGACTCTAATATTGCAAATGTGATAAAGGTTTTGAACAAACCTAGAGAAAATCCTTACTCAGGTTTCTCATGGGTATGACGAGCAAGTCGTCCTCACTCTTGAGCAGAGTGGTAGATACGAGTGAAAACTAATTCACTATAATAATTCTAACTTACAATTAGACATGAAAAACGAATACATAGAAAATCCTTATTCAGATTTCTCATGGGTATGACGAGCTAGTCACCCTCGCTCTTGTTCAGAGCGGTAGGTATCAGTGAAAACTAATTCACTGTAATATTGCAAATGTGATAAAGGTTTTGAACAAACCTAGAGAAAATCCTTACTCAGGTTTCTCATGGGTATGACGAGCAAGTCGTCCTCACTCTTGAGCAGAGTGGTAGATACGAGTGAAAACTAATTCACTATAATAATTCTAACTTACAATTAGACATGAAAAACGAATACATAGAAAATCCTTATTCAGATTTCTCATGGGTATGACGAGCTAGTCGCCCTCGCTCTTGTTCAGAGCGGTAGGTATCAGTGAAAACTAATTCACTGTAATATTGCAAATGTGATAAACATTTTGAACAAACCTAGAGAAAATCCTTACTCAGGTTTCTCATGGGTATGACGAACAAGTCGTCCTCACTCTTGAACAGAGTGGTAGATACGAGTAAAAACTAATTCACTATAATAATTCTAACTTACAATTAGACATGAAAAACGAATACATATAAAATCCTTATTCAAATTTCTCATGGGTATGACGAGCTAGTCGCCCTCGCTCTTGTTCAGAGCGGTAGATATCAGTGAAAACTAATTGACTCTAATATTGCAAATGTGATAAACATTTTGAACAAACCTAGAGAAAATCCTTACTCAGGTTTCTCATGGGTATGACGAGCAAGTCGTCCTCACTCTTGAGCAGAGTGGTAGATACGAGTGAAAACTAATTCACTATAATAATTCTAACTTACAATTAGACATGAAAAACGAATACATAGAAAATCCTTATTCAGATTTCTCATGGGTATGACGAGCTAGTCACCCTCGCTCTTGTTCAGAGCGGTAGGTATCAGTGAAAACTAATTCACTGTAATATTGCAAATGTGATAAAGGTTTTGAACAAACCTAGAGAAAATCCTTACTCAGGTTTCTCATGGGTATGACGAGCAAGTCGTCCTCACTCTTGAGCAGAGTGGTAGATACGAGTGAAAACTAATTCACTATAATAATTCTAACTTACAATTAGACATGAAAAACGAATACATAGAAAATCCTTATTCAGATTTCTCATGGGTACGACGAGCTAGTCACCCTCGCTCTTGTTCAGAGCGGTAGGTATCAGTGAAAACTAATTCACTGTAATATTGCAAATGTGATAAAGGTTTTGAACAAACCTAGAGAAAATCCTTACTCAGGTTTCTCATGGGTATGACGAGCAAGTCGTCCTCACTCTTGAGCAGAGTGGTAGATACGAGTGAAAACTAATTCACTATAATAATTCTAACTTACAATTAGACATGAAAAACGAATACATAGAAAATCCTTATTCAGATTTCTCATGGGTATGACGAGCTAGTCGCCCTCGCTCTTGTTCAGAGCGGTAGGTATCAGTGAAAACTAATTCACTGTAATATTGCAAATGTGATAAACATTTTGAACAAACCTAGAGAAAATCCTTACTCAGGTTTCTCCTGGGTATGACGAACAAGTCGTCCTCACTCTTGAACAGAGTGGTAGATACGAGTAAAAACTAATTCACTATAATAATTCTAACTTACAATTAGACATGAAAAACGAATACATATAAAATCCTTATTCAGATTTCTCATGGGTATGACGAGCTAGTCGCCCTCGCTCTTGTTCAGAGCGGTAGATATCAGTGAAAACTAATTGACTCTAATATTGCAAATGTGATAAACATTTTGAACAAACCTAGAGAAAATCCTTACTCAGGTTTCTCATGGGTATGACGAGCAAGTCGTCCTCACTCTTGAGCAGAGTGGTAGATACGAGTGAAAACTAATTCACTATAATAATTCTAACTTACAATTAGACATGAAAAACGAATACATAGAAAATCCTTATTCAGATTTCTCATGGGTATGACGAGCTAGTCACCCTCGCTCTTGTTCAGAGCGGTAGGTATCAGTGAAAACTAATTCACTGTAATATTGCAAATGTGATAAAGGTTTTGAACAAACCTAGAGAAAATCCTTACTCAGGTTTCTCATGGGTATGACGAGCAAGTCGTCCTCACTCTTGAGCAGAGTGGTAGATACGAGTGAAAACTAATTCACTATAATAATTCTAACTTACAATTAGACATGAAAAACGAATACATAGAAAATCCTTATTCAGATTTCTCATGGGTATGACGAGCTAGTCGCCCTCGCTCTTGTTCAGAGTGGTAGGTATCAGTGAAAACTAATTCACTGTAATATTGCAAATGTGATAAACATTTTGAACAAACCTAGAGAAAATCCTTACTCAGGTTTCTCATGGGTATGACGAACAAGTCGTCCTCACTCTTGAACAGAGTGGTAGATACGAGTAAAAACTAATTCACTATAATAATTCTAACTTACAATTAGACATGAAAAACGAATACATAGAAAATCCTTATTCAGATTTCTCATGGGTATGACGAGCTAGTCGCCCTCGCTCTTGTTCAGAGCGGTGGATATCAGTGAAAACTAATTCACTATAATATTGCAAATGTGATAAACATTTTGAACAAACCTAGAGAAAATCCTTACTCAGGTTTCTCATGGGTATGACAAGCAAGTCGTCCTCACTCTTGAGCAGAGTGGTAGATACGAGTGAAAACTAATTCACTATAATAATTCTAACTTACAATTAGATATGAAAAACGAATACATATAAAATCCTTATTCAGATTTCTCATGGGTATGACGAGCTAGTCGCCCTCGCTCTTGTTCAGAGCGGTAGGTATCAGTGAAAACTAATTGACTCTAATATTGCAAATGTGATAAAGGTTTTGAACAAACCTAGAGAAAATCCTTACTCAGGTTTCTCATGGGTATGACGAGCAAGTCGTCCTCACTCTTGAGCAGAGTGGTAGATACGAGTGAAAACTAATTCACTATAATAATTCTAACTTACAATTAGACATGAAAAACGAATACATAGAAAATCCTTATTCAGATTTCTCATGGGTATGACGAGCTAGTCACCCTCGCTCTTGTTCAGAGCGGTAGGTATCAGTGAAAACTAATTCACTGTAATATTGCAAATGTGATAAAGGTTTTGAACAAACCTAGAGAAAATCCTTACTCAGGTTTCTCATGGGTATGACGAGCAAGTCGTCCTCACTCTTGAGCAGAGTGGTAGATACGAGTGAAAACTAATTCACTATAATAATTCTAACTTACAATTAGACATGAAAAACGAATACATAGAAAATCCTTATTCAGATTTCTCATGGGTATGACGAGCTAGTCGCCCTCGCTCTTGTTCAGAGCGGTAGGTATCAGTGAAAACTAATTCACTGTAATATTGCAAATGTGATAAACATTTTGAACAAACCTAGAGAAAATCCTTACTCAGGTTTCTCATGGGTATGACGAACAAGTCGTCCTCACTCTTGAACAGAGTGGTAGATACGAGTAAAAACTAATTCACTATAATAATTCTAACTTACAATTAGACATGAAAAACGAATACATATAAAATCCTTATTCAGATTTCTCATGGGTATGACGAGCTAGTCGCCCTCGCTCTTGTTCAGAGCGGTAGATATCAGTGAAAACTAATTGACTCTAATATTGCAAATGTGATAAACATTTTGAACAAACCTAGAGAAAATCCTTACTCAGGTTTCTCATGGGTATGACGAGCAAGTCGTCCTCACTCTTGAGCAGAGTGGTAGATACGAGTGAAAACTAATTCACTATAATAATTCTAACTTACAATTAGACATGAAAAACGAATACATAGAAAATCCTTATTCAGATTTCTCATGGGTATGACGAGCTAGTCACCCTCGCTCTTGTTCAGAGCGGTAGGTATCAGTGAAAACTAATTCACTGTAATATTGCAAATGTGATAAAGGTTTTGAACAAACCTAGAGAAAATCCTTACTCAGGTTTCTCATGGGTATGACGAGCAAGTCGTCCTCACTCTTGAGCAGAGTGGTAGATACGAGTGAAAACTAATTCACTATAATAATTCTAACTTACAATTAGACATGAAAAACGAATACATAGAAAATCCTTATTCAGATTTCTCATGGGTATGACGAGCTAGTCGCCCTCGCTCTTGTTCAGAGCGGTAGGTATCAGTGAAAACTAATTCACTGTAATATTGCAAATGTGATAAACATTTTGAACAAACCTAGAGAAAATCCTTACTCAGGTTTCTCCTGGGTATGACGAACAAGTCGTCCTCACTCTTGAACAGAGTGGTAGATACGAGTAAAAACTAATTCACTATAATAATTCTAACTTACAATTAGACATGAAAAACGAATACATATAAAATCCTTATTCAGATTTCTCATGGGTATGACGAGCTAGTCGCCCTCGCTCTTGTTCAGAGCGGTAGATATCAGTGAAAACTAATTGACTCTAATATTGCAAATGTGATAAACATTTTGAACAAACCTAGAGAAAATCCTTACTCAGGTTTCTCATGGGTATGACGAGCAAGTCGTCCTCACTCTTGAGCAGAGTGGTAGATACGAGTGAAAACTAATTCACTATAATAATTCTAACTTACAATTAGACATGAAAAACGAATACATAGAAAATCCTTATTCAGATTTCTCATGGGTATGACGAGCTAGTCACCCTCGCTCTTGTTCAGAGCGGTAGGTATCAGTGAAAACTAATTCACTGTAATATTGCAAATGTGATAAAGGTTTTGAACAAACCTAGAGAAAATCCTTACTCAGGTTTCTCATGGGTATGACGAGCAAGTCGTCCTCACTCTTGAGCAGAGTGGTAGATACGAGTGAAAACTAATTCACTATAATAATTCTAACTTACAATTAGACATGAAAAACGAATACATAGAAAATCCTTATTCAGATTTCTCATGGGTATGACGAGCTAGTCGCCCTCGCTCTTGTTCAGAGCGGTAGGTATCAGTGAAAACTAATTCACTGTAATATTGCAAATGTGATAAACATTTTGAACAAACCTAGAGAAAATCCTTACTCAGGTTTCTCATGGGTATGACGAACAAGTCGTCCTCACTCTTGAACAGAGTGGTAGATACGAGTAAAAACTAATTCACTATAATAATTCTAACTTACAATTAGACATGAAAAACGAATACATAGAAAATCCTTATTCAGATTTCTCATGGGTATGACGAGCTAGTCGCCCTCGCTCTTTTTCAGAGCGGTGGATATCAGTGAAAACTAATTCACTATAATATTGCAAATGTGATAAACATTTTGAACAAACCTAGAGAAAATCCTTACTCAGGTTTCTCATGGGTATGACAAGCAAGTCGTCCTCACTCTTGAGCAGAGTGGTAGATACGAGTGAAAACTAATTCACTATAATAATTCTAACTTACAATTAGATATGAAAAACGAATACATATAAAATCCTTATTCAGATTTCTCATGGGTATGACGAGCTAGTCGCCCTCGCTCTTGTTCAGAGCGGTAGATATCAGTGAAAACTAATTGACTCTAATATTGCAAATGTGATAAACATTTTGACCAAACCTAGAGAAAATCCTTACTCAGGTTTCTCATGGGTATGACGAGCAAGTCGTCCTCACTCTTGAGCAGAGTGGTAGATACGAGTGAAAACTAATTCACTATAATAATTCTAACTTACAATTAGACATGAAAAACGAATACATAGAAAATCCTTATTCAGATTTCTCATGGGTATGAGGAGCTAGTCACCCTCGCTCTTGTTCAGAGCGGTAGGTATCAGTGAAAACTAATTCACTGTAATATTGCAAATGTGATAAACATTTTGAACAAACCTAGAGAAAATCCTTACTCAGGTTTCTCATGGGTATGACGAACAAGTCGTCCTTACTCTTGAACAGAGTGGTAGATACGAGTGAAAACTAATTCACTATAATAATTCTAACTTACAATTAGACATGAAAAACGAATACATAGAAAATCCTTATTCAGATTTCTCATGGGTATGAGGAGCTAGTCACCCTCGCTCTTGTTCAGAGCGGTAGGTATCAGTGAAAACTAATTCACTGTAATATTGCAAATGTGATAAACATTTTGAACAAACCTAGAGAAAATCCTTACTCAGGTTTCTCATGGGTATGACGAACAAGTCGTCCTTACTCTTGAACAGAGTGGTAGATACGAGTGAAAACTAATTCACTATAATAATTCTAACTTACAATTAGACATGAAAAACGAATACATAGAAAATCCTTATTCAAGATTCTCATTGGTATGACGAGCAGCTGTAGTTGTCATCCTCGCCTTCTAAATCTGAGGAAAATCTCATTGATTATAATATTTCTCACTTACAATTATACATGAAAAATAAATACCGAGAAAATCTTTATTCAGGATTTTCATCGGTATGACGAGCTAGTCGTCCTCGCTCTTGAGCAGAGTGGTAGATATCAGTGAAAGCTAATTCACTATAATATTGCAAATGTTATAAACATTTTGAACCAACCAACAGAGAATCCTCATTCAGGTTTCTCATCGGTATGACGAGCAGTTGTAATTTTCGTCCTCGCCTTCATATAGAACGGTAGATCTGAGTGAAATCTCATTCACTAAATTATCACTAAAAGCAGATCAAAATAATAAAAATTAATAAGCAAGTATAGCTAACGCGCTGTGTCGAGTTCCACAACGTAGCAACAAAAGTTTGAATCAAAGTTGAGGAATCAATTTGTAAACATGAGTTACTTACAGGTTGGGATCTGGCAGTATCATAGAAGGAAAATATCCACTTTGGTCTTCTGTTGTATGTCCTAGCACGGTGTTTACAAACGTACTCCCAATGAACGAGTAGCACATGCTCGCGAAAATTTCTTGAGGTTAGGTTTAGATCTGTCGTAATAAGCTACACATACTATGATACCCGTAGATACTGGAAATTCAGCGGAACTAGCAATGAAGTCAGCTAACACATTACACACCTGCTGTGTTTAGAAACTTATCATTTGATTGTCTTTTAATTATTCTATCGCACTAACAAGCCCGGACAGATCTTCCGTAAGCGTCACCTCACCACGTGCACTGTCACGTGTTTCAACGGCCCCTAGCGTCGGTTGGTGCGAACGAACATGGAGGCGGGAAAAATGCGTTTATTGCAACTTATAATCTGGTTGCTCAAGAACTATTCGACCAACGATGAACACTTATCTGATATCACCCATGCCCTATAAATATTCCTTTTCTAATTATTGTATCACGATAGCAAGGTATTTCACGTTACAGCAAGCATTTTCAAGGCGGTAATGGAAATAAAATTTCATCGTAGAATTTTGATTTCACTCATTCAACTAAATTATTTTAATGTTTCGATATAAAACAAATTGATGGAAATCATCGAGCATTCGAAGGTTTATTACTACAATTTACATTCTTGTTGAATACTTTCCGAACCGGCGCAATTTTCAAGGAACATCTAAAAATCGTAGCCTGTCGAAAGAGGCTTACCGAATGATACCGTCATGAATGACGCGCGAAAGAGATCGACTCAAACGCTATCGATTTTCAAGTCGATAATACCTATCTTTTACATACGGGACATGATATTTAATCAGAATATTATAATTTTTATTTATGAATTAAATTAACATTCAGAAACATGACAAAAATCGGAAAACAAATACAATTCGTAAATTGTTTGTGTTCAGATGATAGTACCTAGTATTTTTTGAACGTACATACAACCAATCAAAGCTTCAGAAAAATTTGCACACGGCACACGATAAGACATCGTCCTTAGAGTCCTAGTGGGGAGCCGAAGGTATAAATAAGGCCCACAGTATTTGGGTGTCATTAGTGCAGTTGATAAGTGAAAAAGGTGAAGATGACGGCGAAACGACCATTAGGTAAGTGTACAAGATATATTTTACAGATGAAGACGTGTCTTTTGATAAAATATTCACAATTTCATTTCCGTACAAGAGAACATTAAATTCTTTCTTCCGTGTATTTCCTATACGTGTACGAAGGTACTGAATATTTTTACCGAATTATATATCGCATAGTGTATTTCGCACGAGAAAACATTAAATTCTTTTTTCCGTGTATTTCCTATACGCGTACGAAGGTATTGAATATTATTACCGAATTATATATCGCGCAGTGTATTTCCTACGAGAAAACATTAAATTCTTTTTTCCGTGTATTTCCTGTACGCGTACGAAGGTATTGAATATTATTACCGAATTATATATCGCGCAGTGTATTTCCTACGAGAAAACATTAAATTCTTTTTTCCGTATATTTCCTATACGCGTACGAAGGTATTGAATATTTTTACCGAATTATATATCGCGTAGTGTATTTCGCACGAGAAAACATTAAATTCTTTTTTCCGTGTACAATAATATCAGTTAGAGAGTATTTCAACTTTTCTTTTTTGGGAGAAATTATCTTTCAATTTTCGATGGTTGTTACAGGCACACATGAGCGTGAGGAGGGCCCACCTCCCCGGCGTCACAGCACGAGGTTGCAGGATCAGGTGTGTATTTTCCTCCTATACTTTTTAGCTCAACAATCTAACTAACGAATCATGGTTCTCATTCACTCGTGTGCACGCATTATACAGTTGTGAAGCTAGTATGAAAAAATCAATCATTTACCTAATCACGCTTCAGTTCATTGTTAGTATTATATCTGTGTAGGTTTTTATAGATCGTTCGTGAAATGATGATTAATATTCATACTATACTTTTATATCCGAAACGGGGAGGGGACCGACAACAAAACCGAGAACAACGACAACCACAGCAACAACCACAACCACAGCAACAACCACAACCACAGCAACAACCACGGCAGCAACGAACACAACGACCACCACAATAGCAACAACCGCAGCAGCACCAACAACCACAACAGCGACAACCACGACCGCAACATCCAGAACAACAACAACAACCACAGCAACAACAACCACAATGACAACAACAACAACCACAACAACAGCAACAGCAACAGCAACAGCAACAGCAACAGCAACAGCAACAGCAACAGCAACAGCAACAGCAACAGCAACAGCAACAGCAACAGCAACAGCAACAGCAACCGCAACCGCAACAGCCACAACAGCAGCAACAACCACCTCAGCTGCTGTGGCAGCCGCAACAGCAACAACCACCGCAGCTGCTGTGGCAGCCGCAGTTGCCACATCAACCGCCGCTTCAAGATTTGGTCCAGGAGGGTTCAGGACTGTTGCCTGAACATTATCGAAGACTCCTGGACCAAATTGCTTTTTACCATAGCAGCCTGCTCTGTAGTAGGTTGTCCACGCGGCTTGCGCGAGAGCAGGCTCGTGGTGAAAAGCTCCGCAACCAGAAAGAGGCGGTGGTGCGAAACAATCTGGTGGCGGCGAAGCGGCGGATAGACGCGCAGCTTCGGCGATTTGCACCGCCACAGCAGCAACAGCAACAGCAACAACCACAACAACAACAGCAACAACCACAACAGTAACGGCAACAGTCACAGGGACAACGACGGCGACAACAACAACAACAACAACCGCAGCAGCAACAACCACAGCAACAACCACAATAACCACCACCACAACAACAACAACCACCACCACAACCATAAAATATTATTATCATTATCATTATCATTATCATCATCAGTATCATCATCAGTATCATCATCATCATCATCATCAGTATCATCATCAGTATCATCATCAGTATCATTATCAGTATCATCATCAGTATCATCATCAGTATCATTATTATCATTATTATTATTATTGTTATTATTATTATTACTATTACTATTACTATTTCTATTATCATTTCTATTACCATTTCTATTACCATTACTATTACTTTACTATTTCTATTACTATTATTATTATTATTATTATTATCATCAATATTATTAATATTATTACTAAAATAAATAAAAATATAATAAGATATTAAACCGTACATATGATTGTATATTTCATCTTATCCTGCATATATACTCCTTTTCATTTCATACCGCTATATAATATCTAGTTTCCAATATCTTCTTATTGTCACGCATTATCATTCCATGGTTGAGAGCTTTGATCATAGATCGATGAACCCAGGCAAGTGGAAGTAAATTTCAAGTAACAGTATGGAAATTGTAATAGAGCGATAACACAGGTTTGCGATGAAAGTTTTTTAAATACTTTTACAATATGACACATTTCGGTCTGCTGATTCAGAGTATGAACTCCGTTTTTACGTATCACGTCATAATTTTTTTTTTTTCTCATTTCATATATACATGTAGATATTTCTTTAGAATAACTTTATCAAAATAATTGAATATTTTCATTAGTTATAAAAAAGTAATCTAGTAAATTCATGCCTCATTCGTTAGTATAAAAAAAAATATTAAAACTTGCAACTTTAGATATAGATATATTAGTTTATATTACATTCAGGACTACTATCCTGAATATCAACAATCCAGTCAAACAACTTTTACGAAATTGAAATTCGCAGACGTGTGCAATTTCCTTTTCTATGGTGGACAGATGGTTTTATCCGAAGACCGAAAATATCTAAGAATTAATAGGCCGATGATTCATCAACAATGATTCAAACTCCTAGAACTTATACTGAAAGAAATAAATGGATAAATTGATTAAATCGCTGGAACCTGGATTTTCATATTTTTCCACAGAGCTATGGAGCTTTACAATAAATTTAGAAAAATATTGAAGCCGATACGTGAATAACCTATCCACATCTGCTTCATATATGAGTATTGTTATTATTATTACTAATATTATTTCTAAATAAAAGCAAGAAATGTTGCGGAACGAGAGATCGTCAACAGAGAACTTGCATGCAATCGAATTTACAATTAGTCTTTTGGTCTTCCCGTTAGGGTAAATCATGATTTCAATTGACGCTGCTTTATGAGTCTTGAGACGTTTCAACGCCTCAAGGTATCACGCTCAGATTCAACTGTGATGTCAGATTAGTTTATATTAGTTTCGCATTGTTATCTAGAATTATAAATGTAATTAGAATGGAAATTCAGTGTAATGCAAGTTCTCTGCTGCTTCCATCATTACGGAAGCTGCAACGGCGTTGTAAACGGCATTTTTAAAATGCCTAGGAAACACCCACCCACTCTTACCCACTTACACTATAGTGTAAGTGCGTTTCCTTATGTTAGAGCGCTCAAATCGAGCTAGTTTTATTTATCCACATGGACTTACTATATGCGTGTCTATATGCTATACTATATAGACGCAGCACTGTGATTCATTCACAGGGGAATGGCGTTAGCCTTCGAGATTTTAATATTACTATTAAATGATCTCTCATTTTTTCGGATCTCGCGAATAAACTTGCCTCGCAGGGTCGCCACCCAGTACGATTGTCGTTGCGTAAGCCGCAGCGTATACTCCACAGCTGTAAGAGTCCGGCTGCCTTGTAACAGGTTGGAGAACTATACTTCCAGTATCGATATGTGGATATCGCTTAGAAATGTATCGCTTCTCTACCCTGCTCAACAACTCGTATTCACTGCGCACGAGACCGTCGTAAATGTAAACATTACAAGTATCGTAATAAACGCAGCACCAGTGTCGGGAGACGTTACCGCCGATTATGTGTATATCCCTTTGAAGAGGGCTGCATGGCTTGATGCAGTTATAATATGCTGTGTAAGAAGCAGGATTGCAACGAAAGTCGCTGTTTTCTTGTAATATATTCTGAAACAAGTCGATACTTGAATCAGTCAATAAATTTTCGGGCGATGATACGTTCGCCTCGACTTGTTCGACCGTAATATTCCGGCGTACAAGTTCGAGCATTTCGATAGTTTCATCGGAAGCCTCATTTTCACCGTCAATTTCGATTGCTACCCAATCGGCGATGACGGTGTCCTCGTGAGTCTTCGAACTTGGACCGGCGACATCCATGGAATCAACGGATGCAACCTCCATCTCTTTAGCAGGTTGTGCTCTCGTACAGCCTTGTACATCGCCAGACTCGTCAATGGGACGAGCGCGTTTTCTTCGAAGCACTGCAGCTTCTTGGGCTTCAAGAATATATGTAGGATCGCGGTTCCGCATATTTCTATTCCGACGACTGTCTATAATTTCAGGAAGCAAGCATTCCATATAAAATCGACAGAGAAATGGTTTCATTTTTGAATCCCAGAATCCATCGTCTCTGGTGACTTTGACGAGTTTCATATCCGTCGAAGACCATAGCGCAAATATGCAATAATAACGCTTGGTTACGTGTAACTGACCCTGTATTTGGTAATAATACACGTGATTCTTATTCAGAAGGTTCTTGTCCTTCTTGTCGAAAATATTCCGAAGATTCGGCTTTTCGGTTATAACCTTTTCCAAGTCAGCGTTCTGTGCTGAAAATGGACATTTGATTTCAACGATACCATCGTCGTCTATCAAACCGTCTGGAGACGCTCCTAGATAGGGGATCTCTTGATCAATGAAGAGGCCACAAGGAACGATTTTTATCTCCAGTTGTGCTTCAACGTCTCGTCGGGCGTTTTTCTCATTTTCAAGCCCAAACTGAGTGGCAGCAGTGTCGATGAGCTTCGGTTACCGAATGCTCGCTGTGACGTTCTCACCAACTTACCATATGGAACACACGCTTACCAACGAAGGACGCTGACAGACCAAATTCCTTCTTTACCCTCTAGTAATATTAACCTATTATATCTAACCATAGCATATAAGAAACCTACCTTACCACTAGCAGTTCATACTAGAGGATAAGTAACACTCAGCAATCGGCAATATACCACCAGCAAAACTTATATCAATGCAAGATATACACCACTGCTACCCTCAGGTATGACCCATGCTAAACCATAAGAATATATTCACGTTAACACTCTATACTATATAAGAAAGATTATTACTAACTTCAAGTATTATTCATACATTTCTTTATTCATACTGTGACGAGGATTTTTGTTAACCCTCGGATCTGGACCGGATAGCCAGCCTCCGGGGTCAATCCAACGCGCACACAGCTATAGAAAAAAAACTCGAATTTTAAATGTTTGGGCGCCAGGCGAACTATCTTCGCCACGAAACTCAAAATTAAGAAAAACAACAAAGCCTCACGAATATTTACAAGCGGCGGCTAGCTGCAGTACCGCGGAGAGGGGTCGGGATTATGTGAGGGATTAGCTAAGGCAATAACGACTCGAGATATTTAGAATTAAACAAAATAATAGAGAATTTATTCAACGAAAAAAAATAAAAAAACTTAAATAAAGAGAAAAAAATAATTTCAACAATAATCGCACACCTCGGGGGTGCTTCCCCTCGGGGTTTCAAACGTTACGTTACACTAAATCATACTCCAAAAACTAAGCTTCCACGTGGGATAACCAAAAACAGGCAAAAAGAACAAAAAAAACAAAGAAAAGAAGAAAACAAACTAATTATCTCGAAAAATCGAAGCCATGCGGCTCATTACAACTAGTTAATGACTAAATTCAGAAATTCTTAAAACTACTCGGTGGTGGTAGCGCAGAATCAAAACAACAAGAAGAAAGATAGAGGAAATAATAGAAACAACTCAAAAATTTATGCCACGGCTGTTGCTAGGCAGCAACCGCGACGACTAGAGGCTAGGCCTCTGCGTTACCGACCACCTATTTTCTTTCAATTCTTACTTAACTAACTTATTCTAACTCTGCCTCGGGGGCAACAAAATAATAAATGGGACTCTGAATTTCGCAAATAAAAATACAATAAAATGCAATAAAATAAACAATAACGAACTTGTTGGTGACTCAAAACCGTCTTAGTCTAGCCTAACGGCTGACTCTCCTCGTGGGAGTAAGAGAGAGAGCGCGACGGTGACCGACTCTGTCTCTGTCGCACTCGTGTGCGGAGATACTTGACTCTACAAAAATCTTATATCGGGCTCGAAAAGTTAGTCCAACAAACTTTGACTCGAAAGCATTTCTTCTCTGGGACCCTGGTGACGGCCTACCGACTCGGAGATCGGTTTAACTTGATCCCAAATTCTAATGAGCCTCGTGGCTGCGAACAAGGCAGTATGGCTGACGGCCGTTGCCGGATTCAAATTATTCGTGGGCTAAGTGAGCTATCGCTTACCGTTGGCCAGCCACCTGATGAACTAGTCTCCTTCGCCGGAGAAATCCCAAATCAATCCCTCGGGGGGGGGTCCTCAAAAATCCACAACCTTCCCCCGTGGGGTCTCACAAACTCAAAACTCTACTAGACTCGAAACTCAATCGCCAAACAAATTCGCTACTACAAAACGCACGCTAAACTCTCAACTACGATCTAGCCTAAGGCAAAGCCCACGGCAGAGTCTCCTTTGATCGCAAGGTGCCGGTCGTTAGCACCCTCGTTAGACGATCGATTGTTAGATCGCCTAACACCTGGCGGCGTATTGTCGTGCCGCGCGAAAACTCAAAATTCGCATCGACGATGGAAGTCCTCGTAGTAGGCCCACGGTTCGCCGGCTCTTGGGGGTGGCGGGAATCTCTTCCACCACCGATTTCCCTCGTTGCTGAGTGCCCTCGGCACTCCCCCGTGTCCTTGACCGTAGGTGAGGAAGCTTCCGTAGTCAGGTGTCATCAAAAAGCGTTGTCCGCGGGGCTCTCATGCCAACCCGCGGTTAATTCGGCGAGTCATTCGTCCGTCAATCGTCATTGGGAATCTCCACCAAACGTTTGGCCGTGCCTCCCACATATCAGAGAAAAAGTTCCAAAAAAAAAACAAAAGAATAAGTCTTAACTCAAAAATCTAAGATCGGTCACGGTCGCCTCTCGGAGTGAACATTAGCGTCGTGGCTATCCTAACCCATTCACACGGCTGCGCAGGCATTCGTTACACCCTTCACTAAGGTCGTCTAAGGGAAGGTGAGCGTATTGTAACATGCAATGTTACAATACATATATATAATATATATATATATATATTCATATGAGGAAATATATTAAAACTCATATAAGAATACCACTACACATTTAACATCATATACTTACCTTATATGTATCTTATATATTATACTATACCTTATATATTATATTATACACCTAAAATATTATAACCAACTACCATATAAGAAATAATTATAAGAAATAGAGAATGAATTCCCCTTGGTAAAAACTAAGAGCAATTCAAACTCTACGTGAACTCAGAACAACCGCATATGAATTACATAAGATAAGGGGTACGCTCAACCGAACACTCAATACCCACTTATCAAGTGTTGATTTTGAAACTCTAAACTCCAAAACAGATTAGAGACATCCGGAGTTCGCTAGAAATATTATTTAAACATACCCAAGCAGGCACCGACTTGCAAATATTATTCATATGCAGCTGGCCAGAGTCCACCGTGGGATAAGAATTTATATTTAACTAAACAACCCCACCACATAGATTTTAAGGCCTATATAAACCCCCACTTACCACACAAGACTACCGCAATTTTACCGCTGCCTTGCATACGTCAGTCTTCATTCAAAACTCGTGCAAGTAGTTACTCTGCTCAGATCTCTAATCGAATTTTGACAAGTTAACTTCTGTTCGCGAAAGATTCTTAACTCGTGTCCACCGTCGCACATTCAGAATAGAATAACGTTAATAGTAGTAAGACGCGTAAGTCTTTTGTGGTCTTGGCGCTTCTAGAATTATTCTATTTTCTTATTAAACTTGTGAAACAGTTTAACTGACATTCATATTCCTATAAAATAAAACTAAAGGTTAATCTTAAATCAAACAGTTCATTAACCTCAACCAACCCAAGGTAAATTACACCTTCATTCATATATTATTACAAAATCCAATACCCTACACTCAACGAATATACGGGCGAAGTACCTAGGTCTCTGAGCCAGTATATCCACACAATTTCAAGACTCTGTGGTATAGGCGAGGATTTAGCGATCCAAGCTTACTTCAGTTTCTTACACGCGTTTAGCGACATAGGCGAGGAACTACCTTCCAAGCTTGCGTTAAACCCTTCTATACTTATACAACGTCAAGGCGAGGATATCAAAACCCAAGCCGACGTTAACCACCTCCCTCCCTTTCCCGTAGATGGATGGAGCTGTAATAAAGAAAAGAAAATTCAAACGTCGTTCGGGAAAAAGAGCAAACGCGCGTCTAGCTAAGGCTATAGCTAGACGGCAACGTTTAATAGAGTCACTCAATTCAGTAACGCCAGACTGGTTAAAAGACTACATAAACGAATTATACGTAGGGCCAGACGACAGTGACAGCCGTGACACTATTATAATACCGAAAACCGATCAAACTCAGACAAATCATACGGACAATAGTTTCTCGGGCACCGAAGTTCCTTCGCCACAACCAGCTGAATTACCGGAGGGACCCTCCCGAGGATATTTAGAAGAGACTCCAAGGACAATAGTCCAACACAGCATCGACTACCAGGGTGCCAGGTGCATAGTCGATACCGTAGAAACAACTCTGACGAGACGATCCTTCGACATCCGCCATCTTGACAACCCATCACAACCCGCTACGCCCAAAATCGTCGAGATCGTCGAGCTAGAATAAAGGTAAGACTAATAATAATACTTCACCATTCCTCTTTATAATATTGCTGTTCCCTGTTAACCTCCCGTAAGCCCGTCCATGTGGATCTAAAGGAGGTGCGTTGAACCTGAACGTCGACCTTCGTTGACTGGTCAAACGGATCCAGAGCTTCCTCTCTTCCCGTTTCCTTCATTCAGCGATAACTGCATGTCAGTCTGTAACATCGCAACCAACTTCGCGCACGAAGTGGTTGGCAACATGCGACATATCGGCCCAAATTTCGACGCTGTGATAATCTCAGTATGCAACTGATGCCACAGCTCAGAATCGCTCTGCGATACCGTATCTCGCTCGATCTGTCTCGCGTTGTTCTAGTACGACATCAATTTTTCAATATGTCGTTCAGCAAGAACATCGAATACCTTCTTGTCGATGTCCGGCTTTCTGGCAGACGGACCGTAGTCCTTGTCGACGCCGCGATGAATTCGCAGCTTGCGATTGCGTTTTTGCAACCTGCTTAGGCGATTACTGTAATTCTGACGATGCCTATGGAGTTCCATTTTCGCTACAGCGGTAGGCGTATAGTGTGTCACATGGCGATGTAACTGAGATAAAACAGAGTTCGTGTTGTATTGCACAACCGCTCCGTAACATCTCATTTGGTACGAGTTTGTAACGATATAATGCATTCAAAGCTAGCGCCTAATACTTGACTCATGTAGTGCGCTATGCGACACCACAGTCGATGTTTAGTACCAATAAAACCGGTTAGCCGGAAGAGTAGAAGTCTCGCTCTCTCGACTCTGGGCCGTGATGGGAGACAGACGTGTCACTAATTTTTGTTGATTGGTAGTAATCAAAAATCATCGTTGAAATGTGAAACTGATCAGTAATAATAATCACAAAATAATCATCAGAAATGTATATATTCTTTACAATCGTCGTCCAATGAAATAACAAGATTACACCGAGATCAACAATCAACTTAAACTTCGAACAAAATATAAGTATACTACCATGCGGCCACGCCATTAATTCATCATTACTGAAAAACTTATCGAGAATATATAATTAGCACTCTTAATTCAAATCACTACATAATGTCATTTTAAGTCACTTTTGATATCGATCAACGTATGTGTATGTAAATTTCATGATACCGCATGTTTGTCTATAGTGTCCAAATGTCCATTGTCTGTACTCGAAATTAGCGGTATCATTATTTCTTTTCTACAGATGTTTTTCAACATCTTAAAGAGTACTGTGTCGTCTGTGTTGTCCGTTAAAAATTAAGATAATTCAATTTCTAATCGAAAAACTCAGTGTAATTATATTTCTTGAATCGTTGATATTTTTATATAACTCCAAGACCTGTTTCAACAATTTTTAAAACCTCTTGTTCATATCAACGATTCGACAAATAAATTATAAAAGAAATAGTTCAAGCAAAAAGAGCTGAATTTTCCATCATAAAGTGTCGAAATAAATAAAATTCGTAATTCTCAGCTCAATGATTTGTTGTTGTTTTATATTTTACCTAAACTTGAATATTCATAGGCTCACGTAAAATCCAATATCCTTATATACAGGGTGATTCACTGCTACCGGGCCATTTTAGATAGGCGGATTCCTTAGGAAATTCTAAGACTAAAAGTCCTTTACCAAATATTCGATAGACCTCCAGTTCCCGAGCTACGGAGGATCTAGGATAACCAATTACAGAGCTTATACGTGACTCGAACAGGGCCGTCTAAATATCTTAAATTATTGAAATGTAATTTTCATTTCGATAAGTAATTTCGGCATCACTCGTAACTGAAACTGGGATTGCTGCTGGCGTTGGTTTCGAGGTCCAGGTCGTCCAGGGTATCCTCCTCGTGATCCAGGTCGTCCGCTTCGTGGTTCGCGTCTTCTACGTCGTGTGCTACATAGTTTAGTTGCACATGTCATCCGCTTCGTAGTTTTCGCAGTCCAGGTCGTTCGCGACGTGGTTTCCAGCGTCCACGTTTTCGTAGTCTAGGTCGTACGCCTCATAGTTTGCGTCGTCCAGGTCATTCGCTTCGTAATTTTCGTCTTGCAGGTTGTACAGCTCGTACTTTACGACCTGGACAATGAAGACCACGAAGCACAGGACCTGGACAAAGAAGACTACGAAGCGAACGACCTGGACTACAAAAACTACGATGCGCACAACCTGGACTACGAAAACTACGATGCGCACAACCTGGACGCTGGAAACCACGTTGCGAACGACCTGGACTACGAAAACTACGATGCGCACAACCTGGACGCTGGAAACCACGTTGCGAACGACCTGGACTACGAAAACTACGAAGCGGACGACCTGGATCACGAGGAGGATAACCTGGACGACCTGGACGTCGAAACCAACGCCAGCAGCAATCCCAGTTTCAGTTACAAGTGATGCCGAAATTACTTATGACGAAATAAAGACTACATTTCATTGATTTAAGATATCTAGACGGCCCTGTCCGAGTCACGTATAAGCTCTGTAATTGGTTATCCTAGATCCCCCGTAGCTCGAAAACTAGAGGTCTATCGAATTTTTGGTAAAGGACTTTTAGTCTTAGAATTTTCTAAGGAATCCGCCTGTCTAAAATGGCCCGGTAGCAGTGAATCACCCTGTATATATATGGTGAGGAGATAGATTCAACTATCGAATCACTACAAGTTTCTCATACAATGATTAATTCTCTTTCCAGAATTTAATTTATTCACTATAGAATTGCACGCCTCTGCCGCATTATTGGTAACGTTCCTCAATAAGCTTTTGGCGTGACAACTCAAATAGCGCACTGCCTCCTAAACGCAGGGATAAACTTCGGTTCGATGGAGTTCCGCTAGCACATTCTTACCATCGGGCTCAGATACACAGTCAAATGGCAGTGTGTGGCAATTAGAGTGGTCACCGTAGACATGAAAAAATATATTTAATATATCTATACAGAGTTTCATTATCTTTTCATCCTCTGGTATGTTTTCCGCATTGCGGAGATCTCTCGCTTTTTCTACGTTGAGACGAATTTTTAGACCGCTCGAAAGCACGTACTGTCGGAATTGGTCGACGTTCAGTACTTCCTTCTGCGGATGGCTGCAAGCTTCGTTACGGAAGCAGCTCTTAACTTGCGGCACAAGTTTCGGAACAAGTGATTATTACACTTGATTTTCTCGACGACAACTCCGTATTCAGCGTACGGATTATTATCTCGTATAGCTTGATGTACGCTGCTGCCGCCGTCCGCAATGAGCGTTTTATATATTAGACCGTTGCACTCAACGCTATTCCGGAAACCTTCCACAATAATGTCGGTTTCCATTGCGTTTGAGCTGCGGTCAAGCCCCCAATTTTTAAAGCAAGTATGAGGGGGAGGCTCCTTCTTCAACTGCTCTGCTCTTGCGTGGGTCGCACAATACTTATTGCGTACACCAACGAATAGAGCTAACTTAGTCTCACGACCGATAATCATGGCTGCACCCGATAGTGCATCATGTTTACCACCCGCATGGGAGCGTTTTGCCCAACAGCCATCCGCAATGACGTCGATGTACGGGACACCGTTTATAACGTGCCCCTTTTTTATGGCAATTTCTTTTTCAATGGCAACAGCCCTTTCTCTTTCAGCTTCGACAACTTCATGGAAGTTGTCAAAAAGCGTATCCCGATATTTTCGGTAGGTGGGCGCGGACATAGCCGGGATTGCCATCGCTGCAAGTTGTTCTTGCAGCGTACTGTGGCCGGTACCCGAAGTAATTGTACCGCTCACGGCACTTTGATTTATCCCCATAATATTTTTGAGGTCGGGATCCGTCCAAATGCTGAACTTGTACAGACATTTTTGACATAAGAAATGCAGAAGGGTCCGCAAACCTTGATCCCATGAGTTGACCAATTTTAGATCGCGAAAAGAACATTCCGACGAAACGGAATGGTTATCAAATTTTTCGTGCAATTGTTGCAGTAGATAACTTATGTCGACAATGCGCCGACCTTCGATTGTGATGTCAGGGATATACTCGTTATCCGTGAAACCATTTTCACCGACAAGCAAATTGTCACCACTTACCGGTACCGGCGAGCTATACGTTGCCGCAACAAACGCGGTCTCTGAGGCCGCAACCGCGACGCTGGCTTGGCCATCATCTTGGTCAGGCGAGACGATGGCCTTCTGGCGCCTATAACAGATCGTGAATCCACAAGTATTCGCAGGCTTGTAATGGGGTATGTCAGAACGCGTAACCACGGAAGAAAACTCTGGATTGATATTCAATTTTAATTGCTCGATTACGAATGAAAAAGTACGAAGGTTGGAAAAATCCTAGTTCAATTTTGGGGACAGAATTCCGGACTACGAATAGAGCAGATTTCCCGATTCCACGACCGTCTACGTGATCTATTTGCGCTGGTTTATTATCTTAGCAACGTAATAAATTCAACTCAAATATTTATGACAGCTTATTCCAGATTTCGACCAGTTTACGGTTTTTAAAATAGTGTGAAGTACGAAAAATAATAATAACGTGCGCGTTTCGTAAATGGAATGGCACATTGTATTCGACGTCGTACGTATAGTATGGAACGCCTGGCCTGCACTGTAGCACGATTTTGATAGGGATTCACAGTATATGACATGTGGGAATTCGAACAAAAATTTGTGTATTCAGAAAAAGTTTATAATCAATCGTACTTACCGAGAAGCAACAAAAATTCGCTTTCGCGAGTATCTTTTTTTTATTGTTGTGACGGTTCGCCATACTCATTTCAACTACACGGGTTGACTTCTACTAAATAATACTAGTTTCACTAAATAATACTAATCTTATAATTTACACTCACTAACACAAACACACGCACAAAAAGAGTAACAATAAATTAAAAGTCAATCACATTCACTTATCACTTACAATTCACAAAAAAACAAAACGCGCACGGTAACAGCACATGTGCTCGCGACTACAAATATGAAGTTGGCGGAAATCGCAAGCAGAAGATAGGCGCGCGCCGCTTGCATTCGGTAGGTCCTCAAGCGTTCATATTAGTCCAGTCGAATAGAACATGGGGTCTATTCCGAAATATGTTAGGTCTGTAAATTTTTGGACAAGTTCATTTCATCCCCACAAACATACCCATAAGTTATCGTACAAAATTTCTGACGGCTCTGGTGGCAAAAAATTGGTAAACAATTGAAAACCTACTTTTTGCGATTAAGCTTTTTGCCTATAGGTTTTACAACAAAATGCTTCAGACAAAAGTTGTTCGTCTCATCAAGCTCTTAAAAAGTCACGTTTCTTTATTAGTTTAGCTGTAAAATGAAGAAAACCTGGGAATTTTTTTTTTTGCAAGTAACTCTCTGAATTTTGAACATGCGGTTACGAAACTCATACTGCATCTTGTATGAACTATCCTCTGGAAGAATCTGCAAACCCGATCTGGCTATGTATTATAGTCTTGCAGTAATGAAAGATCTGCGAAAATCCGCGGTTTCGCTCTTCTTTTAAAGATCCGGGGCTTACATCGTTCATAAAAATCCGAGACTCAGTTTCCGGTACTTCTTAAAAAAGAAATACAGTAAGTTCTAGAAAACTGAGAGAATGAGTGTGAATTTTTTCACATACCTCGGGCCGTTCGGTGCGTCGAAAAAAATTATTGAATCGGAACGAGCGCGACGGAACGCGGCGCGGCTCGCGGCGGGCGTGGTGGGGGGCCACTGGGCCGCCGAACCGTGAGGTCACGACGCGCTGGACCCTTTTAGTTGCAAATTAGATATCTCCGTTATAAATTGTCGTAGAATATCGTTTTTTTTTTACAAACCTACGTGTTTTTTTTCGTAGAATCCGAAAATCCAGGAGAAATTAAATTTTTTGCATTACTTACCGTGATTATTCTCGTTTTCCAGCGGACGCGTTGGGAAAATTGCTGCAACCGAATAATAATTCGGTATAGTTATGGTAACATGAATGAAATACGCTTACATCTGAGTAATATTTATTTAAAACACCAGGTTCAGTTGACGAAATGGAAAACAGCGACACCTTGCCTTTCGCAAAAAAAAAAAGGAGAATGATGTAATGCGGAGGTATACCTATTATTTATTATCATACTAGGAACATTTTTGGAATCCTCAAGTATGATAATAAATAATAGGTATACCTCCGCGTTACATCATTCTCCTTTTTTTTTTTGCGGAAGGCAAGGTGTCGCTGTTTTCCATTTCGTCAACTGAACCTGGTGTTTTAAATAAATATTACTCAGATGTAAGCGTATTTCATTCATGTTACCATAACTATACCGAATTATTATTCGGTTGCAGCAATTTTTCCAACGCATCCGTTGGAAAACGAGAATAATCACGGTAAGTAATGCAAAAAATTTAATTTCTCCTGGATTTTCGGATTCTACGGAAAAAAACACGTAGGTTTGAAAAAAAAACGATATTCTACGACAATTTATAACGGAGATAATTTAGGGTGCTTTTTTTTGAGGACTATTTTTTTTTTCGCTCCCGGCCCGAAATTTTGTTAGAAATGCTAAAACAGAAGTTCCCTCAAAATATCAGCCCTTAATATTAATATTAAGTACTCTCCCAGAACGTGAAAAGATTTCTCATTTAAATTACGTGGGAATTAGGATTCTTTTTTTTCAAAATTCTATAACTCGGTGGCATTTCATGCTATTATATCGCGGAAAGTTGCAAATTACTCAGCATTAGGCGCTCTACAAAAGTGCCCCTTGCGACCTAACTTTAACTCACACTAAAGTCAAATTTTGTAGGCATTTCTTGTATTTTTAGTGATCTGTACTGCCTCACCGGTGTGAGTTACAGTTAAGTCGCAATGGGCACTTTTGTAGAGCGCTTAATGCTGAGTAATTTGCAACTCTCCGCGATGTAATAGCATAAAATGGCACCGAGTTATGGAATTTTGAAAAAAAATAATTTTAAGGGGGGGGTAAGGGTTTCAGCGTGAAAAAAAACACTTTTTTTGCGATTTTTTTTCTCAAGTATGGATTGAACAATTTTATTCTAACCTATCGTACATTATAGAGCATACTTTCGACAGTGTTGTGTAATTTTTTCATGTAGAAATATTGAAGCATAAGCCCGTAACAGAGTTTCCCCCAGAACGTGTTGAAAAAAAACGAATTTGCGGTGTTCACTGTCACTCGGCCGGAAATTATCTGAAAATGAAAAACCATGAAAATGTAGTCAAATTATAATCAAATCTTGGCCCCAACGTTCTCTGATAATTTTTTTGTTCATTTAAAAAATTTTGGCGGCCATCTAAAGTGTGAACTGTTATTTTCCACGAAAGTTTCCGCCATTTTGTGAGTGGAAAACACCCTTAATGTCAAAAAAAAAAATTCAACTAGACGTTGGGGCCTGGTATTTTATATAAAGAAAATGTGTGCAAAGTTTGAAATGAATCGGTCAAGTAGTTTTCAAATGGCAGTGAACACGGACTTTGAAAAACTAGTTTTGAGAAAAACGCGTCTAAAGTTTATGAAGTAAAAAAGTGTAGAAAAATTTTTTTTTTCCTAACTTACACAGAATCATCGATTCCAGCTCCATACAGCAGACTTCCTGTGGCATTGTCGATGTCTTCAGCCTCTTTTCTCGAAAGTCTTCGTTTTATTCTGGCTTCTTTGCTCTGCTTCTCAGCTTGAATCTCGGCCCTATCAATGCGATTGCTGTCCGTGAATGATGCATAATCATGAGCGCTTGGGCCGACGCTGACGTTCATGTCAGACAAAAAAGTTAGAAAAGCACCAGCACCTTCATTGAAAGTGCATGCAGCTATATAAGATGCAAATTCAACAATTTGTCTGCTGCCAGATAATTTTTTCGGTGCAATTCTCCAAATCAGCTGGTTCAAACTTTCATTGGCATTTTGAGTGAAGCCTCCAAGACACCTTTGTAGAAGTTCGTCTTTACTCAAATCTTCATAAATCGGTTTGATCGCTTCTATGACTTCTTGTGGAAGTGGAGTGTAGTCATGTTTGAAATTTTTCACTCCTGTTGTGGCCAAAGCTTTTTGATATGAACACCACGAGTTCTCACCGCTCATACACTTATGGTGTTGAGGGTTATCGTCTGTTGACTGCTGGTGGTAGAACGTTGCCCAGATTGCATTTTTCATTCCTTCCAGCGAATCACAATTATGTCTGATTGCTGCTCCGTAGTATCGACTCAAATTATCGATGACTTTTCCAGTGAGCTTTCCCTTGCCGCCGAGTAACTTACTTTGCCTTGTTTTACCAGCATTTTTTCCGGTTTTTACAACTTTATTTTCTACCGTTTTATTCACTAGATCACGTAGACGTTTACCCATTCGTTTTTGCACGTGACCTACACATTCTTTTTTAGTTATAGTGAAATTTTCACCGTAAGGTTTAGCTTTTACTAAATTGCCGTAAGTTTTACTGTCACCGTCTCCGATATAATTGCTGATCTTTGCTCCGTATTTTTCTTCTGATCGGCGGAACAATTCGATAACAGCATTTACTTCCATGTTACCTGATGGTCCGGTGTGATTGGCTTGGCATTCATCATTTTCAACATGTTTTTGGTACCACTCTTCGAATTCAGTGGTATTCAATTGCTTTTCCCATAATTTGCAAGCCTGACAGTGCAAACTACTCACGAAAATGTCGATAACTTTTTCAGACCAATATCCAATCAAGGAAGTGACGCCAAAGGAAGAGCTGAAGCCTTGCTTCTGCCACGTGCCGTCACCAGAAACGGTCAAAGTGTCTGACTCCGAATTTGCACGTGTTAGCTGTTTTTCTTCGTCTGCGGCGGAAACAAGAAATTTTTCAGCAGTCGTTTTGATGCTACTGCACATTGATTTCATGAGATCCAAATAAGATGGTTTTGATAGAAAACTACTTGCTATGTCCATGAGCCCGCAAAATTTATTGCAGCCTGCCAAACCCAAACCTAATGTACGCATTACAAAGGCAAAACGAGTGTTGATTTCATAGCGATGACCAGTTTTCTCACTCGACGGTATAAAGCGTGGATCACAATTTGCACATTTAACTTGGATTTGGAAGCCAAGGCCTTCTTTTTTGCAGCTTTTGAACTCAACTGAACCATCACACTGAGCACATTTTACTAAACTTGCGATGGTTGAGAAAACAAGCAAAAAATCCATGATTCTGTAATGTTTTTCAACGTCTTCTGGTACACTTGCACTAGTATTTAGTTTGATTTTCTTCGATGAAGCACTTTTTGTGGTAGCCTCATCATTAATTATTTTATTCGGATTAAACCGTTTTTTTGATCTACACAAATAAATCCTTCGACTTTGTCGGTCTTCTCTCGAAACTTTTTTAACTCTCGGCATTTTCGCACAGGAAATTTTCGAGACAGTTATAAAATGGCAAGCGCACGGTCGAACGTCTAACGACAAACTGACGCTCGTTTCTCCTTTTAAAATATTGGAGTGTATAGTATGTAATTTAAATGAGAAATCATTTCACGTTCTGGGAGAGTACTTAATGTTAATATTAAGGGCTTATATTTTGAGGGAACTTCTTTTTTAGCATTACCAACAAAATTTCAGGCCGGGAGCGAAAAAAAAAAAATAGTCCCAAAAAAAAAAAGCATCCTAGGAGATATCTAATTTGCAACTAAAAGGGTCCAGCGCGTCATGACGTCACGGTTCGGCGGCCCAGTGGCCCCCCACCACGCCCGCCGCGAGCCGCGCCGCGTTCCGTCGCGCTCGTTCCGATTCAATAATTTTTTTCGACGCACCGAACGGCCCGAGGTATGTGAAAAAATTCACACTCATTCTCTCAGTTTTCTAGAACTTACTGTATTTCTTTTTTAAGAAAAATATTAATTACAAGAGCATTGAAGAATAAAAACGTGAAACAGCGTTATCTCCGGTTCTGAGAAAGATATTTTGACATTGTTTTTTTTTTAATTTGTGTTTCAAAAAGACGTACAAGAATCCGTAAAACAGTTATTTCCATTTGTTTATAACCAAAAATCTTATTTCCTCGGATTAAGCACTATTTTTCAACCGGAAAAATCATTTTTCAATATATATTGAAAGTGGGTACCGGAAACTGAGTCTCAGATTTTTATGAACGATGTAAGCCCCGGATCTTTAAAAGAAGAGCGAAACCGCGGATTTTCGCAGATCTTTTATTACTGCGAGACTATAATACATAGCCAGATCGGGTTTGCAGATTCTTTTAGAGGATAGTTCATACAAGATGCAGTAGGAGTTTCGTAACCGCATGTTCATTCGAGCTCGATGAGACGAACAACTTTTGTTTGAAGCATTTTGTTGTAAAACCTATAGGAAAAAAGCTTAATCGCAAAAAGTAGGTTTTTAATTGTTTAACAATTTTTTGCCAACAAAACCGTCAGAATATTGTACGATAATTCATGGGTATGTTTGTGGGGATGTAATGAACTTGTCAAAAAATTTGCAGGCCTAACATATTTCGGAATAGACCTCATGTTCTATTCGACTTGGCTATTAGTAATCGTGCAACGCTGGTAAAAACCTAATTCATGTGAGCGCGAGCTGCGCGCGCCTATCGTTCGCTTGCGATTTTCTGCAAATTACATCTTCATCTCGCAACTACCAAGAGCAGCGCAGTGTTGCCAGATGGGGCTATTTAGCGCCAATGGGGCTATCTTTCTTACCAAGCGACGATAATATTTTATTCATCGGCTATAGGTAGCCAACTCGGCTACTTTTTTTTTCTGGAGTCCCGAACATTAATTTGACTGCTAATTTTTTTATGTAGAAAAATATGACATTATAAAAACGAACATTTTTTTCAATCGTTCTTATGCTCGTATAAATTTCAAATTTGTAACTATCGCACAAAAAACATTAAAAATTTTCCGCTGACTACTTGCACGCCACGTGGGGGGCTATTCTGGGGCTACTTCGAATAAAAAAGTTCTGGTAACACTGGAGCAGCGTCGTACAGTGGTCGGAACCGACCCGATAGGCGCGTATGATGTTCAAATTTCTTGCTAATCCCGTGGCGTATATCTCGTATTCGGAATGTCACGATCATAATGTTCAAATGATAATATCTCTCCAATTAAACATGTTAAAGAAATTTGAGATAACAGAAATTTAAGCTAATGGAGTCTATACTATAGACTATAATACTGTAGGCTTGGATTTCAAACCTTGACGTTGTATACGAAATTTCGATAGGTCATATGCATTCAAATGTTCGAAAAGAGCTAACCGATATATTTTTCACCATTTCATAATTACATATTATGAACAAAATATGTTATAAATAATAGACTGGCTGAAAAAACAATATTTCTTTTGCCTCGAAATTGTAGAGAAGTTGTAGGTTTTAGCTGAAAAAAAGGCATTCTTCTTGTCCTACTTTCTAAGGCCTAGCGAAACGTATTGGTTTCATGGTCAAAGATTAAGAAGGTGATAGATGAACTTTGATTTTCTCCATGTAATTGACATAGGAGTATATATCCTTCCTCGTGTTGATCTATGCATATCTTTTATAGTAGATACTATAGGTATATATACCGTGCATTTTCGTGGATGAGCGACATGCATAGTTCCGAAGATAGCCGAACGTACGCCCTATTATATGCAATTAAGGGTACATGTCATATATATATCAGTATTTCTGACTGATGGCAAGCTGTCAGTTGCTGTAGAGCCTTTATGTCTATTGATCGCAATGTTCATAGGTTATTCTTTAATCTCACGTAATTACTCAAAATCGTGATCAAATTGATCACTGATCCGCGTTATTCAGTTAGTTTTATGATTAAAGAATAACCTATAAACATCGCTGCCAATGTACGTAAGCTCTACAGTAGCTGACAGCTCGCCGTCAAGTGTCAAAAATACTGATGTATATATGACATGTACCCTTAATTGCATATAATAGGGCGTACGTTCGGCTATCTTCGGAACTATGCATGTCGCTCATCCACGAAAACGCACGGTATATATATATATATATAATGTAACGTATCAAGTGCGTGAGTAGTCAACAAACACAAACAGTCAGTCAGCAGACACACATAGTCAGAAAGGGATTACACCGACATGAGTGAAGTCATGAAAAACATCACGTGACATCGCCAGCAGAGTATAAAAGGAGCGTCAGAAGACAGCTCAGGGCTCACTCGGTTTCATAAGAGTCGACGTGTAAGTCATATCATTATTCGTCTTACAAAATTAGAAGATTCTTACAGGCAGAGGGTCCTAATAGGAATATCGAGTCACAATTCAACTCTTTATCAGAGATATAGAATCCTGATAAATGTCAAATCATTCTCAATAGATCCATCGAGACTAGAGTCCTTTGAAATAAAGAAATAACAATAAATCTGCGTTTTTCGGAGACTGAAGCATAGAGCTCAGATCATCCTCAAGGTAGGAAAACAATCAATATAAACAGCAGCGTAGATTCAACGCATCCTATTAACAAATTTCAAGCTCTCCCGAGCTTTATTAAAACACTAAGCACTTCCTAGCAAGTCGGAGCTTCAGTAATTTTCAGTTCTGTCCGAGGGGGTCCTATGGTGGGGGTAACGGCACATACACATGTACACACCTACGAGTGAATTTCGCCTGCTAAATTCTCGAGAATAAAGAATTATTTCGAAAGTCTGATGTGTACGAAATGTTCCTTGATTAAAATTGTTTTGGGTGAAATAGCGGAGGTTAGCCACAAATAAGCCTGAATTTCTAATAAAATCTTTATATAATATCCTCGTGACAGCTGGCACATGGATACACACACTGACACAGTAAACATGGCTGCCGAGTGAGACGAGTGACATCTAATTTGAGCGATATAATGATTTCTCGCACTTGACCAGTACTGAGTACTATTTCACCCACAACAATATCACAGTAGAAATAGTTCAATCACCATCCCAAGTTGTAAAGCTGTCTACAATCAGAGAATTTAGCAGGCGAAAATTCATCGCCAATAGATGGCGCCACTATTAGCTCGTTGACTGAAGCTGTCGGGACTCATAGCCGAATACAAATTTCCGTGGGCCCTGTCTGTTTCACTCACACAATCTCACACATTTCCATCTTATACAAAACGCACACTATGACGGCTCAAGCAGTGAACTTCGTGAATATGCTTCAGATTGGAGCTCGTTCACAGTTGTTGGTATCAATAACTTGCACAGATGTCGTCAGAGTTAATTCGGCAGATTATTGGTAATGATAAGCACGGAAGATCTTACAAAGAACTCGGGATAGGCACTAATAGTAGTATACTCGAATCATAGCCATGATTAACTGCCAATTCACCGTGCAGAATGTATCAAACAAACATGATGTAACGTGATAATGAATAAAAAACTATTCTGACTACAACCAATGATACACGAAGATACATTTCTAGTTCTAATTATGTTAGGTAGAAGAGAATCGCGAATTTGTTCTCGTGTTTTCTAATTTACTACATTTCACTTGCACAGCTATTCATAGATTGTACGATACCTATGAAATTATATGATGTGAAGCATTTCACGCAGAGATGGGAATATCATATAAAATAAATAGTAATCTAAACGTCGGTTGTAGGTGATAATAAGACTCGGCTATCAATGTTTTTTGAAACTTATTGTTTATTATAAAATATTAAGATTATGATTATTATTATTATTATTATTATTATTATTATTATTATTATTATATATTTGTACAATCTATGTACAAAACCCGTCATCTACCACTTTAACGGTAGTAGTGGTAGATGACGGGTGCTGAGCCACCTCTGCGCCTTCTGAAGCGGCGGTGGTATCCACCGCGCCCTCGACCCCTGCCACCGCCTCTATGCTGCTGCTGTTGTTGTTGCTTGTTGCTGCGGCTGCTGCTGCTGCTGCTGCCCCAGGACTAGCGTCCTTAGGGCAGCTACCTCAGCCAACAGCTGGGCTATGGGGTTGGCCTGTAAATAATCACACAAGTCAGGGCTGAAAATATGTATAGAACTATTTAGATAAAAATTTGTAAGCTTGGAGATCACACACTTCTGCATCGGGCGGTGGCAGTTCCGCGTCATGGGGCGGTGGATTTGGCACCACCGCCGCCTCGTCTACCGCAGCCTGCTCGATGATGTTATTGTCTAAAACAATAGAATGCAATATCAATTAACACTGCGTAAACTGCTTTGTATGGCACTGATCAGGTTGCCAGACCAGCTGATATACATGAACGTTGATTTTATTTATGAATTTTATCAAGATTTTATTGCCACTACATGTGATGAAACTACAGACTACAAAGAATACCCGCGATCACCGGCGAAATCGTCGGAAGTCTTGGGTTATGTTGTAATCTAAAAACCTGATATAGAACGATCGCGAAATTGTATTCGAATTGTGAAAATATGACTTCGTATCTGCGACATTTCACTTATAGAGCTCCATAACAGCAATAGATATTACAGAATATGTAGGTAAAGGAATACTTACTCTCCATGCTGCGGTAAGACACGTGGGACTGGGAATGGTCTCTTTCGCAGGGCTACCAACTGAACTTTTCCGGCTGCGTTCGAGCAATAGAAGCCTGTGTAGAATCTCCGTAAGAAAATCAATTGGCAGCACTGCGAATTATTTCCGACCACTTTGAAGAACCGTCGCATTCTTCTATCGTTGCACGTGTGCGAATCGGTACGCACTGTTGTAATCCCAGCATCGTAGCG
Organism: Tenthredo amoena; assembly: GCA_963966615.1. Taxonomy (NCBI): domain Eukaryota; kingdom Metazoa; phylum Arthropoda; class Insecta; order Hymenoptera; family Tenthredinidae; genus Tenthredo; species Tenthredo amoena. The sequence goes on along the minus strand of OZ016488.1, from coordinate 11,278,002 downwards.
TGGGTAGCGACTCGCGGAAATTTCAACCAAAAACGCGTTTTTAGGAGTGTTGTCGCATTGTAATTCACAATACATGCACCGAAGTGTGTAATTTCATTCTGTCGAATTTTCCGAAGTGTAAAGTGTTATAAATGATAAATACCGTTATAAATACTTGGTCAAAAAATCAAAAATATCAATCGACAATGATAAAACGTGCTGATAAAGGACATGGTAGATATTGGCTGTCCGCAAAACCACCAAGTCGGAAAAAAAAATTACGCGAACGGAGGTCAGCACCGGCAGCGGTCAGCGAATGTGAAGTCCAGCTGGCATCAACGGAAATGTATCTTGTCGGACAATGTGGGCGCAGTAACATCTGATTTTCATGGTGTTGATGTGCCCACTGCAGAAGACGTTGCAGGTCATCTAGCAGCAGAGGCTTCAGTAGCAATGAAACAGCAGCGAATACTATCCGGCATTACTGAACAGCCAACTGCAGACTTCATGGATGACCTCCAAATCGAATCGTCGGAAGATGGGTCTGACATGTACGAAGCAGATGAAGCATTAGATCTACTCGACAATCATGAAGCATTGCCGGCACCTTCCAATCTTGATGAAAGTCTGCCGGATTTGATCGTTGAGAAGGTACCCAAAGAGCAGACAAAGGAGTTCGAATCTCCTGGAACTCGACACGTGGTTGATGTTGGATATATGTTTTCGGAGTTGCAACAGCAATTTGCCAACCATAATACACTTATCCGCTGCACATTGGATCAAGTACACTTGATCTCTACTGAACGCATTGGACTGCTATCAAGATTTACGTTCCAGTGCAAGATGTGTATGAAGACAAAATTCATCATGTCTGAACCACAAAAATCCGATATCCTTTCAATCAATGAAAGTGCAGTAGCCGGAGCAGTTTCTGTAGGTATCGGATATTCGCAATCGAAAGAAATGTTCAATGCGATGAATATTCCGTTCATGTCGCATGGCACTTATCAACAGTACCACGATAAAATTGCCTCAGCATTCGATAAGGCAGCGGAGGAAGAAATGAGATTGGCCGGTGAAGAGGAAAAACGGCTTGCGATAGAACGTGGTGATGTTAAGAACGGAATACTACACATTCCAGTAATAGCAGACGGAAGCTGGATGAAAAGGTCCTATAGATCTGGCAAATATGACTCAGCGTCTGGCGTAGGCATCATTGTGGGCTTCCATACGAACAAGGTATTGTTCGCTGCAGTACGTAATAAATACTGCACAATTTGCTCCATTGCGGAAAAAAAACACGAACCCCCCAGGGAACACGCTTGCTTTAAAAACTGGGGGAGCAATCAGAGTTCTTCAAGCACGGAGAGTAGTGCCATCGCCGAAGGATTCCGTAAAAGTATAGAAATGCACGGGCTAGTCTTCTCGTCACTGATAGCAGACGGTGATAGCAGCGTGTACAAGAAGATCCTGGATTGTAACCCATACGACGATACGTATGTGAAAAAGGTTGAGTGTACAAACCACCTGTTGCGAAACCTCACTACGAAAATTAAGGACGTGGCGAAAACCAAACTAAAAGCAGATTTGAAAAATAAAATCAAAGAGATGTCCAAATCAAAGAAATCGATTGGACAGTGGCGAAAGGTCATTGAAGGCAGTACCCTGAGGATACGGACAGCTGTGGTGGAAGCAAGCAAATACCGCATGGCTGAAGAAGTTCCTCAATCCGAAAAAGTGGTACGCCTTATAAAAGATTTGGTAAATATTCCAAGTCATGTGTTTGGCGAACATAAGAAGTGCGCCGAATTGGGCTATTTTTGTGATGGTACTCCAAAAGAGCAAGAAGAAAATGCAGTGGCAATATTGATGGAGTTAGATCTATACGACAAGATCTGCGATGCCATCACTCAACTGAGTTGGAGAGCGGAGAGTCTGCTGTTCAACGTCACCAGCAACACCGTTGAAAACTACAATGCCATCGTTAGCAAATTCATCGGTGGAAAGCGTATTCACTTTGGGAAAAGAAACTCTTATAACGCCCGAGTTGCTGGCTCCGTTATGCAATTTAACTCACAGGAGTCCTACGAGAAGTTGAGTGCTGCGATGGGTAAAGCGCCAACCGCAATAGTGCACGAGTTGCAAAAAAAACGAAAGGCACGGAACCTAAAGCGGCTGACGAAAGCCAAGGACAAGAAGGAGAAAACTAGACGAACATGTTCGTCTGCCGGAACCTCTAGCGAAAAGCCTAACTCAAACCCAGACTATGGTCGGAATTGTAACAGGCCGGATCTCCATGAGGATGAATATAAAGTGCAAGTTGAGTTGCACTTCCAAAAACTGGCCGAACAGCAGGCGGAACGAGACCTCATCGAAGCGCGCACGAGAGGTCAGAGTGATAGCGGAGAATGGAAATCCTTGCGGAGAAAGCTGCTCACAGCTTCCAATTTCGGCAAGGTTTGCCGCATGAGGCCAACCACACCTTCGGCGACCACGGTAAAAACTATCGTGTATCCGCAAGACCGACCTCTACCTGCTCTGCAGTACGGCAAGCAGAGTGAAGTAAAAGCGCGTAAGCAATTTGAAGAAACCAACGGGTTACGCGTTACAGAGTCTGGCCTCTTCATCGATTCGGAACACTGCTACTTGGCAGCATCTCCTGATGGTTTAATAGGCGACGATGGCATCATCGAAATCAAATGCCCTTTCAGCGCGAGAGACGTCACTCCGGAGCAAGCGATCGAACAGAAGCTCGGAGACGTGCATAGGGTCTACGATAAAAACAGCCCTGACAGGATGAATGCAAATCATCCCTACTTCTACCAGGTTCAAGGTCAACTGCATATCGCACAAAAAGAATATTGTGCCTTTGTCGTATGGACGCCAAAAGGTATGAAAACAATCAAAGTCTTTAGAGATGATATCTTCTGGCAAAACAAAATGTTGCCTTACCTATCTAGATTCTATGAATCTTGCATGCTCCCAGAGATTATAGATGGTAGACATTTGAGAAATATGGAACTTAGAGAACCACAGTACATACTCGATGCACGAAACAAGACTCAATGAAATAACACATGTATAAGTAGACAAATAGTGAGATGAATGTGTCAATCTATAAAAAAAAAGTATTGTGGAGTCGTCTATTTTTTGTATTATATTGCAAAAAGGGAACGTCGAACTCATAGCTGCTCTAATCCTCTTGAGAGTACAGGGTGGACTAACCTGGCAACAGTCGTATTGCAGGGATCAGCACTCATGTCACATAACAAATTTAAACTATGAGTTTGGCTGAAGTTCTTGTACGACTCCACAATATGAAAAAAGTCAGTTGAGCGAAACTTTCACAGCCATATAATTCAAAAGTATAAAAATTTAAGGTACAAACTTTTACACACAGTCAGACATAATTACAAAACTAATAAGGAAAGTTATTGATATATATTTTAAAGATAGTGATCCATTTGACACGACTCGAATGTGACACTGTCACCCTGTGATATGACTGTTCTGCTAGGAATAGTTCGCCCTGTACTTTCAGGTAGGATTAGAGCATTACAATTATCAACTGACGCACATTCATCCTACACCTTTTCTGTTACCGTTTTAGATCAGAATTTATTTGATAGATCATGATATTTTGGTTCTCTAGTAGGTATCTCGCATCTTACAACCTCCTCGCACGTTGTAAACGAACAGAATAATGCATGATAATTTTGTATAGTTTTTCAGTGATACATTTTCAAGTTATATGCCTGTCCGGCGACAGTCCGTACAATCGATACACATTTACTTGTTGTCAGGTGATACATTTGAAGTGTCTGACAAAATTAAATCTGTTTCGAGTGTTGCGTGCTAGCTGCTGCCCAATAGGGCATGACGGTTATGATCTCCGTTTACGTATGTATACGCATGTAGCGATGAGATTATTTATGAGAGTATATATATTCAAATTACAGTAAACTATATCCGATAATCAATGAGATGCTTTTATTTCAGAAACAGGAACGGCTGATGGTATTCCAACTCAACCCGATGACAAGAGGGATGGCTGCTAGGTGGGTCTACAGCAGAGCAGAACCACGGAGAACAACAAGATTTCCATATTATTGAAACTTGCTTGTGCCGCTATGTAAGTGCAATAGACTTCCAAGTACTCATGCATTTCAAAAACAATTGTGAAAGCTGGTCTACAATGATCATTCCAGTCTTATCGCAAAGAACTGGATCGATGGTATGAAATTTGAAACAAATATCTATACGCTATGCACCAATAAATGAGTTGATCGTATGGAAAGCTATAAAAATTGACTTTGCAAAAAATAATTGAACTATTTTTTTTTACAGATACAGGTACCTGTCGATACCAGAGAACCTGACTTGTGCTGACTGAGGATTATGAGATCAACCCTGGAGCAATTATACTACTAATTAATTAATTTATATGATTAGCCGTATTGAATCGTACTCAAAGACAAACTGTCTGCTCAATAATGTCAATGTGCATAAACTGTGTTGCGCATTTTGTACATAATCTTATGTAATATAGGTATATTAGATTTCTCCATTCGGATGAAACTGCTGTGCATCTTCATTTCTTATCAAGTGAGGGGAAACGTCACTGAAACTTCAATAAAAGTCATTTTTTATATTTGCAAATGACTATAAAAGGTCCAATCGAGAGAAACTTATTGCAATTCTTACTTCATCGTGTATTTGTATGGAATAAATGATTCAACCTTCTACGATGAAATTTCAGCGCAGGGAACCTTTGCAGCGATACATAGGAGACCTTCTGCGTAAGGTTCCCTGCGCATACAATCGTATTGCAGAAAATTGAGATTTATGTTCCAATACATATGCTTCCATATTCTACAAATTGTAGAAAGCATTTCTCTAGTGGACCTTTTTCATTAGTTTGAAAAAAATTAAATAGTTCCTGTGAGAGTTTCAGCCGCAGACCCCCTTATGAGGATAAGTTAACTTAGTTCCTTGTTTGCATATAATTATGCTCACCTCGATCGATTCTGATATTCGAATTCCCCTAAAAAGATAAGAGAGTCGCGAGTTCAACTGACATAAGTGATAGAATAAATAATGAAGTATCTTCGCACAACTTTTTCTCATTTCTGAGACAGAATTCTTACTTGTATTCATCGTTTCTATGATACATGTAGACAAACTATAGAATTCGATACATAAAATGTCATATAAGTTGAGGTATAATCTCATATAAATGAGTTCGTGCCCTGATAAATTATCAAATGTGTTATCATGCGCAACACTCTGTATGCACTGTCTTCACATAACATATTGCACTCCTCAATTGAAATTATGTAATAAAAGCTCGTATATGTTAAAATGCATGGGAATTGAAGCTATTATCATCTAACGTGTATTGTAGTATATACTTTTACTCATTTTGACCATGCGGATCACTCAAAACCTCATATTAGTTGTGACACTGCAGAGTAGCTGCCGTCACAGTCAAGATGAATAAACTAAAAATGATATGTCGCTATTCTTTCAAATACGCGCAATTACTTTAATGTCCTTAATTGTAATTATTGAAACAATCAGACGTTTAATTGGAAATTTAGAATCCTCCAGACGATAACTGCAAGTGAATTACTGGATTAAAGTTTAATGTCTCACGGCTACCATCAATTTTGATGTACCCAGTCCATAGATAATTCATGGATTGTGAAATATTGGCTGCAAGATTGTTTATAGATAGGCAAGAATTTAGATTTAAGAAATATTCTCATTTTACAACAAATTGTGTGAAATTTGGGGCCCTCTAATTTGCACCCATATTTTGTATCAGCGCGGTCCTGACGAGTTTAGTCCGAAAACTCAACGCGTAGCGGCGCTGCGAACGGTCGACAAAAATGGCCGGACCCCCTTTAACAGCCTTATACTATAAGAAAGATTATTACTAACTTCAAGTATTATTCATACATATATATGTCGGCGCGTGATATTTTGGACGCTGCTTTCGAGCGACTATTATAATTTAGTTTAGTCTGGATTCCTATCGATGGTTGTTGTTTAGCTTATGTGTTTACGTTCAGACATATTTGTTAGTATTGAGACCCTTAGGTCTAAGATCTCTGCAAGTGACGCAGAGGGGGATGCGAGATAGAAGCACTTATGGTGGTGCCTTTGTCGAACATAGCCACAGCCCTAGAAATGTTGATTTGGAAGAGGCAGTCTCATTTTTGATCTCGAACAGAGAACTGGTTGCAAGAAAAGACCTCTAAGAGATTCTAGAACGGCTCGTGGATTCGTTATCATGTCTCCCTTCGCGTTACTGAAGCTTATGAAGTAATGCTGTCGTTATATCGGGTTGCGATTATTGGGAGTGTATGCCATTGCTTGTTTGAATAACAGTTGTTCAAATGATTATCCTGCAAGAGTAGCCAAATACGCTCGTAACCGATCAGATCCATCCACGCGCTCGTAGTTCATTTCGGTCACCGCTCCGACATATACATATATATAATCATATGAGGAAACATATTAAAACTCATATAAGAATACCACTACACATTTAACATCATATACTTACCTTATATATATCTTATATATTATACCTTATATATTATATATTATACTATACCTTATATATTATATTATATACCTAAAATATTATAACCAACTACCATATAAGAAATAATTATAAGAAATAGAGAATGAATTCCCCTTGGTAAAACTAAGAGCAATTCAAACTCTAAGTGAACTCAGAGCAACCGCAATCTTACCGCAGCCTTGCATACGTCAGTCTTCATTCAAAACTCGTGCAAGTAGTTACTCTGCTCAGATCTCTAATCGAATTTTGACAAGTTAAGTTCTGTTCGCGAAAGATTCTTAACTCGTGTCCACGGTCGCACATTCAGAATAGAATAACGTTAATAGTAGTAAGACGCGTAAGTCTTTTGTGGTCTTGGCGCTTCTAAAATTATTCTATTTTCTGATTAAACTTGTAAAACGGTTTAACTCACATTCATATTCATAAAAATAAAACTGAAGGTTAATCTTAAATCAAACAGTTTATTAACCTCAACCAACTCAAGGTAAATTACACCTTCATTCATATATTATTACAAAATCCAATACCCTACACTTAACGAATATACGGGCGAAGTACCTAGGTCTCTGAGCCAGTATATCCACACAATTTCAAGACTCTGTGGTATAGGCGAGGATTTTGTGATCCAAGCTTACTTCAGTTTCTTACACGCGTTTAGCGAGCATAGGCGAGGAACTACTTTCCAAGCTTGCGTTAAACTCTTCTTTACTTACACTATTTCAAGACTCTGTCGTGTAGGCGAGGATTTAGTGATCCAAGCTTACTTCAGTTTCTTACACGCGTTTAGCGAGCATAGGCGAGGAACTACTTTCCAAGCTTGCGTTAAACCCTTCTATACTTATACAACGTCAAGGCGAGGATATCAAAACCCAAGCCGACGTTAACCACCTCCTTCCCTTTCCTGTAGATGGATGGAGCTGTAATAAAGAAAAGAAAATTCAAACGTCGTTCAGGAAAAAGAGCAAACGCGCGTCTAGCTAAGGCTATAGCTAGACGGCAACGTTTAATAGAGTCACTCGATTCAGTAACGCCAGACTGGTTAAAAGACTACATAAATGAATTATACGTAGGGCCAGACGACAGTGACAGCCGTGACACTATTATAATACCAAAAACCGATCAAACTCAGACAAATCATACGGACAATAGTTTCTCGGGCACTGAAGTTCCTTCGCCACAACCAGCTGAATTACCGGAGGGACCCTTCCGAGGATATTTAGAAGAGACTCCAAGGACAATAGTCCAACACAGCATCGACTACCAGGGTGCCAGGTGCATAGTAGTACAAGTGGCGGCGACACTAGACCAAGTATGATAACATTTTTCAACTTGATACATATGACTCATTTCCTGATTAATTGGAAAACACAAAATGGCGCTGCTGCCTTGCATAGACCGAACGACGCGAAAAATCAAAATTTTTTAAAAAATTTTCTTTCGTGTTATCAAGTATCATAACATTTTTGGATTTCGGTTGTTCCCCGATATAGGAGAGGGGTAGGGGTATAAGAAAAGTCGGTGCTGCCAGCTCCCTACGAAACCCTCACCTGTGGCAGCAGCGAGATAAATAGCCCTAAAATTCGATTATCGAGTATCATGGAATTTTTCAAAAAATCAAACGGGATCTTAAAGATGATGGAATTCTGTGTCAGAAAAACCATTGCTGCCTTTTCCAAAAACGACCCTACATGGCGGCAGCAGCAGTTGAAAGTCGCACTCCGCGCGACCAAATCTCGCCATTTAATTCGGTTTTAACAGCATTGACCCGGTTCTTTTCGATTTTAACTAATGAAATACGTGTGCCACCATCATTAACAACAAAATTTATGTGTCGTTGATTGTTTAAACAAATGAAATTGGATATTCCATGTGACATTATTCGATTATTCCGTCGTTTTCTCATAACGGTCGAAGAGCGCTGTTTTTCGTACCGGGTACTCGAGAACCACGTTGTAAGAGCGGAAGAGGTAAATTACATTGCCACCATGAAGAAGCAGACACGAGAATAATTTACCATATTTCGAAAGCCGAACCGACAGTGTAAAAGCGTCAGATACAGACGTCTTAATTATTCTTTTGGGAAACATCCACAAATTTCCTGAGATGAAGTTGTGGATGATGAACACCTCTGCGAAAGCGTCGGATAATTCGTTAGTCGATTGCAGCAAATTAGCGACTGTGTTGGGAGCGGACTGGTGTGAAGCGCTGCCAGGTTTTCACGCTTTCACTGGATGCGATTATACGGCTGCATTTTTCCGAAAAGGATAAATTCGGCTGTTTAAAATGCTCCAGAAAACCAAAGATTACCAACGTGCTTTCGCGTCTCTGCAAGACAAAGCGGATCTGCAAGACGAGCGTATTATTGATACGTTGCAGTAATTGACCGCACAGATGTACTCTGTAAAAAAATGTGAACGAGTCGATTCGGCGAGGTTTGAAATATTTCAGAAACTCTATTCTGCCAAACATTCGAGCGATGCTTTTTTGAAAAAAGTAAAAGGCTTTGATTCGAGTCTGATACCGCCATGCTTCAGATCGCTGGAACAGAAAGTGTTGCGAACAATCTTCGTCACCAGCATGTGGCAAAAGGCTACCTTGCCAGATTGCTTGACTTTGAGTGTCGATGAATACGGTTGGGAGATGGGGGACAGATTGAAACCTCGTTGGTTCAGAGGGCAACCAACGCCTCTAGTCGTTGACGACATTTTGTCGTTGTCAAATGAGGACGAGGAAGACGACGAGTTTGACGTCGAATCGTTGAACGGTGAAAGCGACGAAGATATATAAATTGATAAGTTTATAATCGAAATATAATTTTATGTAATTTTTCGTAATATAATACAATTTTTGCTAATGCTAAGACAGTCTAATTATTTGAATAATCCACTGCGAACTTTTCAGGATCTTCAGACTAGAAATATGAAAAAAAAAACAAGAAAAACGATGGAATAATCGAATAATGTCACATGAAATATCCAATTTCATTTGTTTAAACAATCAACGACACATAAATTTTGTTGTTAATGATAGTGGCACACGTATTTCATTAGTTAAAATCGAAAAGAACCGGGTCAATGCTGTTAAAACCGAATTAAATGGCGAGATTTGGTCGCGCGGAGTGCGACTTTCAACTGCTGCTGCCGCCATGTAGGGTCGTTTTTGGAAAAGGCAGCAATGGTTTTTCTGACGCAGAATTCCATCATCTTTAAGATCCCGTTTGATTTTTTGAAAAATTCGATGATACTCGATAATCGAATTTTAGGGCTATTTCTCTCGCTGCTGCCACAGGTAAGGGTTTCGTAGAGAGCTGGCAGCACCGAGTTCTCTTATACCCCTACCCCTATCCTATATCGGGGAACAACCGAAATCCAAAAATGTTATGATACTTGATAACACGAAAGAAAATTGTTTAAAAAATTTTTATTTTCCGCGTCGTTCGGTCTATGCAAGGCAGCAGCGCCATTTTGTGTTCTCCAATTAATCAGGGAATGAGTCATATGTATCAAGTTGAAAAATGTTATCATACTTGGTCTAGTGTCGCCGGCTCTTAGACTATAGTCAATACCGTAGAAACAACTCTGACTAGACGATCCTTCGACATCCGCCATCTTGACAACCCATCACAACCCGCTACGCCCAAAATCGTCGAGATCGTCGAGCTAGAATAAAGGTAAGATTAATAATAATACTTCACTATTCCTTCTTATAATATTGCTGTTCCCTGTTAACCTCCCGTAAGCCCGTCCATGTGGATCTAAAGGAGGTGCGTTGAACCTGAACGTCGACCTTCGTTGACTGGTCAAACGGATCCAGAGCTTCCTCTCTTCCCGTTTCCTTCATTCAGCGATAACTGCATGTCAGTCTGTAACAATTGTGACAAAGCCGTGGAGAAGTATGTACCTATGCTGCAGAATTAATGAAGAGCACTCTACAGGATATTGGATGTGGGATACGTAGTATAGTGACAATTGAAAATTAGAATGTGAACCTCTGAGTAAAGTTTTTCCTGATTAGACGTTTTCTATATTTTCAGATTCTTTGTGGAATAGCGGTAAACAAATCACTGATCACTAGACAGTTATCTTCGGGTAATGTTCGGCAATATCTGCTGTTAGATAGAAAGACACTATGAAACAAATTTTTACCTGCACCGAGGCATTATTTGTCGTTTTCTTATAGGTACCATTTTCATTTAGTCCATAAAGTTCACCTAAAAATTTTCATATTTCTATGAGAGAATTGATATTTAAAGTTATTTTATGTTTATTTCCTCAGATGCCGGAATATTCTTTCAAATTTTATGAGCCATAGCAAGATAGTGCATTTGACTGTTTGAGAAATCGTAAAGCAAGTCAAAACGAAAAAACTAACTCACGACTAGTGCTGCATTGTATGATCTTGTCATCCGACTACAAATTATTTTGATTGAGAGGTACCATGCAATCCCGCAAGAATTGTCTTCGGCACTCTAAGGGATATATTGCATTCACTCGGAATATGGATCTTGGGCAACATCACATGACTCTAATGCAACGTAGACAGTTATTGCGAATACCGGCCCATCTCGAGACAGGGCCAACCACTGTGCTCAATACAAACTAACTCGACAAACAAATGCACGATTAGTGGATGAAGAATGGAAATGGACTTAATAAAACCAGATGAAACTGTTCGATGAGCAGATGCTTTTTGTACAACGTAAGCATGCATTGAATTTTTATGTGTTCAAGAATTCGTCAACATCTCGCATCATTCACGGTATCAACAATTTTGAAATGTTCTAATTTGTTCAATTTTTTAATTGAACTCCATTCGACCCATTACATTTTGTAATTTATTCCAATTTCCAATTAGTCAATTTAATATTTCTGGAAAAATGTCAATTCAAGATAAAACGTCAGTATAATAATATGTATGGGGCTTGCCATCTGTCATGACATTGGTCAACTCCTCGACCTGGTCCTGTTGGATTTTTGCTGTTGTAATTTTCTGTAGTTAACACCCTATCGAAGGAAACATTTCTAGATGTTTTTAGATTTTTATCTCAAGTCGTGTTGAAGAGATAAATTAATTAAAAATTTTGAAAATCTCAAATTTGTTGAATATATCATGTCATAATTAATTTGTCGTCTGAGACTTTTAAATTAAATTTTCGAAAGGTATGACATAATTGATTCTGTTGCAAAAATGTTCCGAAAATTCATCATTTATGAACATAGTTATCCGCCGGTTATGATGGGCCTAAAGTTTTTTCAAATTTTTTTTTTCTAAATTTCTGAATTTTTTCGCGTCCAAATTATTGCTAATGTGTAGCAAATTATATCAAAAATATTCAATAAGAATTTTTTTTTACGTTTTTTTTATTGAATAACCACGGTTTTGCTATGAGTATCAAATTAAAATCATTCATTAAATACTATTTCTACTGCACAATTATTATTATGACTATCTCGCTGCCGATGCGCATTTTCATTTTTGAACAATTGTCCGGAACTCAGAAGGTTTGTTCGTTTTACCTACATTTTCTACACTTTTCTTACACTTTTTACACTCGCCTAATAGGAGGTGTAAATTTCTAGTGAAAAGTGGTGAAAGTGGTAAAAAAAATCTGGTAAAAGTGTAGAAAGTGTAGCTAAAACGAACAAACCTAATATGTTCGACCGTTACAATACATAACCATAATCTATTGTTACAAATCGTGGCCATTATCGATCGCTCTGGTTATAATCATTCAGTGTAAGACTTTATTGCACTTATTGAAATAGGCGAATATTTATAGTACGTTTCATGTGAGTATGATTTAGCGATGAATCTGAAATCTGAAAATAATTTACTAAGCTGAGAAAATAGCAATTTTTCGAATTGTCCTAAAATTTCACATTTTCCATTTACACTGATCGTGGATCAACTTCGTACGTTTTGCCGTGATACAGTGATGACTTTCGTAATGACAAAACGCTATTTTTTACACATATAATTGGATTTTTCGTTCACAGGTATCTCATGGATTTTTTGTAGATTTTTCTTATTTTTGGCCTGGACTATACATTTGCGGAAAAAAAGTACGTGAATTTTTAGTCATACACATAATAAAACTAATTGAGTTATTTATAGAAAAAAAAATGATTACAGAATGTAAATTAATAACCTTTAATTGTTGTTCCTTTTTTGTCACTGGAATTTTTTTTTTTTTATATGTGACCGGTATTGGAAATGGATAACTTAACGTAACTTTTAATAATTTGTTTCATAGATTCCAATAACTTATTTGTACATCATGCCACGTGCTTCGATGGTACCACGGGATGATGCAATTGCTATGGTTGAGAATTTTATTGTCCATTTTGCGAAAAAGCCATATCCTCCATACACATCTGTTGTGTGGAAGGATATGAGTAAATTCTCAAACGGACAATGGACTCCGTACAATGTCTATGTAAATGTGCGGAATAACAGGCGATCCATAGTATCGTCAGCATGTGTACCTTTCGACGATGTCACGACCAATCACAATCTGAACAACACCGCACTCGATTCGACAATGCGTGATTCTTCCAATCTCGAGGTTACTGACGATTCATACGACGGCGAACCGGAATCTGCTAGTCTTGACGAATTCAAAGTTCATATTACTAATGAAGAATTAAGATCGATACAAGAATTTCCTATCCAATATGGGGACAGAAAATACCCCATTTTGAAGAGGGTTATGTGGACAGACGTTTTATCACTTGCCATTTTTAAACAAACACAGCTACTATGTGCGTTTGTCTTCTAAAATTCGAAAGTACATGCCACTTCTGAAAGTCAGCATTTTGTAAGAATTAGAGGACATTGCAAAAGCAAAAAATGCGATAATATAATATTTTGTTATGTTGACAAAGACCCGGGCGATGATGCCGTTGAAATTACCATAAAGATTAGAGACACCATGTACGATGATCACGAAGATGTTAAACGTCCGTTAAGGAGTCTTAGGAGACAACAAGTTGGTCAGGCAGTATTCTATGAAGGATGCGGTAATTGGCAGAAGCAAGAAGTTATTAAAAATACTAAAATAGGGGAACGTATACCAATGCATATTCCTAATTTAGAAGTTCTTCGCCAAGCCAAAATGGAATCTGTAAATAAAAAACTTGACATAAAACCCTCTGATGGAAAAGACATTGTTAATACCATTGAAAGGATGAAACATATTGCACCATACCACGGATTCATCCACGAAATAAAGCGTGACAAGTTCTATTTGTCTTTTGGAACTCCAGATCAGCTGTATGCATATAAACAGTATTGCAAAACTATGAAAACGAAATCTACATTGTCAGTAGATGGCACAGGAAGTATTGTCCAACCACTAACTCGATACGACGGGTCTCAATCAGGTCACATTTTTTTATACTCGCTAGCGATTAACTTTCATGGTACAACATTGTCAGTTTACGATCTGCTGACTGAAAGTCGAGAAACAGATGTTTTCTGGTGGTGGCTAAATCATTGGCTAAAGTTAGGTGCTCATAAGCCTGCATTCGCTGTCTGTGACTTGTCCAGAGCACTGTTAAATGGAATATCTCTATCCTTTAACCAGCAGACCATTAAAACTTACGTTGAAACTTGTTTTTTGTACGCTACCAGGAGCGAGGAATACTATTACCGTCCCCCTATCAATGCGTACATCCGGCTGGATGTGGCCCATATAATGGCCATGGTACGGAGATGGAAATGCATGCGAGAAATGAGACACACTACAGTGCGACAATTCTTCTTTTACTGTATTGCTTTGATGTTTGATTGTCAAAGACTCGAGCAATTTCGGGATATTTTTTCATTGGCCTGCACAGTTGCACTATTTCAGGACTCAGAAATTCAGACTATACCCAATGGCACGGTCAATGATTGCAGAAAGAAACTAAAAACCTATATCGCCACTAGAAATCTTGATTCTGACTTTGAAAATAATATAGCTGATGGTGATGAGATCTGCTATGGGTATGAAAACAATGACAAGGATAAAACGAACCGAAGTAGGATAAAGGAATGGATCGATGAAATACACTCAGCATGTGAGATGACTGAGAAGAAAGGCACAGAGCCAAATCCCTTTTACTTTGAGGATTTCATACTACGTTTGATGCCACTTGCTTATGAATTCCCATTGTGGACTTTGGTTGCGATTCCAAGCAATGCTCAACGAGGTACATCCACCTTCTCCGAAGGGCACTTCAATGATCTCAAGCATAGAGTATTGAGAAATTATCACAGGCCCCTGAGAGCAGATAAGTTCTTGAACTCAGAATTTCAAGATAACAGCGCAGCTTTTCGACACTCCCAAGTGCTTCGGATTTTTGTCGTTGTCCAGAGTGTGGTACCAATATTGTACCGATTTTCACATTATCGGTCAATCATAAAGTCATTGGCAAAAGAGGATTTCGTTCTCTTCAGGATGCCTTAGAACTAAACAACCATACTGAAAAGCTTCAGTGTCCCAATAAAAACTTTTCTCAAAAGTGTACAGTCAAACGCACCTATAACTCACAGATATTCATTGAATTAGATATTCGACCAACACTCTCATCAACTGAAGGCATGTCATGTAAACTGAGCGAATTACCTTCAACTTTAGATTTGGATGGCCATTACTATCGGTAACTTAATTTATACTGATATGTAATCATCTCCCGGGTGATTCTGAGAGTTTTGCAGTTTACGGGGAGATTACGATATCTGTGGCCCCTGATTCTGACCACGTGACCTTCATATTTCGACCAAAAAAAACACTTTTTCAAGAGTAACAAAAATCGATATTCGGCTCAGGGACGCAGTGCTGACGCGATTGGAAAAAAAAAAAAAAATTATTCTTATGCTATATCAAAGGCTTTTTGTTTAAATCTTTTCTAAAATAAATAAATAGTTAAATAAATCTTTTTTTTTCGAATTTGCAGACCA